>CM055119.1:324026444-325226444 GCA_029206835.1 Rana muscosa | reverse complement strand
CCTTCACTCTTCTGAGAAGACTTTCCACAAGATCTTGGAGGGTGTCTGTGGGAGTTTGTGGCCATTTGTGAGCTCAGGTACTGATCTTGGATGAGAAGACCAGGCTTGCGATCGTTGTTTCAATTTATTGTTGAGGTGTTCAGTAGGGTTGAGGTCAGGACTCTCGAATTTCCTCCAAACCAAACTGGTCACAACATGTCTTTATGGAGCTGGCTTGGTGCTAAGTCATGCTGGAACAGAAAAGGGTCTTCACCAAACTATTACTACAAGGTTGGAAGAGCACAATTGTCTACAATATCTTTGTATGATGTGGTATTACCAATACCCTTCACTGGAAACACCTGAACTCAATCATATGGATGGGAGTCCACTTACATTTGGCCACATAGTGTATATCACTTGTCCTGGATCAGAGCAGTTCCGATATGATATGCCCAGCAGGAACTGTGATCAGAAGCTAATTGAATTTTTTTAAGTTTTCAAATTAATTAAATTTTTTACATATTTTTTTCTATATTTTCCACATGAGCATAACATATAGAATAATAAATGATTGTCTGTGGATACAGTTTCTCCCAACCTTGCATCTTGTGCTGCAATGCCAAACTTTGTGTGCTGATGAACTTTTCTGTACCGTATATACTTAAGTATAAGCCGACCCGAATATAAGCCGAGGCACCTAATTTTACCACAAAAAACTGGGAAAACGTATTGACTCAAGTGTAAGCCTAGGGTGTCCGTCTGCATGCCTCAGTGCCTCACTTTGCCTCACTGTGTCCATGGGCATGCCTCACTGTGCCCAATCTCCCTACCTGATCTCCTGCGCTGTGTGACTAGACTGACGTTTAACATGGGAGTCTATAGGGGTACCCTGGTTTGAAAAATCGGTGCTCCCTGGCCGTAGGTCTTCTGGACAACAATCTTTGCACACTTATAGATGAAGAGTGGGGCTACATGTGTGCCAAGTTTTGGGTCCAGGGGACCTAGGGCCAGCCGGTACTGGGTCCCCAAAATCACTGGAGAAATTACCATTTAACATGGGAGTCCATGGAAAGGGTGCCCGGCTTTGAAAAATTGGTGCTCCCCGGCCGTAGGTCCCCCAGACAACAAACTTTGCTCACTTGTAGAGAAAGAGTGGGGCTAAGTTTGGGGTCCAGGGGACCTAAGGCTGGCCGGGATCAGGCACACAAATGTGAAGATGGACACAGACTCGAGTATAAGCCGAGGGGGCATTTTCAGCACACAAAAAATGTGCTGAAAAACTCGGCTTATACTCGAGTATATACGGTATGTTCATCCATCTCTTATGAGTCTTTAACGCAAGTCTATCAAAAAACACCTCCAAATATCCAACACTATTGTCTAGAGGTGTATGGTTTGCAATGTGTTTGAGTCATTTCCATTTTTTGATTGATGCATACGAAAGGTCTATTAGTAACACATACTATAGAGCAGTGGTTCTCAACCTCATTAAAACCGGGGCCTGGTGATTTCTTACAAAATCTTCCATGCTCTGTATGGGCTGGGTGTCCTTATTGGGAGGGAGGAAGGTTCGGGGACTCTGCAGCAGACTTGGTGGACCTTTATGGCCTGAGGTTCCTGGATGAAGCTGGGGGTAACTGTGGGGCACAGGGAGGGGCAGGTTCAACATGGGAGACTGGAGGGCACTCTGGGGTTGGGTGCACTGTGGGACACTGTTGGGTGCACCATGGGGGAGGCTAAAGGCTCTGCAGCAAGCAAAAGGGACACTGTGGGAGGGATGAAGGTTCTTCGGGAGGTTAGGGGACTCTAAAGCAGACTTGGTGGCCCTGTAGGGCATGAGGTTTCTAAATGAAGGTGGGGGGGCAGCTTGGGGCACAGGGTCTCTGGAGGGGGCAGAGTCAACTTGGTAGACTGGAGGGCACTTAGGGCTGGGTACACTGTGGGACACTGTTGTGTGCACCATAGGGGGGGGGGGTGGCTAAAGACTCTGCAGCTAGCTATGGTTGACGGGCACAAATTTTTAGTTCATGTCTTCAAATTCAAAAAGGAGGGAGGATGTGCAGTGACACAGAGCTTGCAGGTGGTGTATAGTGTAGTCACTCCCTCCCCTTGTGGCACACTAGGGTTCAGGGGAATCGTCAAGTCCATATGTTACAAATATTTGAAATCGTACATACGTTCCAAACGTTACAAATATTTCTACAGGTAACCATGTTTTCGCTTTGAACGTATTGGAATTGTTTTGTCTTTTGGTTGGAGCGCTCCTTTACAAATTCAGTTCCCAGGTGGAAAATCTGGAAGAATTTAGAACAGCGACCCCATTAGCCGCCGTTCCTTACTTTCATTACTCGGAGACGAAGGCGTGGAGAATTTTCTCTGTTATAAGCCGGTTGGCGCGCCGATAAGACAATAGCGCGCTCTCCTCTGGGATCTCCTCCATGAAATCTGGGCCGGTTTGATTAGGAGCCAAAACACGGCCTGTTAGAGCTCTTTAGTTTGGAGAAATTAGCGGTGAAAAATGGCTCAGCGCAGCTTTGAGCCGCCTCCGACAGCACGCCCCATAATCTCACAGTAATTAAACGCTGCGCATACTTACCATCGTTCGCAGGAAACTTCCGACACGATGGAGCCGAGCCGGGCTCATTATCTCTGAAAGCTAAAGAGCGCGTCCTTGCAGGGGACAACTTTGATGACTTTTTCTTTTGTTCCTAATGAGAGTCTATAGTGTTTATTATTGCAACTTTATTTACAACAATTTTTTTTTTTATCCTTTGTTTATTTCGGTATTTTCTTAAACTCGACCCAACAGCAAAAATTTCGGATATGCTTTAACAAGTCATTTTCAATATTTTTAAATCTGCAGCTTTGATTAACCCTAATTCCTGGTGATCCTGCCATGGAGGTTCTTGTGCTGCCACTTCTTGGTATAGGGTGACAACGCTCTTTCCATGTCTCCCAATTGTGCTCTTGCGTTGTCACACAGGTTTCTGAATTTACCTTTTTTTTAATTTATTTTTCCAGTACACCACATGGCAGCACGTTGGTCTGAACTAAAGCCATAGAACAGGGATATGCAATTAGCGGACCTCCAGCTGTTGCCAAACTACAAGTCCCATCATGCCTCTGCCTCTGGGTGTCATGCTTGATGCTGTCAGAGTCTCGCTATGCCTCATGGGACTTGTAGTTTGGCAACAGCTGGAGGTCCGCTAATTGCATATCCCTGCCATAGAACATAAGGCAAATTGCGTTGTTCTTGCGTTGACCAATGCTGCTGGAGTGAATAAGCATTTAATGTCATTTAAAAAGCTATTTGCAATATTTTTTAATCCTTAAGCTTCATAAAAGTTATAACTTGTGATCCTGCCACGAAGGCACTTTCTGTTACAGGGTGACAACGTTCTGTCCATGACTTCCAATTGTGCTTCTGTGTTGCCACCCTGTCACATGGGCTTCTGATGGAGATTTTAAGTGGTCGCTTCAACACACATTACACAGGCATGGTCCGCTGTTGTCACTATCGGGGAACCTGCCCTGAGAAATGTCATACAGCCATCACTGGAGTGGAGCATTGAGATTTAACAAAGGATTAAAAATGAAAACAATTTTTTAATGCAGTCAACTGACTCTAGCCAAAAATGTTTTTCTTATTTGTGGATAGTATGGGAAAGGATCAGAACCTCCGTCTGATAGTGGAGTGGTGGCTTTGTTCGGTAGTGTGAATATGTCAGTACTTTTCTGTGTCTTCCCTGAGTTTTTAAAGTGTTTTTCTTTTCTCTTTCTCATAGCGTGTTTCTGCACTATTGCTACGCTCGCGGAGGAATGCGACACACGTCATACACCTGTATCTGTGGCAGGTAGGTCATTCTCTAAAAGCAGAATGTTGGGCATTTATGGAAAAGCAACCTTGTAGGTTTCTAGTGGATCTGTCAGTAACCTGCATAAATAAACTGCTTACATGTCACAATGCACAGCAACAGTACCATATTTCAGAAAAGCTTAATCTCTTATCATTAAAGCCATCCTTCAGCTACAGTCAGTGACACCATGGGTGGAGGGCAGAGACTGAACTGGGGAAGGGCAGAGACTGAACTGGGGAAGGGCAGGGGCATACAACCGGGGAGTCGCAGGGGCATACAACTGGGGAAAGGCATACAACTGGGGAAAGGCAGGGGCATACAACTGGGGAAGGGCAAAGGCATACAACGGAGAAGTGCAGTGGCGCACAACCGGAGAGTCGCAGGGGCATACAGCCGGAGAGGTGCAGGGGCATACAGCCGGGGAGGCGCAGGGGCATACAGCCGGGGAAGAGCATACAACCGGAGAGGGGCATACAACCGGAAAGGGGCCGAAAAAAAACATTAGGGAGGGGCAGAAACACACAAGCGAACAGAGGCAGGCACATACAACTGGGGAGAGGTTGGCACATACAACTGGAGAGAGGCAGGCACATACAATTATAGAGGGGCAGACACACAATAGGGAGGGGAAGGGACATACAACTGGGAAGGGTCAGAGATACACAATCAGGGAGGAGTAGGGACATACAACCGGAGAGGGGCAGGGAAGCGCAGGGACATACAACTTGAGAGAAGGCATGGGACATACAACCGGGGACGGCAGAGACGCAACAGGGAAGAGGCAGAGACACAACTGGGGGGGGAACAGAGACACAACAGCGAAGGGCAAGGACATACAACAGGGAAGGGCAGTTACATACAACAAAGGAGGGGCAGGGACACAACCGGATATGAATCTTGCTGCTGGCATTTTTTAGAGGAGGATTGGGGTTTACACACTCACAGCTGCTACAGCAATTGTGAATGCGTGTAAATCTGACAAGTCAGCAGTCAGGTGCTGTATTGGCTTTAACAGAGGGCAAATTAGACAATAAAGAGAACCTGTCACATCAAAATTGTATTAAAATACGTGACTTTTGGTCGCCTGTGTGATTTTAAAAAGTTTATACGTGTAAAAAATATATAGAGTTACACCCAAGCACTTAAACGCACTTAAACATTTTTGAACCCATCTATCTCTACATACATACAAACATATAAAACATTAATTGCACTACGCAAGTTACATATTGCTGCACACATCGGAGTGAGAACAATAATCCTTGGCCCACTTATTCACAGTTAACTATAAACTGATCTGTAGAGGCTGAGGCTCTAAAAGAGTGTCACCAATGAAAAATTTAGGGTACTGAAGTTTGCCTCTGTTTTATGGTCTTGACATGTTGGGTATCCATTTACTTGGTGCAACGTCATCTTATTTTATTTTTTTGCACTTGCGCAAATATCCAGTGACATAAAAAAAACATGGGGTTGATTTCCTACAACTGGAAAGTGCAAAATCTGATGCAGCGCTGCATAGAAACCAATCAGCTTCCAGGTTTTATTGTCAAAGCTTTGAATTGAACAAGCTGAAGTTAGAAGCTGATTGGCTACCATGCATGGCTGCACCATATTTTGCACCCTCCAGTTTTCACCCCCCCCCCCCCCCCCGTGGATCTTTTGACTTAGAATACTTTAATAACTGATGGATGTGAATGGCGCAGGTCACTCATAGCGCACATAGCTTCAGGCAGGAGATGGCTCCGTGTACGAGGAGGAAGATTGACGTCTTTGACATTTTCCATGGGATAAACAAATCAGAGTTTATTCCAAGAGGTGAGAGTACAAAGACAATTTGATTTAGTGAGGACATCGGTGATTGTTTTTTACCTGTGATCTCTCCCTGATTAAAAACACAGATGTAGAACTCTGCCGGAAAATATCAAGATAGTATTATCTCTGACTGTGAAATCTGGCCCTGCCTTTGTAAAGTGGACCTGTCATTGAAATTCAAACTTCACATGAATGAATAGGTCACGTCAGCAATTGCATTCTTAATTGGAATATTGAGAAAATATAACCATACAGGTTATGTGAGAAGGGATTAACCCTGTCTTTGCCAGAGCAATTTTTGCATTTCTTACACGTGCATTAGAGGACACAGATGACTTCATAATAATAACTGCTTGGGTTATCCTGCCACCTTCAGGTGACTGGCCATTGCCAAAAAAGGCAAAAAATCTTTCAGCTTAGCTAAGTCTCAGTTTCTAGCTAGTGCTCTAATGTGATGTATGCACCTACAGGTGTCCTTTTTTGGACTTTAGTTCTAATTTGTAGGCCTATGCCTAACACCCCTGATGGGGCAGAGGTGGGCATCATTTGGATTGGTCGCTGCAGTCAGTAGGCTAAGATGGACTTTCCCCAGACCCCCTATGCAAGAGCAAGGGTGGCCTGGTGGGGCAGAGGAGGGCTTCATTCAGATTGGTTGCTGCAGCCAGTAGACCAAGAGGAACTGTGCCTGGGTCCCGCATGCAAGAGCAGGGACAGCCTGATGTGGCAGAGGTGGGCTTCGTCTAGAGGTTGCTACACCCAGTTGGCCAAGAGGGGCTAAGTGAGTACAGCTTGATGTGGCAGAGATGGGTTTCATCCTGATCGGTCGCGAAGGCCAGTAGACCAAGAGGGACGGTACCCGGACCCCCTATACAAGACCTGGGATGGTTTGGTTGGGCAGAGGAGGGCTTTGTCAGGATCTGTTGCTGCGGCCAGAAAAACAAGAGGGACTATACGTGGTCTCAGTATGCAAGCATGGCAACAATCTGATGTGGTAGAGCAGGGCTTCATCGGTTTCGGTTGCTATAGCCAGTAGGCCAAGAAGGACTGCACCCAGACACTGCATGCCAGTGCAAGGGCAGCCTGATGGGACAGATGTGGGCTTCATCCGGATTGGTCATTACAGCCAGTAGGCCAAGAGGGGATGGTTCCTGCGCATGCCAGAGCGGAATGGGCTGTTTAGGCAGAGGTGGGCTTCATTGGCCACTAGACTTTCAGCTCTCAGGAATTTTCGCGGGTTTGGAATATATGGGATGCAAATGTAGGTGCTCTCCTTCACCCCATCCCCCCCTTTTGTGGGAGGATGAGGCATTAGAGAAACATCCTCAAGAGGATAAAGCTGTCAAGGATCTTGAATCCTCTGTAGAGGAGTCCTTTTGGGAGGAACTTCAGGGTCCAGTGGGTTTCCTAGCAGACATGGTTCACACTCTCTCTTGGGTTTCCCTGCCCTTAAGAAGCTTACAATCTAAGGTCTGAGCTTCACATATACATACTCGGGCCAGTTTAGACAGGAGCCAAATTACCTACCAGCATGTCTGGCATAGAGAGCAGCAATGTGGCACATCAAAAGGGTTAAATGATTCATGCTTCAGGCGCCGGACTGCCCCAGGCAGCTGGCTGGGTTTGCTTGATGGAGGGAGATTCAGGTATGGTGATCAATACAGTGGGGGGCTTGCAGAGTCCTTCTGGAGGGGGGTCACTGGGTTTGTGGATGAGTGGAGGTTGTACAGTTGCAGCTTCAGGTTGGCACGGGACGAGGAGAGTGGCACAGGGAAGAGGCTCCTGGGTTCAAGGTGGGCAGAGGGGAAAGTCCTGTGTGCTCAGCCGCAGCTCCTGGTAAACACAGGTACAGGCACTAGGGGCCAAACAAAGAAAAGGGTCTTCCTACTGGTTCATACTAAGGTACTGTATTTAAACCTAAGATGGGGGGCAATACAATGGCATTGGGCTGCCTTATCAATTAGCCACCCCACTTCCAGCCTAGCTGCATTCAAGGACACAGTTGAGAGCGGCTTCCTTGACTCAGGTGGCCATGAGGCTGTGCCAAGACTAAGTGCCACCAGGGGAGAAGTCTTCAGGCCGCATGTGATGGTTTCACGTGCAAGCCACAGCAGGGGGTCGGACTTCCGTCGCCCCACCTTTAGGTGGTGTGGTAGGACTGCTGTCTGTTCAACAGAAGCGTATTTAATGATTGGCTTCTGTTGAATAGTTATGCTGGAAAACCTGCAGTCTGATGGAGGGGAGATGGGCGGGGAGTCCCTTTTATCAGAATAGAAAGATGCAGTCAGGAGAGATCCTGGCCTAAATATCTTTTGTGTTAATGCGGGGTTCCGTTGTTTTTGTTTTGTTTTCCTTAATCAATACACTGGTTGAGTGGGGGGAAAAAAATGTGTGCGCACCCAGTCTAGAGCTAACTATAGATGGATCAATTGAGCTGTGATCGATAAAGTTATCAGAGTTGGATGAGTCAATCTGAGATGAATTAATTGATCTGCAATAGTTAACACTTGGGCGGGGTGAAGTTCATCAGCTGAAGACAGCCTGTGGGGTCTAGATAAAGCAATAGAATAAGAGAGAGAGATAGATGAGCGTGAGAGCATTAGAGACACAAAAATTTCCACAGTCCAAATTAATACTGTCCTCCCTCCTTCCAAGAAAGGATATACCAAACAATATAATCCAGCAAATCAACACAGAGCAGGCAGATAAAACCGGGTCAAAGACTTCCATTCACCTGGCACAACATAATTCTATAATGCCCCAACACCTCTATGATGAAAAAAACCTGAACAAACAATGGGGTCAGTCACCTGGCAAGAGAATTCAAAGACCTAGTACTGAATAGAACTTACAACCCTGGATCTGGCATAAACCATACTCAAACAAACACAATTACAGCTGCAAGAAGACCCCAAAGCTCACTACTAATCCAATACAACAACAATAGTACAATTGACCGAAAAACAGGGCCACAAGGATGGAAATAATGGAGGAAACCACCGCCACAAGATTTACACAGAGACCAGCACAGAGCAGAGAAATGGAGGAGATAAGAACCCATACTCGGCCCATATACGATGAACTAATGTGACTGAGCTCAAAAAGCAAAAAAGACAATGACAACCATCCATAATCCGGTTTGTCCCAGGAAATTTACCCATTACAAGGCATATAACTACTACATGACATCATTAGTAATCAGTAGCTGGAACATTCAGGGTCTGAAAGCTTCAGCCATCGGATCCAAAGTAAATTATCCAGATTTTAAACAAAATCTATGTGAAACTGACATACAAATCCTCCTGGAAACATGGACCCAGGCACAGGATGAACCACTAGTACCTACTGGCTATAGTGAATTCTCTGTCCCCGTACAGAGGGATAAAAAAATCAAACAGGGTTGGTGTTCAGGAGGAATACTAGTCTGGTGTAAAGAGGAGCTACATGAGAACCTCAATGCAATCAAAAAAGGACACACCACATCTGGATAAGAAGCAGCTCCATTCTCACCTCTCAGTCTGACATCTACCTGTCTGCAGCATACATTGCCCCACCAGAGTCCCCATATTTCAGATCAGACACTTGTGAGGTCTTACAAAGTGAGTCATCCACTTCCAATCGCTAGGACAAGTGCTTATCTTTGGATAACCTCAATGCTAGGATAGGCAGGGAAAGGGACTATATAAGTTCAGATGGCAACACGTACATACTGGGTCCTGCAAATTATTGTCATGAGTGGATGACAGTTATGACAGTATAATAAACAAAAATGGAAGAAAATTGCTGAACCTGTGTCGCAGTCTGGGGCTCTACATCCTCAACGGCCGCACCAAGGGAGACTCTCTGGGAAGGTACACATTAAACTCCCACGTAGGCAACAGTGTGGTAGACTATGCCATCACAGATATTAACCCCGCACTCATCAATGCCTTTTACAGTCACCCCACAAACACACCAGTCAGACCACATCCAACTACTGCTATATATTATATCTTCAAACAAACCATCTCCAAAACTCCACTGGGCTTCTTTCTGCAACCTGCCACCATCATTTAAATGGTCCAAACAGTCTTCCACAAAACACAAGGAGGAAACTGACAGACCTGTCATCAAAAATCAGCTCAAAACCTTCCAAATAAACACCCATGAGATGAGCTCACGAGGTGTGAACCAGGCAGCAAAGGACTTCCACAAAATGCAACACACCATTGCTGAAACAGCACAGCTGAAAAAAGTCAACTGTGAGAAACCATCCAACAAACCATCCAATAAATGGTTAGACAGAAAGCAAAGCATTAAGGAACACCTTATGGACAGTCTCCAATTACAAACACAGAGACCCTGACAACACTGACTGAAGGATAGCCCATGGCATCCTACAAAAAAATTACAAACAAACCCCTAAAAAGAAAAAGCAAACTTCATCTCCAGCAACCTCCAACAGTTAGAAGAGGCACTTCAGGAGAACTCTTTCTGGGAAATATTGAATAATATTGGCAAAGCACCCAGGAAAAACAACCTCCACATCCAAAATGGCAACATCTGGCTCAACTACTTTAAGAACCTCTACAAAGATATTCCAAAAGAGGCACTAACCGTAGAACAAAACGTTTTTATCAAAAGACTAAATAATATGGAGACAAAAAAATCAAGGACTTCCAGAACCCCCTAGATGTAAGGGAGAAAATCCAACACCTGCAAACTAAAAAAGCCAGTGGCATGGACAGAATTCTGATGATTAAACACTGCTCCCCAGATGTACACGCTGCAATATGTAAAGTGTTCAATCTAGTCCTGAGTGCTGGTTATTACCCTAATGTATGGAACCAAGGCCTCATAACACCTATCCAGAAGAATGGAGACCAGTATAATCCAGTCAACTTCAGGGGGCTATGTGTCAGCAGCACACTAGGAAAACTATTCAACAGTATCCTAAACTTCCAACACTACACAACGTCCTCAGCAGACGTCAGGCAGGCTTCATGCCAAACCACCGCACCACAGACCACATCCACACCTTACACAGTCTCATCAAGACCCATGTCCAAAATACAAGACATGGAAAGATATTCACCCGTTTTGTGGATTTTAAGAAGGCCTTTGATTCAGCATGGCACCCAGACCTGTTCATCAAACTATTGGAGATTGGAATAGGAGGGAAAACATAATATGTTTTTAGAAGTTCTTATACAGAGAACAGCTGCAGCGTAAAGATGAATGGGAAAAGAACCGAGTACTTCCAGTAGGCCCGTAGAGTCAGACAGGAAGTCCAACCCTCTTCAATATCAATGAACTGGCTTCAGCACTAGAATCCTCCCCAGCACCTGGACTCACATTTATATGACACCAAGGGCAGGTTCCTGCTTTATGTGGCTGACCTCCTTCAAGACAGCCTGGAAGTGCTGGAGAAATACACTACCTATCAACTCAAAGAAAACAAAAATCAGGGTGTTCCAAAGGAAGAACACAAAACTAATAAAGAACCCTTCCTTTACATTAAACTGCACTCCTTATGAAACTAACAGCTACACCTACCTCGGCCTAGAAATTAACAAATCTGGAAGTTTCCAGCCGGCCATAGAGGTCCTAAAAGGCAAGGCATGCAGAGCCTTCTATGCCCTTGATAGACAGCTGTACCACCTACCACCACCCGGGCGCCCCCCCCCCTCCACAGGCAGTCAAATATATATATATATATATATATATATATATATTATTTAAAAATGTCCCTTTAAAAAATTTTTATAAAAAAAAAAGGTCCTTATGTGCACTGTGCCTGGGCGCCAGGCGCAGTGGGGTATGGGAAGCGCCACGTCTATGCAATCACGAATGCAATCACGAGATTGCAGGCGAGGTGCTTCATTTTTAGCCAAAAATCGCCTTTGTGGCGCGGTCGATCGCGCCACAGCTTCCGGCGCGATGGACTGTATTATGGCCGCCGGGCGGGTGCATATGCATAGACTTTTCACCGCCCTACCTGGGCGGTGCTTTCTGTTCCGACGTCACTTCCGGTATATGCACTAGGCGATTACAGGAAGTGACGTCAGCACTCGCAGTACCGTGGAACGCACTGCCCGAGCAGTATATCAACAGGTAAGCTGAAGCTCGCAGCGCCATGCCTTCCTCAACCCTTATATCATCTGGGAGTGGACTGTGCAATAACTCACTCAGCCTGTTCTGTAACAATGGATGTCAACCTATATCAGAGCACAGGAAAATCCTCTTGGTTAAAGACATAGAAATGCTCAGGATAAAGAGGACCACTATTCCTGTGATGATATAGGAGTTCCCCAGACCGCAGGATATAGGCCGGGTGTCAAAGTTCCCAAAGAGAAGAAACATTTACTTTCCTTTATTATGAGGAATTTCAGTATGGTGGACATCTCTCATGCTGTGACTGCCCCCAGGTAAGCAGATTCAGACCTCTCTCTGGGAACGGAAGCCTGCAGTGCTCTGGCTTGACTTCAGTGACTTGTTATGTCATGTGACTTTTCTCAGCTCTGCCGTCCTCCGAGGAACTGACAGGTCGGCAGATTAGAGATCTCAAGAATGTGAGGAGAGAATGCGAGTCAGCGACAGCTTCGGCTTTAACCCCTGCCAGGCATATTTTTGGAGATGATGGACAAGTGCAGGAACAAGAAGGCAATGTATAGGGGGATGGGGGCCAATATGTACATAGAGGATGCAATACATGAGGGGATGTGTAAAAGGAAGGGGGGTAAATGTGGGCAAGAGGGGGTATTGTGTACAGGTAGGGTGTACTACATACAGAGAGGGGGGTTAATATGTACAGGGAGGGAGTTAATATGTACAGGAGGGGTTAATATGTACAGGAGGGGGCTAATATGTACAGGGGGGCAAATATGTAAAGGAGGGTGTAATATATCTGTGACTGAGGCTGCACTACAGGCGGTCCCCTACTTACAAACATCCGACTTACAAACGACTTCTTCTTACAAACGGAGGGAAATAACAGGAAGTGAGAGGAAATCTACCCCTAGGAAGGGAAATTCACTCCTGTAAGCATTTTTATGGGAAAAAGATACCTCCACTGGAGCTTTATCACCAGTCCATGTTTCCCTAACAACCAAAAATTTTCAAAATCAATTTGTCATTGGGATGGAAAGTTAGGTGAAATCTTCTGAACAGGGGCACAGACAGCAAAACAAATGTTACAGGGGTGATAACCCTTCCCTATGCTATCCAAAAAGTATAAAAACGATTTTTTTTGGCTGAAGCTACCCCTAAAAATGTACCTGTTCCAACTTACAAACAAATTCAACTTAAGAACAAACCTACAGTCCCTATCTTGTTTGTAACCCGGGGACCCCCTGTATATACCCTGATCTGTGACTGCACTATATACCCTGATCTGTGAGGCTGAGCTGTACACTCTGTCCTGTGATGCTGGGGCTGTATATTCTGTGCTGTGATGCCGGGGCTGTATACTCTGTGCTGTGATGCCGGGGCTGTATACTCTGTGCTGTGATGCCGGGCTGTATACTCCTGACACTATGGGTGGAAGCAAGTTGAATACAGGGGACAGAGTGAGTATTCTATAAGGGGGTGGGGCTTATGAGAAATGGGAAGGGTCATAAAGGATTGGCGGGGTCTGGCGCCCCCCCCATCCTAAAACTTCACCAGCTGCCACTGGGGCCACCTACTAAACAGCGGTCCTAATTCATACCACCATAAAGCCCAAATGACCAGTAAGGACCAATCCAAGCCATGCGGCCTGCACAACTCATTAGTACCTTGTCTATCCCAAACCCCCCCAACAACTCAGCCTGACATAATCTCAAATAAAAAAAACAATGTCTCCAAAGAAAAATATGTTGGAGAAATTAAATGACTAATTAACAGTCACTGCGGAGAAACTACAAACTGGCCCCATACCTGGAGCCTGGATATCGAACTAGGATAGCACAGACATACCTAAAAACCAAGGGAAAGTAGAATGTGACCAGGGGGTCCTGGAGGATGCCCATCATTGGATGTTACAGTGCCCATCATTGAAAGACACTCACTTCCAGGGACACTCCGCTCTCATCCTGGATGAAACCTCAAATTCTACTGGGAGAAGAGGGGCCAATGGTGAAAATTTGTATTATTATTATACAGGATTTATATAGCCCCAACAGTTTGCGCAGCACTTTACAATATAAGGGGAGACCGTACAGATACAATACATAAAATACAAGAGGCTTAAGAAGGCCCTGCTCATAAGAGCTTGCAATCTAATAGGGTGGGGCAAGTGGTACAAAGGGTTATAAGGGGGGGGGGGGGTGAGCTGATGGAAGTGATAAAAGTTCAGTTAGCTGGAGGCGTGATAGGCTTCCCTGAAGAGATGCGTTTTCAGGGCTTGCCTAAAGGAAGCTAGAGTGGGAGATAGCTGGACAGATTGAGGTAGAGAGTTCCAGAGGTTGGGAGAGGCTCTGTAGAAGTCCTGGAGACGAGAATGGGAGGAGGGGACAAGGGAGCTAGAGAGCAGGAGAGTCTCTTGAGAGGACGGTTTGGGTGATATTTGGAGACCAGATTGGTGATGTAGCTTCACAATATGCGACAGTGTGTTACAGACTGAGAGGGACGTGAAAAGCTGTGCACTTACATGGACTTACCCCCAATCCCCCTTTTATATTACCCCTTAACCCCCCCAAAGATGCCCCCCACCTTCCCATACAAACTCCATGCTAAAATGTATTCAGTCCTGCCAATAAAGCTTATTTGAATTTAAATGAATTCAAATTTTTATAGAAAGGGAGAGGGGCACAGAGGGGAGGGAGAGAGCTAGATAGAGGACGAGAGACCAAGAGGGAGGGAAATAGACAGAGGTAGATAGAGAGAGAGATAGGGAGAGATGGAGCTAGAGATGGAGGGAGAGAGGCCGATAGGGAGGGAGATAGATAGAGGTAGATAGAGAGGAAGAGAGAGATAAGGAGAGAGGGAGAGATAGAGCTAAAGGGAGAGACAAGGGGGGGGGGCGGGAGATAGAGCTAGAGGGAGAGAAAAGGGGGGGAGAGATAGAGGGAGAGGAGAGCTAGGGGGAGAGATAGATAGAGGGAGAGGATAGATAGAGGGAGAGAAAAGGGGGGGGGGCACGATAGAGGTAGAGCGAGATGCAGTAGATAGATTTTTTTTTTTCTGGGACGTTTCATTTTCTCTGTGTTCCTTTCAATATTCCGGTCCCGGCTCGCTGTGCTGTAAACGTGTCACAGACCCTTCATCTTGAGCCTGTAAAGGTTATAGACGGGAATATGAAGGCAGTGTGACACTTCGGAGATTGCGGCTCATCCTTATTATTTTTCCTGGTTGAAGATGAAATCCAACAAGGACGGCCGGTGTCCTGCGACGAGCGCAGATTTATACCTGCTTTGTACCTGCGGCTTGACAGGCCTGTCAGGTAGGATCTCTGTGCCTCGGGGAACGATCATCAAGAGCTTCACTGACCTTTTCTGTGTGAGGAACAAACCCGCGCAGAGTCCTTGGAGGCCCCGAGGTCGGTTCACGCCGGTCCACCGCCACCTCCCAGAGGAGGCCAACTTTGCTTTCCTTCACTGGCTCGTAAACAGGAGCAGAGAAGAACATTAGAGTTTAAAAAGCTTGTTTGATCCTGGTTTTATCCTGGGAGCTCCTCGCTTCTCCATCGTCGTCATTCCTAAACACGAAGAGAAGGGCGCGCTGAGAATTCGCCTTCTGAAGCCTTCTAACTCTCCACATTATTACATATTACTAGAGCCAATTACCAGTGCCTTGTTTACTAAAGCTTAACCGATACTTTCCTTTTCTGGTTCCTGTTGGAATTGTGTTTATTTCTTTGGGCTCTTGTAGCCATAGAAACAAAGACTTCAGGTTCTAGGTATTTTTTGTTAAATTATTTTGGAAAAAGTAACACGTATTTAAAGAAAAAAAATGTGCATAGCTTTCTCCATTGATACTCAGGCTATATTCTGTATAGAAGGCATGCCTGAATAGGGAAAATACCACATTATGGCCACTAGATGGTGTTGAGTATCATACGAAGTATATATATGCTACTCAGCCCCATCTAGTGGCCATATTGCGGTATTTTCCACATTCGCACATTGTTTCTGCAGAGAATATAACCTGAGAACATTTGATGTTGCCCCATTCACACAGAACGAATTTACATGCAGATTTAAAGAATGAACAGTTATGCATTTTGTTTTTTATAAGTACACACCTATCATTTACTCATCTGCAGTAGTTTGGCGCACATGCTCGCACCTCAGCTGTAATGTGGGTTTTCTTTTAAAACGGTACTGACTTCACACAGTATTGACTTCACAAACGTTTTGGTAGAGTGATTCATCTTGGCAATTGCTACGGTGTTATTGATCAGGCACAGATTTTATATGCATATATATATATATATATACATATATATATATATACACACACACAACAATATAGAAGATATTGCTTCTGTATAATTTGGTAACAATGTTAACCACTTGCTTTCGTTTGTTTTCTTTGCACAGCGGTGACAACTCCTCTGTGCTTCACTATGGACACGCTGGGGCCCCCAATGACAAGATTCTTGAAGATGGTGATATGTGGTGAGTTTACCTCTTTGTGGAATTGGCTAAGCATCAATAATAGTATACCAAATGTGCTGCTCCTATCAGGCTTACATATACATATCTAATAAAATACATGTTGCACAAAAAAACAAAAAATTATAAAGCAGAAACACATGTTCCCAGTACCTACAACCATTTAAAAGCAGGGCTCGGGCTTCCATAAACATTCACCGGAAGACGTCAACTCTGACGAAACGTGTAGGGCGGAGCTACGTACAGTGACATTATTACACAACCTGAAGTGTCCCTGGAAGTGTAATTCTGCCTTTTTTATCTCTCTATACAGCACTGTTGAGTTTTTTTACAGATGTAAGTGCAATGATTTTGTTTTAATAAAGTATTGTATCGGGTTTTACGCTATGTGGAGCACATGGTTTCCTTTATTTTCTCAACATGATTCTTATAGGATGCTAAACTGAGGAAAAAGTGATATATAGTGTTCACGTTGGCGTTTCTTTTGTGGAATATGGAAGCCCAAGACCTGCCTATGAAAGGTTGTAGTTACATCATGCAATATTTGACTTCTATATAATTTGAGAGTCATATATATCTGGTAAGCCTTTTGCTGGGCTCTCAATGTGGTGGAGTCACTAGGAGTAGGATCGAATGTCGTTTGAAAGTAGTTTAAAGGCTAAATTCTCTTTTTACAGAAAAATAATAACTGCACATATTTTTGCAGGTGAAAAAATGTGTGTTTTAATCATTTTTAAACAAGAGCCTGCAAATCATTTCATCGGTGATCAGCAGATTGCAGATGCAAATTCAGGTTTCTGCACATTCTCTCCTCAGCCTATACCTTGCAATTACGTTTAATGCGCGATCCGTGATGACTGCTTTGTGGGCCTCCCAGATAGTACCTGGGGTACACTTTGGAGTATCATTCGATTGAAATGCTGCGTACACACGACCGTTTTTAATGTCATTGAAAAAAACTGCGTTTTTCTCGACGTGATTCTTCTCAAGCCTGCCTTGCCTACACACTATCGTGGAAAAAAACGCTCGAGCAAAGCGCGGTGACGTACAACACGTACAACGGCACTATAAAGGGGAAGTTCCATTCGGATGGCGCCACCCTTTGGGCTGCGTTTGCTGATCCTTGTGTTAGTAAAGTTTGTTGAGAGACGATTCGCGCTTTTCAGCCCCGTGCTTTTCAGTCCGTTACAGCGTGACGAATGTGCTATCTCCATTACGAACGCTAGTTTTACCAGAACGAGCGCTCCCGTCTCATCACTTGCTTCTGAGCATGCACATTTTTTTCACAACATTAAACCCTACACACGGCCGTTTTTCATGACGAGAAAAACGACAACGTGAAAAACGACGAGAAAAATTAGAGCATGTTCCAAATTTTCCATGGTCATTTTTCATGTCGTGAAAAATGCTCTGGAGCCCACACACGGTCGTTTTGATTGACCAAAAAAAAAAAAATTTCTCGTCATGAAAAACGGTTGTGTGCATTAGTATAAGCCCAATTCCCTGGTTCCCTCCGTCAGCACTTCCCGATCTTGTAGGAGGCTTTCGTTCAGTTTCCATGTCCAATTTTTGAAGGGCGGTATATTGGAAAGCACACAAGTCGATAGGTGCATGGTCGATAGTGTAGCTTTGCAGATTTGGTCATCCTTGCTTGCTGATTCCTGACATGCACAGGCACTAGGATCTCTGAACCATGATCTGCGTACAGGAAATAGATGGTGACCCTGAATGATGGCCGAACAAAGATGGAGAGAAAAGCAAATTAAAGTATTGCGATAAAAGAGGCCCATGTGACATTTGCAGGAAAAATTGAAATTTGCATATAACTTCAGCTGCTGGTACAACACCCAGGCTAAAGAGAACTGAGTGGTCTTATGTAAGCTTACCTACAAGGCATCATTGGCTCAGTTTATTGTGTTCACTGAGTTATAAGCCCTTGTGGGATCATTACCAATTCTCCGGTATCTGCCCATCCCCCCCAGTGTATGAGAAGATTCATTGTGAGGATCCTCTGCCTGGTGAGAAAATAAAGTGGGGATTCTGTAAGGAGAGCTTATCACTGGGAAACGGGAAATCTCGCCTTGGTCATGTATCTGAGCGCTCATTCACTCCCACTTAGTACTGTCTCAATTAAAGCCTTCTAGAAGCTTCTGTCATCACCCTTCTAATTACAATGTATCCAATACCCTTCTCCACTTCCACAGTTCTTTCCATTGTCCCTGTTGCTTTAAAGGCGGCTTTGTCTTCATTTCGGAGTCCCTATACACAGTAAGTGGGAGCCATCTACTGTAGGGTCACCGCAAGTGTCCTCCGGACATAGGCAGCTCTTCACCGATACCACAATGAATGGGGAGAATCCCAGTGTACCGAATCTTCTCTTCTTAACCACTTGCCTACCGGGCACTTGCACCCCCTTTCTGCCCAGCCAATTTTCAGCTTTCAGTACTGTCAGTTTGAAGGACAATTGCCCGGTCCTACTACATTATACCCATATGAAATTTTTATAATTTTTTTTACACAAATAGAGTTTTCTTTTGGTGGTAATTAATCACAGCTGGGGTTTTTATTGTTTGCTAAATAAACGAATAACGACTGAAAATTTTGAAGAAAAAAAAACAACAACTTTTTCATAGTTTTGTTATCAAATTTTGCAAATGGATAGTTTTTCTCCTTCACTGATGGGCACTGAAAGTCGGCACTGATGGGCTCTGGTAGGAGTCACTGATGGGCACTAATTGGCAGTACTGGTGGGACTGCACTGATAATCGGGACAATAATAATCGGTGCCCTAGTTATCAGTGTCATTGTCCCTTTTGTAGAAGCCGGTTATTGGCTCTCTTCTCCCTTCCTCATTCTGTCAGTTTGAGGAAAGGAGTGCTGATAACCACCTTGTGTTTACATCTGTGATCAGCTGTGATTGGACGCAGCTGATCACGTGGTTAAGAGTCGCTGTTTGGCTCTTTATCTCAGTCTGTGATCAGCAGTGTCCGGATGACACTGCAATCCCAGAGCGCGCTTCCCGCTGTGGGGAGCGCGACTGGCACGATCACGGGACGCTATAATATGACGGACGTCCTGGAACTAGCTGACCGCACTGTAGCCGTCATTCCGCTATATTGCGGTCGGCAAGTGGTTAAAGTGATACTAAAATTCTATTCCAGTATGTATTCTTAAAGAGGAAGTAAACCTCTTTTCCTCTTTCTTCCTCTGCAAAATAAAAGCGTAATGGGCTAGTATGCTTTGTATACTAGCCCATTTTGTGGCACTTACCTGCAAGAGAAGTCCGCGATGTCCCTGCTGGTGGAAGCATCCATCTGCGCTCCTCTTCCTTCCGGGGTCCGTGGACTCAAGCTCTGTGACTGACCGGAGCCAAGTGACGTCAATCCTGTGCGTACGCTTGTGAGCCACCAGTCACGGCACACGCTGGGGAAGAAATGGCTCGGAGGGCTGTTTCTTCACTGCGCATGCGCTGATGGCATCGGCGCACTACGAGAAAAATATCTCCTAGACGGTGCACGTTTAGGAGATATTTTCAGTACGAATGGGTAAGCCTTATTATAGGCTTTCCTGTATGTAAAAATAGGTCAGAAGGGTATGTGGATGATGGCGCTGTAATTATTTTAATAAAAAACAAACAAACATCAGAGTACCTTTTTCCTAATCAATATACAGCTGTCACATGACCCAGCTCTCTCCCAGCCTGTCTGCAGGGAAACATAAGCAGGAGGAGCTTCTAGTCCTCTGCTGCTGGTCACATTTTCCCCCCAAAAAAACAGCCTTTGGGATACGGAGTAAAAATAAATATTGGGCATGGAGGGGAAGGAAGTGGGCTGTCATTTACCATTGTGTATACACCCACATGTGTGACTCTATAGTCACATGGGCTGCTCAGATGTGATAGGGAGGAAATGCTCAGCATAGAAACTCACTGAAAACTGAGCATGTGCAGAACTGCCAACACTGTTCTGCAAAATCCCTAGCTGAATTGGGGTCATTGACAGAAGGGGGGAGATAGAGAGCAGCAGGGTCAACCATGTTTTTTTGCAAAATACAGAAAACGAACCTTAGTGACTGAGTATGAACAGCATGTAATACACCATTTATTGATAGTTTTTATGATGTGGGTGTAGCGACCCTTTAACTAAAAAAAAAAAAAGAAGTCCCTTCTATTGCTCTCAGCCTCCTCCCAAATATCCAAATTCATTTTTTGCTGCTGTGATCCGACTTCCTGTTAAAGGGTGACTACGGTCATTCTATTTTTTTCACCACTGTATGTAGGAATGTAGCCACCTGCTCTTGCTCACTCCCGAGATAGACTACGTACCATGGACTTTGGGATTTGTAGTGTGCATAGAGCATTACACATGACCGCAACTCATGTACATTGCTTGATCCAAACAAAGGGAAGTGAGGATGTTACAAGGAGGCAGAAAAACCCAGTAAGTAATGATTCCATGAACAATAAGTTACAGGGCCATTAAGTAGTAGATGTGTATGGATTATTTTTGGAGAATAGGATATCATTTAGTGTCACTTTAACCACTTGCCAACCGCACTATAGCCAAATGATGGCTACAGTGCGGCCAGCCAGTTCTGGGAGGACGTCATATGACGTCCACCCGTGATCACGCCCGCTGCTGTGTGCAGGCAGTATGCTCTGTGATTGCACTGTCCTCTGGACACTGCTGATCACAGATCAAGGTAAAGAGCCAATCGGTGGCTCATTACCACCTGATCAGTGTCCAATCACAAGCCAGTTTTTCATTTCCTCACACTGACAGCGAGAGGAGTGCCAAAAACCTAAGCTTGGGTAAAAGGGACATCTACACTGATAATCAGGGCACTGTAGTCCCAACAGTGCCTACCAGTGCTGCCAATTAGCGCCCATCAGTGTTGCCAATCAGTGTCCTTTGGTGCAGCCTCATCAGTGCCCATTAGTGCTGCCTATTAGTGCCCATCACTGCAGCCTCATCAGCACACATCAGTGAAGGAGAAAAATTACCCGTTTGCTAAATTTTATAACAAACTTTTGAAAGTTTTTTTTTTTTACAAATTTCAGTCTGTTTTTCATTTGTTTAGCAAAAAATAAAACACCCCAGTGGTGATTAAATACCACCAAAAGAAAGCTCTATTTGTGTGAAAAAAATGATAAATATTTCATATGGGTACAGTGATGCATGACGACGCAATTGTCATTCAAAGTGTGACAGCGCTGAAAGCTAAAAATTGGCCCGGGCAGGGAATTGGTTTAAAGTGCCCAGTACAGTAGACAAGTGGTTAAAGGGTCCTGACCTGGATTCGAACCCAGGAACCCAATGCTGCAAGACAGAAATGCTCAGTGATTTACTGTATTTAGAGAAATAAAGGTCCTCTCGAAGATCTACCAGATAAGACGAGGAGGTCTGACTTCTCACAGGCTAACAAAAGGCTTTATTTATTGTGCGTTCACACTTCCCGTAGCTCTGTGAAATAGAACAACTCCGATCTGTCGGTGTCTGGTGGAGGTTAATGAATTATGAATATTGTTGATATCTTCATTTTCATGTTTATTAGAGAAGGATTGCACATTTTTTTTAAAGATGGTGAAGAAGTTGTAATGTTGAGTAAACAGGCTATTCTTAACCACATCAATACCGGACACTTTTACCCCCTTCCTGCCAAGATCAATTTTCAGCTTCCAGTGCTGTCACACTTTGAATGACAATTGCGCGGCCATGCAACACTGTACCCATATGACATTTTTATAATTTTTTTTTTTGCTAAATAAACCAAAAAAGACCGAAAATTAAAATTTAGGCCAAAATGTATTCTGCTACATTTCTTTGGTGAAAATAACCCAAGTCGGTGTATATTATTTAGTATAAATACAAAAAATCATATTAAAAATTCATAGTCCATATGATAAACAGCGCTAGTTATGGATAAGTGTCCAAAAGCACACAGTACACTTGAGTGATGACTTTGCAACAGTCTAATTAAAAGTGAAGTTTCTTCTGTGTATATGGTCTGTAGTGCACCCTACACCAATCAAAAATCTTCACCACGAGTGAGGCACACTCCCCCTCTGGGGTTCAAACTCACCACAAGGATGAAAAAGATAGGCCTTTCAAATCTGTAGGTAATCTCGCTCCAACTTCAGTCATCACCACCAGGGTAGTAAGGGTTAAAATCCTCAGGAACACATATAAGGACATAAAGCACCAAATAGTGTAATATTGCTTTAATAAGGAAATCCCCCAATACAATATCCCTGTATCAAATGCACGTACATAAAATTCACTTGTTAAAAGCACATAGAAATGAAGAGTGTATTCACCGCTAATCCGACCCAAGAGGGCGTCCGTGTTGCAAACGTGACGCTGTAATATCTTTTCCTAGTATGGGACAGCTGACCGTGGAGTTCACTCTGCACTTCCTGGTTACAGAGACGCTGCGGTATCTGAGCCCTGACCGGTTTCATCACAGGCTGACTTCAACTGAGGGCCCTCAGTTGAAGTCAGCCTGTGACGAAACCGGTCAGGGCTCAGATACCGCAGCGTCTCTGTAACCAGGAAGTGCAGAGTGAACTCCACGGTCAGCTGTCCCATACTAGGAAAAGATATTACAGCGTCACGTTTGCAACACGGACGCCCTCTTGGGTCGGATTAGCGGTGAATACACTCTTCATTTCTATGTGCTTTTAACAAGTGAATTTTATGTACGTGCATTTGATACAGGGATATTGTATTGGGGGATTTCCTTATTAAAGCAATATTACACTATTTGGTGCTTTATGTCCTTATATGTGTTCCTGAGGATTTTAACCCTTACTACCCTGGTGGTGATGACTGAAGTTGGAGCGAGATTACCTACAGATTTGAAAGGCCTATCTTTTTCATCCTTGTGGTGAGTTTGAACCCCAGAGGGGGAGTGTGCCTCACTCGTGGTGAAGATTTTTGATTGGTGTAGGGTGCACTACAGACCATATACACAGAAGAAACTTCACTTTTAATTAGACTGTTGCAAAGTCATCACTCAAGTGTACTGTGTGCTTTTGGACACTTATCCATAACTAGCGCTGTTTATCATATGGACTATGAATTTTTAATATGATTTTTTGTATTTATTTTTATTATTTTATATATATGAGGTTCTCATGTGTATAGAATTTAAATAGCTGCTTTATATTTATTTATAACCTTTATCATAAGTTTTAGTAACCTTGATGAATTTGAGTTTACTGTTGTCTTCTATTCCTATTAACCTCTTAACTGCTTAGCTGGAGAGGTTATTTTCTGAAATAGCAATTTAGCATTTAGGCGCCGAGCAGTGCATATTTGGGCCATTTTACTTTGCACCTTCCTTTTATATTATTTAGTATGTAGGAAAGTTATAGAGTCCACAAACTATGGGATATACAGTATCTCACAAAAGTGAGTACACCCCTAAGAGAAAATGTCCAAATTTGGCCCAATTTTCCTACCCGGTGTCATGTGACTCGTTAGTGTTACAAGGTCTCAGGTGTGTTAAATTTGGTTATCGCTCTCACTGTCTCTTACTGGTCACTGGAAATTCAACATGGCACCTCATGGCAAAGAACTCTCTGAGGATCTGAAAAAAAAAAACATTTTTGCTCTACAAAAAGATGGCCTAGGCTCTAAGAAGAGTGCCAAGACCCTGAAACTGAGCTGCAGCACGGTGGCCAAGACCATACAGCGGTATAACAGGACAGGTTCCACTCAGAACAGGCCTCGTCATGGTCGACCAAAGAAGTTGAGTGCACGTGCTCAGCGTCATATCCAGAGGTTGTCTTTGGGAAATAGACGTATGAGTGCTGCCAGCATTGCTGCAGAGGTTGAAGGGGTGGAGGGTCAGCCTGTCAGTGCTCAGACCATACGCCACACACTGCATTAAATTGGTCTGCGTGGTTGTTGTCCCAGAAGGAAGCCTCTTCTAAAGATGATGTACAAGAAAGCCGCAAACTGTTTGCTGAAGACAAGCAGACTAAGGATTGAGGAGAAGAAGTAATCTGGACTGCCGCACTCTGGTTAAACGTATTATTTAATGAAGAAAATTAAAATGCCCAAAAAAAAATTCCAAAAAAGAAATAAATAAACAATCCATCCAAAAACAATCAAAAGTGAAGGGACATGCAGGGTGACAGCTAACGCGTTTCACATCAGGGTGTGATGCTTACTCAAGCAGACTAAGGACATGGATTACTGGAACCCTGTCCTGTGGTCTGATGAGACCAAGATAAACTTATTTGGTTCAGATGGTGTCAGGCGTGTGTGGCGGCAACCAGGTGAGGAGTACAAAGACAAGTGTGTCTTGCCTACAGTCAAGCATGGTGGTGGGAGTGTCATGGTCTGGGGCTGCATGAGTGCTGCCGCCACTGGGGAGCTACAGATCATTGAGGGAACCATGAATGCCAACATGTACTGTGACATACTGAAGCAGAGCATGATCCCTCCCTTCAGAGACTGGGCCGCAGGGCAGTATTCCAACATGATAGCAACCCCAAACACACCTCCAAGACAACCACTGCCTTGCTACAGCAGCTGAAGGTAAAGGTGATGGTCTGGCCAAGCATGTCTCCAGACCTAAACCCTATTGAGCATCTGTGGGGCTCCTCAAACGGAAGGTGAAGGAGCACAAGGTCTCCTACATCCACCAGCTCCGTGATGTCATCATGGGGGAGGGGAAGAGGATTCCAGTGGCAACCTGTGAAGCTCTGGTGAACTCCATGCCCAAGAGGGTTAAGGCAGCGCTGGAAAATAATGGTGGCCACACAAAATATTGGCACTTTGGGCCCAATTTGGACATTTTCACTTAGGGGTGTACTCACTTTTGTTGCCAGCGGTTTAGACAATAATGGCTGTGTGTTGAGTTATTTTGAGGGGACAGCAAATTTACACTGTTATACAAGCTGTACACTCACTACTTTACATTGTAGCAAAGTGTCATTTCTTCAGTGTTGTCACATGAAAAGATAGAAGAAAATATTTACAAAAATGTATATCTGAAAATCGATCAGTTCTGATATCCTGAGGGCCTTTCTAATTTCCTGAGGCCCGAAAACGCCAGGACAGTACAGATATCCCCCAAATTACCCCATTTTGGAAAGTAGACAGTCCAATGCCTGTATTATGCTGCATACACACGGTCGGAATTTCCGTCCAAAAAAGTGTGATGGGAGCTTTTGGTCGGATATTCCGACCGTGTGTAGGCTCCATCCAACTTTTTCTGTCGGAATTTCCACCAGCAAAAGATTGAGAGCTGGTTCTCTATTTTTCCGACGGAAAAAGTTCTTGACGGAAATTCCGTTCATCTGTATGCAATTCTGACGCGCAAAAAAAACACTCATGCTCGGAAACAATTCAACGCATGCTCTCGGAAGCATTGAACTTTACTTTCTCGGCTCGTCGTAGTGTTGTATGTCACCGCGTTCTTGACGGCCGAAAGTACAGAGAACTTTTGTGTGACCGTGTGTATGCAAGCCAAGCTTGAGCGGAATTCCGTCGGAAAAACCATCCAAGGTTTTTCCAACGGAAATTCCGCTCATGCGTACGGGGCATAACACTGTACTACTCTGGAGAAGTATAAAAAAAGATACTAAAATAGTCTGGCCCTCCTTCCTAGTATCACTCTGCGCTTGAGGATGATGTGCCGTAAGAATATAAACAATAGTAAAATAAATGTAAATGAACAGCTGCTGCTTAAAATCAAATGTACATATAAAAACAGTCTTTTTTTAAAAACTTAGTTTAAAAGTTCAGAATAAAACTGTAGCAGCGCTACGAATAAAAGTTCAAATGTGCGTCTTCTATGATAATCGCTTATCTAGGTGATGAAGTAGTGAATGGTGAATCTAGTTGTATCCAATTCTTAGTGCTCCTTTCACCAGTAGTGTATTACACCGCGTGGGGGGATTTTTGAAAGTCCCCTTCAGGGGGCGCACTCACCAGATACAGGATAAATGTAAGCCTAGATCAACATTCCTCCTTCAGCAATGATACAATCAGATAAATTTTCCTTTTCTTCTCCACCATAAACTTCATGCGGTAACTGCTCCAGTCGATGACCCTGTGAATGCAGACTGATTGTGGCTATCAGAAATAGTTTTTGGCAGTAGAAGGTAGGCAGCTTCCAGGGGTCCTGACGTCAGGAAGGAAGTAGCACATCCATGATGAGGATGGTATTCACCTTTTTCTTAAAATTTCAGCAGTCAGTTTACAGTTCATCGGTTTAAGATTCAACTTCATGCAGCAGAAATTCTCTAACCTCACTCTTCCTTAGGATAAGAAAGTATTACCCAAAGTCTTTAAATGCGCAGCATGCGTCCACTCAGTCATGTATCCCTCAGGCTTTTCTCATGTGTGGAAGTCGGGAAACCTTGAAGTCAGGTATCCTGTGAGCCTTGGATCATTTTTCAGCTATGAGCTGGAAGCTGAAAACCTGGTCGGGGCCGGCTGTGAACACTCCGCTCCTCACCACATCTGCGACGACGGCAGCACTGGTTGTTGCCGAGCGACTGACGTCATCCCGGCGCGCCCTCTCTCTTCTCCGAGCTTGTGTCTCTCGGCGAGCACCTTCCGCCAAGTGCGCGTGTGCTGGAGTGTACGTGAGGAGCGGAGTGTTCACAGCCGGCCCCGACCAGGTTTTCAGCTTCCAGCTCATAGCTGAAAAATGATCCAAGGCTCACAGGATACCTGACTTCAAGGTTTCCCGACTTCCACACATGAGAAAAGCCTGAGGGATACATGACTGAGTGGACGCATGCTGCGCATTTAAAGACTTTGGGTAATACTTTCTTATCCTAAGGAAGAGTGAGGTTAGAGAATTTCTGCTGCATGAAGTTGAATCTTAAACCGATGAACTGTAAACTGACTGCTGAAATTTTAAGAAAAAGGTGAATACCATCCTCATCATGGATGTGCTACTTCCTTCCTGACGTCAGGACCCCTGGAAGCTGCCTACCTTCTACTGCCAAAAACTATTTCTGATAGCCACAATCAGTCTGCATTCACAGGGTCATCGACTGGAGCAGTTACCGCATGAAGTTTATGGTGGAGAAGAAAAGGAAAATTTATCTGATTGTATCATTGCTGAAGGAGGAATGTTGATCTAGGCTTACATTTATCCTGTATCTGGTGAGTGCGCCCCCTGAAGGGGACTTTCAAAAATCCCCCCACGCGGTGTAATACACTACTGGTGAAAGGAGCACTAAGAATTGGATACAACTAGATTCACCATTCACTACTTCATCACCTAGATAAGCGATTATCATAGAAGACGCACATTTGAACTTTTATTCGTAGCGCTGCTACAGTTTTATTCTGAACTTTTAAACTAAGTTTTTAAAAAAAGACTGTTTTTATATGTACTCTGGAGAAGTGATCGGGATTTTTTTTTTTTTTTATAACCGTGATCATCACTGTTATAAGCAACCATTTTTTCTGAATGAAATCTGTTCATTCTGTGTAAACTATTGTGATTAGCTGTGATTGGCCCTGTGTGTAACATGCAATCACTGTGACCAATCATAGATATCAACACAATAGTACACAATGAATGGAAACCTTCCATTGTGTACAATTGTCATTTGATCTGCTGTGATTGGTCACAGCAATCACATGGTACCGACAGCGAGCCGGTACACTGAACTGTCATTCCGGTGGACAGAAGTGCACCAAATGTAAGGCAGTACTGAATTTCTGGCAAGATCAATAGTTATTTATTTTTTGCACTAATCAAATAGTCATGTGAAAAAAATAAGTACACCCCATAGAAATTGGATCTTCGTTCAAACCGTGACCACTGATGAAGGTGATATACTGGAGTAAAACCATAAGGAGATTGTGCCTTTTAAATAACAAAAATCTCAATAGATATACTGTGGGAAAAGAAAGTACAGCCTTGGCTCCAGAAGCTGGTATTTCCCCCTTCAGCAAAATAGCCTTGTAGGCATTTTGTATAACTACCCCGCTCCCCCCAGTCTCTGACATGAAGCCCAGGTTCACACTGGGCTGCGGGAATAAAGCCGTTGCGAGTTCAGCTGAACTCGCACGATTTTACTCCCGCTTGTCAGTCCCGATTTCGGCCGCGATTACGGAGACATCTGTGCAGATGTCAATGTAAATCGCGGGCCGAAATCGCAAAAAGTAGTACAGAAACGTACTTTTTAAAACGGTGCAGTGCCGCAGATGCGGCGTCGCACCGATTAGGACGGTGCCATTGCCGGAAATTTACGGTAAATGCCGCCGATTTGACATGTCAAATCGCATGTCAAAACGCACCAGTGTGAACCAGGGCGAACTCCCTGAAATTTTTGACCTCTCCTCCATGAAAAATTCCTTCAGTTGCAAGGTTTGTGGGTTCCCTTGCATGAACCCCCCTTCCAAATCTCACTCCAGGTCTTTGACTAGGGCAATCCATATCCCTTCATTTCTTCATTTGGAGCCATTCCTAGGTAGATTTTCTAGTGCCCTTCCGATCATTATTGTGTTAAAAGATTTCCTGTTATCATCAACCTTTGGACAAGTGGCCTCACATCCTTATCAAGCACACTTTGATATGATGGAGAATGTATAGTTGATCAGGCCCTGAGGCAGCAAAGCAACCCCAAACCATAAATGTACCACCACCATGCTTCACAGTTGGTATGTATTCTTTTCCTTTATATACCATCTTCAGTTTTGCCATAAAATGCCTACTGTTTCTATGACCAGACAACTCTGATGGATAAGTTTTTCAACACATTGTTACAGAAGGTCTTTAATGAAAACTGGAGTCACCAAGTGGCTGCAGCACTCCCATCACAGTTCACATTATCCAAGTAGACCAAAAATGTCCTCTTTTTGTCTTCCATTGCTGTGAAACTCAAACGCCTCTCTCCTATTAATGAAACCTGGATTCTGGCATTGGAGAAAGTTGTCGGCCTCCTGAAAGCTGTGGTGGTGATGGGAGCTCTATAGGCAGAAAGAGACATCTCCCCCACAGAGCGCTCACATTTGACCCCCCGCCCCCCCCCCCCCCCGTTTTCCTGTGGACTGTGAGTATCCCGGCGCTCTGTAAACACGGCTTATAGAGATGTAACTGAATCAACAGCGATAGTACCGTTGCATCGTAAGCGGCGAGCCACAGATTCTTTTTTTTTTCTACTTTTATTGCTTTTGACAAATGCGCCTGGAAAAGGCCTTTCCGCGGCCTGCCAAGCTATTCCTAGCAGGAACTTCACCCCGCAGCTACTCGTGATTATTTAGACCTTTCATTTAAATATGTGCATTGGAATGTGCGTTGTGATTTCCTGCGCCTTTTTTTTTTTCCTTCATGTTGAGCTTAAAACGTATTTCCCCTCCTGCTGTAATCAGCAACAGTGCTCTCCTCTCAGGACTTGGCAATTGTGCTCAGCCTAAAAGGTGGTTTAGGTGTGTATTCGTAACAAAATGTGTTCTGTGCGAATCGCGCAAAAACAAATGTTAAGGTTATTTATTTATTTTCTGAGCAAATTTTTTTTTTTTTTTTTTTTATTATTTGCAATTGTAACATATTGAATTATGGTCAATAGATGGAGCTGAGGAGCATAGGAAATACATCTTTGTAGCAAGAGATACATTGTAGCAATTCTAGACAACACTGGAATTGTTGGCATTTTATTTACTTCTTTGCAATTCTCTCTAAACCGTCCCTGCCCATTGGAATGCATGGGCAGCGCTAGCAGGGTGCTTTTGACCCCCCTCGAAGAAGGGGTTAAAAGCGCCCGTGTAGCGCCACTACCAAAGCGCTGCCCATGCATTCCAATGGGCAGGGGCGGTCTCGGAGCAGTGTATATACCGCTCCCAAACCTCCCCAAAGATGCTGCTTGCAGGACTTTTTCTAACGTCCTGCAAGCGCACCGCCCCAGTGTGAAAGCACTCGGGTTTTAACACTGGGACTGCAGATGAGGCATTTTTCAGGCACTATTTCTAGCGCTAAAGCGCCTGAAAAACGCCCCAGTGTTAAAGGGGTCTAATGCTCCTAAGAATTGTTAAATTGTATTTTTTTTTTTTTTTTTAACATATATGTAATTCTTATGCTCCCCAGCTCCATCTAGTGGCAATAACTCTGTATTTTGTGTTTAAATAGTTGCAGAAGGAAAATACTAAATTATGGCCATTAGATGGAGCTGATGAGCATAGGAATTACATACACCGATCAGGCATAACTTTATGACCACTGACAGGTTAAAATAGTTGTAAAGGCAATACATTTAAGTGGTTGTAAACCCTTCCATATACCCAGTGAAGTACCTGGCCTCAGGTGATGCCCAGAGATTAAACAAATCCTCCTACATAAGTTGTACCTGTTTATCTGCAGTCCTTCTCAAAGTGCAGAATGTATACAGCTTGTCTGAGTTTTCAGAAAGCAGGGGGCGGGGAGCTGAAGTCACACTCTGAAAAGCTCAGTGAGGAGAGCTGAGAGCTGATTGGAGGGAAGGGACACCCCCCCCCCCCTCCACAGCGCACAGGAACAATGCTGAGGCTGTCAACCCCAAGCTGTGTGCTGGAAATCCCTCCCCTGTCACCGTTTTTTTTTTGGTGTCAGGAAAACTTGTCAGAAGTGATTCATGCTGAAAGCAGAGGAAGGAGACCGCATGGGAAGAAGTCAAGCCGGTGGAGACAATGCGATGCTTTGGGCAATGTTCTGCTGGGAAAAAATGCCACTCATGTGGATGTTATTTGGACATGTATCACCTACCTAAACATTGTTGCTGACCAAGTACACCCCTTCATAGAAACAGTTTTTCCCAATGGCAGTGGCCTCGTTCCGTAGGATATTGTGCCCTGTCACACTGAAAAAATGGTTCAAGAACGGTCTAAAGTGAGATCTCCACAAGGTGGCGGTGTTTGAAAAGATATCTAATCTCATTGACACGCTCAATGGAAAACTCCAGCCGATCGTACAGCACGTACAATAAATGGGAACGTTTTTTAATACGAAAACATTCATGATGTATTCAGGATTATAAGACCTTCATTATTCTGGAGATAAGCAAGGTTGTATGTGACGGACGTATCTCCTAGTCTAGTCTGCTCTAGTATATAATGTATCTATTACCTATCCTGTTCCTTTTTATCTATCAACAGCGGCGGCTGGTATTTTTTTTTTTGGGGGGGGGGGCAGCAAAAAATGCACCCCGCACTTACCCCATCTAGGTCGCAGGCAGCGCTTCCTCCGGACGACGGCTTCCCATGCGTCTCCTCCTCACAACCCTTGGGGTTAGGTCAGGATTTTATTATGTGTAGTTCTTCAAACCTAACTCAGTGTGACAATAGCAAATGTTCATTCGCTATTGTCACACAACTGGCTCTGCGGCCCGAGCCCACCCTTCTTTGAAGCCTATTGGAGCCTCTGGCTCTAATTATTATTATACAGGATTTATATAGTGCCAACAGTTTGCGCAGCGCTTTACATCAGGGAAGACAGTACAGTCACAATACACTTCAATACAGGAGGGATCAGAGGGCCCTGCTTGTTAGAGCTTACAGTCTAGAAGGGAGGGTTAAGTGAAACAAAGGGTAGTAGATGTGGGGGATGATCAGATGGACAAAAATAAAAATACAGTTGTTAGGTGTGGGTGGGATAGGCTTCTCTGGAGAGAAGGGTTTTCAGGGATCCTCTAAAAGCTAATAGAGAAGAAGATAGACAGACAGATTGGGGTAAGGAGTTCCATAGGCTTGGAGAGGCTCTGGAAAAGAGAACGATTAGGTTGGTATTTAGAGACTAGGTCAGTGATGTAGCTGAGGGCAGTGTTGTGGATGGCTTTGTAGGTAGTTGTTAGTATTTTGAATTTGATTCGTTGGGTGAGCGGACGCCAGTGGAGGGATTGACAGAGAGGAGTAGCAGAGACAGAGCGGTGCTGCTAATCACGTGCTTAAAAACAAAATAAACCCTGATTGGAATTCATGCGTCCCGCGCCCCGCATGTAGATTAGGGGCAGGGCGCATGGATGGGGGGGCGGCGGCATTAGGGGCTGCCACTGCTCTGAAGGTATGCGTACGCAGTTTTGAGTCTTGACTTGCTTGGTATCACTCTATTTGACGGAGCCAAATTTTTTACATTTTACCAGGAGTCTGAGCATTATATTGTATCTGTGTACACTAAAAATAATTTTAGTGTATTTTTTCCTGAATTATGAATTGAATAAAAAGCTGCACAAATATGGTGCAACCTTAAAAAATTGCAACTACCACCATTTATGCTCCAGGGTCTCTGCTTTTAGAAAAAAATATATACATTTGGGGGTTTAAAGTAATTTATAGCAAAAAAATTAATAAATAAAAAAATGCCCTAGTTGATGAATGGTTAATGCCCCTTTTTTATACCCCCTCTTTTTTTTCTCAAGAGCACAATATATTTAGGTATGATGACGCCTTAACATTGTGAAATAGGTTTTGCTGTGTTCAACCCATTTTTTTTTTTCTGAATCAAAGCTATAACTCGTTAAGATTCTTTTTTTTTTTTTTTTCCTCGTTTTTCAGTGACTTCAGTTTTACAAGGTGCTAAAATATAAAATAGAATTTAATTTTAAACATTTCGATTTTTTTTTCCTTTCTAAAGAGAGCTTTAAAATCTATATACCGTATATACTCGAGTATAAGCCGACCCGGATATAAGCCGAGGCACCTCATTTTACCACAAAAAATGTGAAAACGTATTGACTCGAGTATAAGCCTAGAGTGTCCATGTGCATGCCTCACTGTGTGTCCATCCCTCACTGTGCCCATGCCTCACTGTGCCCATGACTAGACTGACGTTTAACATGGGAGTCTATGGAAGGGGTGCCCGGATTTAAAAAATCGGTGCTCCCCGGCCATAGGTCCCCCAGACAACAAGCTTTGCACACTTGTAGAGGAGAAATGGGGCTACATGTGTGCCAAGATCCGGGTCCAGGGGACCTACGACCGGCCGGTATCAGGTCCCCAAATTCACCGGAGAAATTACCGTTTAACATGGGAGTCTATAGAAGGGGTGACCGGATTTGAAAAATTAGTGCTCCCCGGCCGTAGGACCCCCGGACAACAAACTTTGCACACTTGTAGAGGAAGAGTGGGGCTACATGTGTGCCAAAGTCCGGGAGATCAGGCGCAAAAAGGTGACTCGAGTATAAGCCGAGGGGGGCATTTTCAGCACAAAAAAAGTGCTGAAAAACTCGGTTTATACTCGAGTATATACGGTAATAGTCTTTTAAAGTTGAATATATATTTTTATTATTTTTAACTATAAAGAATAAACTTTCAGTATCATCCCAATCTTTTAGAGAAATTTTTATTAAATTTGGCCCTTAGGAAAACAAATATGAGTCCTCCTTGGGTCATCCTGTCCACATTTGGGGCTTAATTTCATTTAATATGTGCACCTGTTTAAAAAACGTTAATTAAAAAAAAATTCTCTGCTAAAATAAAATTGACCCAAAACAATAAAGTCTCCCTTCAAACAGATTTTGATTATTGGAGTTTTTCCTGCCCACATCTGGAATTATGAACGGGTAATTAAAATCTGAAGAATAAATGTGTTTTAGTGATATGAGCAGCAGAGATTACATCCTTTAATCCAATTAGTGCTCCGGCTTGCAGCGATCTCCACTCTGTACATGAGAGGTAATTATAGATGGTCATTAGGATTATGGCGTGCTCAGGATAGTAATAGTGTAATTAGAATTAGGCCGAGGTCAGACAGCGTGTAATGTGATACACGGCGTGGAGGGGGGGGGCGTTATGTTATTCACCCAGGATGGTAATAGAGGTCACGTCTTCTGTCTTCTCAATTTTATGACCGTTTAGGGGAAAAAAAATAAACTTTTGGATTTGATACAATGTATCCTTCCAGCTGCTCAAAGTAATTTTTTTTATACTTACCTGCTCTGTGCAATGATAATGCACAGAGCGGTCTTCTACCTCCTCTTCTGGCAGCTCTGTCTGCTCCTCCCTTTCCCCAGGTGACCCTTGGCAAGCCAGGTGCGGTGGTGGCACCATGGTGTCCGCATTCCCAAGCTAGACTGTGTGAATCCATAGACACACATGGCATTGATAAACCACTCCCCCTGCTCCCTCCTCATAGACGTTTGACTGACAGCAGATGGAGCCAATAGCTCCCAACGACCGCAGTAACCCTTGTGAGACCAGGAAACAAGGGGAGCGGTGTTGCAGCCCAGACAGTGCTGGAGCGGTGACAGAAGTTAGGTAAGTGGTCACGGATGGGGGGGGGGTTGGACAGGTAGTGGGGTGCTTTTCACCTTAATGCAGGGAATTCATTGGGGTAAAAATACCTTTTGACTTTAGAACTATTTTATATTTGTTATACTGTAGACCTGCAAATGTGCCTTTTGAGCTTGCTAACAAATTAAATTTCTCCATGAAGAGTCAGTTCCCAGCACAACTGCCTTGAATGTCATAGCCCGCTCTGTGCTGGCCCAGCTCACCTGCCCCTCCCCACATGACCACCTTTGTAGAAGCTGGGGAAAGATTGAAAGGGAATACTATAGAGGAGGGGTTGGCAACCCACTGGCCACACCCGGCCTGCCGCTGCTAAATGTCCGCTGCAAATTCACGGGCACCCGGCACGGCGGACATTTTTGCTGCTCTTCCTTTTATTGGACAGTGGCAAGCGGCCGGTATCACATGGCTGGATGGGGGCGGGAACCGCTGGAGTTCACTTTTTACAATAAACGGCAGGTGATTGGTTGCCGGACGATCCTAGCAACCAATCGCCAGCCTGTTAATGTGAAAAGTTAACTTCAGCGGTTCCCACCCCCATCCAGACCTGTGATGCCGATCTCTGCTCTGCTGTACACCTGTGTAAGGTAGGAGAGTTCTACCTACACAGTGTGTGTTTTGTGTAGGGTGGGGTGCAGGGGGGCAGAGGACACTACAGTGGGGGGGTGCAGGGGACAGAGGACACTGCTTTGATGGCACAGGAAACTTGCTGACGCGGGAGTGGGGCAGAGGACACTATGGGAGTAATGTGAAAGAGGACACTGCAATGGGGGGGGGGGTACAGAAGACACTGCAATAGGGGGGAGGACCCTATTAGGGGCCCCTTCTCCCCTAGGAACAGGGACCCCTTCTCACTTGGGGACAGGGACCCCATCTCCCCTGGGGACAAAGACCCCATCTCCCCTAAGGGCAGGAACCCCATTTTCCCTAGGGACAGGAACACCCATCTCCAGACCATGCTGGCTGGCAGAGTTGGCGTCAGCCACCCTTGGGTGCCAGGATGGGAGAGGGGGCAATAAAATCAGAATCCCCAGCCGTAGGGTTCAATATTGAGTTGGCCCCCCCTTTGCAGCTATAACAGCTTCAACTCTTCTGGGAAGGCTGTCCACAAGGTTTAGGAGGGTGTCTATGGGAATGTTTGACCATTCTTCCAGAAGCGCATTTTTCAGGTCAGGCGCCTGGCTCGCAGTCTCTGCTCTAATTCATTCCAAAACAGAGAGGAGATAAGAGCGCTCTGGTGGAGGTGGATAGCTGGTCAGAGGGATGATAGTGATGAGATGGCACTTCTGGCAGCACTTTGGTTAGAGGAGAAGCAACTCTGAAGATATAAAAAAGGAAAAGAAAGGCGCTTCTAAGTGCAGTATGCAAAATGTAATAAAGTGCACAAAGGGTTAAAAGCACTTACAAGATTGTTGAGTGTTAAAAGACATGATAAAATCAGGAGTCCTCATCTGTGGCATGTGTCCATCATCAGCATGGTGGTAGAGAGCATTGTAGAGCCGTCCAGCAGCTGTAAAGTGTTCTCATAGGTGTTGGAGAGAGGAGGCAGCAGGGAAGTCTGTATTTACTGCGGGACACACGAAGCTGATGGTGTCAGTGGAGAGAAGGGGGTGGTAACGCGTTTCGGAGCATGTGCGGCTTCTTCGTCGTAGAGGTCTGACGAAGGAGCCGCACATGCTCCGAAACTGAACTTAAATGATTTTAGAAAATGGCTGCAATATAACAGAGTGAAAAATTTAAGGGGGTCTGATTACTTTCCGTACCCACTGTGTGTATATGTGTGTGTGTGTGTGTGTATATGTATATATATATATATATATATATATATATATATATATATATATATATATATATATATATATATATACCACCAACCATAACAAAAAAATTTATATATATATATATATATATATATAATTTTTTTTATTATTTAGTGTATATAGGTGTGTGTATAAAACCTAATATTCATATGCAGTTTTTCATATTCGACTGATGAGCATTAAAGAAACTTTTTTATTTAGTTTTTAGTTCTGCTTAAAAAAAACTAAAAAACTAAAAATTAGGAATTAGGACCAGGAATTAGCGGCAGACCTTTTGTACAAGTGTGCTTTGTGCAGTCATGGATTAAGCATGAAAAGTCAGACCCGCCACGTCGTTCCATCTAACACATTATCCTCAGCACGGTATGAAGTCTCTGCGCTCATCATGGCACAATTGTTAAGGCATTTGTGGAGTGCACCACCAACCCGTCTCATCAATATTGTAAACATATCACTTTCATCTTGTTCCCATTCCACCCGGCGGAACACGATGCAGGATACAGATTAATATTTGATTTGGGCGCGCTCAATAAAGTTTCATCTCCGCAGAGTTAAAAAAGGTTACGAGTGTCTACCGGATCAACTGCATTCCTGATTATTATTTTTTTCCCCCTTGTATGAATTCTAGTTTACCCGAGCCACGCTCCGGCCTCGTTTTATTAATAATGAGTGTAGGTGAAGGGGTGGGCACACGTATTTATCCACCGAGAGAACTGGCTGTATCCACATGGAGGAAAAAAACTCAATGTAGAAGACTTTATTTCTTTGTACAGATAACCCCATCAAAGGGAATTTAATACATACTGTATGAAGAAAGATCTTGGTGGTCTAAAGTGGAATGAAAGAATTCAGAAGTGCTCTTTTAGCTTTATTGCTGCCAATGCTGAGTACTTAGCAGTGGAAAAGTACCTGCTTCTGAGCCTCCTGGTTAAGTCTGCAACTCTGAAGCAGAAAACTGGTCAGCGTTGGACCCTACAGACAATTACATAGAGACTGACAGAGTGGGTGAAAATGACAGGTCCTCTTTAAAGAGGAGTGCAGAAGGTATGACGGTGGGCAGTATGTACAGAAGAGGAGTGTGGAGAGTATGACGGTGGGCATTATATACAGGAGAGGAGTGTGGAGGGTATCACGGTGGGTAGTATATACAGGAGAGTAGTGCAGATTGTATGACGGTGGGCAGTATATACAGGATAGGAGTGCGGAGGGTATGATGGTGGGCAGTATATACAGGAGAGGAGTGTGGAGGGTATTACGGTGGGCAGTATATACAGGAGAGGAGTGTGGAGGGTATTACGGTGGGCAGTATATACAGGAGAGGAGTGTGGAGGGTATGACGGTGGGCAGTATATACAGGAGAGGAGTGAGGAGGGTATGACGGTGGGCAGTATATACAGGAGAGGAGTGTGGAGGGTATTACGGTGGGCAGTATATACAGGAGTGGAGTGCAGAGGGTATGACGGTGGGCAGTATATACAGGAGAGGAGTGTGGAGGGTATGACGGTGGGCAGTATATACAGGAGTGGAGTGCAGAGGGTATGACGGTGGGCAGTATATACAGGAGAGGAGTGTGGAGGGTATGACGGTGGGCAGTATATACAGGAGAGGAGTGAGGAGGGTATGACGGTGGGCAGTATATACAGGAGAGGAGTGTGGAGGGTATTACGGTGGGCAGTATATACAGGAGAGGAGTGTGGAGGGTATGACGGTGGGCAGTATATACAGGAGAGGAGTGAGGAGGGTATGACGGTGGGCAGTATATACAGGAGAGGAGTGTGGAGGGTATTACGGTGGGCAGTATATACAGGAGTGGAGTGCAGAGGGTATGACGGTGGGCAGTATATACAGGAGAGGAGTGTGGAGGGTATGACGGGGAGTGCTGCCCATTTGCCCATCATTAAGGGCCAGTTTACCCTATTCCTGCACAGGGGATGCACTGTGCGTTCCTGTGCGAATTCACTTGCAGTTTGCAATGGGCTGAAATTGCACTGCACCGCACCAAAAGTAGTACATGCACTACTTTTAGAAACACGCTGCACCCAGATCTGGTGCGGGCTAATGCACTGCGTTTGCGTCCTGTGTTTGGGGTGTCGTCAACTTGTTATTGACACCCACTGAAGGTAGCAAAAAGACTAGGTTTTGAATGCGGTGTGAACCGCAAAGGAACACACAGCATGTTCCTGGTGGGGTTCCTGTGCGGGCATGGTGTGAACTGAGAAGTGTGGGGTTTGAAAAAAAACAAACCTATATACTCACCTAGGTGGAGGCAGCTTTGATCTAATGCTGCATCTGCTGCATCTAAGACTAAGAACTGAGCGATCACATGACTACTGATTGTTCGGTTCTCGGTCTTCAGTGAGCAGAGAGCCAGTAACTGTCAGTCCCTGGCTCTTTTCTGGAGCGCCGGGCTGTGAAGGGACAGGAGCAGCTGGCTCAGGCTCTGAGAGGCTGAGCCAGCTGCTAGTCAGGAATCTAGGTGGATCCTGACATTAACCAGTTCCTGACTGCGGAATAGCCGAATGACAGCTACAGCGCAGTCACATATTGCTGGTAGGGCATCATAAGACGTCCTCCCGTGATCACGCTTCCCGCATGCCCGCTGTGGTGTGCTCTGTGATCGCCGTGTCCCTAGAACACAGCTTATCACAGATTGGGGTAAAAAGCCAATCACAGTGGCTCTTTACCACGTGATCAGCTGTGTCCAGTCACAGCTGATCATGATGTAAACACAAGCTGGTTATCGGCATTCCTTTTCTAGTGATCAGGAATGGCGATCTCTCTCTCTACTCCCTGTCAGCCCCCCCCCCCCCCCACAGTTAGAAACACATCCCTAGGACACTTAACCACTTGATCGCCCCCTAGTGTTAACCCCTTCCCTGCCAGTGACCTTTATACAGTAATCAGTGGTTATTTTTAACTCTGATCCCTGTATAAATGTCAGTGGTCCCAAAAAAGTGTCAAAAGTGTCCGATGTGTCCGACACAATGTCGCAGTCCCACTGAAAATCGCAGATCACCGTCAATAGTAGTAAAAAAATAATAATGCCATAAATCTATACTCTATTTTGTAGACGCTATAACTTTTGCGCAAAACAATCAATATACGCAAACTATTTTATTCTTTTTACCAAAAATATGTGGACGAATACATTTTGGCCTAAACTTATGAAGAAATTATTTTTTGACATTTTTTTGGGGGGATATTTATTGTAGCAAAAAGTAAAAAATATTGCTTTTTTTTTTTAATTGTCAGTCTATTTTTTTGTTTATAGCGCAAAAAATAAAAACCGCAGAGGTGATCAAGTACCACCAAAAGAAAGCTCTATTTGTGGGAAAAAAATGACATAAGCGACGCAGTTACGTATCGCAAAAAATGGCCTGGTCATTAAGGGGGCAAATCCTTCCGGTACTTAAGTGGTTAAATATAATCAAAAAAAAGCTCTATTTGTGTGAAAAAATAAATGATAAAAATGTCATTTGAATACAGCGTTGCATGACCGTGCAATTGTCATTCAAAGTGTAAGAAGCGCTGAAAGCTGAAAATTGGCCTGGGCAGGAAGGGGGGTAAAAGTAGGTGTGACAGACCCCCGTACACAAGATGAGTCTGCCCGCCGTAAATGCTTCCTCTGTTTGGTACCACACGATCCAAGATCCCTCAGAGCGCCCAGTCATTTGCTGTAACTCAATGTAGGGTGAAAACAGACTCTTTATTAAAACACAGGTACAAACAGATATACAACTCAGGGACAGTGCCCCCTCCCTTGGATTCAGGGCAGGGTAAACTGTCCAATCAGCAATAAGGAACACACAGACATTGAAACATTTGAACAATAGACCACATTATCAGCAGGGAGGGCTGTTGAAGGTTTCCCCCCCCCCTCCCCGCCCTGCCCCCCGGTTTACATGTCAGGAACTCAACTACAAACATCCATCCCATAATACACTTCTCCTAAGGCAGACCGACACAGCAGAACAATGGGACACAGCCACACCCCAAACGATCCCAGCAAAGAGTCCAACAGCATGAGACAACACACAATATATACATATATACAACATTCCAGTGTGGCTGTACAGCGAGTCCGACTAGCACAGATCAGACTGGGGTTCTCGGTCACCCTGTGCCCCTAATGGACACAGCGTGATTTACACATAGGAGGGGGGTGGGGGAGCTGAAAAAGGAGTTTCCAGAGCTCTCCAAGGTAAGCTGGGTTCCACAAGCTCCCCGGCACAAAGTGACTCCCGTCACAGTAGGCAAGTGGTTAAAGTCGGGATGTCAGCCGACAGCGAACTTTAGCCCACTGTCGGCTGAATCTGGGTCACAGGAGTGAAGAACAAAGTGCCCTCTTGTGACCCAAAGAACAAGTAGGGCCAAATAAACTTTGGCCCTACTTCTCCTTTAAATAATCACCTCTGTCAGTTGCCTCTTCCTTGATTGGCGGGCATTGAAGGAAATGATGGTGTGGCGCACTCTCAGCACATCTCCCTATCTACAAGCGCTCCGATTAATGTAATCTCATTATCATTTAATTGCTGCTAAGCATGGGAATATCTTGTGCTAAAAAAAGGTTCAAATATTAAATTTCGCAGGGCCAAAAAAAACGGCGGCTTCTCCGCCGTGTTGATCCAACAAGACTGAGCACGCGCTCGTACCGTGATGATTAATATAGATGGGATGGAGGCGTGATAAGGCGTTGTTTGAGTACCTTTGCCGGGAGATACTGAAATAAGAATGGCGCTGCGTTCCGCAGACACCATGGTTACTTCGGGGGGAGCGCACACACAGACTAGTGGACTTCTCTGGGCTTGATTAAGAGGGAGTCGGTACTTTCACATTTGGTAGAATTGTGGTTCTGCTAAAAACAATGGGGAAGATTTACTAAAACTGGAGCACACAGAATCTGGTGCAGTTCTACATAGGAACCAATCGGCTTCTAACTTCAGTTTGTTCAATTAAGCTTTGGCAATGAAAGCTAGAAGCTGATTGGTTCCTGTGCACAACTGCACCAGATTCTGTGTGCTCCAGTTTTTGTAAATCCACCCATGTATCAGATGGAAAGGGCAAGGAAGGTGAGACACTGCTGCCCAGAAGGTTTTGGTGTATTTTGGAAGCAGCGATCCCTCAGTTTTCTTTAAAATGGTGCCATCTAAAATTTTCAAATGTAATGTGCCAGTGTAACCCTTCCAGGTATTTATTACAGAAATCAAAGCACCCCCCCTGACAATGCCTTCATTTGCATTTCTCTCCAGAAGTAGAGAGCCATCTTTGTTCAGACATCTTCCAGAGACACCATCTACTTCCTTGGATGAGATGCCGAGATGAGACCTCTTCCAGAGAAACCATCTACTTGACGAGATGAGCCAATCATGTCAATCCAGGTGGCTGTGTTGACAAATGTCTGACACAGATCAGCCCCTGCTGAAGCATCTCACCTTGTGACATGCTGCAAAGTTACAATGTGCAGCCGGATCACTGAGGAAGAGAAGGAAATGCTTCCTCCTGCTTGCAGCAGATTGATGACATCATCTTAGCCTATGCAAAGTCACTGCATGGATTTCAAAGATGTCTATTTTAATGACAAAAGTTGGAGCTCTTGTGAATGTTTCTGTAATAAGCCAATAGAGTGTTTGTATTTGTGTGAATCGTGGGGAAAAAATGTGCTGCTGATAATTAAGCAAAGAAAATCCACTCTCTTGTCTCTGTCTATATTACCTAATCGTAGATTCGACCCAAAGTTAGGGAAAAGCAAAATAAAAGCTGATTTCTGACCAAACCTTTATCCTCTTATGACTAATCAGTAGTTTTCATCAAAAAAAAAAAATTCCTATGTGAATCTGTGGTCATGTGACAGACTGGGTCTGAATTCTCTTTTTCTCTGCAAAGCAGTGTGGGAGGATCCATATTCAAGTGCCCACGCCATTCCCTGATGATGGGGACACTACCTCTTGGCTGATTCTTAAGGGGTCCTGAAGATTGTAGGGGTTCTTAAAGGCTCATGAAGATGAGGGGGGTCCTGACGACTGCAGGGGTTCTCAAAGGGTCCTGAGAATCGAAAGAGTCCTGAACATCAAAGGGGTCCTCAAAGGGTCCTGAACATCAAAGGGGTCCTCAAAGGGTCCTGAAGATGAGAGGGGTCTCAAAGGTTTCTGAAGATCGGAGGGGTTCTCTAAGGGTCCTGAAGATCGGAGGGGTTCTCTAAGGGTCCTGAGGATCGGAGGGGTTCTCTAAGGGTCCTGAGGATCGGAGGGGTTCTCTAAGGGTCCTGAGGATCGGGGGGCTTTTCGAAGGCTCCTGACGATCGGGAGGGCTTTTCGAAGGCTCCTGACGATGGGAGGGCTTCTCGAAGGCTCCTGACGATGGGAGGGCTTCTCGAAGGCTCCTGACGATGGGAGGGCTTCTCGAAGGCTCCTGACGATGGGAGGGCTTCTCGAAGGCTCCTGACGATGGGAGGGCTTCTCGAAGGGTCCTAGACTAGCTAACACTAGATTTCTGATGCCGGCTTCAGCAAAGTTGTATCACAAGGCACCAGGGTTCCTGCACACTACTAATGTCACCTGGTAGGGCTAGCAAAAAAATTGTAGCGCTAAACGCGATAAATCAGAAATAAGTGACACCCAAGTGACTGAGTGAGAAACAATGTAAATGTCAATCAAAATTCAACACTAGACGTGAAGAATGGATACAAAAAAAGAAAGTCTCTAATAATGATCCTGTGATGAATAAACAATCCAATGTGAACTTGTAATCTTCAAAGAAAATCAAGTGACTTTAAGATGACCACCACCGAATGGAAAAGAGGCTTACCGGAATGAGGGGACCCGATAAACGTATGTCTATGGGGTCAACTCAGGCTTTAAATGTGTGCCCCCGTGGAGGTAGAATCCTTGACTAGCAGTCCCACAAATAAATATTCCACGACTTCGAACGGATGATTGTACCAAATCTCCAAGCCAGGTAAAACAATGATGGTGGCCCAAGGTGAAACTCATCGCTCCGTTCTTGCAAGAGCCATTCGGTGGTGGTCATCTTAAAGTCACTTGATTTTCTTTGAAGATTACAAGTTCACATTGGATTGTTTATTCATCACAGGATCATTATTAGAGACTTTCTTTTTTTGTATCCATTCTTCACGTCTAGTGTTGAATTTTGATTGACATTTACATTGTTTCTCACTCAGTCACTTGGGTGTCACTTCTTTCTGATTTATCGCTACAATTTTTTTGCTATTCTGTATTTACCTTTTGTCCAATTGGGTTTGTAGCTGCTTATACACGCAAGCAGCGCAATAATTTTTTGTATTCACCTGGTAGGGCTGCATGGTTAAATTAGACAGCTGTGGAAAAATAAAGTTTATCAAAATCACCCGCTCTTTCCTAGGGATCTGTTGAAGGGTTGCATTGGATTTGAATGTGGGTGATCAATGAATATGCAGTCTATCGGTCTGTGTGGCCAACTTTATGTACACCTATCCAATGAAGGATGAATAGCATGAAAACAAAACAAGAGCCCCATACCAAATAATGAAAGGTTTTAAGTCACTTTATTAAGTTATGCAATGGTCACATATAACAGCCAACACGTTTCAGGGGTGAACACATCTCGTTTCATCAGAGTTACAAGTAGGGAGGTCTTCGGGTGGGGACACTAGTTCTAGTGACTACCAGGAATTTCCTCTCACTTCCTATTTGGACTTGGGGACAGGAAATGAAGGGAAATCTCCTCAATGGAATACAGTTGTAAAAATAGAAAGAAATAACAGGTTAACGTAAACATGAAAAAAAGTTTTGCCTTCAGTTCTCCTTTAACATTGGCATATAAAAAAAAAATTGTACAATGTTCCTCTTTTGTCCCTTGCAGCCTGTTCGACATGGGAGGAGAATATTACTGCTACAGCTCGGACATCACCTGCTCCTTCCCCGCCAATGGGAAATTCACCGAAGACCAGAGAGCCATCTATGAAGCCGTACTCAAGTCATCCCGTGCCGTCATGAATGCTGTGAAACCCGGTGAGAGGTTAAATATTTCTACCTACAGTACATGTTGTCTCATTGTATCATTGTATCTGTGTGTAATTTGTAAAGATGTTACACCAGCCCTCAAAATTTTCAATCGCATTTGGCGAGTGGAAATTAGTGGAGGGTGAGTATGGAGCAGGGGCGGACTAGGCTGACCACTTCCTGGCTGATTGCTTCTGGCAGAAGCGGTGAGGCCATCAGAGCGGGCCCGGAGGGGGCTTCCTGCCCCCCCGGGCCACTCTGATGTCCTGTAAAAAAGGCTGCACCAATTTTTGCCAGAAGCCATCAGCTAGGAAACTGGCAGAAGAATCGGACAGCCGGATGACACAGAGCAGAGATCTTCCGCTGAGACGCGGCTTGTATATGAATAGCCGGCCACTGTCAAAGTCCCACCTTCTGGATGGGCATTGGACCAGTGTGCTGTCTATCAGAGTAGCCGGCCTAGGAGGCGGGACTTCATTTCACAGCGCCCGGCTATTCATATAGAAGCTGCGTCTCAGTGGGAGATCCCCACTCTGTGTCATCCAATGGCAGATCCTCTGCGGCACTGATGGGCACTAATGGACACTGATAAGGCGGCACTGATGGGCACTAATGGACACTGATAAGGCGGCACTGATAAGGCGGCACTGATAAGGCGGCACTGATAAGCTGCACTGATGAAGCGGAACTGATATGCTTTATGTTGGTATTGTTAAAGTTGTTAATATTTATTTCTGGAACCTAATTCTGCATAAAAAATTTAACCGTGTAATTTCATGAGATAATTTATGAGGGAGTGTTGAGGGGCGGACTTAGGGGCAGGGTAGGTGTTGGGTGGGACAATTGGTGGCGAGTAACTCTTAAAGCCTGGCTAGTGGCGCAGGACTTTAAATTTTGAGCCCTGTGTTACATTGTTCCAGGTTATAAAAGACGCATTTATCATTTAAATTTAATTTAATTCCAGGAATTCAGCTACTTTGTAAATGCGTTAAGTCCAGTAAGGTGCCTGCTGCCTCGTAGATTTCTCTCTATTATTCACATCTGACTGGTTTATTTTGCGTCAGGAAAATAACTTCTGGAGCTTCAACGCTGCTCACAGTGAGTCTCCGTTCCTTCAAGAGTCGCTGGAACTGCTATGCCCACCCCCCTCCTTCTGCCTATTCACATAAGCCTTTGTATTATGTGAACTCATTCACAAAATACAAAGGCTTCTGTGAATGGGCAGCAGAGGAGAGTGGTGGGCATAGCTGCTCTGTGTGCTTCTCTTCTCTCTTACAGCCTTGAGTGGAGGACTTTTTCAACTTTTCACAGCTCTTACTGTAAAGACGTCTTCCATATGTGTTGCTGTAGTTTTTTTTTTTTTAATTCCCTTCATGTTACCCTCTGAACTCTCCAGCACTGTACCCTACGGTCCAGAATCAGTCCCGTTCTGCCCATTTCTTGTTACCCCAGCCTGTCATATACACCCCCCAGGGGGCGCTTCATCACACATCCTGGGCTTACAGTACTCTAGCAATGTGCAGTGCTCGCTAGTCATTACATGATCAACGCTTAGTCCTGATAGAATTTCCACCAGCCACTGCTAGAGAAAGAAGAGGAAACTGTCATGATGTCATCGGACCAGATGGAAGACTGCAGGAAAAAAGGTATGTATCAGATTTTTTCTGTTTAAATTAACCAGTTCCCGCTCAGCTGGGCAGGACTGCTCTAGTTCCAGGTGGACATTATATGATGTCCTCCCGGGGATGTGACTTGCGCAGTTCCCATGAGTCGCACTACAGCACGATCTGTCACCTGCTGTGTTCACGGGACATAGCCGAAGACCGATCACTGTACCGAGTTGCTGCCGCTACCATGTGATCGCTGTGACCAGTCATGATATGTAAGGGAAAGTGTTTGTGCCCAGAGTTCAGCTTCAAGAGGACCTGTCAGGGTAGCAGTACAGGAGATGCCATGATCCTGGTCCCCTCTCACCGCCATTAGTTGACTGTCGGAACATTAAAGGGCAGCTGGTGATTTGTTAACAGTCCTTATCGCCTTCCAGCCACTGAATATCTGAGATGAGAACTGCAGACTGTCTGCTTCCCAGAGTCCCTGACCCCTCACCTCCTGTCTGCAGACTCTGCCCCCCTGCCCCCCCCCCCCCTACCACCACCAACAACACCATAAATCCTGCAGCCATGTTCATTGTGAGAGGTGGAAGAAATATGACCCGGCCCGAGCCATGTGCAGGAAAACAGATCCGCGGCGGGCTGTGGTTTGGTGCCAAACAATGGTGGGGACTGTCCATGCCTTCTACCGTGTTTGTTCTTCGTCCTGGAACATGTACTACCTGCGCTGGGGACTGACGGGGAGACATCAGACACCCCCAGACCTCCATCTAGACCAGATACAGCAAACTGGAAAACAAGAGCAGAGGGCGCACCAAGCCTTGTGCATTACCTTTGCCATAACTTTATTAGAATGATAAAACGCAGCACATCAGTACCCACAGTGCCCTGGATGGACCTGGTCCACTGAACGAGTCCAACCACAAGAAGACCCTCAAAATACTGACGGGTTTCGAGGGGAGATCCCTCCTCTTTCTCAGGGGGATCCCTTCTCAAAACGCATCAGTATTTTGAATGAGGTTCATTGTAAACTCTGAACTTACACTGCGCTGTGACTATGACAAGTGTTTCAGACGCCCCGCACGCCCCCTTCGTGAATGTTATTGGGTGAGGTGGGCTGCGTCTCAAATTGTTTCTAGGCAGATTGTCTTCAGATACAGCCAGCCCAGGAACGCCCACTTCACCAGACTGAAACCCACCCATAAAGGAAATTTGATATTTGCATAACGCCTCCCAAGAGCCAGCTCACCGCTTGCATCAGGGCTGAGGGCTTTTGAGAGGAGTACTGAGACAGGGTGGGCTGTGATGTTTTCAGGAAGCTATGTACAGCACCCTCCTGGTCCCTCCTTCTTTCTTTGCATAGTGAAGCACAGAGACCCAGTGATGACATCATTGGGTTTAACCGCTTCCGGACCAGCCGCCGCAGTTGTACTGCGGCAGGTTGGCTCCCTGGTTACCTTGTGTTGGTTCGCCTTTTGACCACTAGGGGGCGCGTGTGCGCCACCGCCGGCCACCCGCGATCGCTCGTGACAGAGCGAGAACCGGGATCTCTGCGTGTAAACACAGAGATCCCGGTTCTCTCAGGGGAGAAAAGACAGATCCGCGTAACATTATCTTTCACAATATAAAAAAAAATTGTGCTAACTTTACTGTTTTCAAATTTTTTATTTAAAAAAAAAAGTGTATTTTTTTCCAAAAAATTCCGTTTGTAAGACCACTGCGCAAATACGGTGTGACATAAAGTATTGCATTGACTGCCATTTTATTCTCTAGGGTGTCTGGAAAAAAAAAAATATATATATATATATATATATAATGTTTGGGGTTCTAAGTAATTTTCTAGCAAAAAAAATTATTTTAACTTGTGAACACCAAGTGTAAAAAATAGGCCCGGTCCTTAAGTGGTTAAAATGTTGTTAGTATGTTGATGAGGATGAGCTCTGCAAGACTGAAGGGAAGGCCAGAGTTCAGCTTTGAGGGCCAGTTTCCACCACATGCATTCCAGAGCGTTTTTTTCCTGCATCAAAAACGCATAGAAAGTAGGTTACCGTATATACTCAAGTATAAGCCGAGGTACCTAATGTTACCACAAAAACCTGGGAAAACTTACTGACTCGAGTATAAGCCGAGGGTCAACAATGCCCACCCATTGCAACTTCACTAAGCCCATTGCCACCTTACTGTTCCCATCCTCACTGTTCCCATCCTCGCTGTTCCCATCCTCGCTGTTCCCATCCTCGCTGTTCCCATCCTCGCTGTTCCCATCCTCGCTGTTCCCATCCTCGCTGTTCCCATCCTCGCTGTTCCCATCCTCGCTGTTCCCATCCTCGCTGTTCCCATCCTCGCTGTTCCCATCCTCGCTGTTCCCATCCTCGCTGTTCCCATCCTCGCTGTTCCCATCCTCGCTGTTCCCATCCTCGCTGTTCCCATCCTCGCTGTTTTCATCCTCGCTGTTCCCATCCTCGCTGTGCCCATCCTCGCTGTGCCCATCCTCGCTGTGCCCATCCTCGCTGTTCCCATCCTCGCGGTTCCCATCCTCGCGGTTCCCATCCTCGCGGTTCCCATCCTCGCTGTGCCCATCCTCGCTGTGCCCATCCTCGCTGTGCCCATCCTCGCTGTGCCCATCCTCGCTGTTCCCATCCTCGCTGTGCCCATCCTCGCTGTTCCCATCCTCGCTGTTCCCATCCTCGCTGTTCCCATCCTCGCTGTTCCCATCCTCGCTGTTCCCATCCTCGCTGTGCCCATCCTCGCTGTTCCCATCCTCGCTGTGCCCATCCTCGCTGTTCCCATCCTCGCTGTTCCCATCCTCGCTGTTCCCATCCTCACTGTTCCCATCCTCACTGTTCCCATCCTCACTGTTCCCATCCTCACTGTTCCCATCCTCACTGTTCCCATCCTCACGGTTCCCATCCTCACGGTGCCCATCCTCAGCTGTGCCCATCCTCAGCTGTGCCCATCCTCGCTGTTCCCATCCTCGCTGTGCCCATCCTCAGCTGTGCCCACCCTCACTGTTTCCCTAGATTTATAATTGAACATTGTAAAATTGTACCTGAAGGCTGCGGCGTCCATCGTTTAAAACTCGCGCTCTCTTCCTGGTCTCTTCAATGATAGGCGGAACTGCCTGCTGAGAATCGCCTATCACGAACGTTCTCTCATCTTCACCCATCCCAGCAGACATTGTGTTCAGTTTCCTCCAATCACGGACATCTGCTGGGAAACTGAGGATGAGAGAACGTTCGTGATAGGCGATTCTCAGCAGACACAGTTCCGCCTATCACGGAAGGGACCAGGAAGAGCCCGCGAGTTTTAAACGATGGACGCCGCAGCCTTCAGGTACATTTTATAATATCCAATTTGGCTGACTCGAGTATAAGCCAAGGGGGGGACTTTCGGCCCAAAAAAAAGGGCTGAAAATCTCGGCTTATACTCGAGTATATACGGTATATGGTTTTCAATGGCATAGTTCACACCAGTGCTTGCAGTTCCAGTGCGTTCCAGTTCCAGAAAAAAAAGTAGAACATGCTGCATTAGACTGTACTGGAATGCTGAAAAGAGCATCGAAAACACACTGGAACGCACCTAAATGGACCAAAAACACACTGGAACACACATGTCCTTATTTCAGGTTAAGAAAAATGAGGGGGGAAAAATGCACTGGACTGCATCAAAAACGCACATGCAGAAAAGCATCTGAAACGCACTCGGACTGCGTTTCTATTGTGTGAACTGGCCCTAAAACTTCTGTGATCATAAAAAGTCAATAAAATTGCGACGCTGAAAAATATTGTTCAAGTGAATTATGTCAGAAAAAAAATTGTCTTTTCTCCTGAACAATATTTTTAGCGCTGCAATTTTATTGAATTTTTATCATCACAAAGGGTTCTAGTATATTGCCTTTATGACTAGCAGTTATAATATAGGTGTTTAGCCCTTTTTTGTTTTGTCTTTTCAGTTTAAAACTTCTGTTGTCTGCGCCGGCCCTCTACCCCCATTTTTAATAAATGATATTATGGCAGTTTTCTTTTCTCCTGGCCGTCTTTCATGAAATTGACCTAAATGTGAATGATGTTCATTGTGAACTTACACCGCGCTGGGACTATGAGAAGCGTTTCAGACGCGCCCCCCCCCCCCCCCCTCGTGGATGTTATCAGGTGAGGTCGGGTGCATCTCGAATTGTTGGCCAGATCTGAGTGTGTGACGGTCTGATCTCCCCCTCCCCCCCAGGCTGCCCATTGGTTCACTGACCCGTTCTCTACATGATATGACTTGGCTGGGAATGGTGAAGTCAATAGACGCAACGTCAGCACAATTCCCTTCCCTGTGGACCTTCCATAGTACAAGGCCATTTCCTGTCCCGCTGTATACGGATATAAAGTTACATAGTTTGTCTGATTGAAAAAAGACACAAGTCCATCCAGTTCAATCAATAAAAATAAATAAATAAAAATCATACAATCCCATATACACAATCCTATACCGACAGTTGATCCAGAGGAAGGCGAAAAATCCCAGCAGAGCGTGATCCAATTTTCTCCAGCAGGGGAAAAATTCCTTCCTGATCCCCAGAGAGGCAATCAGATATTCCCCGGATCAACTTTACCTATAAATGTTATTATCCAGATACGTATATTCTGTACATTTAGGAAAGAATCCAGGCCTTTTTTTTTTTTTAAAAGGAATCTACTAAGCTGGCCAGAACCACCTCTGGAGGGAGTCTATTCTAGACATGTGCACTACCGAAAAATGTGTTCGTTTTCGTTTCATTTTTTTTTTTTTTTTTCGTGTCATCAGTTATGATCAAAATGTGTTATTTCGAATAAATTCGTAACTTCGGAAAAATTCTAATTTGTTCTGTTCCATTCGTTTAGATGCGGTATTCGTGAATTCATAAGTTCGAAAATCCGGAAAACTAACTATTAAATTATAGGTATTGGAATTTCCTTTCACATTTGGCTGTTTATGAACGTAACGAAGGCGAAATTATCCGAAATAATGAATGCCGCATCTAAATGAATGGAACGTAACAAATGAATAATAATAAATAATAATAAAAAGTTTATTATTATTTAGTATTAATAATTCATTACATTCCATTCATTTAGATGCGGCATTCATTATTTCGGATAATTCGTTATTTCGGATAAATTCGCCTTCGTTACGTTCACTAACAGACAAATTTGAAAGGAAATTTCAATACCTATAATTTAATAGTTAGTAATAGTTATTATTTATTAGTTGGTTATTATTTTGGGGTTTTCGGATTTTTGTTCTTTTGAATTTACAAATTTTTCGGAAAAATTTGTTAAATGGGTTTTCGTTAATTCTAATATATTTTCGATTGAACGGATTTGTTGAATTTTGTTGAAAAACAAATTTGGCACATACCTAGTCGATTCCACATTTTCACAGCTCTTACTGTGAAGAAACCTTTCTGTATTTGGAGATGAAATCTCTTTTCCTCCAGACATAAAGAGTGCCCCCTTGTCCTCTGGGATGACCTTAAAGTGAATAACTCAACACTAAAGCCCCGTACACACGATCGGACTTTTGGCCAACAAACTTCATTTTGAGCAAGTTGGACCAACAATCCGACCGTGTGTACGCTCCGTCGGACAAACTTTTTTTTATTTTTTTTTGTTTTCATCTGACAAAAGTTCGGTCTGCAAACGGACAAACTTTTGGCCAACAAAAGTCCGATGGAGCAAAGTCCGACCTTGTGTACAGAAAACCATCGGACTTTTGTCCGATGGACAAAACAAATAATGTTAAAATCAACCAACAATAGCAGAAGTTGACCAAAGGGTGGCGGTAAAGAGCAGAAAAACCATGTGATGTTGGAAAAAGTTTTGGAAAAGTCCTGTGGTGTGTATGCTATGGGTGTGCCTGGCCAACTCCATTCGGACAAAAATCCACGGAAAAGTCCGATGGAAGTCCGACCGTGTGTACGAGGCTTTAGTCCACAATATGGACACCTTATGTATTTGTACATGGTGATCATATTCCCCTTAAAGTGTTTTGTATAGTCCCAAACAAATTTTTAATTTTTTTGTCACCTGTAAGGCAAAAGGCATAATGAGCTAGTATGCACAGCATACAAGCTCATTATGAAATACTTACCTTAGAACGAGGCGTCGGTAACTCGCCTGGTCCACGCCGAGGGAGCTGACATGTTGCCTCGGCGTGTCTTCCGGGTATCGCGGCTCCAGCGCTGTGAGTGGCTGGAGCCGTGATGTTGTCACTCCCGCGCATGCATGTGGGGGCCCTTTTTCCGGCAAGGTCCGGCGTCTGCCGGGCTTTCAGCCGAGAATCCCCGATGCGCATGCGCAGCTGCAGTCAGCGGCTCATTGCGAGGGGAATATCTCCTAAACTGTAAAGGTTTAGAAGATATTTTTTTTACCTACATGTAAGCCTTATTATAGGCCTTATTATAGGCTTACCTGTAGGTAAAAGTTCCAAAAAACACTATACAACCGCTTTAATCTCCAACATCGGAGGGCCTTGACCTGGGGAGGGGGAGGGGTGCTCTGCACGAGTGTTGATTCCCCCTGTACTGAGATATACCATCATTACACAAATGTCTTCACTGAGGAGCAGTCAGTTATTCTTAATATTTCACCCAAAACTTTATTTTTTTTGGATAGAGCGGAGAAGGGTTAGAGCCTCTGCCAGGATTTCAGGAGTTCTAGAACTTCCCTACTATGTCCAGAACAGAGGAGGAATGGAGTTACAATTTATTATAAGGCCTCATGCCCACGGACGTTTTTACAGCCGCGTTTTTGAGCGTTTTTTACAGCTTAAAAATGCCTGTCCATGTTAGTCTATAGCTTCATGCCCACCTAGACGTTTTTGAGCTGCAAATAGCATAGACGTTTTTAAGCTGTAAAAAAAACCAGGACCAGTGCGTTCTGCGGCGTCAGAATTAGGCAGAAAAAAACGCGCAAAAACGCGCGGTCGCGTTTTTATCTCCGACTTTTTTTTTTTGTTTTTTTTTTAAATATTTACAATAACATGGACAGGCGTTTTTAAGCTGCAAAAAACGCAGCTGTAAAAACACCAGTGGGCATGAGGCCTAATTGTGTAGTTTGGGCCACAAAAGAGTTGTGTACATTTTGTTTCTTATTGAGTGTGACTTATTGAGGTGACAACTGATCCTCCCAATACGTAACAAAGTATCCAACATCAGAAGCCACCATCATTGAGATTCCTCATGTCTGGTGCTGCTGTTCAGTACTGCTGAGCACACCAAGGAGCTGGGAGACGGTTCGTGTAACCAGCATGAGCTGACCATTTCGCAGGGTTGTAGATGCCAACCAAAGTCAGAATTGGAGAGATCCTAGGGCCAGACCGGAGCTTGATTTACCAAAACTGAAGGTATAAATGGCAACGTATGTAGGGCTGTATTAAAATGAAACTCCAAGATTACCCCCCCCCTCCCCCCAGTATCTTTTATTTGAAAAAAAATATATATATTTATACTTTTTCCTGCAATCTTTATGCTTGGCATCACCAGTACTACCTCCAGCGATGGTGGTAGGTGGCGGGCATCCTTCCAGGATTGAGTGGCTTAATGCTGTGTAAGCTCCACTCATTCATAGAGTCAGGGCTGCCATTAGAAAGCATGGGGCTCCATATAGCCAGCATGACATGGTCACCCCCCCCCCCCCCCACACACACACACAGAAGGGGTTATAACCACTTCAGCCCCGGAAAGATTTGCCCCCTTAATGACCGCGCCATTTTTTGCGATATGGCACTGCGTCGCTTTAACTGACAATTGCGCGGTCGTGCGATGCTATACCCAAACAAAATTGACACCTTTTTTTTACCCACAAATAGAGCTTTCTTTTGGTGGTATTTGATCACATCTGCGGTTTTTATTTTTTGCGCTATAAACAAAAAAGACCAACAAAAATCAAAAACTTTTTTTTTTTTTTGTGCTGTCTGCTATAATACATATCCCAAAAAATATATATATAAAAAAAATGAATTTATTCATCAGTTTAGTCCGATATATAATTCTTCTACATATTTTTGGTAAAAAAAAATAGGCGTATATTGATTGGTTTGCGCAAAAGTTATCGCATCTACAAACTACGGGATGGATTTGGGGACTTTTATTTTTTATGGTTTTTACTAGTAATGGCAGCGATCTGCGATTTTTAGCGGGACTGCGACATTGCAGCGGACAAATCTGACCCCAAATTCAAAACCTTTTGGGGACCAGTGACGTTATTATCAGTGCTATAAAAATGCAGTGATCAATGTAAAAATGACACTGGCAGGGAAGGGGTTAAGAATAGGGGGCGATCAAAGGGATTGAGTGTGTTCCCTGGGTGTGTTCTAACTGTAGGGGGGATGGGCTACCTGAGACATGACAGAGATCACTGGGAACAGAAGATCTCTGACATGTCATCTGGCAGAACGGGGAATCGCCTTGTTTACATGGGCAGTTCCCTGTTCTGCCTCTCTTCACCGCGATCGCAGGTCGCCAGCAAACATCGAGTCCTCAGGACCCACGGGCACACTCCCGCGGTGCGTGCCCGGTATCCTCCTTGCACGGACTGACGTACAGGTACATCATTTCGCGCAGGAGAGCCAACCTGCCGCAGTATATCTGCACGAGCTGGTTGGCAAGTGATTAAAGGGTAACTCCATTTTTGTGGGGGGGGGGGGGATTGGCAAATAAAAAAATAATAATATAACGTATACAATTGCTACACAAGTCATATTGTAATTGAATGTTATTCAAAATAACCTTTCCTTTTCAATCTACAGATCTGTAATTTTCTGTAAAATGTAATATGACCACCTGGAGGTGTTCTGTACGATGGAATACATAACACCCCCTAGAAATGTCATTTCCTGCTTGTGTGTTTGGCTCACTGATTTTCCCAGAAGTCTGCACTAAGATACTAATGAGATTTGGGCATCCCCTGCAGCAACAATTTTTGGTGAGACACTCCCAAAGGGAAATCGCGTCTAAAAAGGATGCAGACACTGCAACGTTCCTCATTAGAACCTTGCAGGTGCAGCAGCTTATTGATAATTCTAAAACCGCTTTCATACAGATTCACTTTCCACATGGACACAGACAAACAAACATCTATTTCTTCAGAATAACAAAAAGGTAGGAATCTGCAACAAAGTTTGTTAAAATTTTTGCAATGTACAGAGTTCACCCAGAGGGGAATGTTTTTTTCCCCAACAAAAATAGAGTTAGACTTAAATACGTTTCCCAGGCCGCATGAGTTCAGCAGGAGGGACCTTTTTAAATTCCTTTGGGTGCATGCACAGTAATTTCATGAGCTGCGGCTCCCAGCAATTAAAGTGCCCCAGGCCCCTTCAGTTCAGCAGCAGGGGCCAGGGACAGAGAGGGGACTATTTACTAATTTTTGGGGTCAGACATCGTAATCCTCATGCTGCAGCTCCTAACTGTTACATTAAACTTCCAGCAGATTGATATAGAAGAAGAGGCCGGAACCTTTAAAAAGGAACTCCACTTTAGTTGAGAAAAAAACATTCCCCTCTGGGTGATCTATGTACATTGCAAGGATTATAACAAACTTTGTTGCAGATTCCTACCTTTTGTTGTTCTGAAGTAATCCCTTTGTGTTTGTCTGTGACTCTGGGCAACAGTGGGTCTAAGGGGAGTGGCTTTATAATTATCAGTCAGCTGTGGCAGCTAAAGGGCACTAATGAGGAAATCTGCTGGGTCTGCATCCCTTTAGACACATTCCTATTGGAAACATCTCACCAAAAATGACTATTTTGTTGCAGGGGATGCCTGAAATCTGACTTGTATCTTAGTGTAGACTTCTGGGAAAATCAGCAAACCAATCACACAAGCAGGAAATTATGTTTCTGGGGGGGTGGTCAGTACAGATTCTGCGTACAAAACAACTCCAGGTGGCCATATTGCATTTATAGAAAATTACAGCGGCTGCAGATTAAAAAGGAAAGGCAATTTTTTAATAATTACAATATGACTTGTATCGCAATTGTATACGCTTTATTCTTTTTTCTTTATTTGCTATTTTATTTCCCCCCACGAAAGTGTTAGTGTTGGGGTTAAGGGTTAGGGTTTCCCTTAGAAGAATAAGGCTAGGACTCAGAAATTGGAATAGGGACCTCCCCCAGAGGTCAAAGGTCAGAAGGTGGGTTCCCAGAGGTCAATGGTCAAGAGGCGTGGCTGACCCACCCCCACTAAAGTGTACCACCTACCCCAACTAAGTCGGGGAATGAACAAGAGCCGGGGCACGAAGGATTACTCCGCCTGCTCCCGTAAATAGTCCACTTTTTGTCCCCAGCCCCACTGCTGAACTGATGGGGCCCGGGGAACTTTAATTGCAGGGAGCCATAACCCATGGAATTACTTGGCATGCACCCAAATGAATTTAAAAGAGTCCCCATCTCTGCTCCTGGGCCCCCTGCTGAACTGATGGGGCCCAGGAAGCTTTTACTTTATTGCTGGGAAGTTACTGTGTTTGAATCCAAAGGTATTTAAAGAGACCCCTTCCTGCTCCTGGGTCCCTTGCTGAACTGGAGGGGCCTGGGCTTAGTATAGGCGGTCTAGCTGTGTATCCCCCCCCCCCTCCCCTCTATCGGCAGCCCTGCCTGGAGTACTGTAAGCCCAGCCGGTCTGATCACAGGCTGTACTAACAAAAAATAAGCAGAATGAAGTGACTGCCCATGCAGGACCACCGGCACTGGAGGAAGTCGGGGACAGCGCAGGAGCAGTGTGTGGAGAGGATGGATATAAATTGTGATTTTTAATTAACACTGGAAAGTAAAAAAAAAAAAAGAACTTTAACAAATGTCCCCTTTGTCATTATACAGGGGTGAGCTGGCCGGATATGCACCGCCTGGCCGACCGCATTAACCTGGAGGAGCTGACCAAAGCTGGCATCTTGAAGGGCAACGTGGAGGACATGATCAAGGCTCACATGGGCGCGGTGTTCATGCCTCACGGCCTGGGTCACTTCCTGGGCATCGATGTCCATGATGTTGGAGGATACCCCGAGGTCAGTACATTGGAAGTCAAGGGGAGTTTACACAGCAGTATAAATCGGATGACCAAAAAAAACAAAAAACAGTTGTTTCCTTTGGAATAAGTAACGGTCAACAAGAGGTTACCTCCTACAACTTACCAGTTAAAATTTTTATTTTTCTCATCTGTTTTTAGTAGTTTGGGTGAAGTTTTGGTTTAAAGTGGAACTCTAGCCAAACCGCACAGCTGAAATAAATGCAGCTAAACGTTTTTCTAATATTTGTGATTCTGACCAGCCAGTCTTGTGGCTTACACATCCCTAATGCCAGATAGTCACGCTGCTATAAAGGCCCATAGAGACCCACTATGACAAAGAAACATTGCACCGCTAAATACCTCCCTTTGCCGCCTAAACCTTTTCCAGCGCCCGGTGCCGGAAAGCATGTATATTGTCATCTTTGTACAATTCAGTTAACCCCTCAGATGTTTTAAGCACTTTCAACAGCTGATTTAATCACTGAATATGCAGCTTTTTGATCTTTTAATCCTTGTCTATGTTCCAGTTTAAGCTTATGTCCTGTTTCAGGGTGACCCCTTTCTCCTGCAGCATCCTTGCATTCAGGATTAGAGTTGTGTCTCCCTACACTGTGTAAATCGATAGAAACACACAACCCCATGGCCTAGGATGTCAAAGCACTCCCCTGCTCCTCATCCCCCACCCCAATCCCTTCTCCAGTGTAACAGACTGCACTGTCCACTGTTATCTCTTTCCTGTAAAGACTAGGCGTTGAGGAAAGCAGCTCAGAGAGCAGGAACCAGCGGCATTGAAAGCTGAAAACTGCAAGTTTTGGGTACAAATTTTAACGAATAGTTTGCTGGAGAATGTTTATTTTATTGTGCTCAATGTGTTAAACTAAAAACCCCTTGTACAGACCTGACAGTGGGGGGGTCAGGTGCCTGTCAGGTGGATGCATTCGGGCAGTTGTGCGGCCACCCGACTGCCTCCACACACCCCCTGGTACTGGCAAGATGGCTGAAAATGTTGACCTGAGCTAAATCCTATGTCACATGATCAGAAACCTAGTAACAGGGTCATGTGACCAGAAACCTTGGCACCTTGTCATGTAACCAGAAACCTAGGCATAGGGTCTTGTGGCCAGAAACCCAGGCAGGGGGTCATGTGGCCAGAAACCCAGGCAGAGGGTCATGTGATCTCTGCCACAATTGCGAACAGATCAGCAGCTTGAAATCTTCAGTCTGTAAAGATCATCTAAAACACAATGTAAAGTTTGGGAGGGTCTGTTTGGCTGCCAGGCCTCCTGACGTTCTCCCGTGTCAGCGGGAGCCTCGCTGTTGTCAGCCTGGAAGCCCCCTTGGACGATCGTACACCGGAGCTCCATCCAGAAACAGATTCTGTTCTCCGTCCTCACTATGATTTCTCCCCCCCCCCCCCCCCCCATGGCCAGAATGTTCTCTACTGCTTGTTAGGAGTTGGAGATGAATTGCGCCGTGTGTTCCAGGCCTGGAAGCGGCCTCCCTGTGACAGGGGAATGCGTTGGCTTGGCTGGGTTGTTTGTTTCGGATTCCAGTACAAGCTGGAACCAAGGACCCAGCTGGATCTGCTCTATAGGATGCGACTCCGAGTCCCAGCTGGACGGGGCACCGAGTGGTATCAACATTTAGGGCATAATGCTGCCAGTGATGAAGGCTCACAATGCAAACTGCTTGCGTTCCGGGCATTCGTTACTGGACAGGTACTACCCTAAACAATCGTACCGCTTGGTGCACCGCCTTGCTCCATCCACCTCAGCAGCTTTCAGCCTCTCATAGAATTTACCAGGCTGCCAGCAGCAGGGCTGGACGGTGTGCCTGTGGTCAGTAGGAGCAGGAATTGTGCCCCAACGTTGGTGTCAGTTGGAGGAATAAAGCTCTATTGTTGGTGTCACTGGGAGGAACAGTGCCCCATGAAGAATAGCACCCCATGATTGGTGTCAGTGGGGGGAATAGTGCCCCATCGTTGGTGTCACTGGCAGGAATAGTGCCCCATCGTTGGTGTCACTGGCAGGAATAGTGCCCCATCGTTGGTGTCACTGGCAGGAATAGTGCCCTATTGTTGGTGTCACTGGGAGGAATAGTGCCCGATTGTTGGTGTCAGTGGGAGGAATAGTGCCCCATCGTTGGTGTCACTGGGAGGAATAGTGCCCCATCATTGGTGTCACTGGCAGGAATAGTGCCCCATCGTTGGTGTCACTGGCAGGAATAGTGCCCCATCGTTGGTGTCACTGGCAGGAATAGTGCCCCATCGTTGGTGTCACTGGCAGGAATAGTGCCCCATCGTTGGTGTCACTGGCAGGAATAGTGCCCCATCGTTGGTGTCACTGGCAGGAATAGTGCCCCATCATTGGTGTCACTGGCAGGAATAGTGCCCCATCGTTGGTGTCACTGGCAGGAATAGTGCCCTATTGTTGGTGTCACTGGGAGGAATAGTGCCCGATTGTTGGTGTCAGTGGGGGGAATAGTGCCCCATCGTTGGTGTCACTGGGAGGAATAGTGCCTCGACATTGCTGTCACTGGGAGAAATACTGCCCTATCATTGGTCTCAGTGGGAGAAACGGTACCCCACTGGTGTCAGTGGGAGGAACAGTGGTCCATCATTGGTGTCATTGAGAGGAATAGTGCCACATTATTATCAGTTGAAGGCATAGTGCCCCATCGTTGGTGTCATTGGGAGGAATAGTACCCCATTGGTAGTATTAGTGGGAGGAAAAGCTCCTTGAATAGCACCCCCAAGGGCCAAATAAATGCAAGTACAGGGCCACATCAAGGCCATGGGCCGCCGTTTGAAGTAACCTAGGAACCCCCCCTCCCCCATAAGCTTTGAACGACTTCTAGGTTACAGGTCCCGCCCCTTTTTCACCCCCACCTTCTGCTGAAGTGCTCAAGTTCTCCTCTTTCTATCTCTCGGCCCGGCTCTGTTTTCATATGTGTTTGTGGTCAGATTTGCATATTGACATTTGCCAATAATCTCTCTGTGGTTAATTTTTAGGGTACCGATCGCATTGACCTGCCCGGCCTGAAAAGCCTGCGGACAGCCCGCACCCTCCAGGAGCGAATGGTTCTCACCATCGAGCCCGGAATCTACTTCATCGACCACGTCCTGGACCAGGCCCTGGCCAACCCCGCTCAGGCATGCTTCATCAACAGCGACGTCCTGAGACGCTTCCGAGGGTTCGGCGGTGTAAGTGAATTGTTGCTGTTGCCATCCCCCCACCTGTGCCAATTTAACTTTTTCACTTTCATTAACACGTATGTAAATGACACCGCTCCAGGCAGACGTATATGGTGACCGGCCGCAGGTGTGCAGGCTCTCTGGAATCCGCCATCTTTCCCCCAGACATACAAACACATAAGCTGCACTCCCCTGTGTTTTCATGGTAGAACTGCCTAAAGCTTTTTTGGTGTCAGATAGGTCAGAAAGACATTCTCTCCCTCCACCTTCTCACACAAACTTCACCCAATTGGCACAGCAGGCATGCATCCCAGTGAACATAGGGATGGTGGGAACCCCTCATAATGGGCACAGCAGGTTTACTGACCCGGGACCTCAGCACAGGGATGGTGGGAACCCCTCATAATGAGCACAGCAGGTGTACAGACCCAGGAACTCAGCACAGGGATGGTGGGAACCCCCTCATGGGCACAGCAGGTTTACTGACCCGGGAACTCGGCACAGGGATGGTGGGAACCCCTTATAATGGGTACAGCAGGTGTACAGACCCTGGAACTCAGCACAGGGATGGTGGGAACCCCTTATAATGGGTACAGCAGGTGTACAGACCCTGGAACTCAGCACAGGGATGGTGGGAACCCCTCATAATGAGCACAGCAGGTGTACAGACCCAGAAACTCAGCACAGGGATGGTGGAAACCCCCTCATGGGCACAGCAGGTGTACAGACCCTGGAACTCAGCACAGGGATAGTGGGAACCGCTTATAATGGGCACAGCAGGTGTACAGACCCAGGAACTCAATGCTGGGATTGTGAGATTCCTCATAATATGCACAGCAAGCATGCATACCCTTTAGGATATTAGAAATTCTTGGTGGGTTTAACTCTTCAGCATCACGTTTTGAGTGGTCAGGTGTGTATTAATACAATTAAAGCAAACTGATCTCTTTTTATTTTGCTAAAATCCTACAAGATGACATTTCCCCTTTAAGTCCAATCTGACTAGTGAGTGAGGCTGTGGGTGAAGGGTGCTGTGCGGAGTGATTCATCCGGGTGATATCTGTCCCTGCGAATAGATAGAAAACCGTTTTATTGGCACAATTCCTGGTGGGATTTGGCACAACCTGCACTGCAAATGTTCCTTATTGCAGAGCTGTCAAAATGTAGATCGTGTCATTTTACTAAAGCTGGAGAGTGCAAAATCAGTCTCACTTCTGCATAGAAACCAATCGGCTTCTTGCCTCAGCTTGTTCAATTAAGCTTTGGCAATAAACCCTGGAAGCTGATTGGTTTCTTTGAGGAAGCGAGACTGATTTTGCACTCTTCAGCTTTAGTAAATAAACCCCATTGAGTAAATCAAATGTAAAAATGATTTGTTACATTGTATTTACTATTTCATTCATAGGTAGATAGATCAAAGGTAAGACCCGTCTATGACATCAGTTAGGGCTTGTTTAGACTTGCGGTTGTGGAGGTGTTTAAAAACACATGGCTGAGCTTTGTTTTTAGCACCCCCTCAAACACCCCCCCCCCCCCTCCCCTCCTTCAAAGCTGTAAAGGCCGTGCCGTGGACACAAAGCCTTGCTTCTTGTCACTGGCAAAAACGATTGCTTCTTTCACGTCTGGCAGCCAATACCCCTGCTGAACACAGCCCATTCAAGTCAATGGCGACATGCTGCAAACATCCCGCAACCATGTGCAATGCACTCCGCTTCGGTGCGTTGGCTTGCCATTTAGGAGATTAAAATCTTGCTGCACATCTAAATGTAGAAAAAAGAAAAATAAACTGCGCTAAGATGAATAGTGGCAATCTGATATGACATAAAAGAGCAGCTTCACTGCCCGATTCCCTACGGCGCATGTGCGAGTTGCGCTGCGCCGTTCTCACTGGTCCCCGTTGTGTTCTGGGAGCCGAGTGTTTCCCAGAACACAACGGGTATTCTGCGGGAAGTGACGCTCTACCCGCAGAATACCCGCAGAGAGGACATACGGAAGTGGGTGCAAATACCTGTCTTAGACAGGTATCTGCACCCCCCTCCCCCCTGAAAGGTGCCAAATGTGACACCGGAGGGGGGGAGGGTTCCGATGAGCGGAAGTTCCACTTTAGGGTGGAGCTCTGCTTTAACAAACACTTTAAACTTAAGTGGGGGGGGGACAATTTGACCCCTTTTTAACCCCTTAAGCTGGCTACACACAATACAATTTTTATCTAAATTTTGATGTACAACTTTCCTTTAGAGTTACCAAAACCATATAATATGGAGGTCAAACCTAAACACTTCCAATTTGTATGCAATCAGGCAGGCCCTTGCACTACACAGTTGAAGGTAAATCTAAAGGAAATTGAACAACAAAAGTTGTATAATGTGTATCCAGCTTTAGATTAACCTAAACAGCCCCAAACACCAACTTCTTTCCCTTCTTCCCTTAGTTATTTTTCAGATTTTTTACATTTATTTTTTTACCTTTTTTTACATTTCTTTTTGTTTTGTTTTTTCAACATGACGTAGTGCCGATGTTCTGTCAAAATAGCCAATTCGTCAAGATCTCCAAATATGTCACTTCCTGTTACTGTAAACCGTCATTGATTTGAGATTGACGACTTTCTGTTTTTTTACACAACACCGGCAACCGTATACACTCCGGTACATGATATTATGAGCGGACATTGTTATGGACATGTTAGTCTGTATGGCTGAATTTTCTTCGCCCAGACATCGCATGTCATCTGCATAGCAGTGTGGTGCGAATCGCATGCTATGTCCAACATCAGCACCAGTGTTAACCCAGCTATATTTATTGGAAATTTTGAATATAGAACCAAAATTATATTTGAAGTACTGTATAACTAAAGGCAAAACTTTTGTTTTGGATAGGGTGGAGATGGTTAGAATCCGTGTTAGTTTTACTGCTATCTGTGCCCCCTTTAAAGCGGAAGTAAACTCCTCCATAAAACAGTTTCATTTCTGGCACGTGCCGGAGTTGTAACACTCCCATTGGCTGCGCTCTCAACCAAACTGTCAAACCATCCAATGGCTGGTGTCATAACTGATCACATGTGCAGCATCATGGCAGTTGTAGATTAAGCAGAGGCAAAGATGGCAGCTTCCTTGGCTGAAAATGATGGGGGGGGGGGGGGTACTTACACTTTAACCACTTAACGACCGCCCACCGCCGATTTACGTCGGCAGAATGGCACGGACAGGCAGAATCACGTAGATCTACGTGATCGCCTTTGTGCAGTTGGGGGGTCCATCCGGACCCCCCTTCACTGCAGTGAGCGGCCGTTAAGTGTTCGGGAGCGATCAGGCATGAGGGGGCGGCCGCTCGATTCCGCCCCCCCCCCCCCTCGCGATCGCTCCCGGCCAATGAAAATGCTTCCTCCGCCATGTGATGTAAACAAGGCTGGAGGAAGTGATGTCATCTCCCTCGCCGCGGTCTTTTCGTTCCCGGCGCCGAGCAGAGAAGAAGCAGGTTAGTGCACCAACAGTCCACTGACACGTAGGTACACATAGGCACACAAATCACCCCCCAGTCACCCCCAGATCACCCCCCAGGTCACCCCAAAGCCCCCAATCACAGTGTCACTGATTGCAGTGATCATTTATTTTACTGATCACTGCATTTAGTGTCATCTGTGATTGTAAAAAGTTGCAGGGCAGTTAGGATTAGGCCCCTTTAGGTCCAGGGTAGCCCCCTAACCCCCCCTAATAAAGGTTTAACCCCTTGATCACCCCCCAGGTAACCCTTTCACCCCCTAACTTCAGCGTCACTAAGCGATTGTTTTTCCGATCGCTGTATTCGTGTCGCTGGTGTTTTAGATTATTAGTTATTTTTTTTTAGGTTCGCCGCAGGTTTTTATTAGTGTCAGGTACCCCCATATATTATTTTAACCCCCTGATTGCCCCTAGAGTTAACCCTTTCACCAGTGATCGCCGTATAAGTGTCACTGGTGTCACTGGTTAGCCAGTAAGTTATTTAGTTATTTAGGTTACCCGTCAGGTTTTTATATAGTGTCAGGTACCCCCATATTTAACCTAATAAAGGTTTTAACCCCCTGATTGCCCCTAGTTAACCCTTTCACCAGTGATCACCATATAAAGGTTACGGGTGACGCTGGTTGATTAGTTTGCTTTTTATAGCATCAGGGCACCCGCCATATATAACCCAATAAAGGTTTAACCCCCCTGATCGCCCGGCGGGTGAGATCAATTAGGTTTTAGCGCCAGAGAGGGTCTGCGTCGCCCCAGGCAGTGTTAGGTTAGTGCCAGTAACGCTAACACCCACGCGCAAAGCATACACCCCCCTTAGTGGTATAGTATCTGATCAGATCTATACTAGCATCCCCAGCGGTTTAGGGTTCCCAAAAACGCAGTGTTAGTGGGATCAGCCCAGATACCTGCTAGCGCCTGCGTTTAGCCCCTCCGCCCAGCCCAGCCCAGCCCACCCAAGTGCAGTATCGATCGATCACTGTCACTTACCAAACACAACACACATAACTGCAGTGTTCGCAGAGACAGGCCTGATCCATATCAACCAGTCCATAGCAAACGTCCATAGCAACCAGTCCATAGCAACCGTCCATAGCAACCATCCATAGCAACCAGTCTATAGCAACTGTCCATAGCAACCATCCATTGCAACCAGTCCATAGCAACCGTCCATAGCAACTATCCATAGCATCCAGTCCATAGCAACTGTCCATGGCAACCAATCCATAGCAACCGTCCATAACAACCAATCCGTAGCAACCGTCCATAGCAACTGTCCATAGCAACCAGTCCATAGCAACCAGTCCATAGCAACCAGTCCATAGCAACCATCAATATCAACCAGTCCAAGGTGAATGTTTTGAACGCTACCACTCAAAAATAGGATTTTTATAACAGCTTACCTGTAAAATCCTTTTCTTGGAGTACACCACGGGACACAGAGCCAGTCATTACATAATGGGTTAAGGGTCACCAGCGGTGATTGGACACTGGCACAACCAATGGAAGACAATTCCCCTCCATATAACCCCTCCCATCAGGGAAGTACCTCAGTTTTGTAGCAAAGCAGTAAGGTTCCCATAAGAAGGGTGGGACCTCTGTGTCCCGTGGTGTACTCCAAGAAAAGGATTTTACAGGTAAGCTGTTATAAAAATCCTATTTTCTTTATCGTACACCACGGGACACAGAGCTAGTCATTACATAATGGGACGTCCCAGAGCAATGTTCATATGAAGGGGGGGAGACACAGATCAAAACAGGCCGCTTGCGGACCAGAAGCCCTATACTGCTGCCTGCAGCACACTTCGCCCAAAGGCGGAATCCTCATGTCCTTTCACATCTATTTGATAGAATTTGGAAAATGTATGGACTGAAGACCAAGTTGCAGCTTTACAGATCTGAGCCATCGAAGCCTGGTGGTGCACTGCCCATGAAGCACCTATCGCCCTGGTAGAGTGCGCCTTAACAGGAAAAGGAGGAGTCCTGTTCTTTAAACCATAAGCTTGAATAATTACTTGTCTAATCCACCTGGAAATGGTGGATTTTGATACCGCTTGGCCCTTCTTGGGCCCATCTGGTAAAATAAACAAAACATCTGTTTTACGTATCTGAGCGGTTGCTTGCAGATACACCTTTACCGCTCTCCCTAGATCTAGAGAGTGTAATAATTTTTCCCCCGCCGTCCGCGGGTTTGGAAAAAAGGAAGGCAGAACAATGTCTTGATTCAAGTGAAAAGCCGACACCACCTTAGGCAGAAAAGCCGGATGGGGTCGTAGTACGATCTTGTCCTTGTGACAAATTAGATAAGGCTCTTTACAAGAAAGAGCTGCTAGCTCTGATACTCTCCTAGCAGAAGCTATAGCAATCAGAAAGGCCAATTTCCTACTTAATATAATTAAAGGAATATGGCGAATAGGTTCAAAAGGTTGCTTTTGCAACACTGACAATACCAAATTCAAATCCCATGGACACAAGGGAGACCTGACTGGAGGATTTATCCTCAGTACCCCCTGAATGAATGTCCGAACTAGGGAGTGAGATGCCAATGGTCTCTGAAAGAAGACTGATAGAGCCGATATTTGCCCTTTGATGGTGCTAAGGGCTAATTTCATATCCACTCCTAACTGGCAAAAAGCAAGAATCCTACTTATTTCATATTTCAGAGGATACCAACTTCTGGATTCACACCAGGAAACGTATGCTTTCCAGACTCTATGATAGATGAGTCTGGAGGCTGGCTTTCTAGCATTAATGAGCGTAGAAAGAGCCAGGCCAGAGACCCCTCTCTTTTTCAAAATGTGGGTCTCAGCAGCCAGGCCGTCAAATTTAGCCTTTGTAAGGAAGGGTGGAATACTGGACCCTGTGACAACAGGTCGTGTCGAAGTGGAAGCTTCCAGGGCCTTCCTATCGCTATTTTTACAATCTCGGCATACCAAGGCCTCCTGGGCCAGTTTGGGGCCACTAGGATTACTGGTATTCCCTCCTCCTTGATCCTGCGAAGCAGTCTTTGTAGAAGAGGGATCGGAGGGAATGCATAGATCAGTGAGAACTGATTCCATGGAGTTATTAGAGCGTCTGTCCCGTAGGCTAGAGGATCTCTCGTTCTGGACACAAAGTTGTCCAATTTCTTGTTGAACCTGGAAGCTAGCAGGTCTACATCTGGGTTTCCCCATCTCAGACATATGGCCTGAAAGATCTCTGGGTGAAGAGACCACTCTCCTGGTAGCAGCTGCTGACGACTCAGGTAGTCTGCTTGCCAGTTTTCTATCCCTGGAATGAAGACTGCAGAGATGCAAGGTACATGCTATTCTGCCCATGCCAAGATCCGGTTCACCTCTCTTTGGGCTGCCCGACTGTGGGTGCCTCCTTGGTGATTGATGTAAGCTACTGCCGTAGCATTGTCGGATTGAACCCGAACTGGGTAGCCCTGTAACCTGTATGTCCAGGTTTTGAGGGCTAGATATACCGCCCGGATCTCTAGCACATTGATGGGCAGGATCCCCTGAGTCTTGGCCCAGGTTCCCTGGGTAGAAGCCTCCTCGAATACTGCACCCCAGCCCGATAGGCTGGCATCCGTAGATACCACCTTCCAGGCCACTGGGAGGAAGGACTTTCCCTTCCGTAAATTCCTGGCTTCTAGCCACCAATTGAAGCTGTGGCGTACTTGTGAGGACAGGCGCATGGGTATATCCAGAGCTTGGCTCTTTCTGTTCCAGGAGGCTAAAATATTGCCTTGAAGTAGTCTCGAATGAAACTGGGCGTAAGGGACCGCCTCGAAGGAGGCTACCATCTTTCCCAATAGTCTCATGCAAAGGCGAATAGACGGCCTCTTGTTTGCTTTGACCTTGTGGATCAGGTCTTTCAGAGACTGTATCTTTGGCTCTGGCCGGTATACCCTGTTTTGGGCTGAATCTATGATCATGCCCAGGTACACTATCCTTCTTTGGGCCTGGAGAGAGGATTTTTGTAAGTTTATAATCCATCCTAAATACTCCAGGTATCCTACTGTAGTGTCTACAGCGTGATCCAATCCCTCCTTTGACTGATCTATTAATAGTAGATCGTCTAGATAGGCTGTTACCGCAATGCCCCGTGTTCTTAGGTTTGCTAACAGAGGAGCTAGCACCTTTGTGAATACTCTGGGCGCGGTGGCTACACCAAACGGCAGAGCCACAAATTGAAAGTGGCGATCTTCTACCGCAAACCTTAGGAATCTTTGGTGAGCGGGGAGGATTGGTATGTGTAGATATGCGTCTTTGATATCTATGGACGCAATGAATTCTCCGCCTTTTAAAGTAGCGACCACGGATCGAATCGTTTCCATTCGAAAATGGCGAACGTTCAGAAACTGGTTTAGATTTTTTAGATCCAGGATGGGTCTGACTTCTCCGTTCGGTTTTGGAATCACAAAGAGGTTTGAGTAAAAACCTGAACCTTGCTCCTTTTGGGGTACCTCTGTAACCACACCTTGAGCTATTAAGTGATTCAAACCTTTGAAGAAGGATCCTCTTTTTTGTGGATCCTTGGAGAGTCTTGAACTTCGGAATTGAGAAGATGGGATCTCTCGAAATTCCAGTCTGTACCCTGAGGATATTGTGGATACCACCCATTTGTCCTGGGTTTCCGTCCGCCAAGTCGCTGAGAACTGACGAAGCCTTCCCCCCACTCGGCCGAGCGGGGGCGCCCCTTCAATGAGAGGTTTTGGGGGCTTGCTTATTAGCTCTTGAACCCCACGGCTTCTTGTTCTTCTGAGCCTGTTCTTTGGCTTTTTTGGGCGGCTGAAAAGGCCGTCGCCACTGGCTGGAGTCAGATTTCCCGGGAGCTGGGGAGAGAGTGTGTTTAAAACAAGGTCTCTTGTTTTTCTTTCTCTCAGGTAAAAGTGTCGTTTTACCACTTGATATCTTTTGGATATATCTTTCTAAATCTTCCCCAAAAAGGCGTTCGCCATGGAACGGGAAACTTGCCAACAACTTTTTGCATGGGGCTTCCGCTGACCAATGCTTAAGCCAAAGTACTCTGCGCATCTGTACCAGCTGGAGTGTAAGGCGTGATGCCTGTATGATAGAATCTCTCATGGCATCCACTGTGAAGCATAAGGCTTTAGGCAAATTCTCCCAATTTTTAGCCTGATCTGAAGGCAGCTCCTTCAGCCCCTGCTTTACCTGTTGGCTGACGACCTGACACATACCGACTGCTGCTACTGCAGGTTGGATAATTGAGCCGGCCAAAAGGAAGGAGGATTTCAGTAAGGATTCCAACTTCTTCTCAGAAGGATCTTTAAACACTTGTACATTATCCACTGGACATGTCAGGTTTTTATTTACACAAGAAATAGCCGCATCTACCGTAGGCAGGCTCCATTTCTTTAAAAAAATTTCCTCCATAGGATAAAGAATGTTAAACTTTTTTGGAGGTGAAAAACGCTTATCTGGATGTTGCCAGTCTGCGTACAATAGATCCTCTAGTAACGGATGAACCGGGAAGGAGCATGCACCTTGCAGGGATCTTAATGATCCTAGGGAGGAGACAGGTGATTCTGTTACCTCCAAAGAGGGTAACCTAAATGCAGCTCGCACGGCTCCTGCATAGCATTGCACCTGTGACTTTAAAATCTGGGATACCGAAAAAGGCTCATCCGATATCCCTGATCCGTCTGACTCCTCATCCTCTGCTGATGTAGCCTCCTCCTCATCCTCCTCCTCCTCAGGTACTTCTGAAGGGAGGTCCAATACTGGAGGAGATCTGCTTCGCTTATTGTCCTTTTTAGAGGATTTAGCGATTAAAGTAGCAATTTTCTCCTCCAGATTATTTAGGGCAGCTGATAAAGTGTCCTCAGTGACATATGCAGGCCCAGGCTTCACTGGGGAAGCCGCCATACCTGACAGAGGTAATGGCTCATCCTGTACAGGTGCTTTTGGCAACACAGGAGAGGAAGGTACCGAGTCAGCACAGCTAGAGCCCCCTGTCTCAGGCGGCGGTGCTCTTTTATCTCTTTTTGTCCGCATTACTTCCCCTGGAAGACTTACTGTTTAGACAAAATACAAGGTACCTAAATGCATATACTACCGTGTTCAGTTTAGCAAATACATTAAGTATGCAACTTTTAACACATAACTATGCATAACATGGATGTCTTCTAGGAAGTACCCAATCCAACCACATGGAGTCTTACGTCCCTGTATAGCTGCTGTGTTTCTCTGCCAGGAACAAGAGAACTAACGAGCTTGCTTGCTGCTGCAGTGCTTTTTACACTGACAGTCTTTTAAATTTGGCGCCGTTTCTGTGCCTGCACGTGCCCGCGCACGCCTTCGGCCCCCCCCCCTCCGATAAAGCGCGCTCCCGCGCGCGGCCTTTAGCGCTATGGTGGTGGCCATAGTGAGAGAGGACTCTCATCAGCCCCTGTCCCCACTTACCTGCATCTGCAGGTGTCTGTATCGGCCACCGGAAGGAGGAGCGGGGAGCTCAAGCAAGCTCAGCAGCGGAGGTGACGAGCAGTGTACTTCGCCGAAGCCGACACTGAACAGAGTGAGGCGAGTATATTCAGCTCTTTACTCCCCCCAGTGGTGGAAAAAAAGAAGACATCCACTTTTTTGAAAAAGGTCCCAACCTAGTTATGGACCTTCTAATCTCACCTTATCCACGCCGCAGGTTTTTCTGCTGAAAGTTTTCAGACAGATACCAAACTTCACCCTTCACGGTGGGCTATGTGTGCCAACCTTCAGGGATATGGGTTCCTATTTAAAGGATACCTCTCCCCTGGGCCTTGTACAAGACTCTTACCAGGACTTTATAGCGAAATAGCGAAAGTGCTGGATCTTAGAGCCCAGTCCTCCGAAGAGAGACATTACAGGCGACGCCTCATGGATGAGACCCGGATCCCATCCAGATTCAGCTCATTTGTAGGCGTCTTGGATGGATCCGAAAGCATAGCTCTTTTACCCCCAGAGGGTCTCTTTGGTAGAGCTTTCCTTTAGCACCTCCTAACGCGTCCAACACCTTTCGACACTGGCGAAAAAACTGAGGTACTTCCCTGATGGGAGGGGTTATATGGAGGGGAACTGTCTTCCATTGGTTGTGCCAGTGTCCAATCACCGCTGGTGACCCTTAACCCATTATGTAATGACTGTCTCTGTGTCCCGTGGTGTACGATAAAGAAAGTGAAGTTTTAGCGTAGGGTACAGCATTTCACAGACAAGGACACACTTACACAGGGTCTCCCAAGATGCCATTACATTTTGAGAGACCCGAACCATTACAGTTGTAAAGTTACAAAAAAAAGTGTAAAAAAGAAAAAAAAAAACGTAAAAAACAAAACACAAAAAAATATATAAAATAAAAAAACCAAAAATAGTTGTCGTTTTATTGTTCTCTCTCTCTCTATTTTCTCTCTATTGTTCTGCTCTTTTTTACTGTATTCTATTCTGCAATGTTTTATCATGCTTGCTTTTCAGGTATGTAATTTTTTGTTTTCAGGTGCGCCATTCAACTGCAGCGCGGAATTATTTATCTTGACAGCAACAGCGTTTGCTCCCACGATACATAAAGCCGTGACACCACAGTTAAAAAAAGAGCATATATGCCGAAGCATGGGGGCAGCAGGGGCGGAGGAGCGATTTTGCTCCTAATGCCGCGTACATACGGTCGAAATTCCGACGGAGGCCTGCCCGTGGAAAATTCCGACCGTGTGTACGCGGCATAACTTTTTTGCGGGAGGATGCCCCCATGCTTCGGCATATATATATTTTAGGCACAGGTTGCGTTAAAACATTTTTTTATTTTTTACTAGGTTTTGTTTTGGTATTTGCTTTGCAGGTATGGCATGGTAAGGTCTTACTGTTGTACTGTAATGTTACTTTGTTTTAATGTTAACCACCATTTGCTTAGCAGGTACGCCATTCAGTTGCAGCGCGGATCTATTTATCTTGACAGCAACAGCGTTTGCTCCCACGATACATAAAGCCGTGACTCCAACGCTGTAGGAGGTGATTTCACCACCACAGTTAAAAAAAAGAGCATATATGCCGAAGCATGGGGGCAGCAGGGGCGGAGGAGCGATTTTGCTCCTAATGCCGCGTATATACGGTCGAAATTCCAACGGAGGCTTGCCCGTGGAAAAGTCCGACCGTGTGTACGCGGCATAACCTTTTATGCCGCGTACATACGGTCGAAATTCCGACGAAGGCTTGACCGTGTGTACGCGGCATAACTTTTTTGCGGGAGGATGCCCCCATGCTTCGGCATATATGCCCATCATTAGAAGTGGGTGGATGAAGGGAGGTATTCTAATGGTGGGCATACCCACCAATCAATCTCTTTTTTTCATTCAGCCAATAGGCTGTATGAAAAAAAAGATTACAATACATGTCCAACAAGGACCAGCAACGTACTGGTATGTTGCTGGACTTTGAATGTTTATACCAGAATGATGCCTGCGGGTTTAGGTATCATCTTGGTATCATTCTTTTCAGCCAGCAGCCGGCTTTCATGTAAAAGCAATTCTAGCAGATAATTAGCCTCTAGACTGCTTTTACAAGCAGTGGGAGGGAATGTCCCCCCCCCCCCCGGATATAAAAAGCGCCATTGGGAAATTGGGAAAGCATTTTATCACACCGATCTTGGTGTGGTCAGATGCTTTGAGGGCAGAGGAAAGATCTAGGGTCTAACCCCCCAATTTTTTTCAAAAAAAGAGTACCTGTCACTACTTATTGCTATCATAGGGGATATTTACATTCCCTGAGATAACGATAAAAATGGTAAAAAAATAAAATATGGAAGGCACAGTTTAAAAATAAAATAAAAAAGCCAAATAAATAATAAAAAAAAAAGCACCGCTGTCCCCCCCTGCTCTTGCGCAAAGGCGAACGCAAGCGTCGGTCTAGCGTCATATGTAAACAGCAATTGCATCATGCATGTGAGGTATCACCGCGAAGGTCAGATCGAGGGCAGTCATTTTAGCAGTAGACCTCCTCTGTAAATCTAACGTGGTAACCTGTAAAGGCTTTTAAATGCTTTTAAAAATGAATGTAGTTTGTCGCCGCTGCGCGTTTGTGCGCAATTTTAAAGCATGTCGTGTTTGGTATCCATGTACTCGGCCTATGATCATCTTTTTTATTTCATCAAACATTTGGGCAATATAGTGTTTTTTAGTGCATTAAAAATAAAAAAAGTGTGTTTTTCCCCCAAAAAATGCGTTTGAAAAATCGCTGCGCAAATACTGTGTGGAAAAAAAAAATGCAACACCCACTATTTTAATCTGTAGGGCCTTTGCTTTAAAAAAAATATATAATGTTTGGGGGTTCAACATAATTTTCTTGCAAAAAAAAATTTTTTTTCATGTAAACAAAAAGTGTCAGAAAGGGCTTTGTCTTCAAGTGGTTAGAAGAGTGGATGATGTGTGACATAAGCTTCCTAATGTTGTGCATAAAATGCCAGGACAGTTCAAAACCCCCCCAAATGACCCCATTGTGTAAAGTAGACACCTCAAGCTATTTGCTGAGAGGCATGTTGAGCCCATTGAATATTTTTTTTTTTTGTCCCAAGTGACTGAATAATGACCAAAAAAAAATGTACAAAAAGTTGTCACTAAATGATATATTGCTCAAACATGCCATGGGCATATGTGGAATTACACCCCAAAATACATTCTGTTGCTTCTCCTGAGTACGGGACCCCAAAAACCAAGCACCGCCTTCAGGATTTCTATGGGTGTAAATTTTTGATTTCACTCCTCACTGCCTATCACAGTTTCGGAGGCCATGGAATGCCCAGATGGCACAAAACCCCCCCCCAAATGACCCCATTTTGGAAAGTAGACACCCCAAGCTATTTGCTGAGAGGTATGTTGAGTATTTTGCAGATCTCTCTTTTTGTCACAAAGTTTTGAAAATGTAAAAAAAGAAAAAAAAATGTCTTAATTTTCAAAAACAAATGAGAGCTGTAAAATACTCACCATGCCTCTCAGCAAATAGCTTGGGGTGTCTACTTTCCAAAATGGGGTCATTTGTGGGGGTTTTGGGCTATTTTGACATTTTATGGCCTTCAAAACTGTGATAGGTAGTGAGGAGTGAAATCAAAAATTTATGCCCTTAGAAACCTTGAAGGCGGTGCTTGGTTTTTGGGGTCCCGTACGCGGCTAGGCTCCCAAAAAGTCCCACACATGTGGTATCCCCGTACTCAGGAGAAGCAGCAGAATGTATTTTGGGGTGTAATTTCACATATGCCCATGGCATGTGTGAGCAATATATCATTTAGTGACAACTTTGTGCAAAAAAAAAAAAGTTTGTCATATTCCCGCAACCTGTGGCAAAATATAAAATATTCCATGGACTCAACATGCCTCTCAGCAAATAGCTTGGGGTGTCTACTTTCCAAAATGGGGTCATTTGGGGGGGGTTTTGTGCTATTTTGGCATTTTATGGCCTTCGAAACTGTGATAGGTAGTGAGGAGTGAAATCAAAAATTTGCGCCCTTAGAAATCCTGAAGGCGGTGCTTGGTTTCCGGGGTCCCGTACGTGGCTAGGCTCCTAAAAAGTCCCACACATGTGGTATCCCCGTACTCAGGAGAAGCAGCAGAATGTATTTTGGGGTGCAATTCCACATATAACCATGGCATGTGTGAGCAATATATCATTTAGTGACAACTTTTTGTATTTTTTTTTTTTTTTTGTCATTATTCAATCACTTGGGACAAAAAAAAAAATATTCAATGGGCTCAACATGCCTCTCAGCAATTTCCTTCGGGTGTCTACTTTCCAAAATGGGGTCATTTGGGGGGGTTTTGTACTGCCCTGCCATTTTAGCACCTCAAGAAATGAGATAGGCAGTCATAAATTTAAAGCTGTGTAAATTCCAGAAAATGTACCCTAGTTTGTAAACGCTATAACTTTTGCGCAAACCAATAAATATACGCTTATTGACATTTTTTTACTAAAGACATGTGGCTGAATACATTTTGGCCTAAATGTATGACTAAAATTGAGTTTATTTGATTTTTCTTATAACAAAAAGTAGAAAATATCATTTTTTTTCAAAATTTTCGGTCTTTTTCTGTTTATATCGCAAAAAATAAAAATCGCAGAGGCAATCAAATACCATTAAAAGAAAGCTCTATTTCTGGGAAGAAAAGGACGCAAATTTCATTTGGGTACAACATTGCATGTCCGCACAATTTACAGTTAAAGCAGCGCAGTGCCGAATCCCAAAAACAGGCCTGGTCCTAATGGCCCGAAATGGTCCGGGGCTTAAGTGGTTAAGGAGATTAACCCTCTCTATTTGTCATGTTAACATTATTTATTTTATCATTGAAAGAAAAAAAAAAAAGTGGTTTACCCCCAGAAAAGTAATACAGGGGAAATCTTCCAATGGGGACCCTTGTTCTGGTGATTTGGGGGTCCCCAAGAAATTTACTTAAAGCGGGATTCCACCCACGATTTTTTTTTTCTTTTTAAAGTCAGCCGCTACAAACACTGTAGCTGCACTGCACGCTGTGCTGTGTTATGGATTTTATTAAATAAATAGGCATTTTTTCACGGAGTGCGGCCATTCAGGACTTTCTTTCTTAATCACCTACAAACACTGTAGCTGCTGACTTTTAATAAGGATACTTACTTGTCCTACTCGCCCGCGATGATGCCCCCCCCCCCCCCGATGCCGATGACTCGATCGGTGTAGGTCCGGCGCTGCCATCCTCACTAAGGGAAACAGGCAGTGAAGCCTCATGACTTCACTGCCCGTTTCCTACTGCGTATGCGCGCGAGTCTCGCGCCGATTTGTGAATGGGCGGCTGCTCTCTGGGATTACACACAGTTCCCAGAAGGCAGCGCACCCTATTCCCCAGAAGAGGATGCGGAAGAAGTCCCACCGCGGATAAGGAAGAGGAAGATTAGGGACTTCCGCATAGCAACCGCTATTTCGGGTGAGTAAAAAAAATTTTTTTTTGCTGCATTTTGTGTCATTTTTTTTTTTTCAGGGTGGATTTCCACTTTAATTTGCAGGGATTTCCTCTCACTTCCTGTATGGGACAGGAAGTGAGGAGAAATCTCCAACGGGCCACAGATTAGAGTTAGAAGTCAGCAAGCGGGTCATAACCCTCCCTTGCTCTATCCAAATTGAAAAGAGAAGGTTTTTCCAATAGTTCTACTATAAAAATAAAATACTTTTATATTTACACCAAAACTGCATTTTTTTTAACACTAACTCTGATCAAAAAAAAAAATTATTTCTATTTATTTTTCATTAATATATATTAATGTCCCACTGGGGAGATTTCCCTTCACTTTTCTGGAGACGCAACAGGATGTAAAAGTGAAATCTCCCCCGCGGATCTCTCTCTGGCCTTGTGATCACCCTAATGGCAGTGTGCCCCCCGCACCCCTCTCCTGCCCCACCAACTGTCCCAGGAGGTCAGGCCAAACTGTAGCTGTAGGCTTGTAAAGCGTTCTAATTATGAAGCAGGAGAGGGGGACTTTTCCCAAACATTCACTGTTGGCAAATCAATCAGGGTTAGTTAAATCACATGCACCAGAAAGATTCACCAGCAGTGAATGTATGGTGAATGTCAGATGAAGGGCGTTATAAATATGCCCTAAGTGTTGTATTTCCATTTATGATACGGTAATAACCGCACACCCTAACATCCTTTTCCACAGGTGCGTATCGAAGATGACATCGCAGTGACCGCCAGCGGCGCGGAGCTTCTCACCTGCGTCCCCCGCACCGTGGAGGAGATCGAATCTTTCATGGCGGAGTCCAAAGATGAGGGCAAGGCCCTGAGCAAAGTCATCCTCAGCCAAGGGTTGTGAGTGGCGTCTCCGGGTGGGGGCGGGACCCCCCATAGCCGCTGCATTTCCTGTGCCTTCCAATAATTGACTTTTTATAATCTCTACAAATCTTCTAAAAAAATAAAAATAAAATTCTGCAGATTTAATCGCCAAACAAAACACGCAGCAAATCCAATCCTGGTTTTAATCATTTGAAGGAACTGGAGCATCAGTAAAAAAAGAGAAAAGCGCCAAAAACAAGCCTCGCTCTGTTCCGCTAAGTGGATGCAGTTTGTTTGGCGGAACAGCCGGGGAATCTTGGCAGCGCAGCTCCGTTATTGCTTTTCAGATGTACTAACATATCAGTTACCAAATAAATGCATTTCAACAATAGCAGGATATCGAGGGGAGGGTTTTCTTTTGTTTATGGGTTCGGTTTGTAACTAATGCCCCGGGAGATGGCGGCGTACACAAATGCGTACTGACAGATTGCACTGGCCGCGGCATTCCTACACATCCCCCCCACTTGTGCTCCAGAGCCAATATGAAGCTGGGATGGTTCTTGGACGGGACAAACTAATCCCGACTCTGATGTAACGATAATGAACACGAGTGTCATCCTGCTACCCGCTGTGCCTGGATTAAATGTTCCCATCCACTGCTATGGAGATAGAAGTACAGTGGTACCTTGGATTACGAACATAATTTGTTCCAGAAGAATGCTTGTAATCCAAAGCACTTGTATATCAAAGCGAATTTCCCCATAGGAAATAATGGAAACTCAGATAATCCGTTCCAGTGGCACTGCTAGTGTATGCAGTACCTCATGTAACCAGAGGTGGGGGGGCGCCAGAGACATTTTTGAAACACTCTGAACCGCTCGGATGCTCTCGAAAAGGCTTGGAAACACTCGGGAACGGAGTGTTCCTGAGTGTTTCTGAGCGGCTCCGTGTGTCACCGGCGCACCCGCACCTTTGGCCAAATGCGGTACTGCACACCCCAGAGGCTTGAATCCTGCTTGTTTTGTAAGACAACGCTCGCAAACCAAGTCAGGATTTAAAAAAAATAATAATAGCTCGTATTGCAAAACGCTCGTAAACCGCGTTACTCGCAATCCGAGGCATTACTGTATATTAAAGCAAAGGTGATCCCTAAAGAGACCCTGTCACCAGACCACTTTAACAAAAATCTTCTTGTGTATTTGAAAAAAAAATGTGTATAGCCGTGCACCCAGTGAAGGGGCATCTACATTCGGTCTGTGTGAATGTTATTAGTCTACATCCTGTGCTGATCAAATGTATTTTTTTTTATAGATTTAAAACAAAGAATATACAGTGGAACCTTGGTTTACGAGCGTTTTGAAAGATGAACAACTTTTATTTTTTTAAATCCTGACCCGGTTTGCAAGTGTTGTCTCGCGAAACGAGCAGAATTTAAGCTAATGGGGTGTGCAGTTACCGCATTTGACCAGAGGTGCGGGGGGCGCCGGTGACACTCGAACGGTTCGGAGCTGCTCGGAAATACTCTGTTCCCGAGTGTTTCCAAGCCTTTCCGAGGTCAGCCGAGCTGTACCTGAATATTTCCGAGGGTCTCCGGTACCCCCCCCCACCTCTGGCCACATGCGGTATTGCATGCCATAGAAGTCAATGCGGAACAAATTATCTTTGTTTCCATTGACTTCTATGGGGCAACTCGCTTTGATATGCGAGTGCTTTGGATTACAAGCATTCTCCTGGAATGGATTATTCTCGTAATCCAAGGTTCCACTGTATTTGGCCACTGTATGGCATGAAGTAACACAGGAATTTCCTATGATACTTAGTGCCATCTAGTGATCAAATGCAAATGTCTCATCAATAGACCCCTAAATGTGCATTTAAAGTGTTACTAAACCCAGGAGCCTTCATTCACTATATCTGGTCTCCCCCGGTACACAGAACATGGGAATGCCATTATTTTAGTAAATATAAACTGCTAAATACCTTTTCTCATCAGCAGTATATAGAGCAGTCTTGTGACTTCTATCAGTGTCTGGTTAAAGCTTGTAGGAGGGGTTTTCATTCTCCTCCGTTTGTCCTATGAGGATGCAGGACCCCTGACCCTCTGTCTGGACAGTGCCGATTGGCCCTGTGCTGATCACATGCACTCTCCTAAGAAAAAAAAAAAAAACTCTATAGCAATACACACCAAACTGAGCATGTGACTCCAAAGGCTCTGTCTTATCAGGAGATGGATTGGGGACAGTGGAAGAAAGGTAGAATCAGAGAAGACAGGATCCAACAGCCTTTTTACACAATGCAGAGGATTAACCTCTTAGGTTCCACAGTGAGTATAACAATCATGCTTTACTGCACAGACTGATTTTTACTGTTGCGGGTTTAGGAACACTTTAACTTATTTTAGGCAAGTCATTTACCTTGACATTATAATTAGTCTTTATCTTGGGGTCCCCTGTGTTTCTGGTCCACATAACAGTTACTATATCTATGATGGTGGAAATGAGGCAAGGCCACACCCGCTGTGTTTTTTTGTTTTTGTTTTTTTTCTGCCCCTGAGCCTGGCAGGGGGTCACTGAAGGTAAAATATGTTGAAAAAAATCTCATTTATCGATCTGAAAAAAGCCTCCTGCAGCCACTTTCTGTGTACACGCCCTCGCTTTAACGTCACATGCCCATCATTGCACTAGACTGACTCCATGATACTGGCAACGGTGGCCTGTGCCTGAGCAATGTGTGTCAACACGGCCATGTTTACTCTCCACCAGGGGAGCATGTGACAGGGTGACAACACAGGGACACAAATGGGAGACAGTTGTCACCCCATAACAGGAAGTGCCCAAAAAAAGTACTTTCATGGCAGGATGACCCAGCGTTTTTTTTTTTTTTTTTTGTTTTACTGACAACTGCAAATTAAAATGACATTAAAGCAGAACTGCACTTCCACAATAAAAATACACAGCCCAGTGCTTTTAAAAATAAGACGTTTTTGCTGCAATACTCACCTTCAGCCCGGTGCTGTCTTTGGCAGAAGAAACTTTTCTCACAGGGTGAATGACAGCCGGCCTCATCCAACCCTCTTCCTGTGTCATCATTAAGCCTAGGTTCACTATACTACTGCATGTCCTTTTGTCAGCCCGCTCAGTGTAGGAGTAAGGACTACTCATCGTCAGAAGAGGAAGGATTTGGTTGTCACCGGACCGGCCCAAAGACTCCTTGGAAAGGAAAAAGAAAAGCGCACTTTCATTAGAAAAAAAAAAAAAAAAGTGTTTGGGGCTTCCAGGAGGACTGGTCTTGTCTGTACTCCCCTCCTGTAATAAAGACCATTCACTCCTTGTGCACTGCTCTCGTCTCCGCCCGCTTCTGTAGTTTTCTGCAGGCAGCTTGTATAGTGGGTGGAGCCTGCTGGGCCCCTCCTACAACTCTGCACATGGTATGTACAGCCCAGTGATGATGATATTACTACTTTTGTTGGTCCTGGAACTACAGAGACACCATCACATGGGGGATCATTCAGCCACAGCTCAAGGAACTCCTAACAACCTCTGATGGAACCCTAGGGGCTTCATGGAACCCTGGTTGAGAGCGGCTGGTTTAGCTGATCTGTTAAAGTCACATAACCATCTCTCCTGGAATTACAAAGATTTCTAGGTTACGTTAACCAGAGAGAATGCCATGCAATGTTGTAGACTTGTCTACACCATGGCATGCATTTTATGAATGGAATGCAAATGCATAGCTATGTGGAATATAACAGTGGATTAAAATGAACTTCCTCAGTGCCACTTAACCCAAAAGACTGAGTGCAGGGTCTCAGGGCATTCCCCCTGAGTGGGCATCATGATGGCACTCTGTCTTCACTGTGTAATGGTGCTAAAACTAGTGCTGTCATCACCGTCTAGCCCAGAGAAAGGAAAGACTACCCTGCAGCATCAAAGGGCAGCACAGTGGTGTAGTGGTTAGCACTTTCACCTAGCAGCAAAAGAGTCTCTGGTTCAAATCCCGACCAGGACACCATCTGCCTGGAGTTTGCATGTTCTCCCTGTGTCTGCGTGGATTTACTCCGGTTTCCTCCCACACTCCAAAGACATGCTGGTAGGTTAATTGGATCTTGTCCAAAAATTGGCCCAGTATATACAGTATATGTGTACAAATGTGTCCCTAGCGTGTCGAGATCCTACGGGGTAAATAACCGCACCAGCCAGGCAGACACTGGCTGCAAAAAGCGCCTTGAGGCGATTCAGTTCACATTTGTAGCGCTATACAAGTTCCTCATTTATTTATTCCTTCAAATGCATGGCTTGAGGACTTCAGATAAAGTAAGTGTAAAAAAAAAAAAAAATATAGAACATATCGTATCTACTCTTCATGGCAAAAAGTTTGAGGCCACCTGCCCATCGCACCCATATCAGCTTGTTGGACATCCCATTCCAAACATATGGCCATTATAATGAAGTTGGCTTTAGCATTCACAAAACCCTTCACTGGAGACGCCCCAACCAAATCCAAAGGGATCTCCAAGTTCTTTTTGTTGAAAGATAAATTGCACTTGGCTTGGCTCTTCTATAGATGCAGCTAGAACGGCTCCCCTGGTGGCTGGTAATGAACATTGCAGTTTCCGCTGGCTGACCATAGAGATCTTAGTGGACCTGAAAGTCCCCGATGGTCTCTATGGTCTAAGAAACTGGAAGCGACGAGTATTTTGTCACTTGCGGTTTCAGCTTTGGTTTTTTTTACTGGCTGGCTGCTGGCCAGTAAAGCAGCCAATCAGATCGATCAGTGTCTGATTGGCTGCTTTGGAGGCCAGAAGTGAGGTCGGGTCTAATGGACCCCAGATCTCTCTATAAAGAATATCGGTCACTGCCTATTACTGTCATAAGGGATGTTTACATTCCTTGTGATGGCAATAAAAGTGCTATTTTTTGTGTTAAAACAAAAATTTAATTAAATAATAATAAAAACAAAATTTAAAGTGCCCCTATACAGACAATTAGTGCCCTGATTATCAGTGCAGCCCCAACAGTGCCCAGCAGTGATGCCTATTAGTGCCCATCAGTGAAGGAAAAAAATTACTTATTTACAACATTTTCTGACAGAAACTAACAAACTTTTTTCGTATTTTTTTTAAGCAAGAAGTAAAAAACCCAGCGGTGATTAACCACTTCCCTACCCAGCCATAGTCAAATGACGTCCACAGATGGGATCTCCCATCCTGGGTGGACGTCATATGACGTCCTCGGCTTTGTAGGGAGATATCTGAATGATGCCTTCAGCTAGAGGCATCATTCAGATATCCTTTTCTTGGGCCAGCGATTCTGTGCACCATAAGAACGATCATAGCGGCGGGTCCGCCGCTTGATCATTCTTACAGGCGGCGGGAGGGGACATCCCCCCCCTCCCGCCACCATCCGGTGCTTCTCCGGGCTCCCCGTGCGATCGGGGACCCGGAGCGAATCTTCTGGCGTCGTTGGTGGGTCACGTGATGAGCATAGAGATGACTGGTGGCCAGATGGTCACCAGTCATCTCTATGATCGTCGGAGGCCCGGGCGCGATGTGATGACGTCACGCCCGGGCCTCAAATGTAAACAAAGCCGCCATTGCGGCTGTAAGTATGAGATCAGTGAAAAAATTTTCACTGATCTCATGCTTTCCAGCCTGGAGGAGAGATGTGGGGTCTTATTGACCCCGCATCTCTCAATAAAGAGAACCTGTCACACACATTCCTATTACAAGGGATGTTTACATTCCTTGTAATAGGAATAAAAGTGATCAAAAAAAAAAAAAAAGTAAAATAATTGTAAAAAAATAAATAAATAAGTAATAAAAAAAAAAAATATTAAAACGCCCCTGTCCCCGGTAGTTCGCGATCAGAAGCGAATGCACGCGTAAGTCGCCCACATATGTAAACGGCGTTCAAATCACGCATGTGAGGTATCGCCGCGTGCGTTAGAGCGCGTGCAACAATTCTAGCACTAGACCTCTGTAATTCTAACCTGGTAACTTGTAAAAAAAATTAAAGCGTCACCTATGGAGATTTTTAAGTACTGAAGTTTGGCGCCATTCCATGAGTGTGCGCAATTTTAAAGCGTGACATGTTAGGTATCTATTTACTCGGCGTAACATCATCTTTCATATTTTCCCAAAAAATTGGGCTAACTTTACTGTTTTGTTATTTTTTAAATCATGAAACCATTTTTTTTTTAAAAAGGCGTTTGAAAAATGATTGCGCAAATATCGTGCAAGAAAAAATGTTGCAATGACCGTCATTTTATTCCCTAGGGTGTCTGCTAAAAAAACATATATAATGTTTGGGGGTTCTGAGTAATTTTCTAGCAAAAGAATGATGATTTGTACATGTAGGAGAGAAGTGCCAAAATAGGCTCGGTATTGAAGTGGTACAAAAAGCCCGGTGTTGAAGTGGTTAAATACCACTGAAAGAAAGCTTGATTTGTGTGAAAAAAAAATGTCATATGGGTACAGTGTTACATGACCGCGCAATTGTCATTAAAAGTATGACAGCGCTGAAAGTTGGCCCGGGCAGAAAGGGGGGTGAAAGTGCCCATTATTGAAGCAGTTAAAGCGCCACCTATAGAGATTTTTAGGTACCGCCGTTTGGCGCCGTTCCACGAGCCGGCGCAATTTTAAAGATTAACATATTAGACATCTATTTACTCGGCGTAACATCATCTTTCATATTTTACCAAACATGTGGATATGATGTTGTGTTTTTGCACATTAAAACTCATTTAATTGTATTTTTTTCCCCAGAGAATTGCGTTTGAAAGACCGCTACATGAATATCGTGGGATATAAAAATATGCAACATCCACCATTTTATTCTCGACGGCGGGGATCAGGAACCTGTAGATCGCGATCTACCAGTAGATTTCAGACATGTGACTGGTAGATCTCGGTCTGAGCTTGCTGACCCGCCATTCCAGAGCATCAGAGTGCAATGCAGAGGGACTTCTTGTAAACTTAGAGCTGTAGTAGAGAGAAAGAGCCACATAAGCTGAAGCCTCCGCTGTACCGCCGGCTCCTGTCCCATGCGCAGTGATACCAAGTGCACTCCACCTCTCAAGCCCCGTACACACGATCGGTTTGACTGATGAAAACCGTCCGATGGATGGTTTTCATCAGACCAACCGATCGTGTATGGAACCCATCGGTCTTTTTTCCATCGGTTGTAAAAAATAGAACTTAGAATAGAATCAAGTCGACGCATGCTCAGAAGCATTAAACTTCATTTTTCTCGGCTCATCTGAGTGTTTTACGTCACCGCGTTTGGAACGGTCGGTTTTTTGACTGATGGTGTGTGGGCAAGACTGATGGAAAACAGTTTAATCGGATATCCGATAGACAAATCCATCGGACGAAAATCCATAGGTTATCCGATCGTGTGTACGGGGCTTTATCCTGACTAGAGGTCTCCAGAGTGGTGCCAGCAGCAGGAAGGAAGAGCTCTTCAGGTCACTGGGCATAATAGCAGATTTGAGTTGCCTTCTCACCACCTGCTTTAACCCCTTAGACCCCGCAGAAGCATGCAGTTATGGGGTGCTTGCAGTGTGGCCCAATTTACATGAATGGGTCATAATTGGCAGGCGGTAGCACCCACCAAAAGCAACAGAGGGCTTCCGGCTGGGTTCACACTGATACGACACAACAGTCTTACTACTTTGGATCTGACTTTGCCCTGCGACATGAAGCCGACATAAGTCCGACTTTCAATGAACGGGGATCCCCGCCAATACCAGGCACTATTTTTGGTATGAATCTTGAGGGGGAACTCCACACCAACATTTAAATAAAAAACTGGCATGGGTTCCCCCTGCAAGAGCATACCAGGCCCTTCGGTCTAGAATGGATTTTAAGGGGAACCCCCCTACGCTGAAAAAACGGCATGGGGGTCCCCCCAAAATCCATACCAGACCCTTATCCGAGCCCAGCATGCCCGGGACTGCGACGTCATAAGGGCCGGGGACACCGGGTGACATCACCCGGTGACCACGCCCCATGCCTATATAAGTCGTTGCGCACACTGCATTACAGCGGGAGAGAGCGTTGACTCAGCATCGTAAGAAGAGAAGAGCGGAGAAGACCGGGCCAACGCTAGCAAAAGAGAAGATAGTGGAGGAGCCCGGCAGAAGAACCGGAGACCGGGAGAAGAGGTTGGAGAGAGCGGAGAAGTCGGAAGAGACCCCCGAAGTTGGAAGAAGACCCCTGGAACTGCCTAATAAATTACTTTAAAAACCTGTCTAGTGTGTTTTTTTTTATTATTGACACTTTTCCCCCCAGGTGAATGGGTAGGGGTACGATGTACCCCATACTCATTCACATAGGGTGGGGGGCCGAGATCTGGTGGCCCCCTTATTAAAGGGGGCTCCCAGATTCCGATAAGCCCCCCGCCCGCAGACCCGGACAACCAACGGCCAGGGTTGTTCGGAAGGGGCCCTTGTCCTCATCAACATGGGCGCCCCCTGCCCCAAAGCACCCACCCCCCATGTTGAGGGCATGTGGCTTGAGGGCATGCGGTTCAGTAGGGGGTGGGTGGGGCGCTCGCTCGTCCCCACCCCCTTTCCCGACTGGCCGGGCTGCATGCTCGGATAAGGTTCTGGTTAGTGATGAGCCGAACACCCCCGGTTTCGGTTCGCACCAGAACCCGCGAACGGACCGAAAGTTCGTACGAACATTAGAACCCTATTAAATACAATGGATGCGAACGTTCGAATTCTAAAGTGCTAATTATAACAACTATTATGCATGTTATTGTCCTAAAAAGGGTTTGGGAACCCGGGTTCTGCACCAGGGGACATGTATCAATGCAAAAAGAAGTTTTAAAAACGGTCGTTTTTCGGGAGCAGTCATTTTAATGATGCATAAAGTGAAAAAAAAAAAGTCAAATATTCCTTTAAATATCGTACCTGGGGGGTGTCTAAAGTATGCCTGTGAAGTGCCACGTGTTTCCCGTGTTTAGAACTGTCCCTGCACAAAATGACACTTCTAAAGGAAAAAAAAGCCATTTAAAACTGCTTGCGGCTTTAATGTAATGTCTGGTCCCGGTAATATGGATGAAAATCTTTAAGAAAAATTGCATAGCTACCCCATGACCCCCCCCCCTACCCCAGCCCATTACCAGCCCCTTTGGGTCTTGTATGGATATTAAGGGGAACCCCGCACATAAAATAAAAAAGGCCCTATATACTCTGAACAGCCGTATACAGGCGGTGCATACAAGACAGGGACTGTAGGTTTGTTCTTATGTAGAATGTGTTTGTAATTTTGAACAGGTACATTGTTTAAGTGTAGCTCCAGCCCAAAAATCGATTTTTAAACTTTTTGGAAAACATAGGTAAGGGTTATCACCCCTGTAACATTTGTTTTGCTGTCTGTGCCCCTGTTCAGAACATTTCACCTCACTTTCCGTCCCAATGACAACTGTTTTTGAAATGTGGTGTTTTTCTTGAAACAAGGATTGCTGATAAAGCATCAGTACAGAGGAGACACCTTTCTCCCATATTAATTCTTACAGGAGAGAATTTTCCTTCCAAGGGGTAGATTTCCTCTCACTTCCTGTTGTCTTCTTGCGTTTGCAAGTAGGAGTCGTTTGTAAGTTGGATGTTTGAAAGTAGGGACCTGCCGTATATACTCTGCAGAAATAGGCCCCTTAGTTGTTGGTGTTGGCACAACACTGTAAGCACTCACAGTTACTCTTGGTTGGTGCTGGAACGCCCTGCTGTCAACTATTATATCAGGAATTTTAATTACATATAATTGTTGAACAGTGGTAGTAAAAATTGGGCCTTTGATGGTGGTGCTGGTGCCACAACACTGTAAGCCCTGACAGTTACTCTTGGTGGGTGCAGCAATGGGCCCTGCTGTGAATTATTAGATCAAGAATTGTAATTGCATGCCCCTGTTGAACAGGGGCTGAAAAATTGGGCCTTTCGTGGTGGTGGTGGTGGTGGTGGTGGTGGTGGTGGTGGTGTTGCCACAACACTGTAAGCCCTCAGAGTTACTCTTGGTGGGTGCAGGAATGGGCCCTGCTGTGAATTATTAGATCAAGAATTGTAATTGCATGCCCCTGTTGAACAGGGGCTGAAAAATTGGGCCTTTCGTGGTGGTGGTGGTGGTGGTGGTGTTGCCACAACGCTGTAAGCCCTCAGAGTTACTCTTGGTGGGTGCAGGAATGGGCCCTGCTGTGAATTATTAGATCAAGAATTGTAATTGCATGCCCCTGTTGAACAGGGGCTGAAAAATTGGGCCTTTCGTGGTGGTGGTGGTGGTGGTGGTGGTGGTGGTGGTGTTGCCACAACACTGTAAGCCCTCAGAGTTACTCTTGGTGGGTGCAGGAATGGGCCCTGCTGTGAATTATTAGATCAAGAATTGTAATTGCATGCCCCTGTTGAACAGGGGCTGAAAAATTGGGCCTTAAGCACTGGTGGCACAACACTACAACCCCTCACAGATACTGTACTTGGAGCACAGCAATGAGCCCTGTTGCAAAGTATTGCTTCAAAAATTGTAATGACACGCCCCTGTTAAACAGGGGCTGAAAAATTGGGCCTTAGGCACTGGTGCCACAACACTCCAACCCCTCACAGATACTGTACTTGGAGCACAGCAATGAGCCCTATGGCAAATTATTGCTAAAAAAATTGTAATTACACGCCCCTGTAAAACAGGGGCTGAAAAATTGGGCCTTAGCCACTGGTGGCGGCACCCATAAACAAAAATGATCTTCCAAGCTATCATCATCAATCGTATCATTGAGGACTCGGAGGAGGAGGATAGCCAGTCAACATAACAGCACAGGCACTCAGCATCAGCATCAGTCTTGAAGGGATGTGACATGTTAAAATCAATTAGTCTGTTATATCAGCATCAGGTGTGTGGTAGCTGGTGGTGATCCAAGACTGGTTCATCTTGATGAAAGTCAGTCGATCAACCGAGTCGGTGGACAGGCGCACCCTGTGATCCGTGACAAATCCTCCAGCAGCACTGAATGTGCGTTCCGAAAGAACGCTGGATGCAGGACAGGCCAGTAGCTCAATTGCATACTGTGCAAGCTCTGGCCAGTGATCCATCCTCAAGACCCAGTAAGCCAGAGGATTTTCGGTGGGGAAGGTGTCCAAGTCTGACCTTGCCCCTAGATATTCCTGCACCATGTTTATCAGACGCTGGCGATGGTTGCTGGAACCGATCATACTTTGGGGCTGCGGACTAAAGAATTGTCTGAACGCATTGGTCAGACGGCCACCTTCCCCACCGCTCCTTCTTTGACTGGCCGAAGCCTCAGCAACTCGTTGTCCAGGACCAGGAGTTTGTAACCTCCCAGTCTCTGGGAACGCGTTGCACAGACCTTTCTGCAAGGCCTCCCGGAGTTGTCTCATCCTCTGCGACGGTAACATAAGGTCCGCAACCTTACCCTTGTACCGTGGATCAAGGAGAGTGGCCAGCCAGTAATGGTCCCTCTCCTTGATCCGAAGAATACGAGGATCCTTCCGCAGACTTTGCAGGATCAGGGAGGCCATGCAGCGTAGGTTTGCTGAGGCATTCGCTCCGGAGTCCTCTGGGTCACTAAGGACGACATGATCCGCAGCCACCTCCTCCCAGCCACGTACAAGTCCACTGGTTTCTTGGGACTGTAAATCATCCCTAAAAGACTGCTGCTGATGATGCTGAGTGCCAGCCTCCACCTCCATGCTGACACAATCCTCCTCCTCCTCCTCCTCCTCTTCCTGTGCGATGGGTGGGACAGAAGGAACACTGTCTGGGTAAAGGGGGCCTTGAGAGGCAAGGAAGTCCTCCTCTTCCTGCCTCTGTTCTGCCTCAAGTGCCCTGTCCATTATTCCACGCAGCGTGTGCTCCAACAGGTGGACAAGAGGTACAGTGTCACTGATGCATGCACTGTCACTGCTCACCATCCTCGTGGCCTCCTCAAATGGTGCCAGGACAGTGCATGCATCCCTGATCATGCCCCACTGGCGTGGAGAAAAAAAACCAAGCTCCCCTGACCCTGTCCTGGTGCCGTAGTCGCACAGGTACTCATTGATGGCCCTCTGCTGCGTGTGCAGCCGCTGCAGCATGGCCAACGTTGAGTTCCACCTGGTGGGCATGTCACATATAAGGCGGTTCTTGGGCAGGTTCAACTCCTTTTGCAGCTCAGCCAGGCGAGCACTGGCATTATAAGATCTGCGGAAATGCACACAGACTTTCCTGGCCTGCCTCAGGACATCCTGTAAGCCCGGGTACCTGCCCAAGAACCGCTGCACCACCAGGTTAAGGACGTGAGCCACACAGGGCACATGGGTCAGTTGTCCCTGTCGGAGGGCGGAGAGGAGGTTGGTGCCATTGTCGCAAACCACCATTCCTGGCTTAAGCTGGCGTGGCGTCAACCACCTCTCGGCCTGGCCCTGCAGAGCAGACAGGACCTCTGCCCCAGTGTGGCTTCTGTCCCCCAAACACACCAGCGCAAGCACGGCATGGCATCTTTTTGCCTGCGTACTTGCGTAGCCCCTTGAACGGCTACGGAGCACCGCTGGTTCAGAGGACAAACCACAGGAAGAGGCCATGGAGGAAGAAGAAGAGGAGGGGGTGGAGGAGAGAGGTGTGTCACAACCAGTAGTAGCATTTTGGAGGCGTGGCGGTGGAACAACCTCCAACACTACTGCACCTTGTCCTGCATCCTTCCCAGCTGCCAAAAGAGTGACCCAATGGGCCGTGAAAGAAAGGTAACGTCCCTGTCCATGCCTGCTGGACCATGAGTCAGCGGTAATATGCACCTTACCGCTGACCGCCCTGTCCAGCGAGGCCAAGACTTTGCCTTCCACATGCCGGTAGAGAGCCGGAATAGCCTTCCGTGAGAAAAAGTGGCGTTTGGGAACCTGCCACTGAGGAACCGCACATTGCACAAACTCACGGAAGGGGGCCGAGTCTACCAACTGAAAAGGCAGCAGTTGAAGCGCTAGCAATTTAGCCAAGCTAGCATTCAACCGCTGGGCATGTGGATGGCTGGGAGTGAACTTCTTTCGACGGTCCAGCAGCTGGGGCAGGGAAATTTGCCTGCTAGAATCGGACGTCGGTGTACTGCTAGCAGAGTGGCCGCAAGTACTTGGCTGTGACACACCTAATTCTACACCTTCATTCCTCTCAGTGCATGTTTCAGAGAGGACTGAAGTTATAGTGGGGTTGGAGATCCCAGCTGATGCGGTGCAAGGAGAGGTCCGCTTTGTTCTTTGGTGTGGGTCTTTGAGGTAGGCTTGCCAACGAGCTGCATGGCAGGTCAACATATGTCTGGTCAGGCATGTGGTACCCAAGCGGCTGATGTTTTGGCCACGCGATATACGCTTGAGACATATGTTGCAAACAGCAGCTGTGCGATCTGATGCACTAGCCTCAAAAAAGGCCCACACCAAAGAACTTTTTGAATGACGGGCAGAGGCAGCGCCCTGCACAGGCGGAGCTCTGCGGTGTGATTCCATCGGTGTACTGCCCTTACGCTGGCCACCAAAGGGCATCCTGCCTCGTTGGAGATGTGCCTCCTCCTCATCCTCCTCCTCCTCCTCTCTCCTATTAGGCACCCACGTGGAGTCAGTGACGTCATCATCCCCTCCCTCCTCATCACTGGAGCCAATCTGGCAGTATGCTGCAGCTGCTGGAACATGACTGCCAGATTGGTGTCCTTCTTGAGCATCCCCTCTGTCTGCTCTCACGCTACTGCCTTCCTGTAGCTGGGTTTCATCATCAGACCCTTCGAAACGCTGGGCATCCTCCTGGAGCATGTACCCAACACTGTGCTCAAACAGTTCGGGGGACTCCTCAGGAGGAGGACATGGTGGGTCTAGGGAAGGAGTGACTGATGATGAGTCTGACATTGATACCAGGGAAGAGGACGCTTTGGCAGCTGCTTTGCCAGTACCCTGAGCCTGGGTGAGAGAGGATGAGGAGGAGGAGGAGGGCTTGGTCATCCACTCTACCAAGTCTTCGGCATGATGTGGCTCAACATGTCCAGCTGCCGAAAAGAAGGACAAGCGTGTCCCATGGCCATGTGCTGATGACAATGCACCGCGTCCACGACCAGCACTGTTGCCCCCAGACACAGAGCCTGCTTGCCCTCTTTTATTGCCTCCTGACTGTCTGCCTCTCCTTGTTTGCCTTCCAGACATTCTAATAGATGGCCTGCAGGGAGATGGGAAAAAAGCAATAAGGGCTACCTTCAGGTGTCCTTCTCTGTCCCTTTACTTAAGGATTTCTAAATATGGTTGAGGATGATTGCTTTCGCACAGAATAGCACAACGACAATTTCCCTGACTGTCCAAAAAACAAGGATTTCAAAGATGGTTGATGAGGAATGCTTTAGCACACTAGCACAAGTAGAATTTCCCTCACTGTGCTTCCCTGTCCCTAGAAATAAGGATTATCACAGTGAAAGAAACTGACACTCTTCCTACCTATAGTTTTCTGTCCCTAGAATTTTTTTTTTTTAAAGCTGATTGATGATCAATGCTTTAGCACACTATAGCACAAGTAGAATTTCCCTCACTGTCCTTCCCTGTCCCTAGAAACAAGGATTATCACAGTGAAAGAAACTGACACTCTTCCTACCTATAGTTTTCTGTCCCTAGAAAAAATGTTTTTTTAAAGCTGATTGATGATCAATGCTTTAGCACACTATAGCACAAGTAGAATTTCCCTCACTGTCCTTCCCTGTCCCTAGAAACAAGGATTCGCACAGTAAAACACACTGACACTCTCCCTACCTATCCTTCTCTTTCCCTAAACTAAAGGAATCCAGGTTAAGCAAGAAAAAAAAATGTCACTGTCCCTGCCTATGCTTCTCTTTCCCTGCTCCGGAACACACTACACTAGGCCGCCGTGCTGGCGGCCTTTTATAGTGTGGGGCGTGTACTAAACACCCTCAGCAATAATTGGCCACAGGCATCCTGCCTGTGGCCAATCATTGCTCTCCTCGCTGCCGGCGCTGTGATTGGCCAAGCATGCGGGGTCACAGTGCATGCTTGGCCAATCACAGCGCCTGGATGACACTGCGATGGCGTAGTGCATTGTGGGCCGTTCGCGTCACTCGAATTAGGCGCGAACGGCCCAAATCGTTCGATCTTCGTCGAACGATCGAACAGCCGATGGTCGAGTCGAACGTATGTTCGACTCGAACACCGAGCTCATCCCTAGTTCTGGTATGGATTTTGGGAGGGCCTAGCATGCTCTTGCAGGGGCAACTCATGCCGGTTTTTTATTATTTAAATTTTGGCGTGGAGTTCCCCCTCAGGATCAGCAGAGCACAAGTCGCATGCCAAAGTCGGATCATGCAAGACGGCGTTCCGACTTTGATCCGACTTCAATGATATTCAATGGGCTGAAGTAGGATCAAAGTCGGGCAGAAGTAGTACAGGGAGCATTTTCAAAGTCGGACCGACATGTGTCGGACCGGTTAAGACGGCTCTCATAGGGAAACATTGATTTTCACATTTCACACGTCATGTCGGAGCGTTTGTAGCACCAGTTTGAACCCAGCCTCACATTCCTGCTGCTGCAGCAAACCAAAAGAGGGAGGGATTGGGGGCCATAATACCATACCTCAACCACAGGGTTTTTCGCTCCCCCCCCCCCCCAAACTTTATGTGTGAATGAGCCCTAAGGCTGCCGAATGCAACCAAGGGCTCATTCACACTGCTGCTCCTCTGAAAAGTGATCCTAATGTGTCTAACAGGTGGTTAGGAGGCGATATGGTGCCTCCTCACCGCCTGATTTAAACCTGTGATTGCCGTGCGAATCAATTGCCACACGGTAGTACGGCAACTAGAAGTTTAAATCAAGTGTGAGGAGGCGACACTGGGCCCCGTGATCTTTGACTTCTCCCATGCTGTTCCGGTAAAAGTGATAAAAAAAAACAAACAATGAAAGCAGCAGTGTAAAAAAAAAAAAAAAAAAAGAATAAAAAAACATTTTTAAGTGCCCCCGTCGTCCTGTGCTTGCGCCCAAAGGCGAACACGTGCTTTGGTCCCGCAGTGGCAAACCGCAATCGTTCTGCACATGTGAGGTATCGCCGTGAGCGTCAGATCATGGGCTGTGATTCTAGCACCAGACCTCCTGTGTAAATATAAAGTGGTAACCTGTAAACTAAAGGCTTTCAAAAGCGTTGCCTATAGATAGTAAAATTGATGCTGTTAGTCGCCATTGCATGACATGTTGGGTATCTATTTACTCAGCGTGACATCATCTTTTACAAAAAAAATGGGGTTATGTATTGGGGGGGGGTTGCATTAAGATTCATAAAAGTGTATTTTTTCCCCAAAAATTGAGTTTGAAAAACCACTGCGTAATATAAAAAAAAAATGCAAAACCCACCATTTTATTCTCTTGGGTCTCTGCTTTAAAAAAAAGATAGATCCCTCAAACATTTTATAAGTAATTTTCTAGGAATAAATACTGATTGTTACATGGGAACAAAAAGTGCCAGAAAAGGGCGTGTCCCACCTGGCCACACAGGGAAGACCTGGGTGGGCGTGTCCTGTGCGGCGCTCCGCCCACTAGGCAGATGTCATAGCCAATAAGACGGTCTCGGGAGGGATCTTCTTTTCTTGCGCCCACTTTACGCCGACCTCACGCCTAGCTTCCGCCCGGTTTGTACCCATCTCCTACACGCCTCTACTCACATCCCCGCAATAGATTCCTTTGTCCACTAACACGGAGAACTTTCCCGAGCAATACGGATTGGTTAGCAGATACTAGAGGCGGCCCCTTGCTGTGTGTGCGGGTTGTGATTGGCTAGCAGGAAGAAAAGGCGAGACCATGCTTGTCGGCACGGGCTATGATTGATCAGTATGCACGAGAGGCGGGCCCCTCGCTGCCTGCGAGTTGTGATTGGTTAACAGGAAAGATAGGCGGACTCTGCTTTTGTGGGCACAGGCTGTGATCGATCAGCAGGCACGAGAGGCGGGACCTCGCTGTGTATGCGGCCTGCGATTGGTTAGCAGGCACAGAAGGCGGAACCTTGCTGTTGGTGGGGGCTGTGATTGGGCAGAAATTCAAGGAACTTGACAATAGACATTGCAATACTGCACACCTAGTATCGGCGTTCTTAGCAGCGAATGGTGACAGGCAGCAAAACCCCGGATGTGTCCCCCGAGCACGTTACACTCACTGAGGGTCCGGCACAGGACGGCGGGTCTCGGAGGGAGTTGCGGGGAAGGAAGCGCTGAAGGCGGCCGGAGAAGTTCCAGAAGTTTTCTCGGTGTAGCGCAGCCGTGTGTGCAGTACCTCTAAGCGGCCATGAGGTGTCGCTGTCCCACCCTCGCCTCCCGTCTATATATAGAGTGACAGCGGCGCTCCGGCAGTCAGTATTGAGCGGCTGGCGGTGTCACCTGGTCGGAGAGTCCGGCGATTGATCGCGCAGAGTCAGCCCGAGCTCACCCTGGATTCCCGGAGCTCGTCACCATGCTTGGCCGGCTATAGGAGCTCCATGGAGCTAGCCAACTTCTACGAGGTCGAATCCCGGCCATCCATGAGCGCCCAGCCTCAGCAGCACGCCGCCTACGGCTACAGGGAGCCCCCCGCCTCCACCGGGGACGTGACCGAGCTGTGCGACAACGAGAACTCCATAGACATCAGCGCCTACATCGACCCGGCCGCCTTTAACGACGACTTCCTGGCCGATCTCTTCCATAACAGCAAGCAGGACCGAGCCAAGGCCACCATGGACTACCAGCAGGGCCACCCTCCTATGTATGGCTGCATGACCACCTACCTGGACAGCAAGATGGCCTGAGGCCCCTAACCAGCACCCTTCACCCATCCCGCCAACCAGTGTCATCTTAAGAGCATTATAGGCCCCCGGGCAATACGGTGCACTGGGGCCCTGTCTACACAATCACGCACGAGAATTTTTTTACTGACAAAAATCATGACATTTACTGGCAGAACCACATTTTTTTACTGACACTGCAAAAAGGTACCTAAAATTACAGTTTTCAGTGCCAAACAGTGCAAATGTCAGTATTTAACCACTTCAATACCATGCACTTATACATCTTCCTGCCCAAGCCAATTCTGAGCTTTCAGCACTGTCGCAATTTGAATGACAATTGTGCGGTCATGCTACACTGTACCCAAACAATTTTTTATCATTTTGTTCCCACAAATGGAGCTCTCTTTCGGTGGTATTTGATCGCCTCTGCGATTTTTATTTTTTACATAACAAATAAAAAAAAGAGTGAAAATTTTGAAAAAAACTAAGTTTTTCTTTGTTTCTGTTTATTTTTTTTTTGTAAATAAGTACCTTTTCTACTTCAATGACAGGCACTGATAAGGCGGCACTAACGGGCACTGATAAGGCGACACTGATGGGCACCAATGAGGTGGCACTGATAGGCGGCACTGATGGGCGCTGATATGTGGCACTGGTATGCGGCACTGATGGGCACTCATAGGCGGCACTGATGGGCACTGATAGGTGGCACGGACGGGCACTGATAGGCGGGCACTTATGGGCACTGATAAGTGGCACTAATGGACACTGGTGGCTGGCATTGCTGGGCATCATGCATTTTTTTCGTGCCATGATGGTGCCAATCAGTGCCCATTTGTGGGCACTGATTGGCATATATTTTTTCTCTCTTTGTGCATGTGGATGGCCATGGGGGACTTACCTGGCCATCCACATGCTTGGGGTTTCCTGGGGGGCTTCCCTGGTGGTCCAGTGTGGGTATCCGAGGGGGGGCTGTGCTGATAAACAATCAGCGCGAACCCCCCCTGTCAGGAGAGCCGCCGATCGGCTCTCCTCTACTCGCATCTGTCAGACGCGAGTGAGGAAGAGCCGATCAACGGCTCTTCCTGTTTACATTGTGATCAGCCGTGATTGGACACGGCTGATCACGTGGTAAAAAGCCTCCGCCGGAGGCTTTTTACCGAGATCAGTGTAGCGGTGGGTCAGACTGACCCACCGATCGCCGCGATGCGCGCCCCCCCGGGCGCGCGGCGGCTGTTATCCCGCAGGACGTCATATGACGTCCAGTGTGGATAACACAACCACTTCCCGGACGTCAGTCTGCTATTGAGGGGGCGGGAAGTGGTTAAACTATAAACATATAGATCGTGCTAGAAATGTGTTTAAGTTAAACAAAAGTAAAAAAAAAAACATTTCTTCATTGACATGAAGGTTAGGTTACTATAACCCAGCCAGCACAGAGTTTCCTCTTACATCAGAGTCTGCAGGATTCCCCCTTACAGTGAAAGGGAACTCTTATGTAAAGGGGAACGCTGCAGATCATGATGTAAGGGGAAACGCTGATGTAAGGGGGGGCTCTGGTGACCAGAGACCACCTTATATCAGAGTCCACTGCTTTCTCTTTACATCAGAGTTCCCACTTACATCAGAGCAACAGACCACCCCCCGATCTCTTTGTGCAAGCTGCACAGTCAGCCAGACAGCCACTCACCGTACGACACCGACCAGGGCACTCCGTGTCTGTACTGGCTGGTGGCTGGGCAGGTTACAGGCTCACGAAAACCAGCACTGCCGACAGGGGTCCGACTCCGCCACACTCTGCTTCAAACCTGCTGTGCTGTCTGCTCTGACCACTCTACTCTGTCCATTCACCCTCAGCTCCTCCTGCTTTTTTTTTTTTTAAGTCTGGCGGGTGTGGCTAACGTCATCATCGGCGGACAGACAGAGGCAGCACTCGTGGAGGATCGGATCTTCTCGGCGATATCCGCAAACTGCGCATGCACAGTTCTGACCCGCCGCTTCCCACCATTTTTTTACTGGGGTCGCTGGGCAGCCGGTGGGGCCCCCCAGGCAAGTGTGGCCCCCCGGCAACTGCCCAGCGTGCCCAATGGAAAAGATGGCCCTGCCGTCAACCAACCAGCACCCAACCAACCGCCAACCAGCACCCATGCCGCCTGCACCCCGCCAACCAGCACCCATGCCGCCTGCACCCCGCCAACCAACCACCACCCATCCCGCCAGCCAGCACCCAACCAACCACCACCCATCCCGCCTGCACCCCACCACCCATCCCGCCTGCACCCCGCCAACCAACCAGCACCCATCCCGCCGGCACTCTGTCAACCAACCAGCACCCATCCCGCTTGCACCCCGCCAACCAGCACCCATTTCGCCTTCACCCTGCCATCCAGCAACCATCACACCTGCTAATCAGCACCCATCCCACGCACACCCTGGCAATTATCTCACCTGCACCCACTCTGCCAACCGACACCCATTCTGTCAACCTGCAACCATCGCACATGATTGAATTTTCAGCTTGTGTGGGAATTTAAAGGGCAATCCCAGTTGAAAAGCTCAATATACAAAAGAAACATAGGGAGTGTCCCACCTGTCAGAACATCGGTATAATATTGAACTTAATAAAGTATTTATGCTGTCTGCACAGAAAGAAACTTAGTCCTGACAGAGTCCTGACCTCAACCCGATGGAACACCTTTGGGATGAATTAGAATGTAGACTGCGATCCAGGCCTTCTCATCCAACATGCAAGGTTGAGCCTCCATGATTGAGAGAACTAAAATTCAATAAAAGAAATGGGCAAGCCAGGGAAAGTCAGGCTGGGTTGAAAAGAGATAGATGATGCTGGGCTTACCCTGGCTAGGAAATAAAGGGGGCTGCATCTGACTTGCTGCAGCTTCTAATGCACATTGTGAGAACCTCACAGTGTGCAGTGAAATCAGAGTAATGCCTGTTTCACGCTGGTGCGACAATGCTCCGACTTTGAGGGCACAAGTCGCTAGGGCTGGGCGATTTCCCCCCCAAAAAAAATCTGCGATTTTTATAAAAAACTCGATTTACGATTCGATTTTTTTTAAATTAGATTAATTGAAGTGCATCAACAAACAAAATTGAAAAGGCAAACTCTTTCTCTAACTGCAAAGTCAGTGTGCAACAAAGATTGTTAAACATCCAAATTATTATTTGGATTTAGCTAATAAAACAACAAAAAATCCTGAGGTTACTCTTTGTTGAATTGAACTGTGCCCATGCCTTACTGTGCCCATGCCTCACTGTGCCCAATGCCTCACTGTGCCCAATGCCTCACTGTGCCCATTCTTCAATCACTGTGCCCGTACCTGATGCAGATTTTCATGGGATACAGATTTTACTGCTACACCGGCGGCCATTCCAGTATTCAAAAGCCACGCCTCCTCCTCGTCTGTGATAGGCGGAACACTCAATTTCCCAGCATTCAGTGTTCCGCCTATCATGGACATCCGCTCATCCTCATAACACAGACTAGGATGAGAGGATGTCCGTGATAGGCTGAACACTGCCTGCTGTGAAATTAAGTGTTCCGTCTGTCTGCATGACACGCTGATCAGGTAGGCAGACGGCGGCTTGCGGTTAGTTAGTGTTACATTGCATCTACTCGTGTCGGCTGCGGCGAGTAGATGTAATTGGGGTAACGCCGCCCAGTGCCATTCCGGATACGCCCCCTGCAGCCCTGCCACAGAAACTCTGAAGGGGAAAAAAAAATAGATTTTCTTCAAATCTGAATCGATTTGAACTCAAAACTCGATTCAAGATTAAAATCGATTTTTTTCCCAGCCCTACAAGTCGCACGAGTCACTCCCCATTAAGTGCAATGGAACCGTTATAATAGGAGCAACTTGATTCGCTCCGAGTTAGAAAAAGGTTCCTTCACTACTTTTTTACATTTCAGTCCAGGAGAGGAGCCGGTACAACTGTGCAAGACTGAAGGGAAGGCCGGAGATCAGATTAAAAAAAAAAAAATCATTTAAAATGTTGATTTTGATTGTTGACTTTAAGCCTAGGTTCACATTAGAGCGATTTGTAATGGGATTTGAGTGATCAAATCGCATGACAAGTCACAGCCTTGCAAAAATAGTGAGAAAACTTGGACTGCCGCACTCCAAAAAAATTGATTGTTCTTTTATTAAAATAAAAATAACAAATACATAGCACAGCAAAGGGAACAGCCAATTGGAGGCAATGGCACTGTTTCAATTGGTGCAACACCGATTTTGCGGCACCGCACCGATTTGCAAAAGTAGTTCCTGCACTACTTTTGCAGATTTCCGGTGCGACCTTAATAGACATCTGTGGATGAAGCCGCACAGATGTCTATCAAGTAGCACCTGAAATTGCGCTGACCTCGCTACTTTGAAATCGCGCTACTTCAAGTAGCCTCAATGTGAACCAAGGCTAAGTCATATCCCTATAGGCCAGTGATGGTGAACCTTGGCACCCCAGTTTTTTTGAAACTACACTTCCCATGATGCTCATGAACTCTGCAGTGTAGAGGAGCATCATGGGAAATGTAGTTCCAAAACATCTGGAGTGCCGAGGTTCTCCATCACTGCTATAGGTTCTCTTTTATTCTTTGACAAGAAATGTGTCCATCTCCACCATCTGCCTCTCTCAGAAATCCGCTCGGCGTTCCACCTCGGCAGCCATGTATTATTCATCATCTTATTTTTTATTTCTTTTTACTCTCGGAGCTCGTTCTTTTCTTTGTCTCGCAGACGTTAAATCTAAACAAGAGGTGAGACATTCGGAACAGTCCATCTGTTGACTTGACAAATGTCTGAGCATTCTGGGAATCCGGCCCTTGATTGGCGCTAATTGACTTGGCTCTAATTGGCTGCTCAGCCACCTTCTCACCGAGCCAATCGCGCCGCCTTGCTGTCGTGTCTCTTCACAGCAGATGTAGCAGGAGAAGCGCGCTGGGTCCCTCGGGTTATCATTATGTACAGCGTTCAAACAATATTTATACTTTACATCATTCCTTCCCGGATATCGAAATGTCAAGGAGAGAAATGCGCTGACATCTTGCTTGATATCCGCGGTTTTATCCCCAATCCACAAGACAACAATTCATATCGCTCGCAAGTTCTGCAAATACCCGAGGAGGCTTACTCCGGAATCATCGCCTTTTCCGTAATGGCGCTGGCAGGTCTTGGCGGGGATCAGAGGTCTGTGAGCTGTTTAGCAAGGCGACTTCTTTTTAAAAACGTAGACCCCTTTCACACTGGGGCGGTTTGCAAGCGCTATTGCGCTAAAAATAGCGCCTGCAAACCGACCCTAAACAGCGGCTGCTGTTTCTCCAGTGTGAAAGCCCAAGGGCTTTCACACTGGAGCGGTGCGCTAGCAGGACCGCTCCAAAAGTCCTACTAGCCGCATCTTTGGAGCGGTGAAGGAGCGGTGTGTAGACCGCTCCTTCCCATTGTAATCAATGGAACAGCGCGGCTTTATCGCCGGCAATGCGCCCCTGCAGAAAGGCCATTTTTTTGCGATACGGCACTGCGTCGCTTTAACTGACAATTGCACGGTCGTGCGACATTGTACCCAAACAAAATTGACGTCCTTTTTTTCCCACAAATAGAACTTTGTTTTGGTGGTATTTGATCACCTCTGCGGTTTTTATTTTTTGCGTTATAAACAAAAAAAAGACAGACAATTTTGAAAAAAAACAAACAATATTTTCACTTTTTGCTATAATAAATATCCCCCCCCCAAAAAAAAGAAAGAAAAAACAATTTCTTCATTAGTTTAGGCCGATATGAATTCTTCTACATATTTTTGGTAAAAAAAAAATAAAAAAAAATCGCAATAAGCGTATATTGATTGCTTTGGGCAAAAGTTATAGCGTCTACAAAATAGGGGATAGATTTATGGCATTTTTATCATAATTTTTTTTTTTTTTACTAGTAATGGCGGTGATTAGCCGATTTTTATCGGGACTGCGACATTGCTGAGGACAGATCAGACACTTTTTTGCGACCATTGACATTTATACAGCGATCAGAGCCAAAAATAGCAACTGATTACTGTATAAATGTCACTGGTAGGGAAGGGGTTAAAACTGGGGGGCGATCAAGGGGTTAAGTGTTCCCTGGGAGGTGTTTCTAACTGTGGGGGGGAGGGGACTGACTGGGAATAGAGAGCGATCGCTGTTTCTGATTACTAGGAACAGCAGATCTCTCTCTACTTCCTGGACAGAATGAGGATATGTCTGTTTACATTGACAGATCTCCATTCTGTCTCTCAGGAGCGATCGCGGGTCGTCGGCGGACATCGGGGCCACGCGTATCGGCTTTGACGTCACGTGGTAGGCGCCCCCTATACCCCTTAAAGCGGCCGATGTACAGCTACAGCGATTTTCACGCAGGGGAGCCAACCTGCCGCCGTATGACAGCGGATGGTGGGCAAGTAGTTAAAGTGGACCTCGTCAATAAATTCCTGATATGTCACAGTATACGGCAAATGTATAATTTTTTCAGAAATGTTCCACTTTTTATCATTAAAAATCTGTTCCACTCTGTGACTTTGCGTAGGCTGAGATGATGTCATCAGTCTGCTGCAGGAAGGAGGAAGCATTTCCTCAGTCTCCCCAACCCTGGTGATCAGGCTGCAACATTGTATCTTTATAGCAAGTGTAGCCACACCAAAGGTACAGTTTCACTTTAACCACTTTCCACTTGCGCTATGAAAGACGGCTACAGCGCGGACTTCCAGTGTTGGGAGGCCGTCCATAGACGTCCTCCCATGATCGCTCTGTTCACGCGCCCCCTGCGCTTTGTGACCGTCTAGTCCTTCGCATGACAGATTGAAGTAAAGGGCCAATCACAGCGGCCCTTTACCGCATGATCAGCTGTCAGCCAATGACAGCTGATCAAGGAAGTAAACAGAAGCCAATTATCAGACTTTTTTTCTCCTCAAGTTGACAGAAGAAATCCGGTAACCAGCTTTTGTTACAGGGACATTGGTCCCAAGATTGCCCACAAGTGCCACCTATCAGTGCCCATCAGTACTGCTAATTAGTGCCCAGTGCCCATCAATAATGCTGATTAGTGCCCACCAGTGCCACCTATTAGTGCCCATCAGTACTGCTAATTAGCGCCCAGCACTGCCCACCAGTGCCACCTATCAGTGCCCATCAGTACTGCTAATTAGTGCCCACCAGTGCCACCTATCAGTGCCTCATCATCAGTGTCACCTATCAGTGCTGCCTATCAGTGCCATCTCTCAGTGCCCTTCACTGCCACCTATCAGTGCAGCCCCATCAGTGCAGCCTCATCAGCGCATATCAATGAAGGAGAAAAATTACCTTTTTACAAAATTTTCTAACAAACTATGAAAAAAAAATTTGTTTTGTTTTTTCACAATTTCGGTCTTTGTTTTTTTGCTTTAGCAAAAAATAAAAAAACCCAGCAGTGATTAAATACCACCAAAGAAAGCTGTATCTGTGTGAAAAAAAATATATAAAAATGTCATATGTGTACAGTGTTGCATGACCGCACAATTGCCATTCAAAGTACGACATTGCTAAAAGCTGAAAATTGGCCTGGGCAGGAAGGGGGGTAAAAGTGCTCGGTATCGAAGTGGTTAAGAAAACCTCCCTCTGTTTGCTACAAACCAGTCGAACGTTAAAAAAAAAATAATATTTAAAGGCCATTACCACCCTGAACAGATTATCTCGCTGATAGTTGGGTACCCGTGGCATAAACCCTCTGCTAGTTTCTGGTATCTCTAGGTGACTCCAGAAGCGAAAATTCCTTGCGGTTATTTTCTGCCTATAAAAGGCTTCTATATAAAGTGAGTCTTCTCTGTGTTTAGCTCCACTATCAACTGCTAATATGTAGTTATTAGAACAGCCTTTCCCAACTGTTTCTCCTCTAAGGGACCCTTTTAATATTTTCAGGTCTCAGGGAACTCCTGCTCAAAATTATTAGATCTACAGCTCACAGTACATGAGCAATTGAGCATGGTCAGTAAGTTGTAGATTGAATCATAAATCCATGTGTTATATAAGTTATACAATTAAAATAAAAACTGATAATGAAAAATGTAATGTCCCTTTACATTGGTGGCCAGTGGAAAAATGCCACCTGATGAGTACTGAAGAAGAGCCCCCTGGTGGTCAGCAGAGAAGGACCTCTTACATTAATGGTCAGTAGAACAAGAGACCCATCCCATTGGTGGCCAGTGGAATATTGCCACCTACATTGATGAGTACTGAAGAAGAGCTCCCTGGTGGTCAGCAGAGAAGGACCTCTTACATTAATGGTCAGTAGAACAAGGGACCCATCCCATTGGTGGCCAGTGGGAAAATGCCACCTACATTGATGAGTACTGAAGAAGAGCTCCCTGGTGGTCAGCAGAGGAGGACCTCTTACATTAATGGTCAGTAGAACAAGGGACCCATCCCATTGGTGGCCAGTGGGAAAATGCCACCTACAGTGATGAGTACTGAAGAAGAGCTCCCTGGAGGTCAGCAGAGAAGGACCTCTTACATTAATAGTCAGTAGAACAAGGGACCCATCCCATTGGTGGCCAGTGGAATATTGCCACCTACATTGATGAGTACTGAAGAAGAGCTCCCTGGTGGTCAGCAGAGAAGGACCTCTTACATTAATGGTCAGTAGAACAAGGGACCCATCCCATTGGTGGCCAGTGGGAAAATGCCACCTACATTGATGAGTACTGAAGAAGAGTCCCCTGGAGGTCAGCAGAGAAGGACCTCTTACATTAATAGTCAGTAGAACAAGGGACCCATCCCATTGGTGGCCAGTGGAAAAATGCCACCTACATTGATGAGTACTGAAGAAGAGCTCCCTGGTGGTCAGCAGAGAAGGACCTCTTACATTAATGGTCAGTAGAACAAGGGACCCATCCCATTGGTGGCCAGTGGGAAAATGCCACCTACATTGATGAGTACTGAAGAAGAGCCCCCTGGTGGTCAGCAGAGAAGGACCTCTTACATTAATGGTCAGTAGAACAAGGGACCCATCCCATTGGTGGCCAGTGGAATATTGCCACCTACATTGATGAGTACTGAAGAAAAGCCCCCTGATGGTCAGCAGAGAAGGACCTCTTACATTAATGGTCAGTAGAACAAGGGACCCATCCCATTGGTGGCCAGTGGAATATTGCCACCTACATTGATGAGTACTGAAGAAGAGCCCCCTGGTGGTCAGCAGAGAAGGACCTCTTACATTAATGGTCAGTAACACAAGGAACCCATTGCATTGGTGGCCAGTGGGAAAATGCCACCTACATTGATGAGTACTGAAGAAGAACCCCCTGGTGGTCAGCAGAGAAGGACCTCTTACAATTATGGACAAGGTTTTTTTTTTTTTTGAAGAGTCATTAGTTAAGTGTGAAAGGTGTCACCTCTTCTGTGTCCTTGTCTTGGTGGCAGTCATGATGACATTGACTTATCAATAAACCTACGTTGGATCTATGATGGTGTGCAGCCGTATCTTTCTTTTTCCTTACTTTGGCGGCGAGCTGGGGCTTGCACCCAGCCCATTCTGATCTATCGGATTGGTATCACCTGAGCAGCGTTGCCTTTCTCAGGATGGACAAGGGACCCATCCCATTGGTGGCCAGTGGAAAAATGTCGCCTACATTGATAAGTACTGAACAAGAGCCCCCTGGTGGTCTTGGTGGTCAGCACAGAAGGACCTCTTACATTTATGGTTATTGGGTAAAGGAACCCCTCAGATTGGTGGCCAGTGGAGAAATGCCCTTTACCTTGATGACTATATACTAGTACAGGGGCCTCCAAACTTTCTAAACAAAGGGCCAGTTTACTGTCCTTCAGACTTTAGGAGGGCCGGACTAGGGCCATTGGGAGTAGAAAATGTAGAGAGGGAGTAAACAATACCATTCCTTTGGTGTCAGTGGGAGGACTAGTGCCCCATTGTTGGTGTCAATAGAAGGAATTGTACCCTTTTGTTAGTGTAAGTTGGATGAATAGTGCCCCATTGGTGGTTTCAGCAATAAAAATGATTCTCCATTGTTGGTGTCAGTGAATGGAATAGTGCCCCAAGGGCCGGATAAAGGCAAGCAAAGGGCCGCATCCAGCCCCAGGGCCGCAGTTTGGAGACCCCTGTACTAGTATATTTCCAAATGAATGCTTGTGCAGATATTTGTACGAACATTGGTACAAAAATCCTCAGTACATTCCATGACTTGACAAAGGTCATTTGAAAGTACTTTCAAATTCGTTCCTTGGAGAAGAACAGGAAAATGAAGGGATGGGGCGACCCAAACCCAATAAGATCTTTTATAATGATATTAGGTTCAGCAAAAGGGCTGGATCTTTATACACCATAGAGTTTATAATAAGGATGTTTAAGAAAAAATAAAAACATTAGAAAAAAAAAGAGAAAAAATGAAAAAGATATATTGTAAGTCACATATACAGTATAATGCGGCAGATACTGTATAACAGGAGATCTCTCTGTGGGCTGCAGTGTCACCCGAGGATTGCTAAGAAGGGAGCTGTCCGCGGTGCTGAAACTCACCCTGCAGAGACCCATCAAAGAACTACCTTTGAGTTAAGCCTCGTACACACGACCGGTTTTCTCAGAAAGAACCAGCAAGAAAATTGCTGGCAGAGCTTTCTTGCCGAGAAAACCAGCCGTGTGTACGAGGCTTTCAGGTTTCTTGTCAAGAAAACTATCCAGAATCTCGACGAGAAAAATAGAGAACCTGCTCTCTATTTTCTCATCGAGATTCTCGTCGGCCTGTTTCCCGACGAGAAACCCGAGAGTGTGTACACTTACCTGTTGCCGTGGAAACCCGTGCATGCTTGACGCATGCGCGGTAGCTTCCTAGGCATAGGTAGGGTGTAGCAAGATGGCGGCAACGGCATTGAATGTGACGATGACGTCACCGCGTTCGTGCCATTCAAAAGAACAGCGGTTCTTTTGAATCGTACGTGTGTACACTCGGCCGGGACAAGATTCTTGTCAAGAATCTCGTCAGGAAAAACAACGGGTTTTTTCCTGACGTAATTCTCGGTCTTGTGTACGAGGCTTTAGTCCTTTCTTGTGACCTCTGACCAGTTAAAAACAGAAATGTTTTCCCATACAGTGCGGCTGCTTGTTTTGTCTAGAGGTAAACACAGAGCCTAAACTCACCCGATCCTTCTATCCCCTAGAAAACAGAGCTCCCCATCCCCAGCAGTGGACTGTTCCTACCATCCTCACATCCAGTGCCAGCCTATGGGCGTGATGACGTCAGGAACAGTCCACTGCACAAGACCGCTAGACCACAGGGGACAGTATTAGCAGGGACCGGTCTTGTGCTGGGAGGATTAGATGAGTGTATCTGGGCTCTCCCCTCCCCTAGACAAAAAATGAGCAGTAAACCCGTGCAGGGCGGGCACAGTCCCACTGCATTGGGAGTCCCCCCCCCCGGAGTTCTTCTTTAAGGGTTCGTTCACACGTGGCCAGGGGTCAAACTGAACATTTGAGTCAGAAATTTCATTTATGATATGGAAGTTTGTTACACATGCAGTGGGATGCATTTTTGACTGCACTCCAACTGCATAGACGGTTCCAAAATCCAGGTTTCCCCTATGGGCATTGTTCACACTATGGCAGCGCAGTGAAGTGTAGTAAAAAAGAACAGCAAGCTGAATATTTCTGCACTGTGAATGCATGGAAACATGCACAAATGCATATAAATGCACTGTAACACAGTGCACAAAAAAAAGCCCATAGAAGAAAGAAGACAGTAGTGACCTTAAAGGAAATGTAAGCTCAGGAAAATGCACTGCAAATGCGTGTAAAAACGTGCGTCAAGTACACGTCAGTGTGCATGCAAAAATGCGCAGTAAAGGCACAGTTTGTGGTGTTAATGGGCCCTAATGCTTTGTTCAGACAGGCACCGATGCCCGTCCTGCATGCAGGCTCCTTTTTTTATTGTGCCTGCATCCACCCTGGACTGCTTGCAGGCAGCCTACAAAGGTGGATACAAGACCCAGCTGCACAAGCATTGCCGCATGTAAAAGTCTGATATGCAGAAGTGCATGCAGGCATCTGAATGCACACTGTCTGCATTCTAGTCTGTACACCTGTCAAATTTTGACATGCGGCTGTGTCCAAACAGCAGCTGCATCTGCATCCACCTCTATAGGCTGCCTGTGTACAGCCCGGGGAGGGGGCAGGCTCAATAACAAAGGGAGCCAGCATTAAGGACGGGTGTCAGTGCATGTCTGAATGAAGCCTAAATGTCAGTTAGGCTCCATTTCCACTAGTGCGACTTGTCATGCGACTTTGGACACACATGGATGGAAGAGGAAAGAGGGCTCCATCTGCTCTGCATCCTCTCGCCCCTAACCCTCTGTGTCTGCCCACCCGCACTCCAATCCCCAGAATGCTGTGCTTTATAAAAGGGATGTGTGGGTGGGAAATTTGAAGCCCACCAGCCGGAAGATATATAGTGGATGAAAAGTGCCGATGCCTGAGCCTCCATCCCCAGGTGAATGATCTCACCATCCACTGTCTGTGACTGAAGTCTCCCCCCTCCCTCCCTTTCCTCTCCTGCCTCTAAGCAAGAGAGTACACTAAGGTAAGTGGGGATTCAGATGTAAGGGGTGCTCTGCAGACTCTGATGTAAGAGAGCTTTGTGAACCTGTCAGGGCTGGACTCAGCCTTTCCTTCTCAGAGTTCTGTGCTCAGCTGTCAGTTAATTGCCAAATACTCTTCATTCCACAGTGACTCTCCTGGTCTTCATTTCCTGCTCGTCAGCTAGAGCTGCTGGTTATAAAAACTCCTTGGATCAGATCTTCTGTGCCTTTGCCTTGGTCAACATATCTGGACTCTCTCTGTTGTGTTTTCCTGTGAAAGACTTTTGCTTGGCTGACTTCCCTTCTGGTTCCTGATCCTGTTTGCTGCACCCGACTTCGCTGATCTCTGGACTCCTGTTTCTCTGGCTTGTTCTAATTACCCGTCCTGGTTACCGAACTCTGGCTATGTTTTGACTACGTTTGCTCTGTTTATACCATTTTATTAAATAGTGTGATTTTTACTGCACTTCTGTCTCAGTCCGATTCATGGTTCCTGACAGAAGCCTAATTTATGTGGGAATGCCTCTCCCATTATGCTCCAGCAATAGTTTCTACTCCATAGATCCAGCAAGGTTTCTACTCTGCAGATCCAATTCGCAGGTCTAAACTGTTCTGTGGTGCTCTGGACTATCAAATGGTCTAGTTTAAATTCTACTGTTGGCCTACACTTCTCCGATAAGCATGCCACCTCTCTTTATACCTTGCATTGTAGTTAGAGTTGCCACACTGGCATAATTGTCATCCTGAGAGCCAGGCAAACAGCATTTCCATATAGATTTGTGTTTAAAATCCTAAACCTGGAGGAGTAGGTTGCTAAGAAAGCTTCAACAAAGCTGCCCAAAGCTTAACAAACAGTTTTCAAATTCTTTGTAAACGCCTTCTGTACTCAGTGCTCCAATGTAAACTAAAATCTATGTGTACAAAATGAAAGAAAACAGGTGCAGCGCTCACATCAGGGAACATCCAAGAAAGGAATCTGTTCAAACAGTGCTCTGGCTCCAAGAGCCCTCTAAGCATTTAACGTTGAATGCAAACAAGTATGAAGAGTCGGAAATTCGGACATCCGTGTTCAAGTCTTTATTGTCTACATAGCGGTGACATTTAAAACCACTTACGCGTTTCGGCAGATAGCCTTAAGGCTATTCGCTGAAACTCGTAAGCGGTTTATAAATGTCACCGCTATGTTGCGAATAAAGATCTGAAGATGGATGTCCAAGATTCCGGCTCTTCATACTTGTTTGCACCCATGTGTACAAAGCCTTAAAGCGGAACTTCCGCTCATCAGAACCCTCCTCCCCTCCGGTGTCACAATTGACACCTTTCAGGGGGAGGGGGGTGCAGATACCCATCTAAGACAGGAATTTTCACCCACTTCCGGGAGTCCTCTCTGCGGGAAATCTGCGGGAAGTACGTCACTTCCCGCAGAGTACCCGTTGTGTTCTGGGAGACACTCGGCTCCCAGAACACAGGAGGACTAGTCAGAACGGTGCAGCGCGACTCGCGCATGCGCTGTAGGGAACTGGGCAGTGAAGCCGCAAGGCTTCACTTCCTGGTTCCCTCACCGAGGATGGCGGTGGGAGCAGCAGAGCGACAAGCGATCGCTCGTCCTCTGCTGCGGACGTCGCTGGACTCCAGGACAGGTAAGTGTCCTAATATTAAAAGTCAGCAGCTGCTGTAGCTGCTGGCTTTTAATATTTTATTTTCGGCGGACATCCACTTTAAGGTCAAGTCAAGTCCACCCAAAACTGATATTTCGGTAGTGGTTGGATGATGAACAATCAAACCCTCTTCCAGCTTACCATTTCTGTGCAACAGGTGGTTGGGAACTCCACCAATAAATTTCATCACTGAAAATCCAAGCATATAGAATGAATAAAGGGGGGGGGGGTCCTCCTTATTCATTCTATATCCTTGGGTTTTCAGTGATGAAATTTATTGGTGGAGTTCCCAACCACCTGTTGCATCAATTACTGTTCCGCTGCTGGACTCTCTCTGGGAATAAACAAATAATCTGGCAAAGTTGGGATAATATAGGTTTTGGCAGACCCAGGCTTTAATCATTTTCTACTCAATGCTATTTTTGGCCGACCCCGGATTGCCCGTCTCCGCATCCATCCACCACATGTTAATATTTCCATCACCATCTGCGTCCCGCTGCTCATCAAACCCAGCCGAACGAAGAGATCTGAAATTCTGTCACCTGTCGCTTCTCCGTAATTTCAATTAACTTTCCACACAAAATGATTATTTTCACACCATTTGTCATTTTTTTGCTGCACCACAAAGGTTTTGCCCTGCTCCCCCCGTGCGCGCTCCATTGTTATGCTGTAATTAATGCCATCTTCGGCTCTTTCAAACTCGATAGATTTGAGTAAATAACAGTTTCAAAGTCTCGATCACAGCTGCGTTTTCCTCAATGTTAATGTCTCCATTGTCTGCTTGTTTTGCTTTGACTGGATATGCAGCTGAGGTTTCAAAGACTTTGCGGTTTAGCGCTAATAATAGCGCTGCTATACCGCCTGAAAAAATCGTGCCCTGCAGTCTTCAGTGTGAAAGCCCAAAGGCTTTCACACTGAAGCGGTGCGCTAGCAGGACCGCTCCAAAAGTCCTGCTAGCCGCATCTTTACAGCGGTGAAGGAGCGGTGTGTTCACCGCTCCTTTACCGCTGCTGCCCATTGAAAGCAATGGGAAACCGCGGTAATACCGCCCGCAATGCGCCTCTGCAGAGGCACATTGCGGGTGGTATTAACCCTTTTTCGGCCGCTAGCGGGGGTTAAATTCACCCCGCTAGCGGCCGAATACCGCGATAAAAACGAAGGTATAGCGGCGCTAAAATACCTACAGCGCACCTTCCCACCCCAGTGTGAAAGGGGCCTTAAGCCTTGTACACACAATCGGTTTTCCCCTGCAGGAAAACTGCCATGAGAGCTTTTGGCCGGGAATCCCGGCCGTGTGTATGCTCCATCGCAGTTTTCCCCGACAGGAAAACCGCCGGTAAAAATGAGAACATGTTCTCTTTTTTCCCGGCAGTTTTTAAGCCGGCAGTTTTCCTACGGGAAACACTGCGATGGAGCATACACACGGCCGGATTTCCCGACCAAAGCTCTCATGGCAGTTTTCCTGCCGGGAAACCCGGCCGTGCGTAGGGGGAAGAAGCTACCGAGCATGTTCTCAGTTTTCTCTTCGGTTTTCCCGGCGGACTTTTTACTTTTAGGCATTAGCTTTAAAAAAAAAAAAAAAAAGTATTTGATGCAAAGGATAAGCTAAAAAGCGTTGCCGTTATGACAGACACGTTGTTAGCTTGGCTATTGGATAGGGTTATCAATCCACTAAGCATACAAAATAAGACCCAGGTATGACTACCGGGGTCAAAAAGCGGCTACTTCCGCTACAGAGGGTCTTTAGCCAAGATTTTGATTCTAAAAAGTACAACATTTATTAATTTCACAATGGGCGCAAAATGTGATAATTCAAAATGCGACTTAAAAATATTGAGACAGCTTCATTCACAATGCTATACAGGTTTTCCTGAGATGAAAAACACTAATAGATGGTGCTATAAAAACAAACAGGAGACATGAAACACACATAACAATACACACACACACAATCAAAAACAAAGTCCGGACACCAGCAAAACATTCACAGAGAGATTGTCATGCGATAATAATTGCATTGATACAAAGTTGCATTTAATCACACCTGCCACAGAGGTTAATCTTTTAACTCCTTAAATGGCATAAGCATCATAAGTACCGATTGCACCGTGAAAACTGTAAAACGACATACAATACATTAGTTTACAGCAGGGCTCGACGAAATCCGGGCGCCAGGTCGCAATTATGACTAGAAATCGCGACCTGGCACCTAAGGAAGGATAGGCCTGCAGAAGGCCGCAAAGCCGCGGCCTCAATTACCGGCCGACGCGGCCCGTCGCGATTGCGCGGCGGGGGAGGTGGGGGGCGCACGGAGACACAGGATACCCAATCCTGTGTCTCCGTGCGCCCCCGCCGCGGGACCGCGTCGGACCGCCCCGGCCGGTAATTGAGGCCGCGGCTTTGCGGCCTTCTGCAGGCCTATGTTTCTTTCTGTGATCTGGCGCCATCTTGTGGTGGCCGTTGGCATGACAAGACTAATGGAGCTTTCCCTGTGTTTTCACTGCCATCTCCTTCCCTCTAATTAGAACCCCCAAACATTATATATATATATATATATATATATATATATTTTTTTTTTTTTTATTCTAACACCCTAGAGAAATGGCGGTCATTGCAATACTTTCTGTCACACCATATTTGCGCAGCGGTCTTACAAGCGCACTTTTTTGGGAAAAAATACACTTTTTTAATTTAAAAAATAAGACAACAGTAAAGTTAGCCGAAATGTTTTTTTATATTGTGAAAGATAATGTTACGCCGAGTAAATTTGATACCCAACATGTCACGCTTCAAAATTGCGTCCGCTCGTGGAATGGCGACAAACTTTTACCCTTTAAAATCTCCATAGGCGACGTTTAAAAAATTCTACAGGTTGCATGTTTTGAGTTACAGAGGAGTTCTAGGGCTAGAATTATTACTCTCACTCTACCAATCGCGGCGATACCTCACATGTGTGGTTTGAACACCGCTTTCATATGCGGGCGCTACTCAAGTATGCGTTCGCTTCTGCGCGCGAGGTTGACTGGACGGGGCGCGTTCCTGGCTCCTAACTTTTTTAGCTGGCTCCTAGATTCCAAGCAAATTTGTCAAGCCCTGGATTACAGAGATCACCAAAAGGGAGTTACAACAGAATTACAAATGTGGAGTTACAAAGTGGTGTTCCATTATCTGCACACATACATGTCATTGACATTAATCATCTAAGGAAACATGACTATTTGTTCAAACATGTGGATTGTCTACAGTAGGGTGACCAGACATCCCCGGTTTCCGGGGACAGTCCCCGGATTGAGGACACTGTCCCCGGACCAAATCTGTCCCCGGGTTTTGTCCCCGGATTTGGATTTGAACAGGGGCTGGGGCAATTTCAAAGACAGTCAGTGTAGAATTAAAAAAAGTCTGAATTACACCCAAACCCCCCCCCCCCCGCTCTGCCGCTCGTACTAGCTTAGGGGGGGTGTATTTTTTCCATTATCAGTGCCCCTTTCTGATGATCATGTGCTGGTCGGAGCGGAGGGAATATTTCTTCAGTTTCGGGGGCCCATTCAGCTCCACTCGCATGTTCTTCTGCCTTGGCTCAAGTCCTGGCCTATCTCCTTGCCTTCCCTGGTGGAGAGATCTTCCTCCTCTTCCCACCCAGTAGTAGCCGGGGGCCCCAGAGAGTAAGACTTGACAGGCTGTGTGGTGGGCGGCGGCGGCGGCGGCGACGGGCAGAGAGTCGCTGATTGCCGTCGTATAAAAATATGTCCCCGGATTTCATTTAAAAAATCTGGTCACCTTAGTCTACAGCATATCTTTCAAGTAACAGCATGGAGACAATTTATGCCTGAAAACATATATACTGACAATGACAATGCACCTTTAATGCATTACCTTGCTCCGCTTGCCAAGGGGGGTGCAAACTTTAACTTTAGAAAACCTCCATGAACAATCTGCTGGCTAGCCTTGCCTCTGAGTGAATGCTGAAACATGAGGGCCTTTTTTCTCTCAAACAAGAAGAAGGAGGAAGTGTCTGGCGATTAAAGATTCCCCACGGGAACAAAAGTAAGGCAATAAAGGTTCCACCTGTAGTCAGTGCTGAACAAAGATTTAAAGTGACAGGCGGACAGTTACACTCAGTTTGGTTTGGCTACGGCAACAGTACCACATTTTGGTAAGAGGTATTATGGTATAATTTATTCTACCGTTGATTTTGATTCCGACAGGACCCGTTTCCCCCCCCCCCCTCTCTTTTTTATGTTTATCAATCCACTAGGCTAAGGTGACCAGATTTTTAAAATGAAATCCGGGGACATATTTTTATTTTATTAGTAATGGCGGCAATCAGCGACTCTGCCCGTCGTCGCCACCGCCCGCCTCACAACCTGTCAAGTCTTACTTCCCGGGCCCCGGCTACTACTGGGTGGGGAGCGGAGGAAGATCACTCTGCCAGGGAAGGCAAGAAGATAGGCAGGCAGGCGGCTGGCGGGGACTTGAGCCAAGGCAGAAGAACATGTGAGCGGAGCTGAATGGGCACCCGAAACTGAAGAAATATTCCCTCCGCTCCGACCAGCACATGATCATCAGAAAGGGGCACAGATAATGGAAAAAATACCCCCCCCCCCCAATCTAGTAGGAGCGGGTGGCGGTAATTCCGATTTTTTTATTTTTTATTCTGCACTGGCTGTCTTTGAAATTGCCCCAGCCCCTGTTCAAATCCAATCCGGGGACAAAACCGGGGACAGACTTGGTCCGGGGACTGTCCCCTGAAACCGGGGATGTCTGGTCACCCTACACTAGGCTACGTATATATTGAGGTCTGATAGGGCTCATTCACACCATTCACACGCATTTCTTTGGTAAGACACAGGGTGACATACCTATCTCTGTAATTGAGAAATTTGGCAATAAAGGTTCGCGGAGGCGCACCCTGCAGCGGAGGTGTCACGTACCTGGAGATGGAGCCTGACATAAAGAGTAAGGCGATCTCTTACTCCTCTGGCCTGGTGCTCCTGATAGAGTAAACAGGAGGCACAAAAGCCTGGAGCGGCACGAGTAGTTCGGATGGTGAAGGCTGCAGATGAGGGGTCTTTGGGTGCCTGGATGCAGGCTGAAATGTGAGGCAGAACAGCAGGCTGGCAGGTCACAGACAGCAGGTACTTGGCAGGCTGGCAGATCACAGACAGCAGGTACTTGGCAGGCTGGCAGGTAGCAGACAGCAGGTACTTGGAGGGCTGGGTATAGAGCAGGGTCAGACACGCCGGGTCAGTCACTAGCAGGCACTTCAGGAACAGAGCAGTAGGCAGCAGAGTAGTCAAGTCCAGGCTGCAGTTGGCAATGGTAAACAGACAAACAGAGCGATCAAGCAGAGACATGGTCAAAGAGCAAGCCAGGGGTCGGTTCAGCGTGGTCAGATGGATCAGAACAGCAAGATTTCAAACACGGGGAACAGGTAGCAGGTAGCGGAATGCTGTAGACCATAAAGCAAAGTCCTAGTGCAGCTGAGGGTTTTATATAGTCCATTTGATGCCACTTAGTGGCGAGCTCTGTCAGATTGGATGGAGAGCGTCTGTGAACAGCAATTTTCAAGTCTTGCCACAGATTATCAATTGGATTTAGGTCTGGACTTTGACTGGGCCATTCTAACACATGAATATGCTTTGAACTAAACCATTCCATTGTAGCTCTGGCTGTATGTTTAGGGTCGTTGTCCTGCTGGAAGGTGAACCTCCGCCCCAGTCTCAAGTCTTTTGCAGACTCTAACAGGTTGTCTTCTAAGATTGTCCTGTATTTGGCTCCATCCATCTTCCCATCAACTCTGACCAGCTTCCCTGTCCCTGCTGAAGAAAAGCATCCCCACAACATGATGCTGCCACCACCATGTTTCACGGTGGGGATGGTGTGTTCAGGGTGATGTGCAGTGTTAGTTTCCAGTCACAAACAGTGTTTTGCTTTTAGGCCAAAAAGTTAAATTTTGGTCTCATCTGACCAGAGCACCTTCTTCCACATGTTTGCTGTGTCCCCCACATGGCTTCTCACAAACTGCAAACAGGACTTCTTATGGCTTTCTTTCAACAATGACTTTCTTCTTACCACTCTTCCTTAAAGGGCAGATTTGTGGAGAGCACGACTAATAGTTGTCCTGTGGACAGATTTTCCCACCTGAGCTGTGGATCTCTGCAGCTCCTCCAGAGTTACCATGGGGCCTCTTGGCTGCTACTCTGATGAATTCTCTCCTTGCCCAGCCTGTCAGTTTAGGTGGACGGCCATCTCTTGGTAGGTTTGCAGTTGTGCCATACTCTTTCCATTTTCGGATGATGGATTGAACAGAGCTCCGTGAGATGTTCAAAGCTTGGGATATTTTTTTATAACCTATCCCTGCTTTAAAATTCTCCACAACTTTATCCCTGACCTAAGTAAAGGGGGCTGAATACAAATGCACCCCACACTTTTCACATATTTATTTGTAAAAATTCTGGAAAACCATTTATCATTTTCCTTCCACTTCACAATTATGTGCCACTTTGTGTTGGTCTATCACATAAAATCCCAATAAAATACATAAATACATTTCAAGAGGTATGGATACTTTTTCAAGGCACTGCATCAGGGGACACTAAGGCTCCATTCAAACCATGGTCTTCCGTTTTGCAGGCGGAATCGCCGCGATTCTGAAACACCGCAAAGTGTGGGACGCCCTTGCGATCCCTGTTCATTTGAATGGCACCCAAATCGCAGCACGATAGGCATCAAAGTTTAGGCATCTCTATGCATTACAGCAGATGGGTAAAAAACAAATGGGCTCCTATAGGGTGTGAAGAGGGCGACTAAATGTTTCACTCATGATCGTGTATCATGTAATCGGTCCTTTAAACATGACCCAAAGTCTAAGACGCCTGTTATTTTCTTGCAGTTTATTCTCTGTCCTTCTCGGCGTTCTCGCGTCTCACAATTAACCATCTGGCAAATGACGAATGAGAACAATAAATATATAATAACTCCGGGGTGTCAGGTAGGAAGTGTTGGTTTTGAAGACGGGATAAATCAAACGAGAGGGTATAGTTAACGCCGAGACGGGTAATAAAAGTGCGTGTAATATTTTCGGATTCCTGATAGGCGCCCGGGAAAAAAAATAAAAAAATAAAAAGTGAGTTTCATTAAAAATAGAAATGTCCAGACCTTGTAAACGGCTCATTAATCTCACCACCTGCCAGAGCGCGTTACAAAGCGTTCTGTTTTACAAGCCCCTTATCGAATTAAAACACATCTCTGCCGTTGTCGGTGACATTACATCTATTTAGGAGGCGGTGAGTGGGCATTCTCTGCATTATCTCCTAAACAAGCCGTGAGATTGGATGTCAGATGATGGCACCTGATCATAGACATTCAGCAAGTGGAGGACCCCCGTCTACTTTACGGGCAATCTTTTGATTCCTATGTTGGGACTAGAGTGCCTCTGAGTTTTTGAACCATATATATATATATATATATATATATATATATATATATATATATATACATAAATATATATATGAGTACTTGATATGGTATTTAGAGGTAATAATTTTACCAGTATTTAATAATGTAATATTTTAATAATTTTTTAAGTTATATAAGTAATTGTAATCTGTTTTTCAATGTAAGTAGGAATCTCCTGAAGAAGCCATTTTTAGGCGAAACACGTCACACTGAGGTGCATTTCAGTTGCTTTCACGCAAAAAAAAAGCACCTGAAAAGCTCAGGAAGACCCATTTCCATTAAAATCAATGAATGCTTTCACACTGGGGCGGTGAAAAAATTCCTGCAAGCAGCATCTTTGGAGCATGTTTAAAGCGTTAATAAAAGCGCCTCAAAGCGCCCCTTTACATTGAAATAAATAGGAAGCGCCTCAAAAGCACATGAAAAGCGCCCCAAAATGGTTCTTTTGAGTCACGTGACCTTCAAAAAAGCGCACCGCTAACACCTCTAAATCGATTGAAGAGCGTCTGAAAAGCACCACAAAAGCGCTTGGCGTTTTATGGGCAGTTTTCAAGCGCCTCAGTGTGAAAGGGGTCTTAGAGATCAAGATTACCATTTGTATTCTCCATACCTTCCAATTTCATCCAAAATTTTGATTCGTTATTTCGGATTCGTTTAAATTTGATAAGTATTGAAATTCGGATACATCCGAATGTCCAAATAATGAAAAATTTGTCAGAATTTCAATTCGGAATGAAACAAACCACATGTCTAAATTCTAGCAACAGCCCTGTGCTGGAGCCAGGGAGAACAGGCAGTCCAGTGGCGGCCCGTCCATAAGGGGTGCAGGGGCACGCTCCCCCTATCCAAGCGTCTGGCCCCCTGATCTACATGTGGGGTGCCAGACGCATGGATTGCAATGTTTCCTTTTTGTTTTTTAAGCACGTGATGAGGCGCTAATAGGCTTCAAAAAATGGGGGCGTGGCTCAGGGCGCAGAGCACTGCAATTACATGGTGGTACTGGGAAGACATAATGGTGGCACTGGGGTGACATTAGAGGGGACAAAATAGTGGCACTGGGGGGACATAATGGTACCAATTTAGTTGCTTACTGATACTATGACGATGAGGAGCACTATAATGGGGAGTTTACTGTCCACCAATATATGGAAACCATGACTTGGGAAAGGGGAGGCACACTGACAACCAGCCCATTGAGTTTTCTTATCACCCTATCATTCCTGGCCACATCCACTTTAACCCCCCCCCCCCCCCCATGCAGAAAATAAAGGTCTGCAGACTTCCTTCCCACCACGCTTTGCTGTGATCTGCACTGTGCATCGCTGTCTTTTCTAATTGGCTCTCAGTTATTCTGGCAAATGTTTCATTTGGCAACTATAGGTGGCTTCTAGAGACAACTAACCAGAATTTGAAACGCTGGCCCAAATTTGAGAACTGAGTGGAGCTGTAAAGATGCAGCAGAGTGTGGCAACTATGGAATGAAGTGGAAGAAAATATAAAAGATACAATGGGATTGATTTACTAAAGGCAAACAGACAGTGCAGTTGCTCCAGAGCAGTGGTATCCAAACTGCGGGCCAGGGGCCAAATGTGGCCCGTTACTTGCTTTTATCCAACCCTTGGGGCACTATTTCATCCACTGATACAAAGAATGGGGCATAATTCCTCCCAATGACATCAATGATGGGGCACATTTCCTCCCAATGACACCAACAATGGGGCCCAATGACACCAATGATGGGACACAAGTCCTCCCTCTGTTTTTCCCACTAAGCAGATCCGGGACAAGTTCATCTAGAGCCCAGGGTGAACAGGCCAAATTGCGCCCCCCCACAAGATGTATGAGCATTATGTGTCAGCAAAAATCCCCCCCGCCCCAAAAAAAAAACTGCGCAGGTGGAATTTAAGCTTACCCCTAAGCGTAAATTCACCCTCCTCCCAGTACAAATCCGCCCCCCTGCTGAAATCCCCTTCCTAGCACAAATGATTGCCCCCCCCAGCTCAAATCCTCTCATTTCCCATATGCCCCATCACAAATCCACCCCCCCAAAAAAAATCCCCCCTTCTAGTAAAAATCCTCTACCCCTCTCCTCCAACTCCAATTCCCCCCTCCCAGCACAAATTCTCCCCAATGCCCCATCCAAGCACAAATAACCCCCCCCCCCAAATTTCCCCTCCTAGCAAAAATCCCCTCAATCATCCCTGTTAGAACAAATCCACCCTCCCCCCTCAAAAAAAATTCCCTCCTAGCACAAATCCTTTCCTCCATCCCCCCTCCCCAACACAAATCCCCTCAAATCAACACTCCTAGAATAATTCTTATCCCCTGCCGCTCCCCAAATCGCCCCACCCAAGACAAATCCCCTCCCCCAAACTCTTTGTGGTGCCTCCCCCACCTCACGTGATACCACAGTGCCCAGGGCAGCCGCCCCTCCTGCCCACCCCTTGTCCCGGCCCTGCACTGATGTCGGGACCTTTTCTACTCCCTTAAAGTCTGAAAGACAGTAAACTGGCCCTTTGCTTAGAAAGTTTGGAGACCCTTGCTTCAGAGCTTAGTAAATGAGGTGAAGCTTCACTTTACAAAGAACATCCAATCACATGCAAGGAAAAAAAAAAAAAAAAACAGCATTTTTGCTTGCACATGATTGGATAATGGAATTCAGCAGAGCTTCCCCTCATTTACTAAGCTCTGGAGCAACTGCCCTTGCAGAGTGCACAGTCTATTTGCCTTTAGTAATATTTCCACAATGTAACATTTAAGCCAAGCTTCCTTCGCTGGGATCAGCGGTGAGATTCCCCCTCCCGTCTTTTCCCGGGTGGTGAAAGGCAGATGTTCCCGACTCCCCCCGCCGATTCCACGAGTGGAAAACATCTCTGCTTGAGAGCCTTGATGACATGTGACAGATAATGGCGGGCTGAGTCTTATGTCAGAGTCATGTCACATCTCATGTAGAGGAAGCGCCGGCTGACGGGCTCCATCAGGCACCGCTGCGCTCCCCCTCGCTAATCACCCCGTCATTCCCGGTGACACTCGCGCTCCCAATCCTGCCGCCTGTTATTTCTGTCCCTTAACTATGACAGCTTTGATCTCACTCCGTTCCTTGAACTCGCTCCACCGCCGAAACTTGCTGAAATCATCACTTCCTGCGTTTCTGTCCTCCGGAAAATCACTCAGATTAAGAAGAAAATGAGTGAAAAACTTTTATAGCAGAACTCTGGGATCTGCAAATATACAAAAAATACATTTATCATGTGTATTCTTCTTGAATCTCAGTGTGCTTTGTGTATTTCTTCCAGATCTGTGTAGTAATCCAGTGTGAGACTTCCTGTAATAAAGACCGCTCACTGCTGCTCTCTCTCCTTGTGCAGGGGGACTGGTCTTGTCTCCGCCCCCTCCTGTAGTATTCTGCAGGAAGCTTGTAGTGGGTGGAGCCTGCTGGGTCCCTCACAGCTCTGCTCCTTGCAATTCCTTCTGTATTGGGTACTGGGGGGGGGGGAGCTGGGATTAGGGTGACCACATTTGCAAATGGCCATTCAGGGACCCCCTTCCCAAACATCAGCTTGTGCTGTAATGAATCACAGTACAGCTGGGTCAGCGGATGCGCGCTGTACCCAGAAGAACTGATCACGCCCCCAAAAAAGGCAGCCACATCACCACTTTACTCACTGACAGCACTTGTCCTGACTGGCCGAGACCCGTTTTACCTTGTTCCAACGCTGGCTTTACACTGCCATGCTGTGATTAGACACAAGAGGCGGGTTTTATGATTTCTCCAATCACAAGCAGGGGCGGGGATTGTGCCTCTCCAGACATTCCCGGCCAGGACATGTGCTGTCAAGTGAGTAAAGCGGCGATGTGGTGACCTTTTTGGGGGGCAACAGATAGAGGGGGGATGGCTGTGTCAGCTTCATTCCGGGACACTGTATTGTCCTGGAATGAAGGTGCCCGGGACCTGGGACAGACCTGCAAAATGCGGGACTGTCCCGGGCACTCCGGGACACGTGGTCACCCTAGCTGGGATCTGTATTTTAAAGAAGTTGTAAGGGTTTGTTTTTTATATTCTAAATAGGTTCCCTTAAGCTAGTGCATTGCTGGTTCACTTACCTTTTCCTTCGATTTCCCTTCTAAATGTTTTTTTTCTTTGTTTTCTTTGTCTGAATTTCTCACTTCCTGTTCCTCCTCAGTAAGCTGTTCTGGCTGACTAAACACGGCTCGGATGATGGTGTGAAGTTTACTGAGGAAAAACAGGAAGTGAGAAATTCAGACAAAGGAAAAAAACATTTAGAAGGGAAATCTAAGGAAAAGGTAAGTGAACCAACAATGCACGAGCTTAAAGGAACCTATTTAGAAAATAAAAAACGAACCTTTACAACCCCTTTAAGTATAACTCTTTACTGCAGTGTATAATGTTGTATCTTTATTAGACCACATTTAGACCACTTGTCATCTCCCGCTCCTCCTGCGCTGACTTTTTCTTAACCACTTCCTGCACGGCCTATAGCAGAATGACGGCTGGGCGGTGGCTTCGTTATCCTGACTGCCCGTTATATGACATCTTTCAGGATAACATGCCGGCGCGTTCCCCTAGGCGATCGGTGGTGCTGTTTGTCAGTCTGACACACTGCATCTCCGATCGTGGTGTGGAGCAATTTCAGGGTAGTACTTAGACACAATTATCATTTCTAGATGATTCCTAGAACATGGCAAAGTCCAGGTCCACTTAAAGTAGTGAAAAAGTTACCTTTAAAGGGGAGTTCCAGACTTTTTTTATGTTTATTAAAAGTCAGCAGCTACAAAAAGTGTAGTTTCTGGCTTTTAATAAACAGACACTTACCTGTTCCACTGTCCAGCGACGCAACGCCCGGAGCTTCGCTCCTCTCCCCCCTTCTCCGCTGGCGCCTCCATTCATAGTGTGGGCACCCGGCCGTGACAGCTTTTGGCTTCACGGCCGGGCACTCACTGCGCATGCGCGAACGGCGCAGCGCTCTCTGAGTGGACAGGCGATCGTCTCCTGAGACCTGTCATGTGTCCCAGGTGATCGCCTTAGGCGATATATGACGAGTTGCCTAGGCGGTCCCTGGACGGAAGGAGGAAGTGGGACAGGAAGTCCCACTCCTACTGAAGCCCCCACTCCCCTCCCCCCCCCCCCAAAAAAAATTACATGCCAAATGTGGCATGTAAGGGGGCGAGGAGTGGATTTAGCGGAAGTTACAAATTTGGGTGGAACTCCGCTTTAAGTAAACAGGCTCAGAGCGGAAATGTGAACATTTTGTCCTATCCATGAGAGTTATATGAGTGCAAGAACTAAAGTAAATATTTTATACAATGACGGGAGAGTTCACATTCTACAATCTAAGTTTAGCAATTCTCCAGTTCTTAAATAGATTTCTATATAGGAGAGAGAATTTTTCTTTCCACATTTGCCTGGAGTAGTTCGTCAGTCTTTTGCACGCTGCATTTAACAGATTACACAGCTGAGGCTGGATAGGAAAATAGAGAATTTGTGTCCCTCATAAAATTAGATTTCCTTTCTCTGAGAACCTATTAAAGCTGGCAAGTCCCCTAATGTATAGCTGGTTTAATCAATGTCCTAAGTTTCTTCTCTGCATCATGCACCGTTCTTTAATCCTCTCTTTTATAACAGACTGTGGGGTTTATTTACTATGTACATAATGTTATGTACAAGATTGGATGATAAAATCAGCAGAGCTTCCCCTTATTTCAGATCTTCCCCTCAGATCTAAAGCGACTGCACTTGCAGTGCACTTGTAGTGCAAAGTGGATTTGCCTTTAGTAAATCAATCCCCGTGTCTGGGTTTCTCCAGCCTCAGAGGATCCTCAGACTTCGTTTCTTTTACTCTTTTTTTTCTTGCATAAAATACAACAGCTGTTTTCCTTTACACAACTCCTGTAAACCCCCTTTTGTTTATGCCCTGTGTTTTTTTTAGAACTGTTTTTTTTTTATTGAGCACTTTATAGAGTACCATACAGGTCAGTCCCGCCCCTGAGGAACTTACAGGCTACACCCATGCATACTGGCCCTACACAGTCATAATTTGTTTTGTGTGATTTGTTAGATCAACTTAATCAAATAATAGCTGTGTAGTGGGAGAGTCTACCTAAACAACACAATTTGGTGTTTTCGCATCAGGTATACCCTCACATGAACAGTAGCTGTCTTGTTGATTGGATCAATTGTTGAGAGTTTTTGTTAGAGCAAGTAAGAGTCAGAGCCTAATTGAAATTTCTTGTTTTTTAAGAGGAGGTGGAGGTGAGGCAGTAGAATTGTATCTTTACCCATCAAAAAAGTAATTGGTTGGGCCTAATAGCTTAAATTAGTGTGCTGTTCACAAAAGTGTCCCCCTACCAAAAATAAAATTGAGAAATAACACGTAAATAAGCACCAACTGATCATCTCAGGAGTCCAAGCGTTCACAAAAGTTCACAAAAGCGTTCTTTATTACTTTATTTGTTACATAAATTATTACTATCATCAGTGGCGGTGCGTCCATAGTGGGCGCAGGAACGCTGCCCCCTCTTGCTCCTGCGCCCACTCACAATAACAAAACATAGGTTCATGCATTACATGAACCTATGTATTGACGCCGCCGCCCACTATTCAGATGGCTGGCCCCCTGTTGAGCGCCGGCCATCTGAATAACAGCGGCTGGTTGGTTTTTGGAAATGCCTATCAGAGCCAGCGGCTCTGATAGGCTTCCCGATTACAGCCTGAGGGCTGTAATCGGCTTCCGAATAGTTAACCAGAGGACGCACGGGGGTGGCGCTGACCCGAGGAAGGTAAGTGCAGGGCTGGGTGGACAAACTGTCTGTATTTGGGGGGGGACAAACTGTCTGTATTTGGGGGTGGACAAACTGTCTGTATTTGGGGGGGGGACAAACTGTCTGTATTTGGGGGGGTGGACAAACTGTCTGTATTTGGGGGGGGACAAACTGTCTGTATTTGGGGGTGGACAAACTGTCTGTATTTGGGGGGGGGACAAACTGTCTGTATTTGGGGGGGGACAAACTGTCTGTATTTGGGGGGGACAAACTCTCTGTATTTGGGGGGGACAAACTGGCTGTATTTGATTTTTTTTTTTCAGTTTGTTTGCGCCCCCCCAAAAATTTTGAGCACTTGGGGACAAACTGGCTTTATTTGGGGGGGACAAACTGGCTGTATTTGGGGACAAACTGGCTGTATTTGGGGGGGGACAAACTGGCTGTATTTGGGGGGGGGGAAATGGCTGTATTTGGGGACAAACTGGCTGTATTTGGGGGGAAACTGGCTGTATTTGGGGGAGAAACTGACTGTATTTTGGGGACAAACTGGCTGCATTTGGGGGGAAACTGGCTGCATTTGGGGACCATCTGGCTGCATTTGGGGGGAAACTTGCTGCATTTTGGGGGGAAACTGGCTGCATTTGGGGGGAAACTGTCTGTATTTGGGGACAAACTGGCTGTATTTGGGGGGGACGGGACAAACTGGCTGTATTTGGGGACAAACTGGCTGTATTTGGGGGGAAAATGACTGTATTTTGGGGACAAACTGGCTGCATTTGGGGGGAAACTGGCTGCATTTGGGGACAAACTGGCTGTATTTTGGGGACAAACTGGCTGCATTTGGAGGGAAACTGGCTGCATTTGAGGGGGCAAACTGGTGGCGTTTGGGCACAGTGGCTGCGTTTAATGGATACAGTGGCAGCAATTGATGATTTATTTTTTTTCAGTTTGTTTGCACCCCCACAAAAATTTTGAGCACCAGCCGCCACTGACTATCACAGGAACACAAAAGGCAACCAGCACGTTTTGAGGGCCTGGCCAACAACTCTCTTCATAAGGGCTTGAACAATGTAGCAAAAGGTGTCTGTTGGACTCAAAGCTCTGACAGATATGGAAATCAATTAGATGGTTCTTCCTACGTGATGTCATTGTTTTTGTCTGCACCCCTGGGTAGATTTTTCTACTATCTGTCCCAGATAGAGGACAAGAAATTAGTTGTTCAGGTGTCCCCAAGACAGGAAGACTCCTACATTAACAAAAATGAAAACAATAATATAACAACCTTGACAGATGTTCTAACCTTTCCTCTTTTGTTGCTGTCACTGTCCCCATCAGAGAGGGATCCCACCACTTGTGAGGGTGAATCTCCCCAGTGGGGACACAGACAACAGAGGTCCCAAGCCAATGTTTAGACTACAGTTGGGCTTTCACAGTTTTGATTTTACTGTGTGAGGCTGGCAGTTGTCTAGGACCAATTTTATTGGACACCAATTAACCTTTCTGAAGCGTTTTACATTGTGGAAGGGAACTGGCTTAAATGGAGGAAAACTGCACCAGAATAGGCAAGCCCATTCAAACAGATGGTCTGGTGGGAATCAAACCTGGGATGTTAACTTGGCAATCCCACATACTACCTGTTTCTTTGGTACTTGGCCCTTTATGTTGTTACTTTTCTAATGTCTAGTTTGCCAAGAACATTATTCTCTATGGTCCAATTGCCAGTTGCTGGGATATCATATTTATGTCTTATAATTAGTAACTGGTTTTTGACTTGCAGTCTCTTTGGTCAAGGACTTCAGGTGGTATTGTTCTGCATTCCATCCCCTCTGCCAAGTTCTTATGGCTCAAATTCCCACTTTATATGTTCAGATTTTTGGTCTTTTGCCCAAACCTTCAGTTCTTATATTCCTTTGCCTGGTCTTCTGTTGCATTGCTGAGGTCTCCAATATTCATGTTCTAAATTGCAAATTCCTATTCAAGGGACTGGATTTGGGTTCTATGTGTTGGCTTAAAGACCAGTTCAGCCGAAAAGCAGAGGTAACATATCCCCACAAGGTTGTCCAGTTTTATTTATCTTTTGCAACAAAGCAAAGTGATGATGTCAAACTTTCTCCATAAATGTAGAACAAGCATTCCTCCTGTGCATTTTAGTGCATTGGGCAGTAAGTGCTTTTCATCAAGTTCTGTCAGCTGTGGTCAGTTCACCCTAGTCTCATGGGACCTTGATGGCTTTCAGGTCTGTTGTAAATGTGGACCAACAGATTATTGGCAGTCTTCCTTGTTTTCCTCTAGGTGGTGGTTTCCAGCACAGTGAGATTATGGGTATGCAGTGGTCTGCGTTAGATGGTCTCCTTTATTACTACCTTGTTGGAGGGACAGTGCCAAGAGATTTTTTTTCTACTGAAGACTCAGAAATAAATATATATGAGGCCTGCAGGTGATTAAGTTCAGAGGTGCCTCCCGAAAGCTGAATTATTTATTTGGATAGGAAATAGTCGTAAATGAATTTCTCCACCATTTTAACGGGGGAACATTATGAGGAATACTTTGAAGGATGTAATTAGCCTGCTTGAAGGGAGGTGCAGTCGGCTTCCTCCACTGTAGGTGGTGCCCGACCAGAGTGGCACTACAGCCTGGAGAGGAAGTCAGGGGAAACTCTGTCTCTCTGTGGTTTGCTTGTCGCAGGAGGTAGCTTTCCGGTTGGCTATGCTGCATCCAGGTGACCTTTGGTGGCCATCTTGGGTCAGCAGAGTCTTTTTAAGTTCCTGCTTCTCAGATTTTAGCTCACATTTGCAAGTTGGTAGTGTAGGGACAGGTTCCCCATCTGTCAAGGTCAGTACTAGCGGCAGGGTAAGGTTCCAGATAAAGAGGGAAGCGTATGGTTCGCTACTTCTCTGGACTTCTTCCCGCTTGGACACAAAACGGCCAGGCCGCATTCTGCCCCTCCTAACAGGCTCTGTCAGTTTGGCTGAAACCTGCTTCCCCTCACGTTGTTGGAATTCATTAGTGTTCCCAATTGGGTTGTCTTCCCACTGGGTTTGTGTGTTAACTGTCTTTGCTTTAAGTTCTTTACATTGCATCCAGACTGTGTGTGTGTTATTGCCGCCGCACCACGCTGCACCCACATGCTGGTGATTTAACCCTCCAGTACCCTCCTAATACTATAATATAAACGCTTTGCAACTCATTTTCAGGCAGATATAAAGGACACAAGCCAAAGTAGATCTAAAGGCAAAAAGTTTTTTTAAATTTTGAATAGAGTAAGGGAGGGTTATAACCCCAGTAATTTTTTTGACATGAACCATGAATGCCAACATGTACTGTGACGTAGTGAAGCAGAGCATGATCCCCTCCCTTGGGAGACTGGGCCACAGGGCAGTATTCCAACATGATAACAACCCCAAACACATCTCCAAGATGACCACTGCCTTGCTAAAGAAGCTGAGGGTAAAGGTGATGGACTGGCCAAGCATGTCTCCAGACCTAAACCCTATTGAGCATCTGTGGGACATCCTCAAACAGAAGGTGGAGGAGCACAAGGTCTCTAACATCCACCAGCTCCGTGATGTCATCATGGAGGAGTGGAAGAGGACTCCAGTGGCAACCTGTGAAGCTCTGGTGAACTCCATGCCCAAGAGGGTTAAGGCAGTGCTGGAAAATAATGGTGGCCACACAAAATATTGACACTTTGGGCCCAATTTGGACATTTTCACTTAGGGGTGTACTCACTTTTGTTGCCAGCCGTTTAGACATTAATGGCTGTGTGTTGAGTTATTTTGAAGGGACAGCAAATTTACACCGTTATACAAGCTGTACACTCATTACTTTACATTGTAGCAAAGTGTAATTTCTTCAGTGTTGTCACATGAAAAGATAGAATAAAATATTTACAAAAATGTGAGGGGTGTACTTACTTTTGTGAGATACTGTATGTATTTCATGTTTTTGCCTGGAGTTCAGCTGTTAATTAGATAGGATGTTTTTCCTAATTAAATAATATAGAGCTTTAAACCATGTTTAACTGTATATACATAAAGGACTGTGATTGCAAAAGATAATTATTTTTATCTTAACCGAAACAAAACAAGTTTCAGTTGTTAAGAGTCGAGTACCTTGTAGAACACGCTCTGAGTGTCTAATAAGCCTTTGCTGTAGCTTTCTAAAGGAAAAGTAATCTTTTGGTGAGATGGAAAGCAGAGACAAAGCATTTTATCTGGTATTATAAAAGGCCGCCGTTATTGATACAAGTCCTATTGCTATCGACAAGAAGCAGCGCGATGAAGAGCAGGGTGCCAGCCAGCATATCTCAAATACAAAACAGTTGTGAACGACGGGGTGGCCGGCTGCTCCCAGACATGAAATGGAACTTTGGATGGTGGTAAATGCAGATGGTAATTGAGTTTGAAGTGCATAAGAGGAGAGGCAAATCTCATCCTAGCACGGTCTTCAAGGCAGAGGCGAGGAACAAGTGGATTGTTTTGAGGGGAGGAAGAGATCAGACTATGGTGGAGGGGGCTGTTGGGAAGAGAGGTTGGTTAACAGACCTCTTCCAGACCAAGGGATTAGAGTACAAACGTCACCATGGTTTAGGGTTTACAGAATCACGCGGGCACGCTTTTCTCTTTACCTGCTGCTTGGCTTATGGGCTTAGTGGCAGGAAATCGGAGTCAAGATAAGGAAAGATTACTTAAAAATAACACTGTGGATATAGATTATAGTATTAGGTTTCAGCAGCTAGTTGTTTGAACCCTTAACCAATATTCAACCACTAAAGCCTTGATGAAGTGGGTGTTGTAAAGTGTAAACAAGTTGGCTTATGTCATGTAAGGAAATATGTCTTAGACTGCTGTCGTTTTAGTCTGTATCAATTGGATTCCACAAATTCATCAATCACTTTGTATTAAATTGTGTATCAAGGGGATTGTTGTAGGGGAGGAAGCGATCAGACCGTGGCGGAGGGGGCTTTTGGGGATGAGAGGTCGGTTAAGAGACCATTTCTAGACTGGGGGGGATTAGAGTGCAAATGTCACCGTGGTTTAGGGTTTATAGAATCAAGCGACACCCTTTTCTCTTCAGCTGCTGCTTGGCTCATGGGCCTAGAGGTAGGAAATCGGAATCGAGATAAGAAAACAATACTGAAACATAAAACTGGGGATATAGATTTTAAAATTAAGTTTCAGCAGCTGATTGTTGCACCCCTTAACCAATATGCCACCATTAAAGCTTTGATGAAGAGCGATTTTGTAAAGTCTCCAAATCGTGTTGGCTTTTATCATGTAATGAAATATGTAAAAGCAAAGGAAAACAAACAAAAAGCGCCACTTAGTTAAAACTGTTTCACTTTAATATTCCAATAATATCAAAGCACTCACTCTTAGGTTGACTGTGGTAGGCACATGTAAAGTCCAGTCTGTGAACGTGGTCCGCTTGTGAGTGGTCTCAGTAAGAAGTTACATCCCTGTATGCAGAGCGAGAAGCCGGTATGGTGTCCATTGCGGATGTTTCCGGGTAATCTCTCTAGGAACCAGGAGGAGGGCTGGAACGCAAACACGGAGTCCAAACTGAGACGCAACGCTAAGCTCAGCGGAATGACGTCACAACCGGCATGCAACGCGTTTCGATGTTTAAAGCAGAAAGACGTTCTGAGTCACTGCACACATCTTTTTCAAGCATCTTTGTCAAGCAACCTAAGAGTGAGTGCTTTGATATTATTGGAATATTAAAGTGAAACAGTTTTAACTAAGTGGCGCTTTTTGTTTGTTTTCCTTTGCTTTTACATGTTTGGAGTCTGACTTCAGCTCCCCCAGTAAGGCTGCCCAGTTATTCCGTTCTGGACTGTTTAACTCACACCTAAAGCTCTTCATACAGCTTAAAGGACTCGTTTGGTAAAGTTATATATGTATTGTCTGTTGATAACCAAAAGCGCCAGTATTGTAATTTAATGTAATGAAATATGTCTTGGGCTCCCAAATGGTGTGGTGCTCTTGTTTTTGCCTGTAACCCCCTGTAGCGCCCTGCTCCTGTTGGGTAGGCGCTAGTGTAAATTTAGTTGTCTGAGCTGTAGTTTAGCTCAGAATAATTGTACCAAATTATTGGTCTCTGTTCCAGTTCAGCTGGGTTGCACATTTTCCACCTGACTGTAGGTGTCGTTGTCACCACAGGTCAAGGTTGGAAATGCAGTAGGCTGGATGCATTGGGTATTCCTTTCCCAGTGGGAGTGGCCACCGGCTGTGCATTCTGGGAGAGGGTACTTAAGGGACAGACACCGTTTTGGCGGGGTCTTCCGATCCTGGCCTCCTGACCTCAGGGATGTGTTAGCAGTTTTTCTGCCTCAGGGCCTGCAGGACCGAGGCTCCGTTACTAAGAGTAGGCCCAGGAGTTTCTGGGGCCTACTGATCCGGGGATAGTCCTGTGTCGCCTTGCCTGCGGGAAGGGACCGAACAATTGAGGGCTCAATTGGAGGACGCATCCGGATAAAAATCTACCTCACAGTGCTGCCGGCTGGCTGAAAGAACCTGGCACTGTGTGTTATGTTTTCAGAACTTTATCAAGTGAGTGATTACCCAAGTCTGTGGCAGAGACTTTTGAGCGATCTTGTACCGGCTGCTAGGTCAGTGAAGGAGGCCTTTCCGGTGGGTGCTACATCCAGTGTGGAAGCTGTTTGTCCTCTGGATTAAAGAAAGTACTCGTGATCCGCAAAAGCAAGGTACCTGAATCTTCCCCCAACCCTCCATCCCTCTGTCTGGAAGTTCTTTAATAAAACCCTTGAGAAAAAGAGACTGAAGCCGTGTACACACGATTGGTTTTACCGATGAAAACAGTCCGATTTTCATCGGACGAAGCGATTGTGTGTGGGCCCCATCGGTCTTTTTTCCATCGGTGTGAAAAAATAGAACATGTTTTAAATTTATCCGATGGGAAAAAAAACGATAGCAAAATCCGATCGTCTGTGTGGAAATCCATCGGATAAAAAACCCACGCATGCTCAGAATCAAGTCGACGGATGCTCAGAAGCATTGAACTTAATTTTTCGCGGCTCATCGGAGTGTTTTACGTCACCGCGTTTGAAACGGTCCGTTTTTGGACTGATGGTGTGTGGGCAAGACTGATGGAAGACAGTTTCATCAGATTTCCGATGGAAAAAAAACATCGGATTAGAATCCGTAGGATATCCGATCGTGTGTACAGGGCTTTAGTGTTTAGTGAAGACATTTGTGAACAACTCTTCAAGGAAGACCCCTAGGACGGACGTGGTGAACAGTAAGGTATCGGCAGGCCCAAAATCTTAAACCAGCGGCCCCTTCGGGGGTATTGCTACACCTAGGATTAAAAAAAAAATTGTGGAACAAGTGGATTATTGGAGGGGAGAATAAGATCAGACCATTGCAAGGGGGGCTGTTGGAAAGAGAGGTTGGTTAAGTGACCACTTCTAGACTGGAGAATTGAGTACAAATGTCACCAAGGTATAGGCTTTACAGAATCACGAGGACAACCATTTCTTTTCAACTTTTGCTCTGCACATGGGCTTAGAGGTGGGAAGTCAGAGCAGAGATAAGAAAATATTACCGAAATCTAACACTGTGGATATAGGTTATAGAGTTAGGTTTCAGCAGCTGCAACCCTTAATCAATTTGCCTTGATGAAGTGGGCTTTGTAGAGTCTTGGAAGTCTTGGACTCCTAACCTCCCTGGCGGTATTCCCGAGTCTGGCTGCATCGCAGGATACAGGGAGAGTTACTTACCTTGTTCCCTGAATCCTGCGATGTCTCCCCGCTGTGTGATCGAGCTGTCTCCTCGCTCGATTCACACAGTGCCCAAATGCCGCCGAGCTCCGTTCCCTGCGACGTTGTGGCGCACGGGGGCGGAGATCGGCGCCAAATTCAAAAAAGTAAAAACACAATACACATACAGTATACGGTAGTCTTACTGATTACAGTACTGAAAAATTACACATCCCCCTGTCCCTAGTGGTCTGTCCAGTGCCCTGCATGCACTTTTATATTATAAATACATTTTTTTCTGCCTGGAAACTGGAGATTGTCCATAGCAACCAAAAAGTGTCCCTTTATGTCAAAAGTGGTTTTAGACCAGCTAGAAAACAGCGATAATAAATTAGAATCACTTGCAGAATTGAGCGATAGCGATTTGTGGGGAAATTCGTCATCAAACACTAAATCTAATGGCAGCGACAATTCTGCAACTGAGCAAATTTGTGTTTTTGATTTGATTACATTATTGAATAATTTTTATTATTATTATATTATTATTTGTTATAATTATTTATAGTTATTTATTATATTATAATTAATGATTTTGTGTTTCAAACTTTATCATACCCGGGATGTCTACTAGACTCTTGTTTGGACAGATTTAAGTGAGTTATTCCTAAGAATTACAGGCCTACAATATATAACGCCAAATTTCCATGCAAAATAATTGTACCGCTTTCAGCACCTAAAATCTGACAGAATCATACCGCCAGGGAGGTTAAATGGTTTGGTGCTCTTTTTCTTCTGCCCTTGAATTCAACTTATTCATTAACCACCTTGTATCAAATTGTGGAGCAACTGGATTACCTGGCGAGGATAAGAGATCAGACCATAATGGATGAGGGTTTTCGGGAATAGGTGATAACCAAAATTGCACCACTGGTCATGGTTTACAGAATCACATGGTCACCCATTGTTTACAAACGACTGCTGCTGGGCTCTTGGGCTTAAAGTGGATCCTGCCTTGACTTTGATGAACAGAGCTAACCTCTTGCCCCATCTTTGTGCCCATGGAATCATTAGCACATGTTTTTACTAGCTAGAAGACTCCTGTTCTTGCAAGCATGCTATATCATTTAGGAGATTTGGGTGCTATTTGAATTATAGGTGAGGTCTGGTAGAAACGTTTATTGGTTAAGGGCATCCAATACAGCCAACGTGTTTCAGTGGGAGAAAGACCTGTTATTGGAATCATTATGAGATGGAATAGGAGACCTATGTTAGGGCTTGATAAAGACTATCAGACCTTAACGACACTATGAACTGCCAGCTGGGTTTTCATAGGTACATAGTTGGTAAGGTTGAATAAAGACATCAGTCCATCCAGTTCAACTTGTGTGTGTGTGTGTTCATGCCAAAAATCATTTCCCGTATCCCTGTATACTGTGTTAGCCAGATACCCATCCAAGAGTTTTTCAATACTTCCCGCTGACACCACTGATTATGGAAGTAAATTTCACATTCTTACCGCCCTGACATTGAAAAAAAACGTACGCAGATTAAAGTGGATGTAAACCAGAATTTTAATTTTTTTGCTGTCACGATGTAGAGTATAAGATTTCCTGTCATTTGTGCCAGGTCTTGCCACAAATAGTGAACCCAGCTCTGAGCAATCCTCTTTTATTTCTCAGTGAGATAAAATGGAAAAACAGAGAAAAACCTTTGTCCGTTCCGCCCCCTTGCTTTGAGTGACAGGTTATTTACATATCTCGTGCAGTAGCTTTAGACAGGCATTATTTTTTAATTCCCACCCCCCACTCCTTTTCTGAAGTCATGTGGTTACTTTTCTTGATTTTGACTGGATGTTAGTGATCATAGCAGAAGGAATACACAGGAGAAAATGCATGTTGACAAGGGGAGTGTAGAGGTGGGCGGGGAGTCTACTGACATCATGACTCCACCCACCGAGCTCCAGACAACAGATCCACCCACAGAATCTGCAGTTTTACAGTTCTTATAACAGACAGAGGGGAGACATTTGACAGATAAGGATACATGCAGGAGTCATCTATATCCTTATAGATCAGCACTATGGCAGTAGTTTAGAAAGGATGAGAGTGGCTTTACATCCACTTTAACGTTATACCGCTTCTCCTTCAATTTAATTGAGTGACCCTGTGTCTTCTTACACTCCCTGAGACTGAATAGTTTCCTCCCTATGCTGGAATTACCATTGAGGTATTTACTTATATATCACTATCATATTACCTCTCAAGCGTCTCTTCTCCAGAAAGAATATTTTTATTGTTTGTAGTCATTCCTCATAGCTGAGGTCCTCCAGTCCCCTTATTAACTTTGTTGCTCTTCTCTGGACTCTCTCCAGTTCCTGCACCTCCCTCCTGAGGACTGGTGACCAGAATTGGACAGAACACTCCAGATGTGGCCGAACCAGAGTTTTATAAAGTGGCAAGATTATTGTTTTATCTCTGGAGTAAATTCCCTTTTTTTATGCATGCTAATATTCTGCTAGCTTTGCTTGCTGCAGCTTGGCATTGCATACCATTGCTGAGCCTGTCATCTACTAGGAGCCCCAGATCTTTTTTCATCCCGGATTCCCCCAGAGGTTCTACCCCTAGCGAGTAACTAGCATTCACATTTTTAGCTCCCAAGTTCATGACATTAAACCTCATTTGCCATGTAGTTGCCCACCCCATTACTTTATTGAGGTCCTCTTGTAAAGTTACTATATCTTGTTGTGAAGTTATTGCCTAATACCATTCACAGTTCATAGTACCATTAAGATTTGACAGCCTTTATGAATCTCTAGCATAGGTCTCCTATTCCATCTCATTGTAATTCTAATAACTTCCACTGCTAAGCCCTGAGGAAGGGTGAGGCCCTTCCACCGAAACACGTTGGCTGTATTTAATGCCCTTAACCATATAAACTCTTGTACTAGATGCTCCTCAGCACCCACCCCCAGAGTTTATAATCCACTGAGGGCTCTTTTTCATACGGTAAGAGAGGTAACTGCCCAGCACCAGAACAAGGTCTACCTAAATGATCATTTCAGTATGGATCCACTCCTTTGAAGGAAGACGCATTCCATTGTATATCCATCAGAACCAATCCTCCTATAGGTCAAGCGTTATTCCACATGAGACAACTCTGTCCCTGTCCACCTAGGAGTTTTAGGTATTCCAGCACCTCCTGTTACATAAAATTTAAAAAAATCCAGTAGGAATAGTGAATGTCACTCATAATCACCACAGCAGGAGAATGCAAGAGCAGAGACCTCTTAAATGGAGTCCCCCAACTATGAGAAACTGTTCAGTGCAGCATCTACCAAAAACCAAACCCCGTATTGATGATTGACTGGCTATTTAATAATGAGATGATGTCATGAGGGTGCATGTCCATAGTTTGCATTGGGGCTTGCAAGAGTAGAGGACTCATAAATAGAGATATCACCCAACTATGAGAAAACCTGTAGTGCGGCATCCACCCAAAACTGAACCCTTTAGGGGCTTGAACGACCAATTAATAAAAATTATGTCATGGGGGTGCAGGTTTAGAGTTTTGATTGGGGCTCCCATCTTAGCTGTGTCATTGGCCATTATCCAAGTATTTTCTAAAATGTGGACTTGTTCATTCATTTATTTATAGCATGCTCTTTCCCTCACTTTTACCATCTCACAGGAGCTCTGCAAACCACGATGCTATATGTTATTCATTTCCGTATTTAAATAGCCACCAGGAGCAAATTCTGTCCGTCAAGTTTTGTGCTTTCTCAAAGAAAATAAAAATTATTTTGAGAACGTGTTGTGTAGTTTTTTTTAGCCTCTGTACGAAGACTGACCACAGCATTGCCATCTCATTACAGGAAGTAAGGAGCTTACTGTTTTTTTGGCAGAGTAACGGGCATTTTTCTGTACACACAGTGTTTTTAAAAGGATAAAATATGGGGGAATTTGTGTGTATTGCAGAGATATATGTGTAGCTCCCCTAGGGGTTCGGTTTCTCTTCGGGGGGAAGACTGGGCTTCCCTCCACTCCTCCACCCCTGCGGCTACGCCGGATCCACACTTTAAGTGTGAAAATCCACTGTTTAGTTACCTTTGGGTCTGCAGCAAAATACCTCTCACGAGTGGATCCCCGGTCTCCGTTGTCTAGGCGGAAGTCCCTTTGTAATAAAGCCAATGTCCACACAGGTGTAAAACCTAAGCAGCAAGGTTTTATTCTTTTATCTTGAGGTAAAACTTTGAGAGAGAGAATAGACGAAGTAGGGAAAAGGTTCAGGCACGCAACACTTAAAGGGGTTGTAAAGGTTTGTTTTTTATTTTCTAAATAGGTTCCTTTAAGCTAGTGCATTGTTGGTTTACTTAACTTTTCCTTTGATTTACCTTCTAAATAATTTTTTTCTTTGTCTGAATTTCTCACCTCCTGTTCCTCCTCAGTAAGCTGTTCAGTAAGCTGTTCTAGCTGACTCCACACCACTCGGATGGTGGTGTGAAGTTTACTGAGGAGAAACAGGAAGTGAGAAATTCAAACAAAGAAAAAAAACATTTAGAAGGGAAATTGAAGGAAAAGGTAAGTGAACCAACAATGCACTAGCTTAAAGGAACCTATTTAGAAAATAAAAAACAAACCTTTACAACCCCTTTAAGACTCAATACCGTCGCCACTCAAGCCTGAGTGGGTTTTACTCACCCGGATAGTCCCTTTTGAGATAGGTCCTAGCAACCGGAGTAGAGCACGAATTAATCTGTCCTTTATGAAATGGGGATGCAATTAGGAATCCTCTGCCACAGGATTATCCAGTCCCAAACCTCCCAGCCAAGCAACAATGAGAGAAACCTTTAGGGTATTGCAGGGCTTGTATCAACGATGATAGATCCCTCTTTGGGTAGGCCTCTAGGCCTCTCCCCGAGACAGCAGTACCGTCGCTATCTCCGACAGGACTGATCTTCCCTGGAACTCCTTTCCTAAAGCTGGGCCCCCTTCCAATGGGCAGCCTGGGATCCTTCTGTGAGGTGTAGGCCCTAGCCAGCCGAGCTGGGCCTACCAAGCAGCGATGCAGCCTCAGGCTAAAGGTGCCCGGGACTGAAACACACGCACGTACCCCTGGCCATGAGGGCCACAAGAGGTGGGGTACGTGCCGAACGTCCTCCAGGACCAAGGGGTCCCCTGGAATACCTCACGCCTAATGGCGTCTGCACCTTATGTACCGTCTCCCAGCATGTACACCGGGTTGACCACTCCCACTGCACGGCTGCCGAGAAAGGACACCCAATGGTGCTGTGATACCCCCTGTGGTTCAACCTGAGCCAGCGGTGACAGTGCCACCTATAGGCAACAGGGAACTGTACTGCCAGGCAGCATCACACCCAGAGCAGAAGCAAATAATTGAAAAATGTAATTTGTCTGAGCCTAACTACTGGCTCAGACTACCCCTAAATTTGTACATAGCGACCCCAAATATTGGGAGGGGCGCTACATATGAATGTGATTTTTTTTCTGTTATTTTGTCCTATCATAAACTTTATTAATCACTTTTAGCAATTTTTATTTCTCATCTTCTGTTTTTATTTCTGCAGCCATCTTTTTCAAGACGGACATGGAGCTGGAGGTTTTGAACTACACAAACAGAATTTCCAGTGAGGCCCATAAAGGAGATAACACCAAAGCTTTATTTTGCTGTTGTTGACATGAACAACCGTTTGTGTCTCTGTACGTCCTCCTGTTTTCTTCTGTCACATCACAGACAATTGTATTGACTGCAGGGAAATGTGACTATCGATTGTTTCGTTCGTTTGCTTCTTGTCTTGTACAGCCTATGTGTAGTAATAGAAATGTCCCTGGTGTTATACAATTCTACGAATAGCAGAGGTGGGGGACTTGAGTCACATGACTTGAATTAAGTCAGACTTGAGTCACCTGTTTGAGGACTTGCGACTTGCTTGACAGAATTCAATAAATGACTCGACTTGACTTTGACTTGTCACTAATGACTTGCGACTTGACTTTGACTTGGGCTATATGACTTGCAATGACTTGGCACCACTAACACTAACCGCAAGCCGCCGTCTGCCTACCTGATCAGTGTGTCATGCAGACGGACGGCGGCCATTGCAGTGTTCAAAAGCCGCGCCTCCTCGTCTGTGATAGGCAGAACACTCAATTTCACAGCAGGCAGTGTTCAGCCTATCACGGACATCCTCTTATCCTCATCTGTGTTATGAGGATGAGCGGATGTCCGTGATAGGCGGAACACTGAATGCTGGGAAATTGAGTGTTCCGCCTATCACAGACGAGGAGGAGGCGCGGCTTTTGAATACTGGAATGGCCGCCGGGATGCCGCCGATCAGGTACACGGCTGACGGGCACAGTGAAGCATGAGCACAGTGAGACACGGGCACAGTGAGACACGGGCACAGTGAAGCATGGGCACAGTGAGGCATGGGCACATAACCAATATTATTTATTGTTATCCCTCCTATTATTTTTATACAGTATGGGGTAGATCAGTATTTTGACTTGATTTGTGACTTGACCAAAATAAATGACTTGACTTGACTTGCTTGACTTCTAGCAGGGACTCGACTTGACTTGCTTGCTTTTCGTCACAGTAACTTGGGACTTGCTTGAGACTTGAAGGTTAAGACTTGAGACTTGCTTGTGACTTGCACATGTGTGACTTACTCCCATGTCTGAATTGAATAGCACCTGTTGAGGTCATTCATTACATTAAATCCTTGCTATTTGTTGAATATATAGAGCGGGTTTCTGTGTAATGCTAAAAAGGACCTGTCATTATGCTACTGTCACAAAGGTTCATCACCTAAACAAAGGTTTTTTGACTGATCTTGAGAAAAAAAACTTTTTGTTTTACTTGTGACTTCTTGAAGACTTGACTTGTGACTCCTTGATGACTTTGAATATGACTTCTTGGATCAAATTATGACTTCTTGGAGACTTGGCTCATGACTTCTTGATGACTTTGATTGTGACTTCTTGGAAACGTTGTTTTGTGACGTCTTGGTGACTTGACTCATGACTTTTTGGAAACTTCGCTTGCGACTTCTTGGAGGCTGCTTATAACTTCTTGGAGACTTGGCTCATGGCTTCTTGGAGGCTTTGCTTGTGATTCCTTTGAAGACTTGACTTATGACTTCTTGATGACTTTGATTGTGACTTCTTGGAGGCGGCTTATGACTTCTTGGAGACTTGGCTCTTGACGACTTTGATTGTGACTTCTTGGGGGCTTTATTTGTAACTTCTTGGAGACTTGACTCATGGCTTCTTGGAGGCTTTGCTTGTGATTTTTTTGAAGACTTGGCTTGTGACTTCTTGGATGCTTTGCCTGTGACTTCTGTGAGGGGGTTAGCTCGGCAGCGGGTGTGTGTGACCCCCGGGATGGGCTCCCCACACAAAAACAGGCCCAGCAAACGGAGGTTGTGGTTTTCAAAATCAAAAAGGTGCGGTTTATTTTCTATTTACAGTGACAAAACACAGCAAAGCAAAAGAAACATAAATAAAATAAATCCTGGTCAACTTGACCTCTGACTAAACATACAGGTTTCCTAACTAACAACTGGGATCAGCCTAGTGCTGTCCTAGTCCCTAAGTCCCTGATTTTAAATGTCCAAGCAAATAGCCACACAGGCTTTGTCCCACCGCACAGGGGTTCACTCTCCCTAGACAGTCCACACAGGTCTGCGTCCAGGCATGAGCAAACACCTAATGAATCTGGGAGTTCTTATAGAGGCCTAAATGAGCTGACAAGCTTCAGCTGGTCTCATCAACTCCCTGTCTGCACGACGCCCCACACTCTCCCTAGAGGTATGAGTCATCCATGAGCCCACTAGCCTCAGCTGGGCTTATACAACTCTCCACCTAGTTGTATAAGTCGGCGTAAAGCCTGAATCTGGGCAAAATATATCTACCCCCCTGGATGCAACCAGGTGACTTTACCTTCCTGCTGTCACATACCCCCCCCTCTTGTTTTAACCTCGGGGTTGGAACACCAGCAATCAGGCATTCATGTACTCGAGACAAAGCATCCACATTCCCCATTTGAACGCCAGGGCGATGCTTTACTGTGAAGTTGAATTCCTGGAGGGCCAGGAACCACCTATTCACTCTTCTATTTGTTTCCTTGTTTTGAGCCATCCACTTTAACGGAGCGTGATCCGTAACCATGTCAAAGTGCCTACCTAGCAGGTAGTACCGAAGGGAATCTAGAGCCCACTTCACCGCTAAACACTCCTTTTCAACGGTGGCGTAATTTACCTCATGGGACTTCAACTTCCTGCTGAGGTAAATGACTGGGTGCTCTTCCCCGTTCCAGACCTGGGACAATACTGCTCCTAACCCCACATCTGACGCATCACTTTGTACGACAAAGTCTTTAGAGAAGTCGGGTGAGTACAACACTGGCTGGCTACATAAGGCTTGTTTCAAGAATTGGAATGCTGCCTCAGCCTCGGGGGTCCATTTAATCATGACCGACCCTTTCCCCTTCGTCAGGTTGGTTAGGGGCACAGCCTTAGAAGCAAAGTGGGGAATGAATCGCCGATAATACCCAGCGATTCCCAGAAAGGCTCGTACCTGCTTCTTGCTGTTGGGACGTGGCCAACTCTGGATGGCCTCGACTTTGTTGAGTTGGGGTTTTATTACTCCCCTCCCAATGGTGTACCCAAGATATTTGGCCTCCTCCTGCCCAATGGTACACTTCTTGGGGTTAGCCGTAAACCCCGCTTCCCGAACAGAGTCCAGGACTGCTTGCACTTTTGGCAGATGTGAGGCCCAATCTGTGCTATGGACAATTACGTCATCCAGGTAAGCCGCAGCATACTTCCGATGGGGCCTCAGCATCTGGTCCATTTTCTGCTGGAATGTGGCCGGCGCATTCTGTAACCCGAACGGCATTCTTTTATATTGGAACGCCCCGTCTGGGGTTACAAATGCGGTTTTCTCTTTGGCCGACTTGGCCAGGGGGATTTGCCAATACCCTTTTGTGAGGTCAAGAGTCGTCATGTATCGGGCTGTTCCCAGCCGGTCGATCAACTCATCTATACGTGGCATGGGGTAGGTGTCAAATTTTGTAACTTTGTTCAACTGACGAAAATCGTTACAAAATCGCCAGCTCCCATCCGGTTTAGGCACCAACACAATGGGACTAGACCAATCACTTTGGGACTCCTCTATCACCCCTAAGTTCAGCATTTTCTGTACTTCCTCCCGTATTGCCTCCCGTCGGGCCTCTGGGATCCGATAGGGTTTTAACTTCACCCTTTCACCGGGCGGGGTAATGATGTCATGCTCTACCCCAGATGTTTGTCCCGGCAGCTCAGAGAATACCTCCTCGTTGCGAAGCACAAACTCCTTAACCTCCTGTTGTTGGGGTTGTGACAAGGTGGCTGCTATTCCAACCTCAGGAATCACGCAACCAGTTTGAGCTGGTGACCAAGTGTCTGCGACTAGGGACTCTCTATCCCTCCAGGCTTTCAACAGATTAACGTGATAGATCTGTTCGGGCTTTCGCCTTCCTGGTTGTCTGACCTTGTAATTCACTTCGCTCACTTTTTCCATTATCTCATAGGGGCCTTGCCATTTGGCAAGGAATTTACTTTCAACCGTAGGGACAAGTACCAGTATCCTATCCCCCGGGGAAAAGGTACGGGTCTTGGCTCCACGGTTGTACACTCTCTGCTGTGCTAACTGCGCTTGGGCCAAATGTTCCTTCACGATGGGCATTACCTGTGCAATTCGGTCTTGCATCAGGGCGACATGCTCAATCACACTCCTGTGGGGAGAACTCTCACTTTCCCAAGTTTCCTTGGCAATATCCAACAGCCCTCTTGGGTGTCTCCCATACAGTAACTCAAAGGGGGAGAATCCCGTAGAGGATTGGGGCACCTCCCTAATAGCAAACATCAGATAAGGAAGTAGACAGTCCCAATCCTTTCCATCTCTATCCACCACTTTCTTCAACATTTGTTTTAGGGTTTTGTTGAATCTTTCAACCAGCCCATCGGTTTGGGGGTGATACACAGATGTACGTAATTGCGTCACTTTGAACAATTTACACAGCTCCTTCATAACCCGGGACATAAAGGGTGTACCTTGGTCCGTAAGCAGTTCTTTACAAATACCCACCCGGCTAAACACAAGAGATAGCTCTTTGGCTATGGTTTTGGCCGAGGTATTTCGGAGAGGGATCGCTTCTGGATAACAACGGGTGGCATAGTCCATTATAACTAATATGTACTGGTGCCCCCTAGCGGACTTGATTATAGGCCCTACCAAATCCATGGCGATCCTCTCAAACGGGACCTCAATGATGGGTAGAGGGACCAGCGGGCTACGGAAATGTGGCATCGGGGCCGACCTCTGACACACAGGGCAGGAGGAACAATAATTTTCTATGTCCCTCATCACCCCCGGCCAATAGAATCTCTGTAATACCCTCTCTCGGGTTTTCTCTGTCCCCAGATGACCTCCAAGAATGTGCCCATGGGCCAACTCCAACACCAACTTCCTGTAAGGTTTGGGCACCACAAGCTGCTCAACGGTTTCTTCTGCCCTTTTTGCCACCCGATACAGTAGGTCCTTCTCTACGCTGAAGTATGGGTAAGTGCAGGTATTATCTGGGTTCACTAACTCGCCATCTATTTTCACTACGTTTTCCCGTGCCTTTATTAGGGCGGGGTCTTTCAACTGTTCTGTGGCAAAGTTTTCCCTGTGAACCTCAAGATCAGAAAACTCCACAGACGGTAGGTTTTCGTCTGAGGAGGTGGGCTCCTCTCCAGTTTCTTGAGTCTCCCCTGCCAATACTGATAAGGGAAATTCCGGAGAGTCCTCACCACTCTCAGGGGAGTTCTGGCTATCACATTCCTGGTACATAGGGGCACCAGTGGGGGGCTCAGGATCATCCCACAGTTCCCAGAACTTCGGAAAATCCCTTCCCACAATGGCGTCATGCGGTAACTGAGATACTAAGCCCACTGGATGAGAGAGGGTACCTTTGGGGGTCTCGAAACACACTGTAGTCACTGGATACTCTCGGGTGTCCCCATGCACACAAATAACAGCTACCTTGCTATTCCCAAAGACCTCTGTTTTAACTAACTCAGCCTTTATCAGGGTCACAAGGCTACCTGAATCCAGCAATACCACAACATTTCTACCATTAACACACATTTTGCATAAATGTTTCTCAGTTCCTCGAATGGCAGTGCATGCGACTGTCGCACACAGCGACTGACGTCTGCCCGTCAGAAAGTCACACTGCATGGGTTCCTCCACAACCGGGCAATTGGCTGCAATATGTCCCGCTTGCCGGCAGCGGTAGCAAACGATCCTTCTTGCCGCCTCTTGAGCCGCTGATTTCCCAGGCTGTTCTCGCCAAACTTGGGGTAGAGCTCCCACCCTCTCACTCTCTCCACCCTCACCCCTTGGAATCCTCTTATCCGCCCCTGGGGATGGTCTGGTCTTAGGGTGGAAAGTCCGAGTGTCTCTGGAAGAGGCCGTCAGGTTCTCTGTAGCCAAGTATTTCTCCACACGATCCATTACAACACGTTCCACAATCTTTGGTGCGGACAAAGTCTCTGGCTGTAGCCACTTTCTGCTCAGGTGAATGAGATCATACATTTGAGACCTGGGGGGTTTTCCAAGCTGGAAAGTCCAGTTATGCACACGCTGAGCCCGGACAGCCTGGGTGACACCCAGCCTTGCCAAAATTTCAGCTTTTAGCATCACATAGTCTTTTGCTTGGTTAGGCTCTAGGTCATAGTAAGCTTTCTGCGATTCACCAGTTAACAGAGGAGCCACCAGTCCAGCCCACTGCTCCTCAGGCCACTTTTCTCTTTCAGCGGTCCTTTCAAATGTGGTCAAAAATACCTCTGGATCATCCTCTCCAGTCATTTTTGTCAATAAACGACTCACCCCAAAGGACGCGGTATTAGTGGGACGGCTTTCCTCACTGGTCTGCGGACGTTGCTGCATTACTGCTTCCATCTGTTGTTGTAGTCTCTGCTCTTGCTTCTGCAACGGGTCTATGAAGCGGGCCTCAGATTGCTGCTGGGCTTGTTGCTGAGCCTCCAGACTCTGTTGCAAAGTTGCGTTTGTCTGCTGCTGGGCTGCAAGGCTCTGTTGATGAGCTTGCTGCTGGGCTGCGAAGTTCTGTTGTTGAGCTGCAAGGCTCTGTTGATGAGCTGCAAGGCTCTTTTGCAAACCTGCATTTGTCTGCTGTTGATTGGCATTTGCTAGAGCCAGCTGCTTCAGTATCTCCTCCATGCTGGCTTAAAAAAAAACTGCCACTGGTTCTCCACCAACTGTGAGGGGGTTAGCTCGGCAGCGGGTGTGTGTGACCCCCGGGATGGGCTCCCCACACAAAAACAGGCCCAGCAAACGGAGGTTGTGGTTTTCAAAATCAAAAAGGTGCGGTTTATTTTCTATTTACAGTGACAAAACACAGCAAAGCAAAAGAAACATAAATAAAATAAATCCTGGTCAACTTGACCTCTGACTAAACATACAGGTTTCCTAACTAACAACTGGGATCAGCCTAGTGCTGTCCTAGTCCCTAAGTCCCTGATTTTAAATGTCCAAGCAAATAGCCACACAGGCTTTGTCCCACCGCACAGGGGTTCACTCTCCCTAGACAGTCCACACAGGTCTGCGTCCAGGCATGAGCAAACACCTAATGAATCTGGGAGTTCTTATAGAGGCCTAAATGAGCTGACAAGCTTCAGCTGGTCTCATCAACTCCCTGTCTGCACGACGCCCCACACTCTCCCTAGAGGTATGAGTCATCCATGAGCCCACTAGCCTCAGCTGGGCTTATACAACTCTCCACCTAGTTGTATAAGTCGGCGTAAAGCCTGAATCTGGGCGAAATATATCTACCCCCCTGGATGCAACCAGGTGACTTTACCTTCCTGCTGTCACACTTCCTGAAGACTTTGTAAGTTCTTAGACACTTTGAAACTCCCTGCAGACTTTGCTTGTGAATTCTTGGCTTGTGATCTCTTTCGAAGGCTTTGCTTGTAACTGCTTGAAGATTTTCTTCCAAAATATTTTATTTTTCAATAATCATAAAATAAATTAAATAATATACAGTATAACATACTAATAATTCATACAGGAGTATATTAATATTGACAGAACAAATAATATTCCATATTCAAAAAAAAAAAAAAAGAGCAATATATATCTTTACTAACAATAGAAAATGTATCTGATAAAGGCCAGAAAGCCTAAAAAATGCTATATAGATTTTCCTTAGCTAAACCAGAATAAAAAGAAAAATTAATTAACCACTTCAATACCATGCACTTATACAGCTTCCTGCCCAAGCCAATTTTGAGCTTTCAGCACTGTCGCAATTTGAATGACAATTGCGCGGTCATGCTACACTGTACCCAAACAAATTTTTTATCATTTTGTTCCCACAAATAGAGCTTTCTTTCCATGGTATTTGATCGCCTCTGCGATTTTTATTTTTTGCACAACAAATAAAAAAAGAGCGAAAATTTAAAAAAAAACTAAGTTTTTCTTTGTTTCTGTTAATTTTTTTTGTAAACAAGTACCTTTTCTACTTCAATGACGGGCACTGATAAGGTGGCACTGAAGGGCACTGATAAGGCGACACTGATGGGCACTGATGAGGTGGCACCAATGAGGTGGCACTGATGAGGTGGCACTGTTGGGCACCGATGAGGTGGCACCAATGAGGTGGCACTGATGAGGTGGCACTGATGGGCACTGATGATGGGCACTGATGGGCACTGATATGTGGCACTGGTATGCGGCACTGATGGGCACTCATAGGTGGCATTGATTGGCACTCATAGGCGGCACTGATTGGCACTCATAGGTGGCACTGATTGGCACTCATAGGCGGCACTGATGGGCACTCATGGGCGGCACTGATGGGCACTTATGGGTGGCACTGATAGGTGGCATGGACGGGCACTGATAGGTGGGCACAGATTGGCACAGATGGGCACGGATGGGCACTGATAGGTGGCACTGATGGACACTAGTAGGTGGCATTGGTGGCACTGGTGCCCAGCAATGCCAGCCACCACACATTGTGAAAGTGCCAGTCAGTGCCCATTTGTGGGCACTGATTGGCATATTTTTTTTAATGTTTTTATTTTATTTATTAGTTTTTACTACATGTGGATGGCCATGGGGGCCATCCACGTGATTGGGGCTTCCCTGGTGGTCCTGGGGGGCTTCCCTGGTGGTCTAGTGTGGGTATCCGAGGGGGGGCTGCGCTGATAAACAATCAGCGCGAACCCCCCCTGTCAGGAGAGCCGCCGATCGGCTCTCCTCTACTCGCGTCTGTCAGACGCGAGTGAGGAAGAGCCGATCAACGGCTCTTCCTGTTTACATTGTGATCAGCCGTGATTCGACACGGCTGATCACATGGTAAAAAGCCTCCGACGGAGGCTTCTTACCGAGATCAGTGTAGCGGTGGGTCAGACTGACCCACCGCTCCACCGATCGCCGCAATGCGCGCCCCCCCGGGCGCGCGGCGGCTGTTATCCCGCAGGACGTCATATGACGTCCAGGGTGGATAGCAGAACCACTTCCCGGACGTCAATCTGCTATTGACTGGGCGGGAAGTGGTTAATTGAGATCCACGCCCCTCCATGGCACCCCTATAGGGATCATGCTGTGCCAGAAGAGGGGATCCCACATGTTTTAAAATGGGCTCTTAATAAAGCCCTCTAAGCCTTACAAATCAAGAGATAAAACCAAGGAAATAGGATGAAAGGTCATCCAGACTATAACCTTACAATCAAAAAAAGTTGTAAAAGACCCTAGGAATATTATAAGAACATGTTTCTTATAAAGATCTCCAAGATTCAGATCAGAAAAAAATAAAGATAAAAATAAAAATAGAAAACAATAGAACAAGAAAAGGAGGAAGGAGGGGGGGAGAAGAAGAGGGGTGTACATGCCTGACTTAACGATCATAAGCGGGAGAACAATGAAACAATTTAATTAAGAGATATTCCAATATAAGTAGCCCACAGTTCCCATATCTTTTCAAATTTTGGTACTGTGTTATTAAATATACTAGTTAGTTTATCTTGAGTCATAATGCTTGAAGATTTTCAACCATCTGTCACTTGATTTAGGGAAAGCTATCTTTGAAGAAGATTCTATTGAGGTGCCTGCATATTATTGGGAACTTGGAGATTGCGCCTCCTGCTGCTGGATTGAAAAAAATCGAGCCATTGAGTGGGAACCCAAAATACCAGTTGGCCATCTTAGAGACATAAGTTACAGCCAAAAGACCCATTCTAGCCATAGACCTATAACCTTTAACTGCTTGAGAGACATCTGTTTTGAGGAGGCTCTGCTGTGCTTCTTGTTGGTTCAATGAAAGGCTCTGTGGTTCCTCTTGGCCGACCTCTTCATAACCTGTCCAGTCCTATTGGTCCCCAAGCCCTACTCCATAGAAGCTATTTTCACATGATAGCCAACAAGCCTGAAACAACTGTGTAGAGTTTAGAATAATTGAATCTGTAACAACAAACTGTTTCTGTTCTATATACCAGAAGTTCTGAATGTACAGTTAGGAAAAAAAGAAAGATTCGAATTGCTTTGCCCAGTACCCTAAAATGAAGAACCCCATGTTTTGGGGATTTGTAAGTGTAGCGGCCTCACCCTCTCTCTCTTCTTTATCGGTTACTCTGGCTCTGGTCTAGGGGTACTTTGGAGGGGAGAGCGAGGTGTGCCACGGTCCATGTCCTCTCTAGATTACAGCATGTAGAGGTGAAGGCCAGCATAAAATTACATTCGGGCTGTGTATACGCTCAGAGCCAAGTCTGTTCTGCTGATAACCCCCCTTTGCTTCCAGTAATTGGAGTACCACACACTGAAAAGGTCCAACACTTATTTATTCCATAACGGCAACCAAATAGTCCTTTGCGAGCAGACAGTTTGAGACCCATAGAACAGTCCAGTATTGGTGGGGAGTAGGTCAAGGCACAGTCCTCAAAGAAACTAAACCGTTGAGGTTTCACCAACGGTTGCTAAGCACAGTGGCTGTTAAATGGACTTTTTAGTTGCAGAGTCTCTTCCAGCGACTCTAGTGAACAGGAACTGGAGTTACCTTCGCTACGTTGCAGCCCGTCAGGGGGAAGACATCCCTCCAAGGGAGTTACCAGAGGCCCCGCCGTCACCAGATTAATGCTGTACCGGGCTATTCGGAAGGGTTACACTCCCCGGCCTCCTCGCCTCAGATACGGGTCCCAACACCTTAGGGCCCCTCGGACTCCTCCACCCTTGCGGAACCCAGTCGAAGTCCTGGGCTCCAGGCCTCGGCCGTAGTACCTCACCCCAGGCTTAAGGTGCCTGGGATGGACTCCATCCCTTGCTCCGGCCAGGTCAAGGGCACCTGGGCCCGGATCTCTGGAACGCCAGCACCCAGGCCGAAGGGTGCGACCGCGTCCTCCAACTCTGAACACTGAGGTCAGGGCGTCCGGCTCTTTTATCTCCTCTCCCTTTGCGTCACAGCGGGTTCCCCGCCCCGCTGTACCGGCGGCAGGAAAGGACAAAAAGGAACAGTCTTGCTGTGCAGGTTCAACTCCGACCCAGGGCGACAACGCCACCTGCAGGCCACAGGGAACCTTGCACCAGAGTCCTCCAAGAACCACAAAAGGGATTCTCAGCTTCCCTAACAATTAGTACATCTGGGTTAAATAACCCAGATGCTCCCCCCCAAATTTAAATACCCGCTACATAAGGATAGTGAGATATAGATGTATTCTGTTTTAGGAATGCTCTATACTGCTTCATGTTTATAGCACAGTAATTGGCATACAGTTTGGCATTGACAGGTCACTAACTCTTTTGGGGGACCTGGTGCGTAGCTGTGACTCCCAGCTCCAGAGTCATCAAAAGAAATCTTTCATAGGCGAGTATTGTCAGTTATAATGATGAAGACTCTACAATATTGTTAGATTCAGGTTTAATATTTAGTTTAGTTTTAGTTTCGTGCATAAGCACACCTGTGACCAGTTCACATTAAGAATTTGCTCATCCTCCCCTCAATCCTCACCACCCCCCCCCCCAAAAAAAATGCCAGCTAATAAATGTTATTTTAGCTTATTTAACATTGAGTGATCACCTTGAACAATGTTTTTTTTTTTTTTTTTTTTACTCAATTTCATTTGATATCCACTTCTACTGTGCAGCTGGTTAACTGGGAGGCAGATAGGCGAGCCAATTATCTGGAAAAAGCCATCTAAAATGTGCTCAATGGGACATAGCGGCATCACTCTGCCTCACAATTTTTCCCATGAACTTCCACAGCGGCTCATTTCCCAAGAGTTCTTTGAGTGATCCTCTAATTATTATGGTTGCTTGTGATGCAATTGAAGCGCAGGTCACAAGCTGGATGGCATTTTTACTGCACAGTAAAGTGCTGACAGAGAACATTTGTACGTATGGGAGAGTTTATACACACGCCGGATTTGCAGATCGGTGCAGGTGAAAATCCCCGACAGCTGCAATGCAAAGCCTAGTGTGACCTACTCTTTTTTCCATTCAACCCAGCAGGGCTGAACGAAATAAAACTGACAGCTCAGGTTGGAGCCGCTGTACTAACATTCTGATGTTAGTACATCGTTCTAATTTGCTATGCTATTGTGTTCTGACGGGGGGAGGGGTGACGGCCCCCCACGCCAGAACACAACGGTCGGTGCTCTCAGCCTTTGGATAAAAGGGTTTTTCGGTCATGCCCCTTCGTCAGAAGCAGGCTGGCTCCTGTTGGACCGGCTGCAGTACACACAGGACCAGCCGATGCCGCCCGATATTCGGCACGTGTGTACTAGGCTTACGGCTCTTAAACTTTGCTTAACCTGAAGTTTTCCCCTTTTTTTGTGGTAATTAATGAGCACATGCTGAGTTGGTCTTATTGTTGGGATCCAGGTGAGTTTTTTTTTTTTATACATAATGATCAATTGGTTTTAAAGTTTTGCTCTCCAGTTGCTTCTTTCCAGGACAGGTCAGATCTGGCGGTTGTTATGAGGCAATACAGACTGTCTGTATCAGGGCCTGTGTATGTATGTGGTGTGCTTTCAGGTGCATTCAGCTTCTGACCTGCTTCACAGGTGCTGACGCCGCCATTCCTGGTAAGGGAACCCGGTAGGGAACCCTTTCGGCTTCACAGCGGGTTCCCTACTGCGCATGCCCGAAGCACGCTGCGCTTTCTAATTGGCCTGGTGGTGGGAGAAGGAGGAGTGGGGGGCCGAACTTCCAGGAGATCGGTTATACTGAAAAAAGATTGGGACTTTAGATGAAACATGCACCTAAAAAGGTGATACTGGGCAATGAGTGTCTGACCAAAAAATGGATACTATAACTGTACTAGCTGAATCTCAATATCCAGCACACAAGACAGTATAGCGTAGAAATAGCATTTATTTAATATATATAATACACATAATACATAGTAGCATATTCGCATCGTAGTAAAGGCACATTGATCCATATATCACATAATAAACATATAAAATTCATGATTGTTACAGCAGAATACTATATGGGATCATTTCATTATTTTTACCAATTTTTATCTGTAGACATGATTGTAGCATCAGAATAGCTTGACGCGTTTCGTGGAACTCTCCACTCATCAGGAGCAGATGCTGGTATATATCTGAAATTAATAAAGTTTGGTAGAATCTACCTATTGATAAAGGGTCTAGGATGGCAGGGGAGTATAGGGGGCAGATAAAGTAAAAAATATAAATACACCAGTATGGGACAAGGAAGATAACATATCCCAAACTTACAGATCACCTGTGGGTCTGATTGATAGCGATAGGGGCTGCAAGCAGGCCGGACAAGTTGTCAGTCCCGGGAGCTGAGGTGGTAATCCCTAGAGAAGAAGCTGGAAAATACCCTCAGGGGACAGCTGTCCCTGGGAGTGAGGTACCCCATTGAAGTGGAAAGTGAATAGAATAGCCATAAACAATCTGTAATGGATATAAAATAATGTGTATTAATACATATACTGTGTAGTATGCTTGCTAAAAATAAAAACAAAAATTTATTTTGTTATTAAATATTTACCAAGTGTGTTAACACCAAAGAATAAGTGAAAAATAGGTAGCTGAATGGGACCCTAAAGAATAAAATGGCGGTCATTGCAATATTTTATGCCACACTGTATTTGTGCAGCGGTCTTTCAAACGCATTTTTTTGGGGGAAAAAATACACTTCAATAAATAAAAAAAAAACGAAACAGTAAAGTTAGCCCAATTTTTTTGTATAATGTGAAAGATGATGTTACGCCGCGAGAAACGTGAGAGAATCGTGAGAGAATTGTGATCTTTATTCTAAGCAAAAAAATTGTGATCAGGCGAACTGAAACCCGGACACATATTTCAAAACCTGGACTGTCCGGGTGAATCCTGGACAGGTGAAAGCTTACATTGACAGGCCAAGCAAATGCACGAGTGGAGGGATTCTAGGGATGCGGTGCAAACCTAGTTGATGGATGCAGGGTGTGTGTGCTAATCAGGTCAGCTGGTAAACTACTTCCTGTGTCTTACTGGTTTCTCTGTTCCGAATCCACATACCAGGAAGTATTAAAGTTTTCTATGAACACAGCATAGGCTAAGGTAAGGCCTTGTTTTAAAAATCAAAGAAAGCTTTTATTTTTTCTGCAACGATTTATTAATGATATATTGGTACATTGGGGAGCTGGATTTTAGAAAAGAAAAAAAAGGTGAACTTAGCCTTTAAGGCTTGGGCATTGTGAGTTTGGCCATCTTTAACTTGCACAATGGAGGACGGAGGAAGGGGGCATGTTATGGTGTTGGGAATGTTGCTTTCTGCCTGATCACTTTGCTGGCTGAAAATGCACCCCATAGTCACTGGATCATCACCGAATCTTGGCAAAAAAGGTCGGTGGCCACTTTAAAGTGGTTGTAAACATCCGATAATTACAGGCCCCCCAGCCCCCCGGTTTACTTACCTGATACCCTCAAAAGTCCTGCTTCGAGAACACGCTGGATCTCGGCCCAGTCTTCTCGGCTCTTCATTGGATAGATTGATAGCAGCGCAGCCATTGGCTCGCGCTGCTGTCAATCAAATCCAATGACGCGGGGGCGGGGCCGAGTCCGGCATTCGTGTCTATGGACGCAAATGCTGGACTCGGGAGTGCGCCTGCAAGGTAACCCCCTTGGGAAAGCGCTTCCCAGAGGGGGTTATCTGATGCAGGGAGGAGCCGAGACAGCCGCCGAGGGACCCCAGAAGACGTGGATCAGGGCCACTCTGTGCAAAATGAGCTGCACAGCGGAGGTAAGTATGACATGTTTGTCACTTTTTTTTTTTTTTTGAACCTTTAGTATCACTTTAAGTTTCTGGGTTTTGGATGAACAGTCATCTCTCCAGCCCTATCTCCTTAATGGAGAAACATTACGTTTATCCCAGCGTTGAACATTCCCCGGAATGAGAGCCATAAGTTTGCAGTGGAGGCGGCAATGAGCAGGCTTATATTAGCACAGCGGTCGTCTGTCTAACGAATGTTGTAATCTAAAATACTCCTCCCGCGACAGAGGTCAGCGACCAAGAGGAACAATATTGAGAAAACTCGCAATTATGAAGTGTCTGCCGCCTCCTAACGTATCATCTCCGCCAGAGATTTGTAGCGACAGATAGGCAACCGTGCGGCTGGAGCCCAACACTTGTCCTGTGAGTGATGTAGAAAAACACAAAACAAATAACGGCCCGAAATCTCTCCCCCGGGGTCACTCAATATATCAGCCACGAAAGTGAGAACTGCAATGTTCCAAACACGGCTCATTCTATCTTCTGAGAAAAAAATGAATCTAGAAAAACAACACAACTTACACTTCGGTAGAAAGTGGCTGCAAATCGGCTGTAGGTCTAGTGAGTGGATTTTTTAGAGGGGGGGGGGGGGGAGAGGTTTGTTCTGGAGGAAGGTTTTTTTTGCATGTGGGGGGTATGTTACTTACTCCTAACCCCTGCAACATTATAATATGTACTACTGACCTCTGGTTTATGACTTTTATACTACTGATCTCTGAACTCAGGGTTACATGCTACTAACTCCTGCACTCTGCATTATGTACTGCTGACCTCTGATGTCTGCTTAAAATACTACTGACCACTGAACTCTGCGTTACTTCTGATCTCTGAAGCCTTCCGACCTTTCTTACTTTTTAATGGGGTCTTGTTACGTTCTCTCTTAACTTATATGAATTCCTGACCCCCACACAGTGCATTATATACTACTAGCCCCTGAACCCTTACTCCTGACCTCTGCACCACATAAACCTCATTACTTATGTAGAACTCTCCTAGGTAGGTGCTAGAAGAGAGAGTATAGTTTTTGGCTTTTCTGCTTACCAGGAAGATGGTCAGGTAAAACTAAGAGTGCTCTCTGCTTAACAGCGAGCAGGATCTATTGGTTAGGTCTGCTCATTGTGCTCAGGTGCAGTTCAGCTTGTTTGACTGTACCCCACTGGTCCAATAGGGAGGCATATTGGACAGTGGGAGGGGACCTGACATGTGAGTGCACAGGTTTTGTTACAGTCCTGGCAATTGGCTGAGGAAAAGTGCTGCATTGCATGTTGGGATACTGTATAACAGCCTAGGGTACATGTCCTCAGGTAGTTGAGCCTAGGAACAAAGTCCATGAGGAAGGGAGCGTCTTCCCTCTCCTCCACAAAGGTGGTTGTGCGACCTTGGGTGGTCAACCCAAGGGCCTAGACAGAAAGAGAGAGAAGCTGAACCCAGAGATCCTGCAGAGCTGACTGGAAAAGGAGACACCAGGAGGGATCTGATTCTGCCTACTGTGAGGTGTCAGTATAGGCATACCTCCCAACATTTTGAGATGGTAATGAGGGACACCTACTAACAAATGTATGTAGGCACAGGACATGCCCCCTGCCCCAACCCCATAAAAGGAGAATTAACCCCAAAAAAAAGGTTAATTAAATACAAAAGGACTTTTTTTTAACCACTACTATTCCTTTATATTGGCTGTACAATGTACAAATGCAGCAATTTAGAAATTGGATGAAAGGTTTAGCGCTGGGAAACACTTTTTGAAAGAGAAAAAGTGCATTTTATATACAACTATATAGATCAGACCAAAATGACGGACAAATGAGGGAGAAAGAGGGACAGAGGGACATTGCTAGAAATCAGGGACAGTCCATCGAAATCAGGGACAGTTGGGAGCTATGGTAAAGAGGATGCTAGAGAGTGTCCTGAAGATAATGTTGTAGGGCATCAAGTCTGCTGATAGTGAGAGCAAGAAGACTTAATTCCTCCATACATGTGGCTGTATGGTTAAAGCAGTGTGACTGCTTCCACAAATAATCCGATGAGGCCAAGTGAGAGTTGTCCTTATCCTCTGTGAATAGTTCCATTTGGAGTATCCCACTAATCCTTTCTCCCATCCAAGTTCCAAAATAAAATACAAAAATCAAAATACCCCAGGCTGGTCATTGAGTGGCGAGCAAGCGGTAATAAGAGTGGGACAAGTGGGAACCCCTAGCAACCAAAGTGGAAAACCCTTAGTAACCAGCTGCAGGTAAGTGGAGAGAGGCCTTTGAAGTCAACACACAGCAAGCCCCATGTGGACAGTGCTACACTTACTACTGACAGCTGAACCCTGTGCGACTTACTACCAACCTCTGAACTCTGCATTACATACTAATGGCCTCTGCACTCTGCTTTATTTACTTCTGACCTCAGTGCTCTCATTTACTATTGACCCGTGTACTCTGCATTATTTACTACTAACCTTGCACTCTGCGTTACTACTGACCTCTGAGTTACATACTGCTGACCCCTGCACTCTGCATTACTACTGACCTTGACACTCTGTGTTACTTACTACTGACCTCTGCACTACTATTGATCTCTGTACTCTTTGCTTTTTACTACTAACCTTGCACTCTGCATTACACTGACCCCTGTACTCTGTGCTTCTTACTACTAACTTTGCACACTGCATTACTACTGACCTCTGGACTCTGCATTACGCTGACCCCTGTACTCTGTGTTGCTTACTACTAACCTTGCACTCTGTGTTACTTAGTGCTGACCTCTGAACCTCTTTTTCATGGGGCTAGATTCTCTCCTTAAAACCTAACTAAAGCCAACCCCCCCTCCCCCAAATAAATAAATAAGCTTCAAGGTTAATTTCCCAATTGTTCCTTCTTGTTTCCTTAAAATCCTACATTTATTTTTATTTAGCCTATATAAATATCTTAGAATCGTTACGGAGATCCCCATCTGCATTCAGTTCCTTTATGCCTGTGTCTACAATTCATTCTGCTCTCTCAATATCTCCTTTTGTAGTCACACATTCAGACAAAGAGACAGAAGGGCTGATTTACTAAGAACAATGTGTTGCGCCGGTTCATACCTTAATTGGTGCGCCGGATAAATCATTGATTGGGCGAGCGAATCGGCGCACGCAGAAGCGCAACGTGATAATAAATATGTAAACGACAACTGTTGCCAGGGTAACTGCTGTTTTCTCATTGATAATAGCGCACGCCCATCTCATTGGATGTGTATGGTTGAGCAATTAGTAGGTGTTCACTTAATTAACCCTTTTGATGCTAATCTCATTCCTTTTACTTCTAATTAGTGATGAGCCGAACACCCCCGGGTTCGGTTCGCACCAGAACCCGCGAACGGACCGAAAGTTCGTACGAACATTAGAACCCTATTAAATGCAATGGATGCGAACGTTCGAATTCTAAAGTGCTAATTATAACGACTATTATGCATGTTATTGTCCTAAAAAGGGTTTGGGAACCCCGGTTCTGCACCAGGGGACATGTATCAATGCAAAAAGAAGTTTTAAAAACGGTCGTTTTTCGGGAGCAGTCATTTTAATGATGCATAAAGTGAAAAAAAAAAAAAGTCAAATATTCCTTTAAATATCGTACCTGGGGGGTGTCTAAAGTATGCCTGTGAAGTGCCACGTGTTTCCCGTGTTTAGAACTGTCCCTGCACAAAATGACACTTCTAAAAGGAAAAAAAAGCCATTTAAAACTGCTTGCGGCTTTAATGTAATGTCTGGTCCCGGTAATATGGATGAAAATCTTTAAGAAAAATGGCATAGCTACCCCATGACCCCCCCCCCCCCCACCCCAGCCCATTACCAGCCCCTTTGGGTCTTGTATGGATATTAAGGGGAACCCCGCACATAAATTAAAAAAGGCCCTATATACTCTGAACAGCCGTATACAGGCGGTGCATACAAGACAGGGACTGTAGGTTTGTTCTTATGTAGAATGTGTTTGTAATTTTGAACAGGTACATTGTTTAAGTGTAGCTCCAGCCCAAAAATCTATTTTTAAACTTTTTGGAAAACATAGGTAAGGGTTATCACCCCTGTAACATTTGTTTTGCTGTCTGTGCCCCTGTTCAGAACATTTCACCTCACTTTCCGTCCCAATGACAACTGTTTTTGAAATGTGGTGTTTTTCTTGAAACAAGGATTGGTGATAAAGCATCAGTACAGAGGAGACACCTTTCTCCCATATTAATTCTTACAGGAGAGAATTTTCCTTCCTAGGGGTAGATTTCCTCTCACTTCCTGTTGTCTTCTTGCGTTTGCAAGTAGGAGTCGTTTGTAAGTTGGATGTTTGAAAGTAGGGACCTGCCGTATATACTCTGCAGAAATAGGCCCCTTAGTTGTTGGTGTTGGCACAACACTGTAAGCACTCACAATTACTCTTGGTTGGTGCTGGAACGCCCTGCTGTCAACTATTTTATCAGGAATTGTAATTACATATAATTGTTGAACAGTGGTAGTAAAAATTGGGCCTTTGATGGTGATGCTGGTGCCACAACACTGTAAGCCCTGACAGTTACTCTTGGTGGGTGCAGCAATGGGCCCTGCTGTGAATTATTAGATCAAGAATTGTAATTGCATGCCCCTGTTGAACAGGGGCTGAAAAATTGGGCCTTTCGTGGTGGTGGTGGTGGTGGTGGTGTTGCCACAACACTGTAAGCCCTCAGAGTTACTCTTGGTGGGTGCAGGAATGGGCCCTGCTGTGAATTATTAGATCAAGAATTGTAATTACATGCCCCTTTTGAACAGGGGCTGAAAAATTGGGCCTTTCGTGGTGGTGGTGGTGGTGGCGTTGCCACAACACTGTAAGCCCTCAGAGTTACTCTTGGTGGGTGCAGCAATGGGCCCTGCTGTGAATTATTAGATCAAGAATTGTAATTACATGCCCCTGTTGAACAGGGGCTGAAAAATTGGGCCTTAGGCACTGGTGGCACAACACTGCAACCCCTCACAGATACTGTACTTGGAGCACAGCAATGAGCCCTGTTGCAAAGTATTGCTTCAAAAATTGTAATTACACGCCCCTGTTAAACAGGGGCTGAAAAATTGGGCCTTAGCCACTGGTGGCGGCACCCATAAACAAAAATGATCTTCCAAGCTATCATCATCAATCGTATCATTGAGGACTCGGAGGAGGAGGATAGCCAGTCAACATAACAGCACAGGCACTCAGCATCAGCATCAGTCTTGAAGGGATGTGACATGTTAAAATCAATTAGTCTGTTATATCAGCATCAGGTGTGTGGTAGCTGGTGGTGATCCAAGACTGGTTCATCTTGATGAAAGTCAGTCGATCAACCGAGTCGGTGGACAGGCGCACCCTGTGATCCGTGACAAATCCTCCAGCAGCACTGAATGTGCGTTCCGAAAGAACGCTGGATGCAGGACAGGCCAGTAGCTCAATTGCATACTGTGCAAGCTCTGGCCAGTGATCCATCCTCAAGACCCAGTAAGCCAGAGGATTTTCGGTGGGGAAGGTGTCCAAGTCTGACCTTGCCCCTAGATATTCCTGCACCATGTTTATCAGACGCTGGCGATGGTTGCTGGAACCGATCATACTTTGGGGCTGCGGACTAAAGAATTGTCTGAACGCATCGGTCAGACGGCCACCTTCCCCACCGCTCCTTCTTTGACTGGCCGAAGCCTCAGCAACTCGTTGTCCAGGACCAGGAGTTTGTAACCTCCCAGTCTCTGGGAACGCGTTGCACAGACCTTTCTGCAAGGCCTCCCGGAGTTGTCTCATCCTCTGCTCCCTCTGCGACGGTAACATAAGGTCCGCAACCTTACCCTTGTACCGTGGATCAAGGAGAGTGGCCAGCCAGTAATGGTCACTCTCCTTGATCCAAAGAATACGAGGATCCTTCCGCAGACTTTGCAGGATCAGGGAGGCCATGCAGCGTAGGTTAGCTGAGGCATTCGGTCCGGAGTCCTCTGGGTCACTAAGGACGACATGATCCGCAGCCACCTCCTCCCAGCCACGTACAAGTCCACTGGTTTCTTGGGACTGTAAATCATCCCTAAAAGACTGCTGCTGATGATGCTGAGTGCCAGCCTCCACCTCCATGCTGACACAATCCTCCTCCTCCTCCTCCTCCTCTTCCTGTGCGATGGGTGGGACAGAAGGAACACTGTCTGGGTAAAGGGGGCCTTGAGAGGCAAGGAAGTCCTCCTCTTCCTGCCTCTGTTCTGCCTCAAGTGCCCTGTCCATTATTCCACGCAGCGTGTGCTCCAACAGGTGGACAAGAGGTACAGTGTCACTGATGCATGCACTGTCACTGCTCACCATCCTCGTGGCCTCCTCAAATGGTGCCAGGACAGTGCATGCATCCCTGATCATGCCCCACTGGCGTGGAGAAAAAAAACCAAGCTCCCCTGACCCTGTCCTGGTGCCGTAGTCGCACAGGTACTCATTGATGGCCCTCTGCTGCGTGTGCAGCCGCTGCAGCATGGCCAACGTTGAGTTCCACCTGGTGGGCATGTCACATATAAGGCGGTTCTTGGGCAGGTTCAACTCCTTTTGCAGCTCAGCCAGGCGAGCACTGGCATTATAAGATCTGCGGAAATGCACACAGACTTTCCTGGCCTGCCTCAGGACATCCTGTAAGCCCGGGTACCTGCCCAAGAACCGCTGCACCACCAGGTTAAGGACGTGAGCCACACAGGGCACATGGGTCAGTTGTCCCTGTCGGAGGGCGGAGAGGAGGTTGGTGCCATTGTCGCAAACCACCATTCCTGGCTTAAGCTGGCGTGGCGTCAACCACCTCTCGGCCTGGCCCTGCAGAGCAGACAGGACCTCTGCCCCAGTGTGGCTTCTGTCCCCCAAACACACCAGCGCAAGCACGGCATGGCATCTTTTTGCCTGCGTACTTGCGTAGCCCCTTGAACGGCTACGGAGCACCGCTGGTTCAGAGGACAAAGCACAGGAAGAGGCCATGGAGGAAGAAGAAGAGGAGGGGGTGGAGGAGAGAGGTGTGTCACAACCAGTAGTAGCATTTTGGAGGCATGGCGGTGGAACAACCTCCAACACTACTGCACCTTGTCCTGCATCCTTCCCAGCTGCCAAAAGAGTGACCCAATGGGCCGTGAAAGAAAGGTAACGTCCCTGTCCATGCCTGCTGGACCATGAGTCAGCGGTAATATGCACCTTACCACTGACCGCCCTGTCCAGCGAGGCCAAGACATTGCCTTCCACATGCCGGTAGAGAGCCGGAATAGCCTTCCGTGAGAAAAAGTGGCGTTTGGGAACCTGCCACTGAGGAACCGCACATTGTACAAACTCACGGAAGGGGGCCGAGTCTACCAACTGAAAAGGCAGCAGTTGAAGCGCTAGCAATTTAGCCAAGCTAGCATTCAACCGCTGGGCATGTGGATGGCTGGGAGTGAACTTCTTTCGACGGTCCAGCAGCTAAGGCAGGGAAATTTGCCTGCTAGAATCGGACGTCGGTGTACTAGCAGAGTGGCCGCAAGTACTTGGCTGTGACACACCTAATTCTACACCTTCATTCCTCTCAGTGCATGTTTCAGAGAGGACTGAAGTTATAGTGGGGTTGGAGATCCCAGCTGATGCGGTGCAAGGAGAGGTCCGCTTTGTTCTTTGGTGTGGGTCTTTGAGGTAGGCTTGCCAACGAGCTGCATGGCAGGTCAACATATGTCTGGTCAGGCATGTGGTACCCAAGCGGCTGATGTTTTGGCCACGCGATATACGCTTGAGACATATGTTGCAAACAGCAGCTGTGCGATCTGATGCACTAGCCTCAAAAAAGGCCCACACCAAAGAACTTTTTGAATGACGGGCAGAGGCAGCGCCCTGCACAGGCGGAGCTCTGCGGTGTGATTCCGTCGGTGTACTGCCCTTACGCTGGCCACCAAAGGGCATCCTGCCTCGTTGGAGATGTGCCTCCTCCTCATCCTCCTCCTCCTCTCTCCTATTAGGCACCCACGTGGAGTCAGTGACCTCATCATCCCCTCCCTCCTCATCACTGGAGCCAATCTGGCAGTATGCTGCAGCTGCTGGAACATGACTGCCAGATTGGTGTCCTTCTTGAGCATCCCCTCTGTCTGCTCTCACGCTACTGCCTTCCTGTAGCTGGGTTTCATCATCAGACCCTTCGAAACGCTGGGCATCCTCCTGGAGCATGTACCCAACACTGTGCTCAAACAGTTCGGGGGACTCCTCAGGAGGAGGACATGGTGGGTCTAGGGAAGGAGTAGTGATGAGCCGAACACCCCCGGGTTCGGTTCGCACCAGAACCCGCGAACGGACCGAAAGTTCGTACGAACATTAGAACCCTATTAAATACAATGGATGCGAACGTTCGAATTCTAAAGTGCTAATTATAACAACTATTATGCATGTTATTGTCCTAAAAAGGGTTTGGGAACCCGGGTTCTGCACCAGGGGACATGTATCAATGCAAAAAGAAGTTTTAAAAACGGTCGTTTTTCGGGAGCAGTCATTTTAATGATGCATAAAGTGAAAAAAAAAAGTCAAATATTCCTTTAAATATCGTACCTGGGGGGTGTCTAAAGTATGCCTGTGAAGTGCCACGTGTTTCCCGTGTTTAGAACTGTCCCTGCACAAAATGACACTTCTAAAGGAAAAAAAAGCCATTTAAAACTGCTTGCGGCTTTAATGTAATGTCTGGTCCCGGTAATATGGATGAAAATCTTTAAGAAAAATGGCATAGCTACCCCATGACCCCCCCCCCCCCTACCCCAGCCCATTACCAGCCCCTTTGGGTCTTGTATGGATATTAAGGGGAACCCCGCACATAAAATAAAAAAGGCCCTATATACTCTGAACAGCCGTATACAGGCGGTGCATACAAGACAGGGACTGTAGGTTTGTTCTTATGTAGAATCTGTTTGTAATTTTGAACAGGTACATTGTTTAAGTGTAGCTCCAGCCCAAAAATCTATTTTTAAACTTTTTGGAAAACATAGGTAAGGGTTATCACCCCTGTAACATTTGCTTTGCTGTCTGTGCCCCTGTTCAGAACATTTCACCTCACTTTCCGTCCCAATGACAACTGTTTTTGAAATGTGGTGTTTTTCTTGAAACAAGGATTGCTGATAAAGCATCAGTACAGAGGAGACACCTTTCTCCCATATTAATTCTTACAGGAGAGAATTTTCCTTCCTAGGGGTAGATTTCCTCTCACTTCCTGTTGTCTTCTTGCGTTTGCAAGTAGGAGTCGTTTGTAAGTTGGATGTTTGAAAGTAGGGACCTGCCGTAGATACTCTGCAGAAATAGGCCCCTTAGTTGTTGGTGTTGGCACAACACTGTAAGCACTCACAGTTACTCTTGGTTGGTGCTGGAACGCCCTGCTGTCAACTATTATATCAGGAATTGTAATTACATATAATTGTTGAACAGTGGTAGTAAAAATTGGGCCTTTGATGGTGGTGCTGGTGCCACAACACTGTAAGCCCTGACAGTTACTCTTGGTGGGTGCAGCAATGGGCCCTGCTGTGAATTATTAGATCAAGAATTGTAATTGCATGCCCCTGTTGAACAGGGGCTGAAAAATTGGGCCTTTGGTGGTGGTGGTGGTGTTGACACAACACTGTAAGCCCTCAGAGTTACTCTTGGTGGGTGCAGGAATGGGCCCTGCTGTGAATTATTAGATCAAGAATTGTAATTACATGCCCCTGTTGAACAGGGGCTGAAAAATTGGGCCTTAGGCACTGGTGGCACAACACTACAACCCCTCACAGATACTGTACTTGGAGCACAGCAATGAGCCCTGTTGCAAAGTATTGCTTCAAAAATTGTAATGACACGCCCCTGTTAAACAGGGGCTGAAAAATTGGGCCTTAGGCACTGGTGCCACAACACTCCAACCCCTCACAGATACTGTACTTGGAGCACAGCAATGAGCCCTATGGCAAATTATTGCTAAAAAAATTGTAATTACACGCCCCTGTAAAACAGGGGCTGAAAAATTGGGCCTTAGCCACTGGTGGCGGCACCCATAAACAAAAATGATCTTCCAAGCTATCATCATCAATCGTATCATTGAGGACTCGGAGGAGGAGGATAGCCAGTCAACATAACAGCACAGACACTCAGCATCAGCATCAGTCTTGAAGGGATGTGACATGTTAAAATCAATTAGTCTGTTATATCAGCATCAGGTGTGTGGTAGCTGGTGGTGATCCAAGACTGGTTCATCTTGATGAAAGTCAGTCGATCAACCGAGTCGGTGGACGGGCGCACCCTGTGATCCGTGACAAATCCTCCAGCAGCACTGAATGTGCGTTCCGAAAGAACGCTGGATGCAGGACAGGCCAGTAGCTCAATTGCATACTGTGCAAGCTCTGGCCAGTGATCCATCCTCAAGACCCAGTAAGCCAGAGGATTTTCGGTGGGGAAGGTGTCCAAGTCTGACCTTGCCCCTAGATATTCCTGCACCATGTTTATCAGACGCTGGCGATGGTTGCTGGAACCAATCATACTTTGGGGCTGCGGACTAAAGAATTGTCTGAACGCATCGGTCAGACGGCCACCTTCCCCACCGCTCCTTCTTTGACTGGCCGAAGCCTCAGCAACTCGTTGTCCTGGACCAGGAGTTTGTAACCTCCCAGTCTCTGGGAACGCGTTGCACAGACCTTTCTGCAAGGCCTCCCGGAGTTGTCTCATCCTCTGCTCCCTCTGCGACGGTAACATAAGGTCCGCAACCTTACCCTTGTACCGTGGATCAAGGAGAGTGGCCAGCCAGTAATGGTCCCTCTCCTTGATCCGAAGAATACGAGGATCCTTCTGCAGACTTTGCAGGATCAGGGAGGCCATGCAGCGTAGGTTTGCTGAGGCATTCGCTCCGGAGTCCTCTGGGTCACTAAGGACGACATGATCCGCAGTCACCTCCTCCCAGCCACGTACAAGTCCACTGGTTTCTTGGGACTGTAAATCATCCCTAAAAGACTGCTGCTGATGATGCTGAGTGCCAGCCTCCACCTCCATGCTGACACAATCCTCCTCCTCCTCCTCCTCCTCCTCCTCTTCCTCTTCCTGTGCGATGGGTGGGACAGAAGGAACACTGTCTGGGTAAAGGGGGCCTTGAGAGGCAAGGAAGTCCTCCTCTTCCTGCCTCTGTTCTGCCTCAAGTGCCCTGTCCATTATTCCACGCAGCGTGTGCTCCAACAGGTGGACAAGAGGTACAGTGTCACTGATGCATGCACTGTCACTGCTCACCATCCTCGTGGCCTCCTCAAATGGTGCCAGGACAGTGCATGCATCCCTGATCATGCCCCACTGGCGTGGAGAAAAAAAAACAAGCTCCCCTGACCCTGTCCTGGTGCTGTAGTCGCACAGGTACTCATTGATGGCCCTCTGCTGCGTGTGCAGCCGCTGCAGCATGGCCAACGTTGAGTTCCACCTGGTGGGCATGTCACATATAAGGCGGTTCTTGGGCAGGTTCAACTCCTTTTGCAGCTCAGCCAGGCGAGCACTGGCATTATAAGATCTGCGGAAATGCACACAGACTTTCCTGGCCTGCCTCAGGACATCCTGTAAGCCCGGGTACCTGCCCAAGAACCGCTGCACCACCAGGTTAAGGACGTGAGCCACACAGGGCACATGGGTCAGTTGTCCCTGTCGGAGGGCGGAGAGGAGGTTGGTGCCATTGTCGCAAACCACCATTCCTGGCTTAAGCTGGCGTGGCGTCAACCACCTCTCGGCCTGGCCCTGCAGAGCAGACAGGACCTCTGCCCCAGTGTGGCTTCTGTCCCCCAAACACACCAGTGCAAGCACGGCATGGCATCTTTTTGCCTGCGTACTTGCGTAGCCCCGTGAACGGCTACGGAGCACCGCTGGTTCATAGGACAAACCACAGGAAGAGGCCATGGAGGAAGAAGAAGAGGAGGGGGTGGAGGAGAGAGGTGTGTCACAACCAGTAGTAGCATTTTGGAGGCGTGGCGGTGGGACAACCTCCAACACTACTGCACCTTGTCCTGCATCCTTCCCAGCTGCCAAAAGAGTGACCCAATGGGCCGTGAAAGAAAGGTAACGTCCCTGTCCATGCCTGCTGGACCATGAGTCAGCGGTAATATGCACCTTACCGCTGACCGCCCTGTCCAGCGAGGCCAAGACATTGCCTTCCACATGCCGGTAGAGAGCCGGAATAGCCTTCCGTGAGAAAAAGTGGCATTTGGGAACCTGCCACTGAGGAACCGCACATTGCACAAACTCACGGAAGGGGGCCGAGTCTACCAACTGAAAAGGCAGCAGTTGAAGCGCTAGCAATTTAGCCAAGCTAGCATTCAACCGCTGGGCATGTGGATGGCTGGGAGTGAACTTCTTTCGACGGTCCAGCAGCTGGGGCAGGGAAATTTGCCTGCTAGAATCGGACGTCGGTGTACTGCTAGCAGAGTGGCCGCAAGTACTTGGCTGTGACACACCTAATTCTACACCTTCATTCCTCTCAGTGCATGTTTCAGAGAGGACTGAAGTTATAGTGGGGTTGGAAATCCCAGCTGATGCGGTGCAAGGAGAGGTCCGCTTTGTTCTTTGGTGTGGGTCTTTGAGGTAGGCTTGCCAACGAGCTGCATGGCAGGTCAACATATGTCTGGTCAGGCATGTGGTACCCAAGCGGCTGATGTTTTGGCCACGCGATATACGCTTGAGACATATGTTGCAAACAGCAGCTGTGCGATCTGATGCACTAGCCTCAAAAAAGGCCCACACCAAGGAACTTTTTGAATGACGGGCAGAGGCAGCGCCCTGCACAGGCGGAGCTCTGCGGTGTGATTCCGTCGGTGTACTGCCCTTACGCTGGCCACCAAAGGGCATCCTGTCTCGTTGGAGATGTGCCTCCTCCTCATCCTCCTCCTCCTCTCTCCTATTAGGCACCCACGTGGAGTCAGTGACCTCATCATCCCCTCCCTCCTCATCACTGGAGCCAATCTGGCAGTATGCTGCAGCTGCTGGAACATGACTGCCAGATTGGTGTCCTTCTTGAGCATCCCCTCTGTCTGCTCTCACCCTACTGCCTTCCTGTAGCTGGGTTTCATCATCAGACCCTTCGAAACGCTGGGCATCCTCCTGGAGCATGTACCCAACACTGTGCTCAAACAGTTCGGGGGACTCCTCAGGAGGAGGACATGGTGGGTCTAGGGAAGGAGTGACTGATGATGAGTCTGACATTGATACCAGGGAAGAGGACGCTTTGGCAGCTGCTTTGCCAGTACCCTGAGCCTGGGTGAGAGAGGATGAGGAGGAGGAGGAGGGCTTGGTCATCCACTCTACCAAGTCTTCGGCATGATGTGGCTCAACATGTCCAGCTGCGGAAAAGAAGGACAAGCGTGTCCCATGGCCATGTGCTGATGACAATGCACCGCGTCCACGACCAGCACTGTTGCCCCCAGACACAGAGCCTGCTTGCCCTCTTTTATTGCCTCCTGACTGTCTGCCTCTCCTTGTTTGCCTTCCAGACATTCTAATAGATGGCCTGCAGGGAGATGGGAAAAAAGCAATAAGGGCTACCTTCAGGTGTCCTTCTCTGTCCCTTGAAACAAGGACTTGCACAGTGAAAGAAACTGACACTCTCCCTACCTACAGTTTTCTGTCCCTAGAAAAAATGTTTTTTTTAAGCACAATATAGCACAAGGAGAATTCACTCACTGTCCTTCCAGGTCCCTAGAAACAAGGACTTGCACAGTGAAAGAAACTGACACTCTCCCTACCTACAGTTTTCTGTCCCTAGAAAAAATGTTTTTTTTAAGCACAATATAGCACAAGGAGAATTCACTCACTGTCCTTCCAGGTCCCTGGAAACAAGGACTTGCACAGTGAAAGAAACTGACACTCTCCCTACCTACAGTTTTCTGTCCCTAGAAAAGATGTTTTTTTTAAGCACAATATAGCACAAGGAGAATTCACTCACTGTCCTTCCAGGTCCCTGGAAACAAGGACTTGCACAGTGAAAGAAACTGACACTCTCCCTACCTCCAGTTTTCTGTCCCTAGAAAAAATGTTTTTTTTAAGCACAATATAGCACAAGGAGAATTCACTCACTGTCCTTCCAGGTCCCTAGAAACAAGGACTTACACAGTGAAAGAAACTGACACTCTCCCTACCTACAGTTTTCTGTCCCTAGAAAAAATGTTTTTTTTAAGCACAATATAGCACAAGGAGAATTCACTCACTGTCCTTCCAGGTCCCTAGAAACAAGGACTTGCACAGTGAAAGAAACTGACACTCTCCCTACCTACAGTTTTCTGTCCCTAGAAAAAATGTTTTTTTTAAGCACAATATAGCACAAGGAGAATTCACTCACTGTCCTTCCAGGTCCCTAGAAACAAGGACTTGCACAGTGAAAGAAACTGACACTCTCCCTACCTACAGTTTTCTGTCCCTAGAAAAAATGTTTTTTTTAAGCACAATATAGCACAAGGAGAATTCACTCACTGTCCTTCCAGGTCCCTAGAAACAAGGACTTGCACAGTGAAAGAAACTGACACTCTCCCTACCTACAGTTTTCTGTCCCTAGAAAAAATGTTTTTTTTAAGCACAATATAGCACAAGGAGAATTCACTCACTGTCCTTCCAGGTCCCTAGAAACAAGGACTTACACAGTGAAAGAAACTGACACTCTCCCTACCTACAGTTTTCTGTCCCTAGAAAAAATGTTTTTTTTAAGCACAATATAGCACAAGGAGAATTCACTCACTGTCCTTCCAGGTCCCTGGAAACAAGGACTTGCACAGTGAAAGAAACTGACACTCTCCCTACCTACAGTTTTCTGTCCCTAGAAAAAATGTTTTTTTTAAGCACAATATAGCACAAGGAGAATTCACTCACTGTCCTTCCAGGTCCCTAGAAACAAGGACTTGCACAGTGAAAGAAACTGACACTCTCCCTACCTACAGTTTTCTGTCCCTAGAAAAAATGTTTTTTTTAAGCACAATATAGCACAAGGAGAATTCACTCACTGTCCTTCCAGGTCCCTGGAAACAAGGACTTGCACAGTGAAAGAAACTGACACTCTCCCTACCTACAGTTTTCTGTCCCTAGAAAAAATGTTTTTTTTAAGCACAATATAGCACAAGGAGAATTCACTCACTGTCCTTCCAGGTCCCTGGAAACAAGGACTTGCACAGTGAAAGAAACTGACACTCTCCCTACCTACAGTTTTCTGTCCCTAGAAAAAATGTTTTTTTTAAGCACAATATAGCACAAGGAGAATTCACTCACTGTCCTTCCAGGTCCCTAGAAACAAGGACTTACACAGTGAAAGAAACTGACACTCTCCCTACCTACAGTTTTCTGTCCCTAGAAAAAATGTTTTTTTTAAGCACAATATAGCACAAGGAGAATTCACTCACTGTCCTTCCAGGTCCCTAGAAACAAGGACTTGCACAGTGAAAGAAACTGACACTCTCCCTACCTACAGTTTTCTGTCCCTAGAAAAAATGTTTTTTTTAAGCACAATATAGCACAAGGAGAATTCACTCACTGTCCTTCCAGGTCCCTAGAAACAAGGACTTGCACAGTGAAAGAAACTGACACTCTCCCTACCTACAGTTTTCTGTCCCTAGAAAAAATGTTTTTTTTAAGCACAATATAGCACAAGGAGAATTCACTCACTGTCCTTCCAGGTCCCTAGAAACAAGGACTTGCACAGTGAAAGAAACTGACACTCTCCCTACCTACAGTTTTCTGTCCCTAGAAAAAATGTTTTTTTTAAGCACAATATAGCACAAGGAGAATTCACTCACTGTCCTTCCAGGTCCCTAGAAACAAGGACTTACACAGTGAAAGAAACTGACACTCTCCCTACCTACAGTTTTCTGTCCCTAGAAAAAATGTTTTTTTTAAGCACAATATAGCACAAGGAGAATTCACTCACTGTCCTTCCAGGTCCCTAGAAACAAGGACTTGCACAGTGAAAGAAACTGACACTCTCCCTACCTACAGTTTTCTGTCCCTAGAAAAAATGTTTTTTTTAAGCACAATATAGCACAAGGAGAATTCACTCACTGTCCTTCCAGGTCCCTAGAAACAAGGACTTGCACAGTGAAAGAAACTGACACTCTCCCTACCTACAGTTTTCTGTCCCTAGAAAAAATGTTTTTTTTAAGCACAATATAGCACAAGGAGAATTCACTCACTGTCCTTCCAGGTCCCTAGAAACAAGGACTTGCACAGTGAAAGAAACTGACACTCTCCCTACCTACAGTTTTCTGTCCCTAGAAAAAATGTTTTTTTTAAGCACAATATAGCACAAGGAGAATTCACTCACTGTCCTTCCAGGTCCCTGGAAACAAGGACTTGCACAGTGAAAGAAACTGACACTCTCCCTACCTACAGTTTTCTGTCCCTAGAAAAAATGTTTTTTTTAAGCACAATATAGCACAAGGAGAATTCACTCACTGTCCTTCCAGGTCCCTGGAAACAAGGACTTGCACAGTGAAAGAAACTGACACTCTCCCTACCTACAGTTTTCTGTCCCTAGAAAAAATGTTTTTTTTAAGCACAATATAGCACAAGGAGAATTCACTCACTGTCCTTCCAGGTCCCTAGAAACAAGGACTTGCACAGTGAAAGAAACTGACACTCTCCCTACCTACAGTTTTCTGTCCCTAGAAAAAAATGTTTTTTTTAAGCACAATATAGCACAAGGAGAATTCACTCACTGTCCTTCCAGGTCCCTAGAAACAAGGACTTACACAGTGAAAGAAACTGACACTCTCCCTACCTACAGTTTTCTGTCCCTAGAAAAAATGTTTTTTTTAAGCACACTATAGCACAAGCACAAAACACACTGACACTCTCCTTACCTATCCTTCTCTTTCCCTAAACTAAAGGAATCCAGGTTAAGCAAGAAAGAAATAAAAGTCACTGTCCCTGCCTATGCTGCTCTATCCCTGCTCCGGAACACACTACACTAGGTCGCCGTGCTGGCGGCCTTTTATAGTGTGGGGCGTGTACTAAACACCCTCAGCAATAATTGGCCACAGGCATCCTGCCTGTGGCCAATCATTGCTCTCCTCGCTGCCGGCGCTGTGATTGGCCAAGCATGCGGGGTCACAGTGCATGCTTGGCCAATCACAGCGCCTGGATGACACTGCGATGGCGTAGTGCATTGTGGGCCGTTCGCGTCACTCGAATTTGGCGCGAACGGCCCAAATCGTTCGATCTTCGTCGAACGATCGAACAGCCGATGTTCGAGTCGAACGTATGTTCGATTCGAACACGAAGCTCATCCCTAGGAAGGAGTGACTGATGATGAGTCTGACATTGATACCAGGGAAGAGAGGACGCTTTGGCAGCTGCTTTGCCAGTACCCTGAGCCTGGGTGAGAGAGGATGAGGAGGAGGAGGAGGGCTTGGTCATCCACTCTACCAAGTCTTCGGCATGATGTGGCTCAACATGTCCAGCTGCCGAAAAGAAGGACAAGCGTGTCCCATGGCCATGTGCTGATGACAATGCACCGCGTCCACGACCAGCACTGTTGCCCCCAGACACAGAGCCTGCTTGCCCTCTTTTATTGCCTCCTGACTGTCTGCCTCTCCTTGTTTGCCTTCCAGACATTCTAATGGATGGCCTGCAGGGAGATGGGAAAAAAGCAATAAGGGCTACCTTCAGGTGTCCTTCTCTGTCCCTTTACTTAGGGATTTCTAAATATGGTTGAGGATGATTGCTTGCGCACAGAATAGCACAATGACAATTTCCCTGACTGTCCAAAAAACAAGGATTTCAAAGATGGTTGATGATGAATGCTTTAGCACAGTATAGCACAAGGAGAATTTCCCTCACTGTCCTTCCCTGTCCCTACAAACAAGGATTAGCACAGTAAAACACACTGACACTCTCCCTACCTATAGTTTTCTGTCCCTATAAAAAATGTTTTTTTAAAGATGGTTGATGATGAATGCTTTAGCACAGTATAGCTCAAGGAGAATTTCCCTCACTGTCCTTCCCTGTCCCTACAAACAAGGATTAGCACAGTAAAACACACTGACACTCTCCCTACCTATAGTTTTCTGTCCCTATAAAAAATGTTTTTCTAAAGATGGTTGATGAGGAATGCTTTAGCACAGTATAGCACAAGGAGAATTTCCCTCACTGTCCTTCCCTGTCCCTACAAACAAGGATTAGCACAGTAAAACACACTAACACTCTCCCTACCTATAGTTTTCTGTCCCTATAAAAAATGTTTTTTTAAAGATGGTTGATGATGAATGTTTTAGCACAGTATAGCACAAGGAGAATTTCCCTCACTGTCCTTCCCTGTCCCTACAAACAAGGATTAGCACAGTAAAACACACTGACACTCTCCCTACCTATAGTTTTCTGTCCCTATAAAAAATGTTTTTTTAAAGATGGTTGATGATGAATGCTTTAGCACAGTATAGCACAAGGAGAATTTCCCTCACTGTCCTTCCCTGTCCCTACAAACAAGGATTAGCACAGTAAAACACACTGACACTCTCCCTACCTATAGTTTTCTGTCCCTATAAAAAATGTTTTTTTAAAGATGGTTGATGATGAATGCTTTAGCACAGTATAGCACAAGGAGAATTTCCCTCACTGTCCTTCCCTGTCCCTACAAACAAGGATTAGCACAGTAAAACACACTGACACTCTCCCTACCTATAGTTTTCTGTCCCTATAAAAAATGTTTTTTTAAAGATGGTTGATGATGAGTGCTTTAGCACAGTATAGCACAAGGAGAATTTCCCTCACTGTCCTTCCCTGTCCCTACAAACAAGGATTAGCACAGTAAAACACACTGACACTCTCCCTACCTATAGTTTTCTGTCCCTATAAAAAATGTTTTTTTAAAGATGGTTGATGATGAATGCTTTAGCACAGTATAGCACAAGGAGAATTTCCCTCACTGTCCTTCCCTGTCCCTACAAACAAGGATTAGCACAGTAAAACACACTGACACTCTCCCTACCTATAGTTTTCTGTCCCTATAAAAAATGTTTTTTTAAAGATGGTTGATGATGAATGCTTTAGCACAGTATAGCACAAGGAGAATTTCCCTCACTGTCCTTCCCTGTCCCTACAAACAAGGATTAGCACAGTAAAACACACTGACACTCTCCCTACCTATAGTTTTCTGTCCCTATAAAAAATGTTTTTTTAAAGATGGTTGATGATGAATGCTTTAGCACAGTATAGCACAAGGAGAATTTCCCTCACTGTCCTTCCCTGTCCCTACAAACAAGGATTAGCACAGTAAAACACACTGACACTCTCCCTACCTATAGTTTTCTGTCCCTATAAAAAATGTTTTTTTAAAGATGGTTGATGATGAATGCTTTAGCACAGTATAGCACAAGGAGAATTTCCCTCACTGTCCTTCCCAGTCCCTACAAACAAGGATTAGCACAGTAAAACACACTGACACTCTCCCTACCTATAGTTTTCTGTCCCTATAAAAAATGTTTTTTTAAAGATGGTTGATGATGAATGCTTTAGCACAGTATAGCACAAGGAGAATTTCCCTCACTGTCCTTCCCTGTCCCTACAAACAAGGATTAGCACAGTAAAACACACTGACACTCTCCCTACCTATAGTTTTCTGTCCCTATAAAAAATGTTTTTTTAAAGATGGTTGATGAAGAATGCTTTAGCACAGTATAGCACAAGGAGAATTTCCCTCACTGTCCTTCCCTGTCCCTACAAACAAGGATTAGCACAGTAAAACACACTGACACTCTCCCTACCTATAGTTTTCTGTCCCTATAAAAAATGTTTTTTTAAAGATGGTTGATGATGAATGCTTTAGCACAGTATAGCACAAGGAGAATTTCCCTCACTGTCCTTCCCTGTCCCTACAAACAAGGATTAGCACAGTAAAACACACTGACACTCTCCCTACCTATAGTTTTCTGTCCCTATAAAAAATGTTTTTCTAAAGATGGTTGATGATGAATGCTTTAGCACAGTATAGCACAAGGAGAATTTCCCTCACTGTCCTTCCCTGTCCCTACAAACAAGGATTAGCACAGTAAAACACACTGACACTCTCCCTACCTATAGTTTTCTGTCCCTATAAAAAATGTTTTTTTAAAGATGGTTGATGATGAATGCTTTAGCACAGTATAGCACAAGGAGAATTTCCCTCAATGTCCTTCCCTGTCCCTACAAACAAGGATTAGCACAGTAAAACACACTGACACTCTCCCTACCTATAGTTTTCTGTCCCTATAAAAAAAGTTTTTTTAAAGATGGTTGATGATGAATGCTTTAGCACAGTATACACAAGGAGAATTTCCCTCACTGTCCTTCCCTGTCCCTACAAACAAGGATTAGCACAGTAAAACACACTGACACTCTCCCTACCTATAGTTTTCTGTCCCTATAAAAAATGTTTTTTAAAGATGGTTGATGATGAATGCTTTAGCACAGTATAGCACAAGGAGAATTTCCCTCACTGTCCTTCCCTGTCCCTACAAACAAGGATTAGCACAGTAAAACACACTGACACTCTCCCTACCTATAGTTTTCTGTCCCTATAAAAAATGTTTTTTTAAAGATGGTTGATGATGAATGCTTTAGCACAGTATAGCACAAGGAGAATTTCCCTCACTGTCCTTCCCTGTCCCTACAAACAAGGATTAGCACAGTAAAACACACTGACACTCTCCCTACCTATAGTTTTCTGTCCCTATAAAAAAAGTTTTTTTAAAGATGGTTGATGATGAATGCTTTAGCACAGTATAGCACAAGGAGAATTTCCCTCACTGTCCTTCCCTGTCCCTACAAACAAGGATTAGCACAGTAAAAACACACTGACACTCTCCCTACCTATAGTTTTCTGTCCCTATAAAAAATGTTTTTTTAAAGATGGTTGATGATGAATGCTTTAGCACAGTATAGCACAAGGAGAATTTCCCTCACTGTCCCTACAAACAAGGATTAGCACATTAAAACACACTGACACTCTCCCTACCTATAGTTTTCTGTCCCTATAAAAAAAGTTTTTTTAAAGATGGTTGATGATGAATGCTTTAGCACAGCATAGCACAAGGAGAATTTCCCTCACTGTCCTTCCCTGTCCCTACAAACAAGGATTAGCACAGTAAAACACACTGACACTCTCCCTACCTATAGTTTTCTGTCCCTATAAAAAATGTTTTTTAAAGATGGTTGATGATGAATGCTTTAGCACAGTATAGCACAAGGAGAATTTCCCTCACTGTCCTTCCCTGTCCCTACAAACAAGGATTAGCACAGTAAAACACACTGACACTCTCCCTACCTATAGTTTTCTGTCCCTATAAAAAATGTTTTTTTAAAGATGGTTGATGATGAATGCTTTAGCACAGTATAGCACAAGGAGAATTTCCCTCACTGTCCTTCCCTGTCCCTACAAACAAGGATTAGCACATTAAAACACACTGACACTCTCCCTACCTATAGTTTTCTGTCCCTATAAAAAATGTTTTTTTAAAGATGGTTGATGATGAATGCTTTAGCACAGTATAGTACAAGGAGAATTTCCCTCACTGTCCTTCCCTGTCCCTACAAACAAGGATTAGCACAGTAAAACACACTGACACTCTCCCTACCTATAGTTTTCTGTCCCTATAAAAAATGTTTTTTTAAAGATGGTTGATGATGAATGCTTTAGCACAGTATAGCACAAGGAGAATTTCCCTCACTGTCCTTCCCTGTCCCTACAAACAAGGATTAGCACAGTAAAACACACTGACACTCTCCCTACCTATAGTTTTCTGTCCCTATAAAAAATGTTTTTCTAAAGATGGTTGATGATGAATGCTTTAGCACAGTATAGCACAAGGAGAATTTCCCTCACTGTCCTTCCCTGTCCCTACAAACAAGGATTAGCACAGTAAAACACACTGACACTCTCCCTACCTATAGTTTTCTGTCCCTATAAAAAATGTTTTTTTAAAGATGGTTGATGATAAATGCTTTAGCACAGTATAGCACAAGGAGAATTTCCCTCACTGTCCTTCCCTGTCCCTACAAACAAGGATTAGCACAGTAAAACACAGTGACACTCTCCCTACCTATAGTTTTCTGTCCCTATAAAAAATGTTTTTTTAAAGATGGTTGATGATGAATGCTTTAGCACAGTATAGCACAAGGAGAATTTCCCTCACTGTCCTTCCCTGTCCCTACAAACAAGGATTAGCACAGTAAAACACACTGACACTCTCCCTACCTATAGTTTTCTGTCCCTATAAAAAATGTTTTTTTTAAAGATGGTTGATGATGAATGCTTTAGCACAGTATAGCACAAGGAGAATTTCCCTCACTGTCCTTCCCTGTCCCTACAAACAAGGATTAGCACAGTAAAACACACTGACACTCTCCCTACCTATAGTTTTCTGTCCCTATAAAAAATGTTTTTTTAAAGATGGTTGATGATGAATGCTTTAGCACAGTATAGCACAAGGAGAATTTCCCTCACTGTCCTTCCCTGTCCCTACAAACAAGGATTAGCACAGTAAAACACACTGACACTCTCCCTACCTATAGTTTTCTGTCCCTATAAAAAAATGTTTTTTTAAAGATGGTTGATGATGAGTGCTTTAGCACAGTATAGCACAAGGAGAATTTCCCTCACTGTCCTTCCCTGTCCCTACAAACAAGGATTAGCACAGTAAAACACACTGACACTCTCCCTACCTATAGTTTTCTGTCCCTATAAAAAATGTTTTTTTAAAGATGGTTGATGATGAATGCTTTAGCACAGTATAGCACAAGGAGAATTTCCCTCACTGTCCTTCCCTGTCCCTACAAACAAGGATTAGCACAGTAAAACACACTGACACTCTCCCTACCTATAGTTTTCTGTCCCTATAAAAAATGTTTTTTTAAAGATGGTTGATGATGAATGCTTTAGCACAGTATAGCACAAGGAGAATTTCCCTCACTGTCCTTCCCTGTCCCTACAAACAAGGATTAGCACAGTAAAACACACTGACACTCTCCCTACCTATAGTTTTCTGTCCCTATAAAAAATGTTTTTCTAAAGATGGTTGATGATGAATGCTTTAGCACAGTATAGCACAAGGAGAATTTCCCTCACTGTCCTTCCCTGTCCCTACAAACAAGGATTAGCACAGTAAAACACACTGACACTCTCCCTACCTATAGTTTTCTGTCCCTATAAAAAATGTTTTTTTAAAGATGGTTGATGATGAATGCTTTAGCACAGTATAGCACAAGGAGAATTTCCCTCACTGTCCTTCCCTGTCCCTACAAACAAGGATTAGCACAGTAAAACACACTGACACTCTCCCTACCTATAGTTTTCTGTCCCTATAAAAAAAGTTTTTTTAAAGATGGTTGATGATGAATGCTTTAGCACAGTATAGCACAAGGAGAATTTCCCTCACTGTCCTTCCCTGTCCCTACAAACAAGGATTAGCACAGTAAAACACACTGACACTCTCCCTACCTATAGTTTTCTGTCCCTATAAAAAATGTTTTTTAAAGATGGTTGATGATGAATGCTTTAGCACAGTATAGCACAAGGAGAATTTCCCTCACTGTCCTTCCCTGTCCCTACAAACAAGGATTAGCACAGTAAAACACACTGACACTCTCCCTACCTATAGTTTTCTGTCCCTATAAAAAATGTTTTTTTAAAGATGGTTGATGATGAATGCTTTAGCACAGTATAGCACAAGGAGAATTTCCCTCACTGTCCTTCCCTGTCCCTACAAACAAGGATTAGCACAGTAAAACACACTGACACTCTCCCTACCTATAGTTTTCTGTCCCTATAAAAAATGTTTTTTTAAAGATGGTTGATGAAGAATGCTTTAGCACAGTATAGCACAAGGAGAATTTCCCTCACTGTCCTTCCCTGTCCCTACAAACAAGGATTAGCACAGTAAAACACACTGACACTCTCCCTACCTATAGTTTTCTGTCCCTATAAAAAATGTTTTTTTAAAGATGGTTGATGATGAATGCTTTAGCACAGTATAGCACAAGGAGAATTTCCCTCACTGTCCTTCCCTGTCCCTACAAACAAGGATTAGCACAGTAAAACACACTGACACTCTCCCTACCTATAGTTTTCTGTCCCTATAAAAAATGTTTTTTTTAAAGATGGTTGATGATGAATGCTTTAGCACAGTATAGCACAAGGAGAATTTCCCTCACTGTCCTTCCCTGTCCCTACAAACAAGGATTAGCACAGTAAAACACACTGACACTCTCCCTACCTATAGTTTTCTGTCCCTATAAAAAATGTTTTTTTAAAGATGGTTGATGATGAATGCTTTAGCACAGTATAGCACAAGGAGAATTTCCCTCACTGTCCTTCCCTGTCCGTACAAACAAGGATTAGCACAGTAAAACACACTGACACTCTCCCTACCTATAGTTTTCTGTCCCTATAAAAAATGTTTTTTTAAAGATGGTTGATGATGAATGCTTTAGCACAGTATAGCACAAGGAGAATTTCCCTCACTGTCCTTCCCTGTCCCTAGAAACAAGGATTAGCACAGTAAAACACACTGACACTCTCCCTACCTATCCTTCTCTTTCCCTAAACTAAAGGAATCCAGGTTAAGCAAGAAAAAAAAATGTCACTGTCCCTGCCTATGTTTCTCTTTCCCTGCTCCGGAACACACTACACTAGGCCGCCGTGCTGGCGGCCTTTTATAGTGTGGGGCGTGTACTAAACACCCTCAGCAATAATTGGCCACAGGCATCCTGCCTGTGGCCAATCATTGCTCTCCTCGCTGCCGGCGCTGTGATTGGCCAAGCATGCGGGGTCACAGTGCATGCTTGGCCAATCACAGCGCCTGGATGACACTGCGATGGCGTAGTGCATTGTGGGCCGCGAATTAGGCGCGAACGGCCCAAATCGTTCGTTGTTCGGCGAACGATCGAACAGCCGATGTTCGAGTCAAACGTATGTTCGACTCGAACACCGAGCTCATCCCTACTTCTAATATATCTTTGAATAGTTTTTTCTATTTTCACACAAATCTTTCAATACATTACAAAGAACAGAAAAGTATTTCTAAACCCAATAAATTAATAATTTCAGATCCTGATCTTTAAAGGTGACCATACACTTCAATCTTAAAAAAAATAAGAAAAATTATAAAAATTTGATTAGGCAAGAGCCTGTTTGATTTCCAAAAATTTGAATTAATTGTTCATGTGCGTATTCCTATTGCCTATTTTGCCGAAATCTCAAGTTGTACAGAGATTGGACAATCAGATTGCATAGTGCATGACCGTCTTAAGTGCCAGATTTGGAATGTAGATGTGCCATGACCCACTTGTATTTTCACAAGTGGACACAAGAACTTACATCTCTAGATACATATATGTGCAGCACAGTGGTGTAGTGGTTAGCGCTTTCACCTAGCACCAAAAAGGGTCGCTGGTTCGAATCCCAGCCATGACACCATCTGCCTGGAGTTTGCATGTTCTCCCTGTGCCTGCGTGGGTTTCCTCCCAGAATCTAAAAACGTGCTGTAAATCGGATCCTGTCTAAATTGGCCCTAATATGTATGAATGTGTGTAAGGGACCCACACAAACACCACCCCATGTTAAAAAAAAAAAATTCTCTTAATTTGCAAATAAGGATCATCTCTTCCTCAGAGAACATAGCAGCAGTACAAGCAACTTCCTGTAGGGGCGTGATGTCATTCCTGTGTGCTGGCCACCGCTTTCCGAGAACCACATATGCGCATACATGTGCGCACACAGCAGTTGCGCATCTTTTATACACGGCGGTCGCGCATCTAGCTTCAGGAACTCAATTTTTATGGATATTAATAGTAAAGCAGATGCAGATTTCCAGGACTGGACTAACAAATGTTTCTATTGAAAGGCAACTGGTGTTTTCTATTAAACAAGGTCTAAATGGGCCATTGACATGCATCACAGTTGTACTTAGGAATGCGCCTTGCAAAGGTAAACTAAATTAAATCCTTTCTTATTTTTTCTTGGGGATAGAATGCAGAGGGATTAGGTCTGGTCAGTTTTTGGGGATGTCTGCACCCCTGATAGGGTGAAGACAACTCCCAAATTTTGCCACTTTCTCCTTCAAATTTATTTGCTTCCAGTCACATAGCCAAACAGGAAGTGAGGGTAAAACCCTACTAATGTCTTTCACAGGTCAATCTAAATAGTTTCCCCGTTATGTAAATTGCACTCCAGCATTTTGCTGTGTACACCCCAAATTTTTAGGTATCTTGGACTTTGTGGTTTATTTACTAAAGGCAAATCCACTTGCTGGAGATCCGAGGGGGACGTGCAAGGAAAATTTAAAAAACACCATCTTTGCTTCTACATGATTGGATGTTAAAATCACCAGTGCTTCCCCTCAGATTTTCAGCGACTACACTTGTACTGCAGAGTGGATTTGCCTTTACTAAACCCCAAACTACCTAATGATTTGGGGTGTACACAACAAAGTGCTTGAGTGCAATTTGCTTAATGGGGACACTAGTTAGATTGATCTGTGTGTCCCCAAGAAAAGACATTGGTAGGGTTTTACCCTCACTTTTAGCTGTGTGACAGGAAGTGAAGCCAATTTTAAGAAAAGGGACACAAAGCCCAACCTTAAAAAGACAAGCAGGGGTTCTAACACTCACTTGGTTTCCCTCAAATTAGAATTAGAATAGGATTGCCTTGAGCTAGATTTTAGCACAGTGCTCTAAATCAGTGCTTCTCAAGTACCCCCAACAGGCCATGTTTGCAGGTTTTCTTTCATCTTGCACATGTGCTTTAAATCACAGTCAATGGCTTGGTATTTTGGACAGCTATTCTAGATAAGATAAATTCACAAAACATGTCCTGTCGGGGGTACTTAAGGACTGAGGCTGAGAACCACTGCAGTAAAAAGGAAAATTGAATACTTACCGCTCTGTAATTTTCCTTTCCTGGTGACTATCCATGGCAGCATACACACAATCCTTGCATATGCTAACATGAAGGCACCAGGAAAGGCACTTTTAGACATGCCAATCAGCCTAGTTAAGCTACAGGACTTGGAAAAAAGCAAAAAAAAAAAAAAACATGTACCGTATTTTCCAGCGTATAAGACGACTTTTTAACCCATTAAAATCTTCTTAAAAGTCGAGGGTCGTCTTATACGCCGGTACGTACCGGACATGTAGAATCTCAGTCAGACCGCGTCCATTTTTCAAAAGCCGCACCTCCTCCTCGTGCTGTTCCGTGATAGGCGGAACACTCAGCTTCCCAGCAGAGCCTCTGTTCAGTGTTCCGCCTATCAAGGATGCCCTCTCATCCTCGGCCTCAGATAAGAGGGCATCTGTGATAGGCGGAACACTGAACACAGTGTCTGCTGGGAAGCTGAGTGTTCCGCCTATCACAGAACAGCACGAGGAGGAGGCGCGGCTTTTGAAAAATGGACGGCCGTGGTCTGACTGAGATTCTACATGTCAGGGATAAGGTATGTGATCGTCGAGGGGCACAGTGAGGTATGCAATGGAACAGTGAGGCATGTAGGGGCACAGTGAGGCATGCAGGGGCACAGTGAGGTATGCAATGGAACAGTGAGGCATGTAGGGGCACAGTGAGGCATGCAGGGGCACAGTGAGGTATGCAATGGAACAGTGAGGTATGGTGAGGCATGGGTAGTCGGAAGGGGGTCGTCTTATACGGCGAGTATATCCCAAAACCAAAATTTTAGCTGGAAAATTAGGGGGTCGTCTTATACGCCCAGTCGCCTTATACACCGGCAAATACGGTATGTTAATTTGAGACACTAACAGAATATGTTTTTTGAGGTCTGACCATTTAGCATTGGAAATTAACAGGAGTTAAAAAGGACTGCACACAAATGGACATCTATTAAGGATTGAAACATTAGTCACAACATCTTGAGAAAGATTTTGCAAAATAATGCAGCACAGACAATTAAATCAAAATGAACAACCTACAAATGACACACATTACTAAATTAAAAATATTTCAGGGGAAAATATCCCCCACCCTAAAAAATACAATAAACCAAAGTAAAAAAAAACATCAGTTTTGCAAAGACATAACAAACAAAATACAAAGCGAAAATACATGTGTTACAAACTCGATAAGGACACCCAAATGTACTCTCTTGCCGGCTGGCCGGCTACACACACACACACAATCTTGCCTCTTTTCAGGGCAAGGTAACAAATGCATAGTTGCCAACATTGCAAAAAAAAAATCCGTGACACTTTTTCGCATGTAGGCGGAGCCTTGGTATAATTAGGGGGTGGGGCATTCATTTGAAGGTGTGTTATACTTTAGGAGAAAAAAGTGGCGCACGAAGCGTGGGCGTGGTTTACGCGGGTAGTGGGAGTGGCTTAAATGAGCGTGGCTCAAAGGGGGTGTGGTTAAAGTCTGAGATGAATGAGGGATGAAGGGAGAAAGAAAGAGGGAGGGAAGGAAAGAGAAGGAAGGATGGAAGGACAGCAGGCCCAGATCCTACACCATAATAGAAATATGTGTATTCCAGAGTTTAACAATCAACAGATAAAGATAATCCAAACATCTGGTGTTAGCTCTTTAATCATCCCGGCACCATGGTTGTTAGGGTGTCAGGATGACTGAAGTGCATTATTTCTCTTATTACATTTTAATATAAAATGAAATCATTCAACTCACCAAAATGCCGAATCAGTGTTAGCCCCGAGTGTGTCACCTGCCACGTCGCCTGCCACCAGATGCCATCAGGTGTCCCCAGGGGAGTCCCTCCTTACATCAGGCGTCCCCAGAGGAGTCCCTCCTTACATCAGGCGTACCCAGCGGAGTCCTTCCTTACATCAGGTGTACCCAGAGGAGTCCCCCTTACATCAGGCGTCCCCAGCGGAGTCCCCCCTTACATCAGGCGTCCCCAGCGGAGTCCCCCCTTACATCAGGCGTCCCCAGCGGAGTCCCTCCTTACATCAGGCGTCCCCAGCGGAGTCCCTCTTTACATCAGGCGTCCCCAGAGGAGTCCCTCCTTACATCAGGCGTACCCAGCGGAGTCCTTCCTTACATCAGGTGTACCCAGAGGAGTCCCCCTTACATCAGGCGTCCCCAGCAGAGTCCCCCCTTACATCAGGCGTCCCCAGCGGAGTCCCCCCTTACATCAGGCGCCCCCAGTGGAGTCCCCCTTACATCAAGTGTCCCCAGCGGAGTCCCCCCTTACCTCAGGCGTCCCCAGCGGAGTCCCCCCTTACATCAGGCGTCCCCAGCGGAGTCCCCCCTTACCTCAGGCGTCCCCAGCGGAGTCCCCCCTTACCTCAGGCGTCCCCAGCGGAGTCCCCCCTTACCTCAGGCGTCCCCAGCGGAGTCCCCCCTTACCTCAGGCGTCCCCAGCGGAGTCCCCCCTTACCTCAGGCGTCCCCAGCGGAGTCCCCCCTTACCTCAGCCGTCCCCAGCGGAGTCCTCCCTTACCACAGGCGTTCCCAGCGGAGTCCCCCCTTACCACAGGCATCCCCAGCGGAGTCCCCCCTTAACCACAGGCGTCTCCTGTCTCGGCCGCCATTATTGTTTCCCCTTCCCCGAAGGGGAACAAAATAGAGGCGGAGCCGACAATGTGGCTGCAAAAAAAAAAAAAATTAAGCTGTGGCGCTGCCGACCCCCGCCCCTTTCCATTACAGACAGACCTGCAGCGGGGCGGGGCGGGGCAGGGGGGTGGCCGGCCGGCCAGCCAAAACACAGATGTAGTACAATAGAAGATAAAGCTGCTGCGGCGCCGCCCACCCCCGGGGAGGTGCGGGGTGTGGGCGGCGCCGCAGCGGCTTTATTTTCTATTGTACTACATCCGTGTTTTGGTCTTCTTGAACATGGCGGCCGGCCGAGACATTGTCTCCGCCAGCCGTGAACCTCTAGCGGCGGCGGCCTGCGGCGTCCAAATTCGGGGAAAACGGGAAAAATCGGATTGGCCGGGACATTGGCCGGGACAAAATAAATCCGGGAAAAGGGTTTGAATCCCGGGAACGTCCCGGCCAATCCGTGACTGTTGGCAACTATGCAAATGCTATCTGCAAGCCTTAAATAACATAGGTTTGTGTGCTAATGAGGCAATTGAAAACACTTGCACAGTCCATGAAATACACAAAAACGCAAGTTCATCCAATGTAGAGACTGAACTTCAAAGTGGGTACACCTGTTAAGGATGTCATTAAATGACTAACCCAAAAAACACGCTCTATGAGTATGCCCAAAAACATCCAAGTGCTGTTCACACACAAAAAGCACCAAAAAAAAAGCAAAGTCACTGAGCATGCCCAGACCAACTCAAATGCAGCTAGCACAAAATAAGCCACCCCCTGTCCAAAATTAAGCACATCATCCAGCATGCTACTAAATTAGAGATGGGACAAACACCCCCCGGTCCAGGGGGGCAAACAAAGAGCCTAACATTCGCAAAAGTTAGACAACAAATACCATTGCAGTCTATGGGAACTGACTTGGTAATTTTGCTAGTCCCCACTTGGCTGCCTTATCTTCTAGTTATTGGCCTTAAAATGGGTATGGGGGCCCAGGTCCCACCCTAAGGGACATATATCAATGTCACCAATTTGGAGAACCCCAAAAACGAAACAAGGAGAAGTGCCTTCAAATATGCCAAATTGCTCAAGGGTCAGTTCACACCACATGCAGTCCAGTGCGTTTTTTTATGCCTCAAAAACGCATGGAAAGTAGGTTATATGTTTTTCAATGGCATAGTTCACACCATTGCTTGCAGTTCCAGAAAATAGAGTAGAACATGCTGCATTTTTCCTGCTCTGGACTGTACTGGAACGCTGTAAAACTGCAAAAAAAACGCATCATAATCGCACAGGAACTCATCAAAAACGCACATGCAGAAAAGCATCTGGACTGCGTTTCTATACAGTGAACTTGCCCTAAAGCTATTAACTTGGGGGGGGGGGGGGTACTCTGCCTGTAAAGTGGTGCATCTGTAGCATGTATCCAAAATGCTGCTTCAAAGATGTACCGCTTTAGAGCAAACTTACAAATCGACATTGCAGCTGCAAGATTTTAATTCCAAAAAATAAATAAAAAATAGCCTGCCCCCCCCCCCCCCATACATAAAAGGCCATTTGGGTCTGGAAAGGCTTAAAATGAGAACCCCCACATGAAATACCACCCCCTCCCACGCACTAACAAACCCCTAGCCAAACACAGCAAGCCAGCTAATGAAAGGGGGTGGATGCTTGGGGGCAGGAGGGGCTCAGGCACCCCAAAAGTGGTTTGGATTGGTGAAAGCAGCTCACAGCCTTTGGAGAATGGAGTGTAGAGTTCCCCTTTAAAAGCAAAAACTAGCCCAAAGAAAACATATGCATTAGAAGGGGGAGACAAGAGCATTGGAGTGTAGAGTTCCCCTTTAAAAGCAAAAGAAAACATATGAATTAGAGGGGGAAGGTTAAATGCCCTTTTAGGAGGAGCTAGAGTAGCGAGAGTCTTTTTACATCATTTTAACAAGGTGCATGTAACATGTTAACAACGTTACACGCTAACATGACCTGTGTGCAAATATCCTTAAAAAAAAAAAAAAAAAAAGACATAAAAGTGAACCAGCGTTAAAAAAAAAAAAAAAAAAAAAAAAAAAAAAAGTATAGTTTAGAGGTGCGCCTGTTCAACCCACGCAAATGCATTTACGTTACTTGACATTTACTAAGATTTTGCCAGAGCAGTGAACCAACGCATTTGAACGTGCGCAAATGCCGCTTGCGCAGTGGACAAATAGATCTCACGCAGTTCTAAACGTACTTGCAGGCCCAGCAGGCTTGTTCTGAAAAAGTTACTTTCTCATTCTATTTTGGGCATATTTGTTACTTGGGCAGTTGTTAGTATACTTCCCCACATCACCCCATAATAATGGCACTTCCAGCTTCTTTTAGTTTGGATTTGAAGATGCCGTGCGCCAGGTCCAGAGTGGCGCACTGATCGCCTCCTCCCGTGCGCCGAGATTACTTTAGTACTATAAATGGGTAATAGCGCTGTGTTAGCGGCGCAAACGTTTCGTAAATACCAAAACGTCCGTTGCACCTCGGCGTGCGTCTCAACTCAAGGTGCAAACGGTTCGTAAATCAGCCCCAGAGTGTGTAACTGATGAGGAGTGACGACCTCGAGTGAAAGAACACATCCCAGATATCCCTTTAGAAAAGCATGTTCCTCCCTACTAGCCACTTGATGGTGTAGAGTAGACTTTAGCTATGCTGATCAGCTTTTTTATTGTTCAGAAGCAGGTCTGAGAATGTAATCAAACAACTGATGAGCACTCAGACTGCATAACTAAAATCTACCATATGCAGCGTCCATCTCCCTCACTGGAATATGCACATCTAAAGGGTGCCCAAGGATTTTTTTTTTCACTTTTAAAAACAGCAGGAAGCTGATGCGTCGTCCCTTGTTTTTCAGGGTACTGGGCAAGCACAATTAATATTTATGGATCTCTATAACATAGCAAATCATTTGAGTCCACCTTAAAACAGCGTGCTATTTTTTTTTTCGCCATCAGAACAGAGTTCTTTCAATACAAAGATCTGTAATCCTGGCGCCTGCCAGATCACGCTCCTCTTCGCTGCATTTTGTTCCCCATGTTTATTTATTCCGGATTCTGACAGGCAGTGTGTACAGCAGTTTAATTACCAGAAGCATTCAGCATGTATAATTATCTCTATTTATGGTAATTATTATACAGCGGAATTCCAATCTGCTTGTAGAGTGTATAATACGCAAATTTATTAGCGGATCTCGTGTCCCCCTCTATTACCACATTAGCGGTGTTAATGCTATACTACGCCTCATTTTCCTGCTTGTTTTCATGCTTGCCATTTAACTGACAAGTTATGTAAGGCTTCATGTACACGGGATGTTGTTCAACCTCTCCTGAACGATTTAACTTAACAGCTAGAAACCAGTGTCTAAAAACGGCAGTTTAGCCGCGTTTACATGCCGCGTTTAGCCGTTTTTGCGTCTAGAAGCATTTGAAAAAAAAATTTTTTTTTTTGTTAAAATGAAAAACGTCTGTAAACAAAACGCTGCTAAACGCGAGTTGCCGCGTTTAGCCACGTTTGGCGCTTCAACTGCCTCTAAACACAGCTTCTGAACGCATTTTTTTGGGTTCAAGAAAAAGCCTCTAAACTAAGGTGACCAGATTTTTTAAATGAAATCCAGGGACATATTTTTATTTTATTAGTAATGGCGGCAATTAGCGACTCTCTACCCATCGCCACCACCGCCCGCCTCACAACCTGTCAAGTCTTACTTCCAGGCCCCCGGCTACTACTGGGTGGGGAGCGGAGGAAGATCACTCTGCCAGGGAAGGCAAGGAGATGAGCAGGCAGGCGGCTGGCCGGGACTTGAGCCAAGGCAGAAGAACATGCGAGCGGAACTGAATGGGCACCCGAAACTGAAGAAATATTCCCTCCGCTCCGACCAGCACATGATCATCAGAAAGGAGCACAGATAATGGAAAAAATACACCGCCCTAATCTAGTAGGAGCAGCGGTGTGTAATTCCGATTTTTTTTTTTTAATTCTGCACTGTCTTTAAAATTGCCCCAGCCCCTGTTCAAATCCAATCTGGGGACAAAACCGGGGACAGATTTGGTCCGGGGACAGCGTCCTCAATCCAGGGACTGTCCCCTGAAACCGGGGATGTCTGGTCACCCTATTCTAAACACAACTGCCTAGAAACAACTATAAACAACCCTGTGTACATGTACTGATAAGATAACAGAGGAGAGTTCAGGAGCAGTTGAAAAAAATGCCCAACTGCTCCTAAACGTCAGTTTACCAGCAGCAGTGAACATGAGGCCTAATAATATTTTATTGTAGGACGGGAAGGGGGGGGGGGGGGGGGGTAGGGAAAATAATTAGCGTGTACAAGGTAATTCAGACACATTGGGGCTGATTTCCGAAACGTTTGCACCATGAGTATCGGCGCATCTGCGTGCGCAACGGCTGTTTTGGTATTTTCAAAACATTTGCGCCGGTAGCGCAGCGCTATTTTCCCATTTACTATAGTGTTCTCGGCAGACGGGAGGAGAAGGCGCTCAGTGCGCTACTATGGACCTGGCGCACGGCATCCTAAAATCTAAATATAAAGAAGCTGGAAGTGCCAATATAATGGGGGTGACATGGGGTGATGTGAGGAAGTGTAGTGACACCTGCCCAAGTAACAAACATGCCCAAAATAGAGTGAGCAAGTAACTTTTTCAGAACCACCCTGCTGCGCCGGCATGTACGTTTAGAACTGCGAGAGGTTTTTTTGAGCTCAGCGCGGGAATTTCACTTGTTCAAACGCGCCGAGACACTGCGCCGGCAAAATCTTAGTATAGTTTGTTATATATCCTAGTAGTTGATTTCTAGCGCAATTTTCTTTCTTTCAATCTATATTGCTCTGTTGGCACATAGCAAGTTTATTTTGCAGCTGATATCAGGTACTTTGGGTACTCATTCATATCCAAAGGCGCTTTTTAGTTTATATATTCATCTCTAACAAACCTATGAGGTCTTCACAGAACAGCTGTATTTATACTGAGATTAAATGACACACAGGTGGACTCTATTTACTATAAAGGTGACTTCTGAAGGCAATTGGTTACACTAGTTTTTAGTTAGGGGGTATCAGAGTAAAGGGGGCTGACTACAAATACGCGCCACACTTTTCACATATTTATTTGTAAAAAAAATTGAAAATCATTTATCATTTTCCTTCCACTTCACAATTATGTGCCACTCTGTGTTGGTCTATTACATAAAATTCCAATAAAATACATTTACGTTTTTGGTTGTAACATGAGAAAATGTGGAAGGCACTGTAGGTGCAAAAAGTAGAACATGCCATGGATTGTTTCCACATGTGTATGACTATTAGGTCTTATACACACAGGGAACATACATTTCAAATAAAAACAATGTACGAAAAGATGCTAGTATCATCATTATCTATCAACAAATCAAAGATCCTGGAGAACCCTGAGGCTAAGTTTCGGCTCCATCCTGTTCAGGGCATTACATACGACATCAATAGAATGAGAGCTCAGCGCAGCAGCTGATATTTTATTAACAGGCCGCTATGAAAGCCATCCATTCCATTAAAAATATATATCGGTTTGTCAATTTCTGGTGCGAGAGGAAAATGGACAGCAATTTACAACTAAACAGGCGTAAGTGGTTGAGTAATTCTACGAAGCAAAACCGCCGTTCCCTTTCGCCTCGTACTTCTGAGTCTCAGGTTTTGTCCTCGAGCGACTTGACAGGTAGCCGCGCCATCAATAAAACATGCCAATTTTGATTTTCCTCATGAGATGCGAATGGGCCGTGATGGATTTTCAGTTGAGACACAGGGTGACGGGAACCGATGTTATTAATGGTCATTAGAGACCGGGGAGGCATCCGTCGGTGCGATTTGAGAAGCGTCAGATCTTGTGATAATGACATAAATAACTTTTAATTTCTGAAACAGAACGCGCGCCGTCTGCTGCCCGAATCATTTCGCACTTTCTGGTTTCACATTGCGCATTAATGTCTCACGTCGAATGATGCTAATGATCTTCTCAAGGTCAATGGCGGTTAAGTGGTCAAAGCTTGAAGATCCGGAGGAGAACGGGAGTCCCAAAAGGGATTACGATCCGAGCGGGTTGATAATGCGGGAAAGAAAAACAATTGGATCGCACGCCGAGCTCCGTGGATTCAACGTGAAAGGCGCATTAGCAGCGGCCTGGTCTAGATTAATATACATCTCGGTGATGGATGTCTATCTGAAGGACATCAGACACAAATTGGTAGCTCTGATAATTTGGAGACGTTGGACAATAGTTAAATTAAGAGCCTTGTTCCTTTAGTAACAATCCTTTGTACAGAGAAGAATATTGAATAATTGTTAGGAGAATTAAGAATAAGAAGGAACAGAAAAGCAATTTTACAATTTTGGTTTAGCTGGGACTCAGAGTCTAGCCAAGACCAACCGTTTCAATCCGAATGCTTTAATATGAGAGTTTTTCACAAAAATAATTAATAAAGGATACTTTGGTGGATGCTGCCTTAGTTGTCAGTTCTGCACACATACCTGATGTGCCCATTATGAGGGGTTTCCACCATGCCTGTGTTGAGTTCCCAAGTCTGTACCCCTACCTGATGTGCCCATTATGAGGGGTTTCCACCATCCCTGTGTTGAGTTCCCAAGTCTGTACCCCTACCTGATGTGCCCATTATGAGGGGTTCCCACCATCCCTGTGCTGATTTCCCAGGCCTGTACACCTGCCGTGACCATTATGAGGGGTTCCCACCATCCCTATGCTGAGTTCCTGGGTCTGTACACCTGCTGTGCCCATTATGAGAGGTTCCCACCATCCCTGTGCTGATTTCCCAGGCTCGTACACCTGCTGGGCCCATTATGAGTGGTTACCACCATCCCTGTGCTGAGTTACTGGGTCTGTACACTTGTTGTACCCATTATGGAGGGGTTTTCACCATCCCTGTGCTGAGTACCCAGATCTGTACACTTGTTGTCCCCATTATGGAGGGGTTTTCACCATCCCTGTGCTGAGTACCCAGGTCTGTACACCTTATGCGGCCATTATGAGGGGTTCCCACCATCCCTGTTCTGAGTTCCCAGGTCTGTACGCCTGCTGTGGCCATTATGAGGGGTTTCCACCATCCCTGTTCTGAGTTCCCGGGTCTGTACTCCTTTTTTTAAGCTTCATCACATGGTGACATGGCCAGTGATACACCCCCTGTAATAGAGTGGATGAAGGGGCACAGCAGACAGCAGCATTGTCAGTCTTGGGCGAGGGGAGTGTTAGATATATTAGCAGATTTTTCACATATTTATTTGTAAAAAATTTAGAAAACCATTTATCTTTTTTCTCCCACTTCACAATTATGTACCACTTTGTTTTGGTCTATCACATAAAATCCCAATAAAATACATTTATGTGTTTGGTTGTAACATGACAAAATGTGGAACATTTCAAAGGTTAGAATACTTTTTCAAGGCACTGGATGCTATCTGATAGCAGTAATAAAGACCAGTTTGTTAATTATTAAAAAAAAAAAAAGCTCAACACAAGTGGGTATACATACAATACACTACATAACTATTAGCCTTTTTAACGTCAGCCGTAAGACACCCCGAAAAAAATTCCACATTTTGGGGTTTTAAGGGCAATACAGCTCTGAAGATTGTGCCAAAAAATCCAATCTTATCTCAAGGGGACTATAGATATCATGCAAGCAATTAAAACCTAATTTAAAAGAAAAAGGTTATCCTAATTATTGGTTTTATATATCGCGGAATGAATTGGTTACAATCCATAAATGTTTTTTTTTCTGAGTTCTAATGCAAAAGCGCTGGCAGGTTTTTAATTAAAGATGGATTCGTTAATAAGACGTCGGGCCAATCAACCTGCCACAAAATGCCGAAGAGCTCATTAATAACTGTTGATAACGGTGTCGGTTACAGACGCTGTAAAAATTAATATGTACAGTGCGAAAATTGGCTGGCGTCCATTATACGGCTTTTTATATTTTTTTACGGCTGCAGATGTAATAAAGTTTTATACATATGCAGCAAAATCCAAGATTTAAAATGATTTTTCACTGTTTAGTGGTTTATAACCTCGTAACTCTGAACTTTTTAGGACTATATTTGTGTTTATAATGCATTATTACCTTTTTTATTTATGGAGTACTTTTTTTTTGCACAATGAGATATAAAACTATAATGTGTTACAATTGTGTTACTTTTTAATAAGCTTTATTTTTAAATAACTGGAGGAATAAATGTTGGTCTGTCAAATTTGGCGTAGACGGAGGGATTTGGATCTGATAAAAGAGGGACTTGTGTGGCTTAGAGAGGCATGAAATGAATTTTGGTGGAAAAAGGACAAAAGCCTGTGTTGCGCCGGTCCCAAACTGGTCCACGCTATGTTAAATTTAGGGGGTGTTCTGAGCCAATAGTTGGGCTCAGACTTACTGATTTCTATTCTGCTTCTGCTCTGGTTGTGATACTGCCTGGCAGTTATATTCCCTGTTTGCCTGTAGGTGGCACTGCCATCGCTGGCCCATGTTGGAACACGGGTGTATCACAGCAGTATTGGATGTCCTTTCTTGGCAGCCGTGCAGTGGGCATGGTTAGCCCGCTGTGCATGCTCGGGAGGGGTACATAAGGGGCAGACGCCATTGGTTGGGGTCCTTCTGGTCCGCCTTGTGGCCCTCATGGAACGGGGTGCGTGTTCTAGTCCCAGGCACCTTCAGCCCCGAGGCTACATCTCTGCTCGCCAGACCCAGCCCTGCTGGTTTGGGCCTACATTTCTGAGGGGTATCCCAAGCTGTCCATCCATGGGAAGGAGGCTCTTGAAGAGGGAGCCAGGGGAGGACCTGCCCCAGAGGAGACTGGCAAGGTGCCGATGTCTCGGGAGAGGCCTGGAAACTCATTTAAAGGAGGGATACACTCAAAAGTTCTATTATTGCTTGTCGGGAGGTTTGGGACATTTAAAATCCTATGGCAGAAGATTCCCAGAAGAAATCTTAGTAAAATGTAGGGGAGGGGTTAAGAAAGCTCAGACAGGAGCAAGAGCTTGAGCAAGATCAGGTGGAATCTGAGAAGAAGCTTAAGCTGGACAAGGCAGAGGGTGAGGAACTTGAATGGAAATAGGAAGATAGGGGAAACGTGGGTGGAACCAAGAGGGAAGGAGATTGACATTTTTGGCACCTGATAGGAGGGGAGAAGTTTTAGACCATCCAATAAGAAGGTGAGGACCATCAATGGAATTTGGGGTGAGTAGAAACTTGAGTGGGGAAAGGCAGAAGGGTAAAACATAAGGCATAGTAGCTCTAGTATATCATGATATTGATATTGTTAGGGAACCCAACAATAATGGCTGCCAACTATAATTTCTTTGGTAGAATTTGGGAACATATCAGGTTTGTAGACTAATAATACTAACACAAAATACCTGCAAGTACCTTTCACATATTGCACATTTTTTAATGTACCTGATCAAGTGTGTTCTGAGACCTAAGCCTTGACGTAAACTCTCTAAGCCAATCACAGCAACTAAGCTGCTAGTGACCTGCAAACACTCATGCCGCGTACACAGGACCGTTTTTAATGACGAGAAAACTTTCATTTTTTTAAATGGTCATTAAAAATGATCGTGTGTGGGCTTCAGAGCATTTTTCACGACGTGAAAAACGGCCATGAAAAAATTGAAAAATGTTCTAATTTTTCACGTCGTTTTTTACATCGTCGTTTTTCTCGTCATGAAAAACGGCCGTGTGTGAGCTTTAACGACGTGAAAAAAAATGCGCATGCTCAGAATCAAGTATGAGACGGGAGCGCTCGTTCTGGTAAAACTAGCGTTCGTAATGGAGATAGCACATTCGTCACGCTGTAACGGACTGAAAAGCATGAGGCTGAAAAGCGCGAATAGTCTCTCAACAAACTTTGCTAACATGAAGGGTGGCGCCATCCGAATGGAACTTCCCCTTTATAGTGCCATCGCACGTGTTGGACGTCACCGCGCTTTACTCGAACATTTTTTTCCACGATAGTGTGTAGGCAAGGCAGGCTTGAGAGGAAACATGAAAAATCACGTCGAGAAAAAAATGCAGTTTTAAAAACGGTCGTGTGTACGCAGCAATTGGTTGGCAGAAGGTCTGGGGCGTGGCAGAGCTTCAACTCAGAGCTGAAGTTGCGGATTGTGTGGACTGGCCTTTTATATTTATTCAAACAAAACGTTTCTCTGCTGCAGCATCCCATAGCCGTTCTGCATCTGAATTAAAACATAGTATTCCTGATATAAAAATGAAACATGGGTAAAATTACTTTCTAGTGCACTTTTTTCAATAATATCTTCAATCTTAAAAAAAAAAAAAATTACTAAAAAAAATTAAAATCAGCTTTTTATGTCAGGGCCATCTTTGAGGACAAATATATTGTATGTTTGATGAAATATTTTCTTGTGTTGGGGTTTGTTCTGCCACCGGAGTTTAATAAATATTGTAATACAGAAGCTATGCAAACCCTGGATGACGTATTCGCACAGTTCGGCACAAGCAGCTGCATTTAAATTTTTCTCTCAATGTGATTATTTCTGGGCAAATTGATTTATACTGAGTTGCCGTCTTGCCGAGCAATCTCATCCTCACTGTCATTAAGTCTGCAAAACTCAGTACTCTCGCTGTAAAATGCAGTATATAGATGCCTTCAGAGTCTCAAGTATAGCTTTTATGTGCTGAGTTCTCTTATAGGAATCTTTGTATAAATGTGCTTGCATGGAGGTCAGAATATGAAACTAATCTTAAAGGGAGACTACACAATGTTTTTTAAAGAGGAAGAAAACCCTAATAGGTTTTACTTCCTCTTTGTTTCCCTGCAAAGGTAAAGCATAATGGGCTACTATGCATCGCATAGTAGCCCATTATGTGTCACTTACCTGAAACCGAATCCTGCGATGTCACAGATTTCCTCGCCTCCACGAAGCATTCATCTTTCACCCTCTTCCTTCCGGATATCGCGGCTCCGGCGCTGTGATTTGCATGATGCAGCCATTGTGCCCATAAAACGCAGCCACTGTGCCCATTAAACGCAGCCGCTGTGATTTGCCGTAGCCGCGATGACGTCACTCTACGTACGGCACATGCGCCGTAGACATCGGCGCCCATCTCGTTTGCAAATACCTCCTAAACCATGGAAGTTTAGGCGATATTTCGAGCACCTACAGGTAAGCCTGATGCCGCGTACACACGATCATTATTCACGGCGGTTAAAAAAACGCCGTGAATAATGTCATTTAAAACGGGGGAACAGCTTGTTCCCCACACACGGTCGTTTTTCACATCATTTTTTCTCTTGACGAGAAAAACGACCGTCTGTGGGCTCCGCGGCAGTGTTTCCCTATGGGAAACACTGCCGCGGAAAACATGTCGAAAAAAACGACGAGAAAAATTAGAACATGTTCTAATTTTTCTCGTCGTTTTTCTCATTGAAAAAAACGACAGAAAGCCCACAGACTATCGTTTTTCTTGTCGAATGGGAAAAATGTCGTTTTTTTCGACGAGAAAAATGGCCGTGTGTACGCGGCATAAATCTAGGCTTACCTGTAGGTAAAAGTGGTTGTAAAGAGTTTACAACTACTTTAAACTGATGTCTTATTTATATTTTTATTATTTACGTATGTATGTGTGTATGTATGTATGTGTGTATGTGTGTATGAGCAAAAAACACAAAAAAAAAGGTATATAAATAAATAACATTTTATACTGTTTATTGCAAAATACACAAAAGTCATTAGAAATATATAAAAATTATAGATATGGGAAAATACACAAAAGTTATATAAAGAATATCAAATTATACACTGCTCAAAAAAATTAAAGGAACACTGAAAACACATCAGATCTCAATGGGGAAAAATCTCATGCTGGATATCTATACTGGTATGGACGGGGTAATGTGTTAGGAACAAAGGGATGGCACATCCTTTGATGGAAATGAAAATGATCAACCTACAGAGGGCTGAATTCAAAGACACCCCGAAAATAAAAAGGGAAAAAATGATGCAGCAGGCTAGTCCATTTCGCTGAACTAAAAATGGTCCTCAGTAGTTTGTATGGCCCCCACATGCTTGTATGTATGCCTGACAATGTCGGAACATGCTGCTAATGAGACAACGGATGGTGTCCTGGGGTATTTCTTCCCAGATCTGGACCAGAGCATCACTGAGCTTCTGAACAGACTGAGGTGGAACCTGACGGAGTCGGATGGACTGAAATATAATGTCCCAGAGGTGTTCTATTGGATTTAGGTCAGGTGAGCATGGGGGCCATTCAATGGTATCAATTCCTTCATCCTCCAGGAGCTGGCTGCATGCTCTCGCCACATGAGGCCGGGCATTGTCGTGCACCAGGAGGAACCCAGGACCCACTTCACCAGCCTAGGGTCTGACAATGGGTCCAAGGATTTCATCCCGATACCTAATGGCAGTCAGGGTGCCATTGTGTAGACTGTAGAGGTCTGTGCGTTCCTCCATGGATATGCCTCCCCAGACCATCACTGACCCACCACCAAACTGGTCATGCTGAACGATGTTACAGACAGCAGAACATTCTCCACGGCTTCTTCAGACCCTTTCACGTCTGTCACATGTGTATAGGGTGAACCTGCTCTCATTCAGTGGCACCTGGTGCTCAAATTTTTTGGGGGGGTGCAAACAAACTGAAAAAAAACCCCATCAATTGCAGACACTGTGCCATCAAATGCAGCCATTGGTGCCCATCAAATGCAGCCATTGGTGCCCATTAAACGCAGTCACTGTGCCATAAATCGCAGCCACTGTACCCATCAAACGCAGCTACTGTGCCCATCAAACGCTGCCAGTGTGCCCATCAATTGCCGACACTATGCCCATCAACTGCCGCTACTGTGCCCATCAACTACCGCTACTGTGCCCATCAACTGCTGCCAGTGTGCCCATCAACTGATCAACTGCCGCTACTGTGCCCATCAACTACTGCCAGTGTGCCCCTATCAATTGCTGCTACTGTGCCCACGATTGCTGCCAGTGTGCTCATCAATTGCCGCTACTGTGCCCATCAAATGCTGCCAGTGTGCATCCCCCGCCCGCCCAGCACTTACCGTGTCTCCGTGGGGCAGCAGGTCACAGGGGCGGTGTCCTCCACACTCCTCGTTGTCTTCTCCCGTCCTCTCTTCCCATCCTCTGCTATGATTGGATGCCTGATAGGCGGCGTCCAATCACATCGCCTGTCATTTCAGCCAATCAGGTGACAGGTAACAGACCCGAGCACCTGATTGGCTGAGAGGCGGTTCAGTGTTAGGAAAGCGAATATTCATTCGCTTTCCTAACACAACCCTGAGTGAACAGCGAGTGCCGAGCATGGCGCCTGCTCTTCACCTTTTTGGACGCCTATTAGAGCCTATGGCTCTAATCAGGTGCTTCCAAAAAATCCCCCTTTGCTGTAATTCAGGTGCCCGGTACCCGAATAGGGGGTGGCAGCGGCGACCATAGATAGATTCATGCAATGAATGAATCTATCTATGGTGATAAAAAGAGGTGGCAGGAGAGAGGGGGCAGCGCCACTGTGCCCCTTATGGACGCACCGCAACTGCTCTCATCTGTGAAAAGCACAGGGCGCCAGTGGCAATTCTGGTGTTCAATGATAAATGCCAAACGAGCTCCACGGTGCCGGGCAGTGAGCACAGGGCCAACTAGAGGACGTCGGGCCCTCAGGCCACCCTCATAAAGTCTGTTTCTGATTGTTTGGTCAGAGACATTCACACCAGTGAGCTGCTGGGGGTCATTTTGTAGGGCTCTGGCAGTGCTCATCCTGTTCTCTCTTGCACAAAGGAGCAGATACCGGTCCTGCTGACGGGTTAAAGGGGTTGCTCCACCGGAAAAAAAAAATTAAAAGCCAGCAGCTACAGCAGCTGCTGGCTTTTAATATTTGGACACTTACCTGTCCTGGAGTCCAGCGACGTCCGCAGCAGAGGACGAGCGACCGCTCGTCGCTCTGCTGCTCCCTCCGCCATCCTCGCTGAGGGAACCAGGAAGTGAAGCCCTGCGGCTTCATGCCCGGTTCCCTACGGCGCATGCGCGAGTCGCGCTGCGCCGTTCTGATTGGTGCTCCTGTGTTCTGGGAGCCGAGTGTCTCCCAGAACACCAAGGGAAGTCTGCGGGAAGTGACGTAACTCCCGCAGATTCCCGGAGACAGGACTCCCGGATGTGGGTGAAAATACCTGTCTTAGACAGGTATCTTCACCCCCCTCCCCCCTGAAAGGTGTCAATTGTGACACCGGAGGGGGGGAGGGTTCCAAATAGCAAAAGTTGCTATTTAGGGTGGAGCTCCACTTTAAGGACCTTCTACGGCTCTGTCCAGCTCTCCTAGAGTAACTGCCTGTCTCCTGGAATCTCCTCCATGCTCCTGAGACTGTGCTGGGAGACACGGCAAACCTTCTGGCAATGACAGGTATTGATGTGCCATCCTGGAGGAGTTGGACTGCCTGTGCAACCTCTATAGGGTCCAAGTATCACCTCGTGCTACCAGTAGTGACACTGACCCTAGCCAAATTAAAAAAAAACTGTCAGAAAAGATGAGTAGGGGAAAAAAAAGTAAGTGACCTCCACCTGTAAAACCATTCCTGTTTTGAAGGTCATTTCATTGTTGCCCATCTAGTGCACCTGTTGTTAATTTCATTAACATCAAAGCAGCTGAAACTGATTAACAACCCCCTCTGCTACTTAACTGAGCAGATCAATATCCCAGGAGTTTCATTGACAGACATGATGCTATACTCTGATTAAAAAGTGTTCCTTAAATTTTTGAGCAGTGTACAATGCCTTGAAAAAGTATTCATACTCCTTGAAATTTTCCACATTTTGTCACGTTACAACCAAACATGTAAATGTATTTTATTGGGATTTTATGTAATAGACCAACACAAAGTGGCACAAAATTGTGAAGTGGAAGGAAAACAATAAATGGTTTTCAACATTTCTTACAAATATATATATGAAAAGTGTGGGGCATCTTTACTCTGATACCCCTAACTAAAACCTAGTGGAACCAATTGCCTTCAGAAGTCACCTAATTAGTAAATAGAGTCCACCTGTGTGTAATTTAATCTCAGTATAAATACAGCTGTTCTGTAAAGCCCTCAGAGATTTGTTAGAGAACCTTAGTGAACAAACAGCATCATGAAGGCCAAAGGAACACACCAGACAGGTCAGGGATAACGTTGTGGAGAAGTTTAAAGCAGGGTTAGGTTATAAAAAAAATATCCCAAGCATTCGAAAATGGAAAGAGTATGGCACAACTGAAAACCTACCAAGACATGGCCGTCCACCTAAACTGACAGGCCGGGCAAGGAGAGCATTCATCAGAGAAGCAGCCAAGAGTCCCATGGTAACTCTGGAGGAGCTGCAGAGATCCACAGCTCAGGTGGGAGAATCTGTCCACAGGACAACTATTAGTCCTGCTCTCCACAAATCAGCCATTTAAGGAAGAGTGGCAAGAAGAAAGTCATTGTTGAAAAAAAGCCATAAGAAGTCCCGTTTGCAGTTTGTGAGAAGCCATGTGGGGGACACAGCAAACATGTGGAAGAAGGTGCTCTGGTCAGATGAGACCAAAATTTAACTTTTTGGCCTAAAAGCAAAACACTGTTTGTGACTGGAAACTAACACTGCACATCACCCTGAACACACCATCCCCACCTTGAAACATGGCGGTGGCAACATCATGTTGTGGGGATGCTTTTCTTTAGCAGGGACAGGGAAGCTGGTCAGAGTTGATGGAAAGGTGGATGGAGCCAAATACAGGGCAATCTTAGAAAAAAACCTGTTAGAGTCTGCAAAAGACTTGAGACTGGGGCGGAGGTTCATCTTCCAGCAGAACAACGACCCTAAACATACAGCCAGAGCTACAATGGAATGGTTTAGATCAAAGCATACTCATGTGTTAGAATGGCCCAGTCAAAGTCCAGAGCTAAATCCAATTGAGAATCTGTGGCAAGACTTGAAAATTGCTGTTCAGACGCTCTCCATCCAATCTGACAGAGCTTGAGATATTTTGCAAAGAAGAATGGGCAAAAATGTCCCTCTCTAGATGCCAGCTGGTAGAGACATCCCCAAAAAGACTTGCAGCTGTAATTGCAGTGAAAAGGGGTTCTACAAAGTATTGACTCAGGGGGGCGCCATACAAATGTACCCCACATTTTTCACATATTTATTTTCCTTCCACTTCACAATTATGTGTCACTTTTGGTTGTAACAGGACAAAATGTGGAAAATTTCAAGGGGTATGAATACTTTTTCAAGGCACTGTAACCTAACCACAAGATAGATAAGGTGCCATATTTCATTCACAGAGCAACAGTGGTCACACATTTGATCCACGCAGTGGCAGAATTGCTGCATCGCGTCATAAGGACCACACCGTAACACGGCAGATAAGAGGCTTTATCTCAGGCATGTCCAAAGTCCGTCCCGCGGGCCAATCGCGGCCCACGTTCTGGTTTCGGACGGCTCGCCTGGTAACCTTGACATATATATATCTTTTGTGGCCCCCAACGAATCCCCGAGCGCCGGGGGCCACAAAAGATAGGAATGCTGGCTGCCTTGGAGGGGACGGGACGAGTGCCGTGCATACAGGAGAGTATTGCCTGTTTACACGGCGCCTGTGTAAAAGGAAGTCCCGTCTCCTGCGCTGCCATTGGACAACTGTTCTGTCCATCACAGGAGGTGGGACTTTCAATTAAAGTGGTCCGTCGAGAAAATAGGAGTTTCTCCTGTATGTCTGTTGGCGCTCGTCTCGCCCCCTCCCTGTCTCCTCTGCAGGCTGCACCGACGGCAATGGTGAGTCTGCATTCATGTCAATGTGGGTGCTGCATTCATGGCAATGTAGTGGGTGCTGCATTCATGGCAATGTAGTGGGTGCTGCATTCATGGCAATGTAGCGGGTGCTGCATTCATGGCAATGTAGCGGGTGCTGCATTCATGGCAATGTAGCGGGTGCTGCATTCATGGCAATGTAGCGGGTGCTGCATTCATGGCAATGTAGCGGGTGCTGCATTCATGGCAATGGAGTGGGTGCTGCATTCATGGCAATGGAGTGGGTGCTGCATTCATGGAAATGGAGTGGGTGCTGCATTCATGGAAATGGAGTGGGTGCTGCATTCATGGAAATGGAGTGGGTGCTGCATTCATGGCAATATGGTGGGTGCTGCATTCATGGCAATAGTGAGGCTGCAGATGGACACTGATTAGGCTGCAGATGGGCACTGATTAGGCTGCATTGATGGGCACTGACCATTATTTTGCTTCACAGTTCTTTATTTAAAATTTAAGATTTTTTTTCCTGAAACGTCCTTTCTAAAGTGAAGGTGCATGTTATAAGCCTATAAATACGGTATATCCAAATACTACACCTGAGCTCATCTCTTCACAACACGTAGCCACAAAGACAAGAGAATTCTTGTTGGGCAGTGTTCTTAGTGCTCGAACGGACACACTTAGACCGAATTTTAAAGGTTTAAAGAATGTCAGGCAAAATGGTCGGCCCTCAAGCATGTTCACTTCATCAAATCTGGCCCTCTTTGACAAAAGTTTGGACACCCCTGCTTTATCTCATCTACAGGGTAAATAAAGTGTTACATTTAATCCACAGATCAGTAGGTTTGCCACATCCCATCCACAGGGCAGATAAGGTGCCATGACGCCTCCGCAGGGCAGCAGAGTTGCCGCATCTTTTTCATAAGACAGCAAAGCTTTACCAAAGACAAATGTAGCGGGCATTTAAATTTGGGGGGGAGCATCTGGGTTATTCAACCCAGATGTACTAATTGTTAGGGAATCTGAGAATCCCTTTTGTGGTTCTTGGAGGACTCTGGTGGTGCAAGGTTTCCTGTGGCCTGGAGGTGGCGTTGACGCCCTGGGCCGGAGTTGAACCTGCACCGCAAGACTGTTCCTTTTCGTCCTTTCCTGGCGCCGGTACAGCGGAGAGGGGAACCCGCTGTGACGCAAAGGGAGAGGAGATAAAAAGGAGCGGACGCCCTGACCTCGGGGTTCAGAGTTGGAGGACGCGCCCGCGCCCAGGCACCTTCAGCCTGGGTGCTGGCGTTCTGGAGATCCGGGCCCAGGTGCCCTTGACCTGGCAGGAGTGAGGGATGAAGTCCATCCCAGGCACCTTAAGCCTGGGGCGAGGTACAACGGCCAAGGCCTGGGGCCCAGTAACTACGTCTGGGTTCCGCAAGGGTGGAGGAGTCCGAGGGGCCCTAAGGTGTTGGGACCCGTATCTGAGGTGAGGAGGCCGGGGAGTGTAACCCTTCCGAATAGCCCGGTACAGCATTAATCCGGTGACGGCGGGGCCTCTGGTAACTCTCTTGGAGGGATGTCTTCCCCCTCACAGGGGCTGCAACGTAGCGAAGGTAACTCCAGTTCCTGTTCACTAGAGTCGCTGGAAGAGACTCTGAAGCCAAAAAGTCAATTTTACAGCCACTGTGCTTAGCAACCGTTGGTGAAACCTCAACGATTTAGTTTCTTTGAGGATTGTGCCTTGACCTACTCCCCACCAATACTGGACTGTTCTATGGGTCTCAAACTGTCTGCTCGCAAAGGACTATTTGTTTGCCGTTATGGAATAAATAAGTGTTGGACCTTTTCAGTGTGTGGTCCTCCAATTACTGGGAGCAAAGGGGGGTTATCAGCAGAACAGACCTGGCTCTGAGCGTATACACAGCCCGAATATAATCTGATACTGGCCTTCACCTCTACATGCTGTAATCTAGAGGACATGGGCCGTGGCGCACCTCGCTCTCCCCTTCAAGGTACCCCTAGACCGAAGCCAAAGTAACCGCTAAAGAAGAGAGAGAGGGTGAGGCCGCTACACAAACATTTTCTCCAAATGTGATCTGGAGGAACTTTTTGTGCGGACTTCTGTCTGAGATACAAGAATAAAATGTACACATTTAGAAATCTAACAGGCGGCACAGAATGTTACTTTTGCGTGTTAAATTATTAAAGAGTTCCTCACCGGAGGATTGTTGTTCAGACCGTACACGTCTTCTGAATGTGAGAACGCCGTACTGCCGCTTTTCATTCTGAGCGGCGTCGAGAGTTTCCTCGCTCATACGGGGAATACGGTGTGTCTGGTTCATATGAGCCGCGCTCTTTCCTCTTTCTGGAATAAAAAATATTTGAAGTGTTTTTGTGCAGTAGGCGGCCAGATGTCACGACGGCTCGTCTTATCCAAATGGAGAGGGAAATGATGCTGCGTCTTCTTCTCTGAAGAAAGTAACTTGAAAAAGAACTGACTGTCAATGGCCCTCGTATTCAGAAACAGGATGAAGAAATAATAATGAAGGCTCAGAAGTTTCATAGAGAATAACAGGCCCATGGCGGTGAGCCAATAAGATTTCAGTGTTGCCGGTAAAGGATGAATTCTGATTGGTTGCTATTGGTTTTTGGCATTTTTGGATATTTATTGTGCTTTTATATCTAGACATGTCATCCTATTGGACAGAAAAGTCCTGTATTTTTTTTTGTCTTTGTAGTGAATATATAAAGTTTTTTTCTTTAGAAATTTCTTTTTATGTTCTGGTCAGGCAATGTTCTCTATGGAAAGTGTTCCTCTGCAAGGGCTCCTTATTTCAGCTTTCAGAATAAAAATAAATAAAGCCAAATGACTCAGAAGAGGGACACCCCCCCCCCTTCTGTCTTTTATTATAGAGGAGACTTCTCTTCTATGGTCTGGTCGCTATGTTTGCAGGGACTTTTTGTTCCAGCTTCAGTGCTAAAAGTAGACAGTCGAATGATTCAGAAGAGGGACCCTCACCCCTTTCCCATCTCTCCCATCAGAGAGGGGAGCATCTTCATTGGTCAGTTTATTTTCTCTGCCAGGGCTCTTTATTCCAGCTTCTGTGCTACAAATAGACAGCCAAATGATTCCAAAGAAGGAGTCACGCCACTGGCCTTGCCAAGTAACTGGCCCCGGGAAGAATGTAGATACCATAAAAATGGGAGGCCAGTCAGCCTCAGCTCAAGGAACCCCTAAAAACCTGTGGAGGGACCCTAGGATCCCATGAACCCATTCTTGATAATAGATGTTCTATCCCAAATCTAAAAAATCATCTAACAGACCACCTGACCCCCCCAGTCAGTGTTAATCTACTCATGCGGTCGGGTGGCGATGCAGAGCAGAGAGAGCGCTCTGATGCTCCGATGACGGCGGCCATCTTCCCTTCTGGATTTCCCCGTACATCCTCCCGGTACCAGCCAATTCGATAACTTCTTCTCTCGGCCAATCATGCTCCTCTCACTTCCTGATTAGCCGGGAGGAGAAGCAAGAAGACAAAAGTGAATATTAATTCGCTATTGTCACCCAAGCCCACCCTTTTTTTAAAGCCAATTAGAGCCTCAGGTTCTAATAAAGTTTAAAAAAATAAAAAAAAAATTGGAATCCATGCATCTGGCACCCTGCATGCAGATTAGAAGCCGGGTGCATGGATTAGGGGGTGGCACCTCTGCGGCCCATATGGAGTAGCCACTACTCCTCCCACTGATACCAGATGGGGCACTATTCCTCCCACTGACACCAATGATGGGGCACTATTCCTCCCATTGACACCAATGATGGGGCATTATTCCGCCCACTGATACCAATGTGTAGCAATATGAGTAAATATGACTGAACCATAGTGACGCCATGTTAAGAGATTTATGTTAAGACAGCTGTTAGCTATGGTTCAATATAAGATGCAAGGTTAACTTGATGTAGTTTGTTAGCCAAGTTAAACTTCTGCATTTGCATGTATAGCACTTACCACCCTCTCCTCCTTGTCTTTAAGCTCCTCGCAGGAGGAAAGGGCACACCCAGCTCTATATGTCCGTACCCTCCTGTGTGAAGAGGTTGGGCGGTGTTGTGATGGGTCTCCACAGCCAGATACTCCCACAGAATGGTTCTTATCTCTATAACCAATAAAGACAAGTCTCTATTTCCCCCAATGACTTCAAGGTCCACACCAGCTGTAACTCCAACGTAGAGTTATTTTCTCTTAAACGACAGTCTCTGATAGGAAAGGTTGGAGAGAGAACAGGACAGCATAGGGTGTGGGAGAGGTCCACAAACGTAATACACTTCACTGCTCGGCTTCTCAAGCAGACTCAGCCCATTTGGATAGTCTTCCTAGATAGGGGCTAGCAGCCAAAATGGTACTCGAACTAACCGCACAATCACTACACAAACTGGTGAACTTGGTCTCTGCCACAGACCTGGTGAACTTGGTTTTCAAAGCTTTGCCTCTTGTAAGGAGAAGACATCCCTCCAGAGAGTTACCGTGCCCCTTCCTTCACTGTGACTTCTCACCAGTCCCTCGGAACGGTCCTCCCCCGGCCTCCTCATCTAAGATGCGGGTCCCCTCGCAAGGCGGCACCCTGAGATTCCTTGATGGGCCCCAGCCGAAGGTGCTGGGCTCAAGGCCTTTAGTTGCAGCCCCAGGGCTAAAGGTGCCTGGGACTGATTCACCGATCTCCACCCCTGGGCCAAAAGGTGCCCAGGGCGGACAGGAACACACACTACCTGGGAGTAGGACTCCCGACGATGAACCACGACCCTGAACAGGCAGTGTCAGCCCCTTTTATATCCTCTCCCAGCATACACAGCAGGCTGACCACTCCCACTGTATGGTTGTCGAGAGGGGACACACAAGGCACAGCGCTGTATCAGCAGTTCAACCCTGGCCCACTATGGCAGCTCCACCTGCAAGCCACAGGGAACGGTACATTGATACTCTTCCTGCAGACAAAATGGTTGATAATGTCCTAACAATTTAGGTGTTTGAGCATAACTACCACTCAAACACTACCCCTAAATTGAGGACCCCGCTACACATGCTATGAACAATTTCTGCAAAGTTTCCCGCAAAACCCACAGGTCTAACATCATGCATAAAATGTAGCTGTAGGAACATTACTTCTCTGTACTTGTCTATATAAAGCTTTTGCGGTGTATGGCTGTCTAAAAACATTTTCCTGTTCTCCTGTTTAATACGGAACACCAAAAACATGACTATGAGCCATGGAAACAGATGACATGGGTATGGCAGCCATGTTTAAGGGGTTGGTTATTTGATATGTAATGATGTGAAATGTATTCCCTGTATCAACCACGCCCACTCTTCCATGTCATTGATTGGTTGGAAATGTTCCTATATAAAACTTATAGCCCCGCCCTTTATTAAACCAGATAACATTTGGATACAACCACTGTCTCGTCTTTTTCCTGTGTCCAACAAAAAGTTATCTCTTCAGTACTGTACGGGTCTTGTGAGTGTGGTAATTGCTGTGATTATACCTGGGTGGTCTTTGTCAGGTATACCTTTTAATTCTCTACGCAATGGTGGGGCACTATTCCTCCCACTAACACCAATGATGGGCCACTATTCCTCCCGCTGACACCAATGATGGGGCACTATTCCTCCCGCTGACACCAATGATGGGGCACTATTCCTCCCGCTGACACCAATGATGGGGCACTATTCCTCCCGCTGACACCAATGATGGGGCACTATTCCTCCCGCTGACACCAATGATGGGGCACTATTCCTCCCGCTGACACCAATGATGGGGCACTATTCCTCCCGCTGACACCAATGATGAGGCACTAATATTTCCCCTAATACTAAAGATGGGAAACTGTTTACTCCCACTGAAGCCAGGGCATTTTCTACTCCCACTACCCAGGGCCCGGCCCCCCTAAAATCTGAAGCACAGTAAACTGGGCCTTTGTTTAGAAAGTTTGGAGACCCCTGCTATAGATGTTATAGTTTTAAGCAATGCAAAAATGTAAAGATCTATTTTGTTAAAAGTGATCGTTTAGTAATGGAATTTCCCATTTGTTACAATGTAACATTGATTTTCACAGTTGATATATGAAATATAGAGTATTCAACATGATTGTTATATCAAAAGATCATATCTTTACATGCACGGTGTCATGATCAGGCGTCGGGCTTGAAGATCAATTGCAATAGCAGTGGCAGGACAGGCATACAGGCAGTCACTTCTGGCAGATAACACAGGCTCACCTGAGGTGCGGAGTCTAAGTACTAGCTGGTTTTCCATGGTGGAGATGGATTTAGCTGCAAGCTAGTACCAGGTCGCGGTCCTCAAGTTTGCCCCACCAGGGTGTGAGCAAGCCGGGGTCCAATAGCGGATAACAGACAAGGATGAAACAGCAGCGTGGTCAGAAAACAAGCCAAGGGATCAATCACGAGTGGCTGCAGGTTGGGATCAAGCAGTAGAGTAGTCAAAGAACAGGCTGAGGGTCAAACACGGGTGGTTGCTGATTGGGATCAGCAGTAGAGAAGTCCAGGAACAAGCCAAGGGTCAATCACAAGTGGTTGTAGGTACAGCTGGCAGCAGGAAAGATCACGGCACAAGCAGGGAAGGCACAATAACCTGGCAAAGAGGAAGTGCTGAGACAAGGCTTTTATAGGAAGTTCATGGGAGGAGCAAGGAGTTCAAGGTTCAACAGTAATCAAGACACCAAGCAGAGTAGTCTAATGGATCAGATAGGTTTGTCCAGCAGATCAGGCAAGGAGCTGTCCAGCATCCTAGATAGCTCAGTGGGAAGAGTCAACGACGAGGTCCCAGGTTCAAGCCCAGGTCCTGACACACCGCCAGCATGACTTTCAATATACAATACTGCATAATTCATTCCAGAAGAATGCTTGTAATCCAAAGCACTCTTATATCAAAGCGAGTTTCCCCATAGGAATCAATGGAAACTCAGATAATTTGTTCCACATTGACTTCTATTGTATGCAGTACTGAATGTCGCCAGAGGTGGCGGGGCGCCAGAGACACTTGGAAACCGATCAGAGCCACTCAGAGAGGCTAGGAAACACTCGGGAATGGAGTGTTTCCGAGCGGCTCCAAGTGTCGCCCCCGCACCTCTGGTCAAATGCGGTACTGCACACACCGATGAGGCTTGAGTTTTGCGAGACAACGTTCGGAAGCTGAGCATTTTTTTAAAATCCTGACTCGGTTTGCGAGCATTGTCTGGCAAAACGAGTCAGGATTTAAAAAAAATAATAGCTTGTATGGCGAAATCGTTAACCGTGTTATTCGCAATCCGAGGTCTTTGCATTCATAAATGAGGGAAAGTGTTCAGAATGGGTGACACAAATAAGCTCTTGTTGTAAGCAGTCCAGAGAGGAGGCAGGGCTGTGACACGGAGCTTACAGGTGATGAATAGTGTAGTCACCCCCTCCTCATGTGGAACACCAGGGCTGGGGGAAATCATCGAGTACATGAAATATGATAATAATGTTTTTACAGGTAACAAATTGATTGTATTGGAATTGTTTGTTGTAGAGTTGGAGCGCTCCTTTACTGATTCCGTTTCCCGGGTGGAAAATCTGGAAGAATTCCGAACAGAGACCCCATTAGCCGCCGTTCCTTACTTTCATTACTCGGAGACAAAGGCGTGGAGAATTTCTCTGTTATAAGCCGGTTGGCGCGCCGATAAGACAATAGCGCGCTCACCTCTGGGATCTCCTCCATGAAATCTGGGCCGCTTTGATTAGGAGCCAAAACGCAGTCTGTTAGAGCTCTTTAGTTTGGAGAAATTAGCGGTGAAAAATGGCTCAGCGCAGCTTTGAGCCGCCTCCGACAACACGCCCCATAATCTCACAGTAATTAAACGCTGCGCATGTTTGCCATCGCTCGGCACGATGGAGCCGAGTTGGGCTCATTATCTTTGGAAGCTAAAGAGCGCGTCCTTCCGGGGGGCAACTTTGATTACTTTATCTTCTGTTCCTAATGAGAGTTTACAGTGTTTATAATCGCAGCTTTTTTTTTTTTATAATATTTTTTTATCCTTTATTTCTGTATTTTCTTAAACTCGACCCAAATTTCACATAAACTTTAATGGCTAAGTTCAACTTTTGAGGCAGGATTTCACTTTTCATGATAAATCAAAGCCTTTTCCAGGGCAACATCCCTGAGATTAAAGTATAGACAATGCATACAAAATATATAAAAAAATAACAGAAATGTTTTTATTACATACAACACATAATTAAAATATTTGTTATGCTTTGGATAAATGTATACATGGAAACATCTTGTCTTCAGAAATGTTTGAAACTAGTCACTTAAGGTGACAATTAGATGATTATGCCGACATGTTTCGCCACCCTGGGCTTCTTCAGGGGATATATTTTAAAGACAAAATATGTAACACTGCATAAAACAGAACAAAATGTGGAACAAATACAGTAACTAGTTATAAGGCATATCAAATTAAAATGCCAACTGCCATGCTTAATCCCAATATCACTCACCCACATCCAGTCTTTCCTGCCTCCAGTCGTATGCCAAACACAGGGCAACAATCTCTGAACAACACACGTAAAGGTCAATAAATGCCCGGATAGACCAGACTGAAATATATGTGTAGGGTGTAATATGTTAATTCAATAGTGGTTTATTGAAAATAACTAATAACAAAGAAAATAACTTTGTTTCAAACCCTTTCTCTAAAGAACTAGTCACTACCCTCCCTGCTAGTCCCATATGAGACATACCTGTACATTCCAAAACTCTGCCATGATGTTTTTTCTTCCCCTCTTTACTCCTTTTCCTTCTTTTTCTTCTGTTTCCTCCCGTCTCATTTTCCCACTTTAATGTCTTAGTCCAAAGGGTTCAATATTGAGTTGGCCCACCCTTTGCAGCTATAACAGCTTCAGCTCTTCTGGGAAAGCTGTCCACAAGGTTTAGGAGGGTGTCTATGGGAATGTTTGACCATTCTTCCAGAAGCGCATTTGTGAGGTCAGGCACTGATGTGGACGAGAAGGCCTGGCTCGCAGTCTCCATTCTAATTCATCCCAAAGGTGTTCTATCGGGTTGAGGTCAGGACTCTATGCAGGCCAGTCAAGTTCCTCCACCCCAAACTCGCTCTTGCTTTGCTTTGTGCACTGGTGAGCAGTCATGTTGGAACAGGAAGGGGCCATCCCCAAAATGTTCCCACAAAGTTGGGAGCATGAAATTGCCCAAAATGTCTTGGTATGCTGACGCCTTAAGAGTTCCCTTCACTGAAACTAAGGGGCCAAGCCCAACCCCTGAAAAACAACCCCACACCATAATCCCCCTTCCACCAAAAGATTTGGACCAGTGCTCAAAACAAGGTCCATAAAGACATGGATGAGCAAATTTGGGGTGGAAGAACTTGACTGGCCTGCACAGAGTCCTGACCTCAACCCCCTCACAAATACGATTTTGGAAGAATGGTCAAACATTCCCATAGACACACTCCTAAACCTTGTGGACAGCCTTCCCAGAAGAGTTGAAGCTGTTATAGCTGCAAAGTGTGGGCCAACTCAATATTGAACCCTACAGACTAAGACTGGGATGCCATTAAAGTTCATGTGTAAAGGCAGGCGTCCCAATACTTTTGGTAATATAGTGTAGATCTGAGATAGATAGATAGATAGATAGATAGATAGATAGACCTGAGATAGATAGATTTTTTTTCTTGGATGTTTCATTTTCTTTATGTGTTCCTTTCATTATTCCGGTCCCGGCTCGCTGTGCTGTAAACGTGTCACAGACCCTTCATCTTGAGCCTGTAAAGGTTATAGACGGGAATATGAAGGCAGTGTGACACTTCGGAGATTGCGGCTCATCCTTATTATTTTTCCTGGTTGAATATGAAATCCAACAAGGACGGCCGGTGTCCTGCGACGAGCGCAGATTTATACCTGCTTTGTACCTGCGGCTTGACAGGCCTGTCAGGTAGGATCTCTGTGCCTCGGGGAACGATCATCAAGAGCTTCACTGACCTTTTCTGTGTGAGGAACAAACCCGCGCAGAGTCCTTGGAGGCCCCGAGGTCGGTTCACGCCGGTCCACCGCCACCTCCCAGAGGTGATTTCCTTCACTGGCTCGGAAACAGGAGCTGAGAAGAACATTAGAGTTTAAAAAGCTTGTGTGATCCGAGTTTTATCCTGGGAGCTCCTCGCTTCTCCATCGTCGTCATTCCTAAACACGAAGAGAAGGGCGCGCTGAGAATTTGCCTTCTAACTCTCCATATTATTACATATTACTAGAGCCAGTTACCGGTGCCTTGTTTACTAAAGCTTACCGATACTTTTCTGGTTCCTCTTGGAATTTTCTTTTTCTTTTTTTTTTTTGGGCTCTTGTAGCCATAGAAACAAAGACTTTTACGTATTTTTAGTTGAGATATTTTGTAAAAAGTAACACAACAAGGGACACATTTATAAAACATGCGCACACTGAAATATTTCGTTTCAGAATTTCGTTTTCGTCCGAAAAATAAATTGATTTAGTTACTCCCGAAATCCATTTTTTATTTATTTTGTTTCGTTAAAAAAAAAAATGTATTTGTCCAAAAATCCGAATGAATTAAGGTCGAATCTGTCAATTGAAGTCTTATGGTGTCTGTCGAATGTTCTAAGAAGATTCGACGAAGCAGCTAATCTGTACGAAGCCGCAATCGTACATTTCTGGTCCAATGCTCCGCCCACAAGCTATAGTAGAATTCTAATGTTGTATGACTAGTAATAATTATATTTCTTAATTATTATTACTAGTCAACCAACATTAGAATTCCTCTATAGCCTATGGGCAGAGCATTTAACCGGAAATGTCCGCTCGTGTCGACTGTTTCGTCGAATCTTCATGTCAAATCTTTTCTCTCTATGTCGAATAATCTCGGACTAATAGAGTTAGGTTAGGCACATTCAACCGCAGGTTTAATAGACACAGATCGCTATTGTCACCGTCATGTCGAATCTTCTATCTATATCGAACTGTTGTCGCAACAAAACGAAAATAAAGCATTTTTTATATCGGATCTTTTGGATTTCGGATTCTGTGCGTTCGTTATCGTTTGATAAAACGAACACGAAAATCCCAGAAATTCGGATGAAAATGCATTCGGACGAAAACAAATGCACATGTCTATAAAAAAACTGCATGTAAATTCGTTCAGTGCAAATAAGGCAAAACTGAATATTCTGAATGTTCTTTGTAATTGGAATTGGTGAATATGATAAATACCACATTATGGCCACTAGATGGTGCTGAGTTATGTAGCGGGGTCCTCAATTTAGGGGTAGTGTTTGAGTGGTAGTTATGCTCAAACACCTAAATTGTTAGGACATTATCAACCATTTTTTCTGCAGGAAGAGTATTGGTGTACCGTTCCCTGTGGTCTGCAGGTGGCGCTGCCATAGCGGGCCAGGGTTGAACCGCTGATACAGTGCTGTGCCTTGTGTGTCCCCTCTCGGCAGCCTACGGTGGGAGTGGTCGGCCTGCTGTGTATGCTGGGAGAGGATATAAAAGGGGCAGACGCTGCCTGTAGGCGTCGGTCGTCGGGAGTCTTCCTCCCAGGGAGTGTGTGTTCCTGTCCGCCCTGGGCACCTTTGGCCCAGGGGCGGTGGTCCCTGAATCAGTCCCAGGCACCTTTAGCCCTGGGGCTGCAACTAAAGGCCTTGGGCCCAGCACCTTCGGCTGGGGCCCATCAAGGATCGAGGAATCTCAGGGTGCCGCCTTGCGAGGGGACCCGCATCTTAGACGAGGAGGCCGGGGGAGGACCGTTCCGAGGGACCGGTGAGAAGTCACAGTGAAGGAAGGGGCCCGGTAACTCTCTGGAGGGATGTCTTCTCCTTACAAAGAGGCCAAGCTTTAAGGAAACCAAGTTCACCAGGTCTGTGGCAGAGACCAAGGGCACCAGTTTGTGTAGTGATTGTGCGGTTAGTTCGAGTGCCATTTTGGCTGCTAGTCCCTATCTAGGGAGACTATCCAAATGGGCTAAGTCTGCTTGAGAAGCCGAGCAGTGAAGTGTATTACGTTTATGCCTGGACCTCTCCCACACCTTATGCTATCCTGTTCTCTCTCTCCTCTCCGACCTTTCCTATCAGAGACTGTCTTTTAAGAGAAATAAACTCTACGTTGGAGTTACGGCTGGTGTGGACCTTGAAGCCATTGGGGGAAATAGAGACTTGTCTTTATTGAGCATGGAGACAAGGGCCATTCTCTGGAGAACCTGGCTGTGGAGACCTGTTTCATAGCACCGCTCAACCTCTTTACACAGGAGGGTACGGGCATATAGAGCTGGGTGTGCCCTCTCTTCCTGCGAGGAGCCAAAGACAAGGAGGAGAGGGTGGTAAGCGCTATAGTTATATAAGAGGTATTTAAGCTCCTCAACTCCATCTAGTGGTATTTTCCATATTCACACATTCTTTCTGCAGAGAATATAGCCTAAGAACATTCAATGTTGGCCTATTCGCAAGGAAAGAAATTTACATGCAGTTTTGATGGATGAACAGCTATGCAATTCGTTTCGATAAATACACCCCTAAATACGCACCTATTGTTTGCCCATCTGATTTATGAAACATGGCTCCAGGCGTTGGAGAAACTCCTAAAGGAGGCGGAGGTGGCAGAAAGAAACGTCTAGCCCGCAGGATGTGCATTTTTGTGGGACTGCGCTCTGTAAACACGGCTTATGGAGATGTAACTGAATCCACAGCGATAGTGTTGATTATTATTTCAGCCAGCGATTCTCCCTCCGCATGTAAGCGGCGAGCCGCAGATTTTTTTTCTCCTTTTATTGCCTTTGACAAATGCGCCTGAAAAAGGGCTTTCCGCAGCCTGCCAAGCTGTTTCTGGCAGCAACTTCACCCCGCAGCTACTAATCGTATTATTTGGACATTTCATTTAAATATGTGCATTGGAATGTGCGTTATGATTTCCTGCGCCGAGACCCATTTTTTTTTTTCCTGCACGTTGAGCTTAAAATTGGACAGTATGTTCCTCTCCTGTTGTAATGAGTAACAGTGATCCCCTCTCAGGACTCAGCAATATTGCTCAGCTTTAAAAGAGGTTTAGGGGCGTATTTATGTCAAAATTCTCATTAGTATTCATCTGGCGATTCTGCACAAACATTTGTTCTGTGCGAATCGGGCAAAAGCAATGTTATTAGGTGGTTTTCAAGTGTTCTTTTGCTATTCACAGTAGTAAAATACTTAATTGCGGGCAATAGATGGAGCTGAGGAGCATAGGAAATAAGTCTTTGTAATAAAAGTTAAAATTTAACAATTCTAGAATGCTAAAATACGCTGGAGATAAAATAGTCTTTTTTTATTTTTTTGGTAATTCTCTCCAGCATTCTCTAGAATTGTTATATTGTATCTCTTATGACAAAGACATGTAATTTTTTTTATTTGCAGTACCAACTTGTGGCCACTAGATGGATATGGTGAGCATAGGAATTGTATACAGTATGTCTTTGCAAAGAGAAACAATATAACAATTCTGGAGCACACTAGAGGGAATTATTAAATATATGTACCCAGTGGTGTGTGTATATAGTAAAACCTTGGTTTGAGAGTAACTTGGTTTGAGAGCGTTTTGCAAGACAAGCAAAATATTTAAATATATTTTGACTTGATATACAAGCGATGTCTTGATATACAAGTAGCGTCATGTCACAACTGAGTATAAAAGAGAAGAGGGGCACCTCTAAGTGTAGAAATATAGTTACTTTTAATGAAGGTTCAACATTTAGCAACATATTGCTACACTTAGGCCCCATTCACACAGGGGCGGCATGACGTGGCACGACTTCTGGGGGCGACCTCGGCGGCACGATCTCAAGACGACTTGAGACACCCGCCGAGGCGATTTGCATAAAGACTTCTGTATAGAAGTCAATGCAGGTCGCCTTGGGTCGCCCCCAAAAGTAGTACAGGAACCTTTTTCTAAGTCGGAGCGACCTGAGTCGCTCCTATTAGAATGGTTCCATTGAACAGCGTGGGATCGCCTGACGAGTTGCCCCTGTGTGAACCGGGCCTAAGAGGCGCCTCTCTTCTCTTTTAGGCCTGGTTCACACTGGGGCGACAAACGCTCCGACATTGGGAGCTCATGTCGCATGACGTGTGAAAATCAATGTTTCCCTATGGGAGCCGTCTTAACTGGTCCGACACAAGTCGGTCCGACTTTGAAAATGCTCCCTGTACTACTTTGGTCTGACTTTGATCCGACTTCAGCCCATTGACTATCATTGAAGTCGGATCAAAGTCAGACCGCAGTCTTGCATGATCCGACTTTGGCATGCGACTTGTGCTGTGCTGCTCTTGAGGGGGAACTCCAGGCCAAATTTTAAATAAAAAACCGGCATGGGTTCCCCCTCCAGAGGCATACCAGGCCCTTGGGTCTGGTCTGGATTTGAAGGGGCGCCCCTACGCCGAAAAAACGGCGTAAGGGTCCCCCCAAAATCCAAACCAGACCCTTATCTGAGCACACAACCTGGCCGGCCGCAGGGGAAGAGGGGGGGACGAGAGAGCGGCCCCCCTCCCTCCTGAACCGTACCAGGCCACATGCCCTCAACATGGGGGGTTTGGTGCTCTGGGGCAGGGGGGCGACCTGCGGCCCCCCCACCCCAGAGCACCCTGCCCCCATGTTGATGAGGACAGGGCCTCTTCCCGACAACCCTGGCCGTTGGTTGTCGGGGTCTGCGGGCGGGGGGCTTATCGGAATCCGGGAGCCCCCTTTAATAAGGGGGCCCCCGGATCCCGGCCCCCCCACCCTATGTGAATGAGTATGGGGTACATCGTACCCCTACCCATTCACCTGGTGGAAAAAAATTGCAATAAAAAAACCACACAGCTTTTTAAAGTATTTTATTGCACAGCTCCGGGGTCTTCTTCCGACTTCGGGGGTCTCCGGTGTCGTCGCCGCGCTCTCCGGTTCTTTCTTCTGCCGGGCCTCCGCTAACTTATTTTTAGCTCTTTTGCTAGCAGAGGCCCGGTCTTCTCCGTCGTCTTCTTCTTCTCCCGCTCTCCGGTTCTTCTCCCGCTCTCCGGTTCTTTCTTCCGCCGGGCCTCCGCTAACTTCTTTTTAGCTCTTTTGCTAACGGAGGCCCGGTCTTCTCCGTCATCTCGTCCGGCTCCCCGTTGTCCTTCTGCCGGCCCCTCCACTAACTTCTTGGTAGCTCTTTCGCTAGTGGAGGAGCCGGTCTTCCCCTCGGCGTCTTCTTCCCTTTTCTCCTTCTCGATGTTGACGCGTCGCTTCCTACCGCTGTAATACTGGCTCTCCGCTCCGCTCCGCATGAATATAGGCTTCCCATGACGTCACAGTCACATGTTCCCATGACGTCACAGTCACATGCTCCGGGGCCATGTGTCCCGGAACATGTGACTGTGACGTCATAAGAAGCCTATATTAATGCGGAGCGGAGCGGAGAGCCAGTATTACAGCGGGAGGAAGCGACGCGTCAACATCGAGGAAGAGGAGAAGAGGGAAGAAGATGCCGACGGGAAGACCGGCTCCTCCACTAGCAAAAGAGCTACCAAGAAGTTAGTGGAGGGGCCGGCAGAAGGACAACGGAGAGTCGGACTAGACGACGGAGAAGACCGGGCCTCCGTTAGCAAAAGAGCTAAAAAGAAGTTAGCGGAGGCCCGGCAGAAGAAAGAACCGGAGAGCGGGAGAAGAACCGGAGAGCGGGAGAAGAAGAAGACGACGGAGAAGACCGGGCCTCTGCTAGCAAAAGAGCTAAAAAGAAGTTAGCGGAGGCCCGGCGGAAGAAAGAACCGGAGAGCGGGAGAAGAAGAAGAAGACGACGGAGAAGACCGGGCCTCTGCTAGCAAAAGAGCTAAAAAGAAGTTAGCAGAGGCCCGGCAGAAGAAAGAACCGGAGAGCGCGGCGACAACACTGGAGACCCCCGAAGTCGGAAGAAGACCCCGGAGCTGTGCAATAAAATACTTTAAAAAGCTGTGTGGTTTTTTTATTGCAATTTTTTTCCACCAGGTGAATGGGTAGGGGTACGATGTACCCCATACTCATTCACATAGGGTGGGGGGGCCGGGATCCGGGGGCCCCCTTATTAAAGGGGGCTCCCGGATTCCGATAAGCCCCCCGCCCGCAGACCCCGACAACCAACGGCCAGGGTTGTCGGGAAGAGGCCCTGTCCTCATCAACATGGGGGCAGGGTGCTCTGGGGTGGGGGGGCCGCAGGTCGCCCCCCTGCCCCAGAGCACCAAACCCCCCCATGTTGAGGGCATGTGGCCTGGTACGGTTCAGGAGGGAGGGGGGGCCGCTCTCTCATCCCCCCCTCTTCCCCTGCGGCCGGCCAGGTTGTGTGCTCGGATAAGGGTCTGGTTTGGACTTTGGGGGGCACCCCCACGCTGTTTTTTCGGCGTAGGGGCACCCCTTCAAATCCAGACCAGACCCAAGGGCCTGGTATGCCTCTGGAGGGGGAACCCATGCCGGTTTTTTATTTAAAATTGGCCTGGAGTTCCCCCTCAAGATTCATACCAAACACAGTGCCTGATATTGGCTGGGATCCAAGTCGGATCCCCGTTCATTGAAAGTCGGACATATGTTGGCTTCATGTCGCAGGGCAAAGTCGGATCCAAAGTAGGACAGATGTCGTGTCGCACTAGTGTGAACCCAGCCTTATACTCTGTAGCTCCTGTTGTATTTTGCTTCTAATCCCCTTGTGGCGGCCTCTATTTGTGGATGGACATTTTATGGTTACACAACCTGGTCACATTGCTATAATCTTTTTATATGGACTACAAACTGAAGGACTTATGAATAAATGGTTGTGGAACGAACCATTTGAGTTTCCATTCACTCCTATGGGGAAATTTGCTTTGATTTACAAGTGCTTTGAATTACAAGCATGTTTCTGGTACAAATTATGCTCGCAATCCAAGGTTTTACTGTGTGTGTGTGTGTGTATATATATATATATGTAGCGGGTGGTTGCTTTAAGGCCCAGAGACTACCATACCCAGGATGCATTTCCCCACGCAAGGACTGCTGGGGCGGGGTATTTAACCAGGGGGCGGGCTGGAGCACGGTCTCTTTGGACACCGCCCGCCCAGCAAGTGGAACTCTGTGCTAAGTCTGCTGAGAATACAGGGCCTGAAGCCTAGGCCTGTATTACTCCAAAGAGCCTTCCGTACCCACTGAGGAGCCTGAGGGACATCGCATCCTGCTGCTGTTCTGCTACTACCAGGAGGACCGAAGACCCGGGTGTCGTGGAATCTGTGTACCAAGACACAGCAACGGAAGATACGGACGTGGACTGGTCCGGTTGGGTGAGAGAGCACTTGCTCAGAGAATAATACAGGATCTCTAGACCCAGTAACTGTTGTTCGGAACTAACGTTAACGTTTGCAGTTGCATGCCGGAGGGAGTGTATTGAATAACACTAGTAGATTTATTCCGGGTTCACCAAGTTATCAAATTCTTTTATTCTTGTGGATTACAAACTGTTCCAGAAGTGCACCACCGTTTGGGCAGCAGCAATGGAGGAGCGGTAAACACACCGCTCCTTCACCGCTCCAAAGAAGCGGCTAGCAGGGCTTTTTTTACTGTCCTGCTAGCGCAACGCTCCAGTGTGAAAGCCCTCGGACTTTCACACTGGAATGAATGGTGCAGCTTTTTAAGGGCGGATTGCAGTCGCTATTTTTTAACGCTATAGCGCCTGCAATACGCTCCAGTGTGAAAGGGGTCTTAGGAATGTATTTCTTATGTGCCTCAACTCCATCTAGTGGCCATTATTCAGTATTTTACTATTGCAAATAATAAAAAAGGACATTTATATGAAAAAGAAAATGGTCTAATAATTTTCACCCAATTCACACAGAATAAATGTATATAAAAATTCATAGAACGAATGGCTATGCAAATTTTTTTTTTAAAATACACCGCTTAGTGTTTTGTATATCATTTTTAAAATTATGTTCAGGACTAGAAAAGACAGACACCTAAATTAGTGTGTTGTCTCTGCCCTCCCCAATTTCAAGATCAGTGGGAGGGGTTTTGAATCTATGCCCCACCCCCAACTATTGCATCATCATGGACTGACAGAGGGGGAACAGACAATAATTCTCCTGTTGGTATTTCAGAGAAGATTTTACTTTTGTTCCTGATTCCCACCTGCTCAGCTGTCCACCGCTCAGGAGGAGGAGCTAAAGACAGGTCTTGATTTTTGTGGTCCATCCATGTGTTTTTTCACTGTTATGAGGAATGTATACATCCGCCCAGTCCCATTCCGACTCTTGCTGTGTGATAGACTTGAAAACTTTTTTTCCAATAGGTTTTTCTTGCTAGGTCACCAGGTCTTTCCCCAAACTTCCCCATTTCCTCGACTTGGGCTGGCAGGCAGAATGTGGTAACACGTGTGTGGTCAATTTGTACACCAATGTTAATTTTGACGTCAAATTTTCGATTTCGATTTAGTCCTAGTCTTTTGACTAAAAAGCCATTTTAGTTTTAGTCGTATTTTACTTAGCTGAATTGTTTTAGTCGTATTTAAGTCGACTGAAATCTCCAGTACATTTTAGCCCTGGTTCACACTGGAGCGTTTTGACTTGCGATTTGACATGTCAAATCGGCGGCAATTGCCGTCAATGGCACCGTCCTAATCAGTGCGACGTCGCATCTGCGGCGCTGCACCGATTTCAAAAAGTCGTTTCTGTACTAACCTGCACAGATGTCTCTGAAATAGCGTCCAAAATCGGGAACGCAATGCAGGAGTGAAATCATGCGAGTTCAGCTGAAGTGTGAGCCTGGGCTAAGTCTACTAAAATCGAATGGGTTTAGTTAAATTGTAATGCATTATTTAAGCATTTCTCTAGAATTTCCAAACTCATTATATCCTCCTGGAGTAAAAATCTAATCGCATGATATTATTTATGGTGTTAAAGTGGGACATTCACTACGGCCACAGATTTAGCCGTTGTCGATATATAACATCTTTATAAATAAAACCAAGTTTCATAAACAAATAAAAATATTGCTTTTTCACAAACAGAAGAAATATAAAAAAAAAAAAACCCTGTAAACTCTACTGGCTGTAATGCCATTGCATGTATTACTTGAATATATTACACACATTAAATATTAAGATTTTTTTTTTAGAAAGGCCTTTTTCTTATTTTTTTTTTTTTTTTCAGCAGCTTAGTAGACGCCCCATACATTTTCTTAGTTATACTTACTGTTATAGTGCAATACATGCCCGCCGTGTAGTAAAATGATCCAGGCAGGATCCCCTCTCGTTCTGGGGCACCGCCGTGTGACGTTGCCCCAGGCTCGCGTGCCCATGGGGGCACGCAGCATTACGATCGTGGTCGTGCCGTGTCCCTAGGACACAGCGCGACCCTGATCTCGGTAAAGAGCCGATGACGCAGCTCTTTACCCATGTGATCAGCTGTGTCCAATCACAGCCGGTCACATGTAAATACTGAAGGGCCGTTTATCGTCTCTCCTCGCCTCACACTGACAGAGAGCCGATCAGTGGCATCTCCGGCAGGGGAGACTGTACAGATAATCAGAGCCCTGATTATCAGTGCAGCTCCAGCAGTGCCCAGAAATTACACCAATCAGTGCCAATTCCAAACAGTGACACCAATCAGTGGCCATCAATGACACCCATCAGTGAAAAATCCAATGCCCATCAGTGACACCAATCATTGCTGCCTTTAAGTGCCCATCAGTGCCTGCTCATCAGTGCAGCCCATCAGTGCCGCCTATCATTGCCCATAAGTGCTGCCTATCAGTGCTCATCAGTGCCATCTCATCAGTGCTGTCCATCAGTGCCGCCTATCCATGCCGCCTATCAGTGCCCATCAGTGCCACCTATCAGTGCTCATCAGTGCCGCCTATCAGTGCCCATCAGTGCCACATATCAGTGTGGTATATTAGAGCCTCCTCATCAGTGCCACCTTATCAGTGTCGTCCATCTGTGCTCGTCAGTGCCGCATATCAGTTTGGTATATTAGAGCCTACTCATCAGTGCCACCTATCAGTGCCCATCAGTGCTGCCTATCAGTGCCCATCAGTGCTGCCTATCAGTGCCCATCAGTGCCGCCTATCAGTGTGGTATATTAGAGCCCCCTCATCAGTGCCACCTATCAGTGCCCATCAGTGCCGCCTATCTGTGCTCGTCAGTGTCGCATATCAGTGTGGTATATTAGAGCCTCCTCATCAGTGCCACCTTATCAGTGCCATTCAAAGCTGCCTCATCAGTACCCATCAGTGCAGCCTATCAGTGCCCATCAGTGCCACCCATCTGTGCTCATCAGTGCCGCATATCAGTGCGGTATATTAGAGCCTCCTCATTAGTGCCACCTTATCAGTGCCATTCAAAGCTGCCTCATCAGTGCAGCCTATCAGTGCCCATCAGTGCCGCCTTATCAGCGAAGGAGATAAATTACATATTTACAAAATTTACAGACAGAAACTAAGAAAAGCTTTTGTTTTTTTGGGGGGTTTTTTTGGTCTTTTTTCATCTTTTTAACAAAAAAACAAAAACAAAACCCAGTGGTGATTAAATACCACCAAAATAAATCTCTATTTGTGGGGAAAAAAATGATAAAAATGTCATTTGGGTACAGTGTTGTATGATGGTCAGGTGTCCTTCAAACCTTTGGCCATATGGTGTATTCTCGGAAGTTCTCCTTTAATCATTGCATGCTGATGGTGGGCACTGGGTGAGGAAAAGCTCTTCATGAAAAGATGGAGGAGTCATGTATTGCTGAAATGGCTGAGGATGGGTGAGCTGTGCTTCATATTAAAGTTTGCGGTAACCAGATGATGGTAATCTTAGGAGGAACCGGGGAACTAGGAGTCATCTGGATGTCCTGAATGCCTTACCTTATGCGCCGTCTGACCTGCAAGTACATATGAGGTCTTGATATTGGGTAAGCTGTGTTTTCATTTAAAGGGGGAGGTGAGCTCACTTTTAGTACAAGTGAATTTACCTTTAGAGCCCATTCACACAAGAATTGTGTGTGAATCGCACAGGAACGCTGTGCATTTTCCTGTGTCCTTCACATGCAGTTATGCGCAGTGCGATTTCAGCCCATTCATTTTGAATGGTCTAAAATCACACCGCACCAAAAGTAGCGCATTCACTATTTTCTGAAACGTGCGGCAACCACATTGCATGGTACTTTTGTACCAATGCGATCCAGTGATGGGCAAACGTAATGTGTTTGCAACCTGCATTTGGAGTGTCACTTGAACTGAACCCCTGCAGCAGATCGCAAGAGCATTCTGATCGGAAGGCGGTGCGGGTAACCGCACAGAAACACAGCTCTCCTGCACTGCATTCCAGTGTGAACGGGCCCTTACTCTACAAAGAGATTGCTTCTGGACTTCTCAGGGCTCTTTTGGGATTGTTTGATTTTAACCACTTGCTGGCCGCCTCACGTATGAGTACGATGGCAGATTGGCTCTCCTGTGCCAGATCATGTACCTAGTATGTGATTCAGCCCTTTCGTGTAGGGGGCACGCGCTGGCTGTGCTGTGATTAGTCAAAGCTAGGGATGAGCCGAACACCCCCCGGTTCGGTTCCCATCCAGAACATGCGAACGGACCGAAAGTTTGCGCGAACATTTGAACACCGTTAAAGTCTATGGGACTCGAACGTGAGAAATCAAATGTGAGAATTTTAAAGGCTAATATGCAAGTTATTGTCCTAAAAAGGGTTTGGGGACCCGGCTCCTGCCCCAGGGGACATGTATCAATGCAAAAAAAAGTTTTAAAAACTGACGTTTTTTCGGGAGCAGTGATTTTAATGATGCTTAAAGTGAAAAAATACTTTAAACAGCGTACCTGGGGGGTGTCTATACTATGCCTGTAAAGTGGCGCGTGTTTCCCGTGTTTAGAACTGTCCCTGCACAAAGTTAAATTTCTAAAGGAATAAAAGTCATTTAAAACTGCTTGCGGCTTTAATGTAATGTCAGGTCCAGGCAATATGGATGAAAATCATTACCAGGCCCTTTGGGTATTGTATGGATATTAAGGGGAACCCTGCACCCAAATTAAAAAAAGAAAAGGAGTTGGGCCCCCAGGCCCTATATACTCTGAACAGCAGTATACAGGCGGTGCAAACAAGATAGAGACTCTAGGTTTATTCTTAAGTAGAATCTGTTTGTAATTTGGAACAGTTACATTTATTTATTTAGGCAAAATATTACAGCAAAAATTGTAATTACACGCCCCTGTTAAACAGGGGCAGAAAAATTGGGCTTTAGGCACTGGTGCTGGTGCCACAACACTGCAACCCTCTCACAGATACTGTAGTTGAGCGCAGGAATGAGCCCTGCTGCAAAATATTACAGCAAAAATTTTAATTACACGCCCCTGTTAAACAGGGACAGAAAAATTGGGCTTTAGGCACTGGTGCTGGTGCCACAACACTGCAACTCCTCACAGGTACTCTAGTTGAGCGCAGGAACGAGCCCTGCTGAAAAATATTACAGCAAAAATTGTAATTACACGCCCCTGTTAAACAGGGGCAGAAAAATTGGGCCGTAGCTATTGGTGGTGGTGCCCAGAACCAAAAATGTTCTTAGAAGCTATCAACATGAACATTGAGGAGGAATAGGATAGTCACTCAGCATAACAGGATAGCCACTCAGCATCAGCATAGGCAGCCTTCAAGGGATCTCACATTCATAGAAAAATTCATCGGTTACATCAGCATCAGGTGCTTGGTAGCTGGTCATCCAAGACTGATTCATTTTTATGAAGGTGAGCCGATCAACCAAGTCTGTGGACAGGTGCACTCTGTGATCGGTTACAAAGCCTCCAGCAGCACTGAATGTGCGTTTCGAAAGAACGCTGGATGCCGAACAGGCCAGTAGCTCAATTGCATACTGTGCAAGCTCTGGCCAGTGATCCATCCTCAAGGCCCAGTAACCCAGTGTATTTTCGGTTGGAAAGGTCTCTAAGTCTGATCTTGCCCCTAGGTATTCCTGCACCATGTAAATCAGACGCTGGCGATGGTTGCTGGAACCGATCAGACCTTGGAGCTGCAGACTAAAAAATTGTCTGAACGCATCAGTCAGATGGCCACCTTCTCCAACACTCCTTCTGTGACTGACCGAAGCCTCAGCAACACGTTGTCCAGGACCAGGAAATTGTAACCTCCCAGGCTCTGGAAACGCGTTGCACAAACCTTTCTGCAAAGCCTCCCGAAGATGTTTCATCCTCTGCTCCCTCTGCGATGGCTGGATAAGTTCTGCAACCTTACCCTTGTAACTTGGATCAAGAAGGGTTGCCAGACAGTACTGATCCCTTTCCTTGATACCACGAATCCGAGGGTCCTTTCACAGGCTTTGCAGGATCAGGGAGGCCATGCAGCGTAGGTTTGCTGAGGCATTCGGTCCGGAGTCCTCTGGGTCTCTAAGGACGACATGATCCGCAGCCACCTCCTCCCAGCCACGTACAAGTCCATGGGTTTCTGGGGACTGAAAACGATCCCTTGAAGACTGCTGCTGATGCCGAGTGCTAGGCTCCACCTCCATGCTGACACAATCCTCCCCCTCCTCCTCATCTTCCTGTGAGATCGGCGGGCCCACAGGAATACTGTCTGGAAAAAGGGGGCCTTGAGAAGTAAGGAAGTCCTCCTCTTCCTCCCTCAAGTGCCCTGTCCATTATTCCATGCAGCATGTGCTCCAACAGGTAGATAAGAGGGACAGTATCACTGATGCATGCACTGTCACTGCTCACCATCCTCGTGGCCTCCTCAAATGATGACAGGACAGTGCATGCATCCTTGATGGCATGACGAAAAAAAGCCAAGCTCCCCTGATCCTGTTCTGTGCCATACTCACACAGGTACTCATTGATGGCCCTCTGCTGCGTGTGCAGCCACTGCAGCATTGCCAACATTGAGTTCCACCTGGTGGGCATGTCACAGATGAGGCGGTTCTTGGGCAGGTTGCATTCCTTTTGGAGGTCAGCCAGCCGAGCACTGGCATTATATGACCAACGGAAATGCCCACAGACTTTCCTGGCCTGCCTCAGGAGATCCTGTAAGCCCGGGTACCTGCACAAGAACCGCTGCACCACCAAATTAAGGACGTGAGCCAAACAGGGCACATGGGTCAAGTGTCCCTGTCGGAGGGCGGAGAGGAGGTTGGTGCCATTGTCGCAAACCTTGATTCCTGGCTGAAGCTGGCGTGACGTCAACCACCTCTGAGCCTGCCCCTGCAGAGCTGACAAAATCTCTGCCCCAGTGTGGCTCCTGTCCCCTTAGCACACCAGCTCAAGCACCGCATGGCATCTTTTTTCCTGAGTGCTTGCGTATCCCCTAGAACGCCTACGGAGCACCGCTGGTTCCGAGGACAAATCTGCACAGGAAGAGGCCATAGAGGAAGAAGAGGAGGGGGTGGAGGAGAGAGGTGTGGCAGAATCACCACTACCAGCATTTTGGAGGCGTGGTGGTGGAAAAAGCTCCATCAATACTGCACCCTATCCTGCATCCTTCCCAGCTGCCAGCAGAGTTACCCAGTGCGCCGTGAAAGAAAGGTAACGTCCCTGTCCATGCCTGCTGGACCATGAGTAATATGCACCTTACCGCTGAGTGCCCTGTCCAACGAGGCCAAGACATTGCCTTCCACATGCTGGTAGAGAGCCAAGACATTGCCCTCCACATGCCGGTAGAGAGCCAAGACATTGCCTTCCACATGCCGGTAGAGAGCCGGAATCTCCTTCCGTGAAAAAAAGTGGCGTTTGGGAACCTGCCACTGAGATACCGCACATTCCACAAATTCACGAAAGGGGGCAGAGTCTACCAGCTGAAAAGGCAGCAGTTTGAGTGCTAGCAATTTAGCCAAGCTAGCATTCAGCTGCTGGGCATGTGGATGGCTGGGACTGAATTTCTTTTGCCGGTTTAGCAACTGGGGTAGGGAAATTTGCCTGCTACAATCGGACGTTGATGTAGCGATAGCAGATTGCCCAAAGGTACTTGGCAGACCTAATTCTACAGCTTCATTCCTCTCAGTGCAGGTTTCTGAGAGGACTGAAGGTATAGTGGGATTGGAGATCTCAGCTGATGAGGAGCAAGTAGAGGTCCGCCTTGTTCTTTGGTGTGGGTCTTTTAAATATTGTTGCCAACGGACTGCATGGGAGCTCGACATATGTCTGGTCAAGCATGAGGTGCCCAAGCGGCTTCTGTTTTGGCCACGCTTGATACACTTCAGACATATGTTGCAAACCGCAATGGTGCAATCTGCTGCACATGTCTCAAAAAAGGCTCACACCAAAGAACTTTTGGAAAAACGCGCGGAGTCAGCAGCGCCCTGCACATGCAGAGTTTTGTGGTGTGATGCAGTTGGTTGGCTGCCCTTAAGCTGGCCCCTGAAGGGCATCCTGCCTTGTTGGAGATGTGCCTCCCCCTCCTCCTCATCCTCCTCCTCTCTCCTATCAGGCACCCACGTAGAGTCAGTGACCTCATAATCCCCTCCCTCCTCATCACTGGAGCAAACCTGGCAGTATGCTGCAGCTGGGGCAACATGACTGCCAGTTTGATGTCCTTCTTGGGCAGCCCCTCTCTCTGGGCTCACGTTACTGCCTTCTTCAAGCTGGGTACCATCATCGGAGCCTTCAAAACGCTGGCATCCTCCTGTAGCATGTACCCAACACTGTGGTCGAACAGTTCGGGGGACTCCTCCGTGCATGATGGTGGGGCTAGGGAAGGAGTAACTGATGACATTGAGCCGATCGAATAGGCTGCTTTGGCAGCTGCATTGGCAGCCAAAGTACTCTGAGCCTGGGTGACAGAGGATGAGGAGGATGAGGACGGCTTTGTCATCCACTCTACCAACTCTTCTGAATGTTGTAGCTCAACACGGCCAGCTGTCGAAAAAAAGGACAAGCGTGCCCAACGGCCACGACCAGCACTGTTGGCTGTAGACACAGAGCCTGCTTTCCCACTTTTAGTGGCCTGTGAGTGTCTGCCTCTCCTTGTTGGCCTTCCAGACATACTGTAAAATTAGACTAGCAAAACACTGCCTGAAGTTTACTAGAAAAAATACACCAGGAATGGCCTGCAGTCAGATATAGGTTTGGTTAGACTGGATGCAGTGGATATATATGTAGGAGACAGTATATATTTTATGCACTGCAGATCACTGAATCACCTGCCTGACCTTCCTGCCTGAAAGTGTATTTTAATATGGACACCAGGAATGGCCTGAAGTCAGGTATAGGCTTGGCTACAGTAAAAGTGTCAGTTAGTGTCAGATTCCCCAACATTACTATCACAGTTCCGCTATAAGTCACTGATCGCTGTCATTACTATATCCCATAGTTTGTAGATGCTATAATGTTCACTTAAACCAATCAATATACGCCTATTGGGATTTTTTAAACAAAAATTTGCAGCAGAATACATATTGGCCTAAATTGATGAAGAAATTTGATTATTTTAAAAAAAAAATATTGGATATGTTTTATAGCAAAAAGTAAAATATATTATTATTTTTTTCCCAAGATTTTTGTTTTTTTTAAAAATAATTTATAGCGCAAACAAATAAAAAACCCACAGGTGATCAAATACCACCAAGAGCAATCTCTATTTGTGGGGAAAAAATGAAATAAATGTAATTTGTGCATGACCGCGCAATAGTCAGTTAAAGTAACGCAGTGCCAAAAAGCAAAAAATGGCCTGGTCATGAAGGGGGGTAAATCTTCCAGGGGGCAAGTGGTTAAAAAGCATCACTGTGTAAGTTTTACTGTTAATCTGGATGTGTATATCATTTTTTGGCTGCAACACCTGAATTGAAGTGCGGGATGTTACATTGTTTTTTTTGTTTTTTTTATCTCCTGTTGTCAGATTTGGAAATGTTACTTTTGCATAGAACAGAAGTAAGATCTCCACTAGGTGGCAGTGTTTGAAAAGATATCTCATCTCATCTACACGCTCTGCAGAGAACGCCAGCGATGTGTCCATAACAATAAATGTTTTCTAGTTTTATATATATATACAAAACACACAATAATAATAATATTAATAATAATTATATCATTATATAATATTGATTAATATGAAATAATATCATTATAAAATAAACAATTATATAATCATTAATAATAGATATAATATATACAGTGCCTTGAAAAAGTATTCACACCCCTTGAAATATTCCACATTTTGTCATGTTACAACCAAAAACGTAAATGTATTTTATTGGGATTTTATGTGATAGACCAACACAAAGTGTCACATAATTGTGCAGTGGAAGGAAAATGATAAATGGTTTTCAACATTTGTTACAAATAAATATGTGAAAAGTGTGGGGGCATTTGTATGGCGCCCCCCGGAGTCAATACGTTGTAGAACCCCCTTTCTCTGCAATTACAGCTGCAAGTCTTTTTGGGGGTGTCTCTACCAGCTTTGCACGTCTAAAAAGTGACATCGTTGCCCATTCTTCTTTGTAAAATATCTCAAGCTCTGTCAGATTGGATGGAGAGCGTCGGTGAACAGCAATTTTCAAGTCTTGCCACAGATTCTCAATGGGATTTAGGTCTGGTCTGTGACTGGGCCATTCTAACACATGAATATGCTTTGATCTAAACCATTCCATTGTAGCTCTGGCTGTATGTTTAGGGTCGTTGTCCTGCTGGAAGGTGAACCTCCGCCCCAGTCTCAGGCCTTTTGCAGACTCTAACAGGTTTTCTTCTAAGATTGCCCTGTATTTGGCTCCATCCATCTTCCCATCAACTCTGACCAGCTTCCCTGTCCCTGCTGAAGAAAAGCAGCTCCACAACATGATGCTGCCACCACCATGTTTCACGGTGGGGATGGTGTATTCAGGGTGATGTGCAGTGTTAGTTTTCCGCCACACATAGAATTTTGTTTTTAGGCCAAAAAGTTCAATTTTGGTCTCACCTGACCAGAGCACCTTCTTCCACATGTTTGCTGTGTCCTCCACATGGCTTCTCACAAACTTCAAACAGGACATTTTATGGCTTTCTTTCAACAATAGCTTTCTTCTGGTCACTCTTCCATAAAGGGCAGATTTGTGGAGAAGCACGACTAATAGTTGTCCTTTGGACAGATTCTCCCACCTGAGCTGTGGATCTCTGCAGCTCCTCCAGAGTTACCATGGGCCTCTTGGCTGCTTCTCTGATGAATGCTCTCCTTGCCCGGCCTGTCAGTTTAGGTGGACGGCCATGTCTTGGTAGGTTTGCAGTTGTGCCATACTCTTTCCATTTTCGAATGATGGATTGAACAGAGCTCCGTGAGATGTTCAAAGCTTGGGATATTTTTTTTAGAACCTAACCCTGCTTTAAACTTCTCCACAACTTTATCCCTGACCCGTCTGGTGTGTTCCTTGGCCTTCATGATGCTGTTTGTTCACTAAGGTTCTCTAACAAACCTCTGAGGGCTTCACAGAACAGCTGCATTTATTGTGAGATTAAATTACACACAGGTGGACTCTATTTACTAATTAGGTGACTTCTGAAGGCAATTGGTTCCACTAGATTTTAGTTAGGGGTATCAGATTAAAGGGGGCTGAATACAAATGCACCCCACACTTTTCAGATATTTATTTGTAAAAAACATTTTTAATTTTCCTTCCACTTCACATTTATGTGCCACTTTGTGTTGATGCATCACATAAAATCCCAATAAAATACATTTACGTTTTTGGTAATACCATGACAAAATTTGGAAAATTTCAAGGTGTATTAATACTTTTTCAAGGCACTGTGTGTGTGTATATATATATATATATATATATATATATATATAAAATATTCATGATATATTCAGTGTTAAAAGATCTTTGTTATTTTAGACCAAAACTGTCAGAGGTGAGTTGTATGTGACAGATGCAGCTCTTGTATTGCGCCATCAATTACCTGGCCTGTTCCTTTGCATATGCCCAGGATTTGGTTTTTATTCTTTCCTGCATATGACTGTTAGATGCCTGGGGCCCCGTAAACAGTTAGGACCATACAGTTTACAGTCTATCTCAATGCAATGCAAAATTGGGGTTTGTTCAGGAATGTATTATTCTTGGCTATTAAAGCCCCACTCCAGGCTGGTGTTAAGTGTACCCATGCAGCAATGCCCCCCAAATCTCCCCCCCCCCACCCCCCCACTGGCATAACTCTGGGGAAATTTAAAAAAAGCTACCTTTGCAACTGGTCTCTCCCACACTGCAAAGATTAAATGCTCAGAGTACCATTAAAAAAATAAAAATTCTGTTGCATGTGACCAGTCCCTTGAAGCCGAATATACCTTTAGTGCCCCATCTGTTGGTCGCTCTCTGACATCATTAGGAGAAGGAGTCCTGCATTGTAAGTGAGGATGCCAAGGGCCCACCCACAACCCAGAGCAGCAGAAGGAAAAAGAAGGTGCATTGGTTGGGGGGGGGGGGGGGGTGAGGTATAAAATAAGGGTATTTTTTAATAACTTCGGAAGTTAATTTTTCAATGCTTGTTTGGCTAGGAGAGAAAGTACAAATACTATATTCATCCCCCTCCTGGTAGCCGGCTGTCTCCTTCATAGTCGGGGGCTCCAGCATGGTGGTGGGCCCGCACCATCTTCCTGTACAATGCCAGACTGCTGGTCTAGGGTGACCACATTTCCAAACTACCATTCAGGAAATGGTATTTTTACATTTGCACTGACAGAGAAACACATCCTCCCCCAGCAACAATAGACCCCCTCTAGGAATAATAGATTCCCCCCAGCAACAATAGACCCCCTCTAGGAATAATAGATTCCCCCCAGCAACAATAGACCCCCTCTAGGAATAATAGATCCTCCCCCAGCAACAATAGACCTCCTCTAGGAATAATAGATTCCCCCCAGCAACAATAGACCCCCTCTATGAATAATAGATCCTCCCCCAGCAACAATAGACCCCCTCTAGGAATAATAGATTCCCCCCCAGCAACAATAGACCCCCTCTAGGAATAATAGATTCCCCCAGCAACAAAAGACCCCCTCTAGGAATAATACAAACAAATTATTTTTATTAAATGACTTTTAATTTTCTTCGACCTGACTGAAAATCCTTTTTAAGATTGTGATTTTGATTCAGCTGCGTTCATTCCATCTTTTTTTTTTTTTTTGGTTCAAAACTCATTAGGGTGATTTTTAATTTTTCATCATTTTTAATTGACTTCTAATTTTACAAGGTGTGAAAACATAAAGACCTCTTTCACACTGGGATGGTTTTCAGGCACTTTAGGCCTGGAAATTGCCTCCCATTCATTCCAGTGCGTCTTTTTACACTTGGGCGGTGCGCTTGCGGGACGTTCCGAAAAGTCCTGCAGGCAGCATCTTTAGGGCGGGCTGGGAGCGCTGTATTTAGTGTTCGCAAAACACCCTGCCCATTGAAATGAATGGGCAGCGCTTTCTAAGTGCCTGAAAAGCACCACAAAACTGGAGTTTTTATTCCTTTTTTTTGCGGTTCAAGGCGCCCCGTTAGCGGGCGAAAATCAGCGCAAAATCGGCGGTAAACCCCTTCCCAACCGCCGCACGCCGATTTACGTCGGAAGAATGGCACGGGCAGGCAAATAGTCGTACCTGTACGTCCCTTTGAATTTGCCGCCCAACGGGCGCTGCGGGAGTGTGCCCGCGGGTCCCGCAAACTCGATGTTCGGCGGCGGCCCACGATCGTGACACTGAGAGGCATCTCCCCGTTCTGCCTATGTAAACAAGGAATGTCCCTGTTCTGCCTAGCAACATGACAGGGATCTACTTCTCCCTGTCATCGGGAGCAGTGATCGCTGTCATGCCAGTGGTAGCCCATCCCCCCCACAGTTAAAACACATCCCTAGGACACACTTAACCCCTTCCCTGCCAGTGTCATTTATACAGTAATCAGTGGCTATTTGTAGCTCTGAATGCTGTATAAATGACAATGGTCCCAAAACTGTGTCAAAAGTGTCCGATGTGTCCGCCATAATGTCGCAGTTCCGATATAAAATCGCAGATCGTCGCCATTACTAGTAAAAAAAAAAAAAAAATGCCAATAAATCTATCCCCTATTTTGTAGACGCTATAACTTTTGCGCAAACCAATCAATATACACTTATTGCGATTTTTTTTTAACCAAAAATATGTAGAAGAATACGTATCGGCCTAAACTGGAAGAAATTTTTTTTTTTATATATATATATTTTGGGGATATTTATTAGAGCAAAAAGTAAAAAATATTGCTTTTTTTTCAAAATTGTCGCTCTTTTTTTGTTTATAGCGCAAAAAATAAAAACCGCAGAGGTGATCAAATACCACCAAAAGAAATCTCCATTTGTGGGGAAAAAGGGACGTCAATTTTGTTTGGGAGCCCCGTCGCACGACCGCGCAATTGTCAGTTAAAGCGACGCAGTGCCGAATCGCAAAAAATGCTCTGGTCAGGAAGGGGGTAAATTCTTCCGGGGCTGACAGCGCTAAAGTGACACTAAAACTAGCGGTGCTTTATCGCTAACAGCCGGCGCTTTCAGTGCGAAAGCACTCAAAACTAAACAGATTTTTAAACATTTCAAATTATTATTTTTTTCTTTCTAAATAGGGCAATAAAAAGAGTATATGTCAATCTAATAAAGAAATTCCAATGACTTGAATTCAGCCCTTTGTACAACAAATAAGGGTCCTTCTTGGGTCCTCCTGTCCACATTTGGTGCTTCGTTCCATTAAATATATGCCGCAGTTTAAAAATGTTAATTAAAAAAAAAAAAAATCTTTTGCTAAAATGAAATTGACCCAAAACCGTAAAAGAGTAAATCCACTTTTGATGGGAATTTTTTTCCCCCTCTGGGTGATCTGTGAACATTGTGGGGATTTTAACAAAAGTTGTTGCAGATTCCCTACCTTTTGTTATTCTGAAGAAATAGCTGTTTGTTTCTCTTTTTCCATGGGAGTGATTTTATATTTATTATTCAGCTGCTGGATTTGCAGAGATTTGAGGAAAGTGGCAGGGTCTGTTTCCCTTTAGAGCCCATTCACACAGGGGCGACTCGTCAGGCGACTCAGCCGTCTGACAAGTCGCGTCCCGCTCTGTTCAATAGAACCGTTCTAATAGGAGCGACGCAAGTCGCTCCGACTTAGAAAAAGGTTGTTGTACTACTTTGGGGGTGACTCGGGGCGACTTGCTTTGACTTCTATACAGAAGTCATTTTGCAAGTCGTCTCTGAAGTCGTCTTCAGATCACCTTGCCGAGTCGCCCCCAAAGTCGCACCGCCCCTGTGTGAATGGGCTCTTAAGGTTGAATATTCACTCACCGGCCACTTTATTAGGTACACCTGTTGAATTGCTTGGTAACACAAATTGCTAATAAGCCAATCACATGACTTGTGTCACAATTGTATATGCTTGATATTTTTATTTTATGTGATTTGATTTTTTTTTTCACGAAAGTGAAGTTACCCTTTAAGTGTCTTCCTTCAAACAGATTTTGATATTGAAGTTTTTCCTGCCCACATCTGGAATTATGAACGGGTAATTAAAATCTGAAGAATAAATGTGTTTTAGTGATATGAGCAGCAGAGATTACATCCTTTAATCCAATTAGTGCTCCGGCTTGCAGCGATCTCCACTCTGTACATGAGAGGTAATTATAGATGGTCATTAGGATTATGGCGTGCTCAGGATAGTAATAGTGTAATTAGAATTAGGCCGAGGTCAGACAGCGTGTAATGTGATACACGGCGCGGAGGGGGGGGGGGGGGGCGTTATGTAATTCACCCAGGATGGTAATAGAGGTCACTTTTTCTGTCTTCCCAATTTTATGATAGTTTGGGGAAAAAAGTACTTTTGGGTTGGATACAATGTATTCTTTCTGCCGCTTGAAGAATTCAACAAAGATTACATAGAGACAAACGACAATCACTACATTCTAGGGGCAGAAATGATCTGAAAAGCTGGTGGATCAAGTTTACCAGTATACCTCTTTATAACAGGGACGTGCAGTCAGGGGAGGCAGGGAAAGCAGAGCCTCACCTGCCATGAACATACAAAAAAAAAAAAAACACGATCGAGCTTCGAAGGTTACAGGGACCAGATTTGTGAGGTAGGTAGCTGAAGTCCTACCCCGCCACTGGCCAAAATGTGGGGCCCCTACGACCTATGGTTCTGGAGATATGGGGCTCCTTGCGCAGCCTGTCAGAAGCTACATACAGAGCAGCCACTTTAAATACAAGCTGGCACTCTGTTTGCAGCAGACTGAGAGGATGAGCTCACAGTGCCTCTCACTTCTTTTCAGAGGCACTGAGCTCAATGGATAGCTTGGAGTCTTGGACCAATGGTAAAGTATCATTGGCCCAAGCTATCCAATAAAAATGCTGCAGTGGAGGCACGCCTCTCACTGCAGTGTCATAGAAGGGGGCATGTGTCTAAAAGGTGTAAGATTTACCCACAATCCCATGTTTTTCTCACACAGTTAAAGCAGAGTTCCAGGCTTGTTTTGTTTTTTAAAAGTCAGCAGCTACAAAAATTTAACTGCTAACTTTTAATAAACAGACACTTACCTGTTCTAGGGTCCAGCGATGCGGGCACACGGAGCCCCGCCCCTCTCCCCCTCCTCTCCTCGGCGCCTCCATTGACACTGTGGTCACCCGGCTGTGACAGCTTGCGGCCTCACGGCCGGGCGCGCACCGCACATGCGCGAGTCACGCTGCGCTCTCCCAGTGGACGTCAATCTTCTGGGACCTGTCACATATCCCAGAAGATTGTCGAGAGGGTGTGGCCGCCTAGGGAGAGAGGAGTGCATGTAAGGGGGCGAGGAGTGCTTAAAGCAGAAGTTCCACTTTTGGGTGGAACTCCGCTTTAAGAGGGAGAATGAGAATCTGCTGCTGCTGAAAAGGTACTGTTATAATCAAACTAAATCATATATTATTATGTTATATGTTGTAACATAATTTATTATTTATCTATTTACTGTGCAATTACTGGTTGGAAGTTATAACTTCAAACGTCAGTAATTTTTCTGTTAAGCCACCTGCTTGAGTACAGTTTTTGAAAACATAGTAAATTACCTTAAAAACAATATATAATAATTATTTGTATATTACTTATGGTAATTAACCCCTTGCCACCCAGGCCCATTCTGACACTTCTCTCCTACATGTAATAATAATCATCATTTTTTTTTGCTAGAAAATTACTCAGAACCCCCAAACATTATTTATATATATATATATATATATATATATATATATATATATATATATATATATTAGCAGACACCGTAGAGCAGGGACAGGCAATTAGCAGATCTCCAGCTGTTGCAAAACTACAAGTCCCATCATGCCTCTGCCTCTGGGTGTCATGCTTGTGGCTGTCAGAGTATTGCTATGTCTCATGGGACTTGTAGTTCTTTAACAGCTGTGTGTCCGCTATTAGCATATCCCTGCCCTAGAGAATAAAATGGTGGTCGTTGCAACTTTTTAGGTGACAAGGTATTTGCACGGAAATTTTTCAAACGTGTTTTTTTTTGGGAAAGAAACTGTTTCATGAATAAAAAACAGTAAAGTTAGCCCGATTTTTTTTTTGTATAATGTGAAAGATGATGTTACGCCGAGTAAATAGATACCTAACATATCACGGTTTAAAATTGCGCACACTTGTGGAATGGCGCAAAACTTCAGTACTTAAAAATCTCCATAGGCGACGCAAATTTTTTTTTTACAGGTTACATGTTTAGAGTTACAGAGGAGGTCTAGTGCTAGAATTATTGCTCTCACTCTAACGATTGCGGAGTATGTAACTATATATAGTGTGTCGTGTATGTGTGTGTGTGTGTATATATATATATATATATATATATATATATATATATATATAACAGGATGAAGGATACCCAAGGTCCTTTGGGTTTTTAAGTACAGAAAACAGCTGTATTATTATTCATTTATTTTCATTTCAGACACTGGGTATATTTATGAGAAAAACATGCAGAGCTATTTGTCCTGTGAATGTACATTTATTCTGTGTAGTTGGAGGCAAAATCAAATGTTAGTTTTTTTTCTCTACAGGTTGAATGTTATTTGTTTAGGAAAATAGAATACAAAATGTAATTCAGAACAATACTTTATTATGGCCACTAGATGGAGCTGACGATCATAATAAATTATTTATTTCCTCATTTAGCGGCCATAATGCAGTATTTCCCCGATTCACTTTATTCTGTAAGGATGAAAAACATTAGACCTGGAGAGAAAATAGCCTAATAACAATTTATTTTGCCCCCATTTGCACAGAGCGAATGTGCAGGTGGTGCCCCAGGATGAATAGCTCTGCATTTTTTTTTAATAAATAAAAAAAATTAAATATACCCATCTGATTCTAATTGAGATCTTGGACAGAGAGGCAGGAGTTGCAGTCACTTTCTTATAACTTTTTACAACAAGAAAATGTGTGAAAAAGTGACCTTAAGGTGCTACCTGCTGGCTGGGTGTAAAACAACATAATATTCATATGCAGTATTTCATATTCAACTGATAAACAAAAATAAACTTTCGTCTTATTTTTTTGTACTGCTTAAAATAAAGAAAAAAAAAATTGTACAAGACCAGAATTTAGCACTTTGTGCGGTCATGGATAAAGCAGGCAAAGTCGACAGGGGTATTCATACTGTGACCTGCCACAGCCCGTCTCATCAATATTGTAAACATGTCACTTTCATCTTGTTCCTATTCCACCCGGCAGAACACGGTGCAGGATACAGATTAATATTTGATTTTGGCGAGCTCAATAAAGTTTCATCTCCGCAGAGTTAAATAAGGTTTACAAGTGTCTACTGGATCAACTGCATTCCTGTTTTGTTTTTTTCCCCCATGAATGAAATCACGCTCCGGCCTCGTTTTATTAATGAGTGTAGGCAGGGCCGCCATCAGGAGTTTTGGGGCCCCTTACACAGCAAAGGTGAAACAAAAATAAAAAAAATTAAAAAAATAATAAAAAAAATAAAAAAAAAGTGGGGGTTGCCATCCGGGGCCCTGGGGACCTCCGGGCTTCTGGGCCCCTTACAAAAAATATATATAGTTTTTTTAAAAGGGGGGTTGTCATCTGGGCCCCTGGGGACCTCCGGGCCTCTGGGCCCCTTACAAAAAAAATAAAAAAAATAAAAATAAATAAATAATAAAAATATATATATATATATTTTTATAAAAAAAAATAAAAAAAGGGAGGTTGCCACCCGGGACCCTTACAGGTGTACTGCCTGTACCCCCCTGATGGCGGCCCTGAGTGTAGGTGAAGGGGTGGGCACACATATTTATCCACCGAGAGAACTGGCTGTATCCACATGGAAGATAAAACTCATGTAGAAGACTTTATTTCTTTTTTTTTACAGATAACCCCATCAAAGGGAATCTGACACATACTGTATGAAGAAAGATCTTGGTGGTCTAAAGCGGGATGAAAGAATTCAGAAGTGCTCTTTTAGCTTTATTGCTGCCTTTGCTGAGTACCCAGCAGTGGAAAAATACCCGTTATTGAACTGTTCCAGGTAAAAGTGTTAATTTCCTATAGACAGGTCCTCTTTAAAACTGAGAATTAAGTATATGACAGTGGGTAGTATATACAGGAGAGAAGTGCGGAGGGTATGGCAGTGGGTATTATATACAGGAGAGGAGTGCAAACGGTATGACGGTTGGCAGTATATACAGGCGGGGAGTGCAGAGGGTATAACGATGGGCAGTTTATACAGGAAAGGAGTGTGGAGGGTATGATGGTGGGCAGTATGTACAGGAGGGGAATGCAGAGGGTATGAAGGTGGCCAGTATATACAGGAAAGGAGTGTAGAGGTATGATGTATATACAGGAGAGTAGTGCGGAGGGTATGATGGTGAGCAGTATATACAGGAGAGGAGTGCGGAGGGTATGGTGGTGGGCAGTATATACAGGAGAGGAGTGCGGAGGGTATGGTGGTGGGCAATATATACAGGAGAGGAGTGCGGAGGGTATGACGGTGGGCAGTATATACAGGGGAGGAGTGCGGAGGGTATGACGGTGGGCAGTATATACAGGAGAGGAGTGTGGAGGGTATGACGGTGGGCAGTATATACAGGAGAGGAGTGCGGAGGGTATGATGGTGGGCAGTATATACAGGAGAGGAGTGCGGAGGGTATGATGGTGGGCACTGGGCAGTATATACAGGAGAGGAGTGCGGAGGGTATGATGGTGGGCAGTATATACAGGAGAGGAGTGCGGAGGGTATGATGGTGGGCAGTATATACAGGAGAGGAGTGCGGAGGGTATGATGGTGAGCAGTATATACAGGAGAGGAGTGCGGAGGGTATGGTGGTGGGCAGTATATACAGGAGAGGAGAGCGGAGGGTATGACGGTGGGCAGTATATACAGGAGAGGAGTGCGGAGGGTATGACGGTGGGCAGTATATACAGGAGAGGAGTGCGGAGGGTATGATGGTGGGCAGTATATACAGGAGAGGAGTGCGGAGGGTATGATGGTGGGCAGTATATACAGGAGACGAGTGCGGAGGGTATGACGGTGGGCAGTATATACAGGAGAGGAGTGCGGAGGGTATGATGGTGAGCAGTATATACAGGAGAGGAGTGCGGAGGGTATGATGGTGGGCAGTATATACAGGAGAGGAGTGCGGAGGGTATGATGGTGGGCAGTATATACAGGAGAGGAGTGCGGAGGGTATGATGGTGAGCAGTATATACAGGAGAGGAGTGAGGAGGGTATGATGGTGAGCAGTATATACAGGAGAGGAGTGCGGAGGGTATGATGGTGAGCAGTATATACAGGAGAGGAGTGAGGAGGGTATGATGGTGAGCAGTATATACAGGAGAGGAGTGCGGAGGGTATGATGGTGAGCAGTATATACAGGAGAGGAGTGAGGAGGGTATGATGGTGGGCAGTATATACAGGAGAGGAGTGAGGAGGGTATGATGGTGAGCAGTATATACAGGAGAGGAGTGAGGAGGGTATGATGGTGAGCAGTATATACAGGAGAGGAGTGCGGAGGGTATGATGGTGGGCAGTATATACAGGAGAGGAGTGCGGAGGGTATGATGGTGGGCAGTATATACAGGAGAGGAGTGAGGAGGGTATGATGGTGAGCAGTATATACAGGAGAGGAGTGCGGAGGGTATGATGGTGGGCAGTATATACAGGAGAGGAGTGCGGAGGGTATGATGGTGGGCAGTATATACAGGAGAGGAGTGCGGAGGGTATGATGGTGAGCAGTATATACAGGAGAGGAGTGAGGAGGGTATGATGGTGAGCAGTATATACAGGAGAGGAGTGCGGAGGGTATGATGGTGGGCAGTATATACAGGAGAGGAGTGCGGAGGGTATGATGGTGGGCAGTATATACAGGAGACGAGTGCGGAGGGTATGATGGTGGGCAGTATATACAGGAGAGGAGTGCGGAGGGTATGATGGTGGGCAGTATATACAGGAGAGGAGTGCGGAGGGTATGATGGTGAGCAGTATATACAGGAGAGGAGTGCGGAGGGTATGATGGTGGGCAGTATATACAGGAGAGGAGTGCGGAGGGTATGATGGTGGGCAGTATATACAGGAGAGGAGTGCGGAGGGTATGATGGTGAGCAGTATATACAGGAGAGGAGTGAGGAGGGTATGATGGTGAGCAGTATATACAGGAGAGGAGTGCGGAGGGTATGATGGTGGGCAGTATATACAGGAGAGGAGTGCGGAGGGTATGATGGTGAGCAGTATATACAGGAGAGGAGTGAGGAGGGTATGATGGTGAGCAGTATATACAGGAGAGGAGTGAGGAGGGTATGATGGTGAGCAGTATATACAGGAGAGGAGTGCGGAGGGTATGATGGTGAGCAGTATATACAGGAGAGGAGTGCGGAGGGTATGATGGTGGGCAGTATATACAGGAGAGGAGTGCGGAGGGTATGATGGTGAGCAGTATATACAGGAGAGGAGTGAGGAGGGTATGATGGTGAGCAGTATATACAGGAGAGGAGTGCGGAGGGTATGATGGTGGGCAGTATATACAGGAGAGGAGTGAGGAGGGTATGATGGTGAGCAGTATATACAGGAGAGGAGTGAGGAGGGTATGATGGTGGGCAGTATATACAGGAGAGGAGTGCGGAGGGTATGATGGTGGGCACTGGGCAGTATATACAGGAGAGGAGTGCGGAGGGTATGATGGTGGGCAGTATATACAGGAGAGGAGTGCGGAGGGTATGATGGTGAGCAGTATATACAGGAGAGGAGTGAGGAGGGTATGATGGTGAGCAGTATATACAGGAGAGGAGTGCGGAGGGTATGATGGTGGGCAGTATATACAGGAGAGGAGTGCGGAGGGTATGATGGTGGGCAGTATATACAGGAGAGGAGTGCGGAGGGTATGATGGTGAGCAGTATATACAGGAGAGGAGTGAGGAGGGTATGATGGTGAGCAGTATATACAGGAGAGGAGTGCGGAGGGTATGATGGTGGGCAGTATATACAGGAGAGGAGTGCGGAGGGTATGATGGTGAGCAGTATATACAGGAGAGGAGTGAGGAGGGTATGATGGTGAGCAGTATATACAGGAGAGGAGTGAGGAGGGTATGATGGTGAGCAGTATATACAGGAGAGGAGTGCGGAGGGTATGATGGTGGGCACTGGGCAGTATATACAGGAGAGGAGTGCGGAGGGTATGATGGTGGGCAGTATATACAGGAGAGGAGTGAGGAGGGTATGATGGTGGGCAGTATATACAGGAGAGGAGTGCGGAGGGTATGATGGTGAGCAGTATATACAGGAGAGGAGTGAGGAGGGTATGATGGTGAGCAGTATATACAGGAGAGGAGTGCGGAGGGTATGATGGTGGGCAGTATATACAGGAGAGGAGTGCGGAGGGTATGATGGTGGGCAGTATATACAGGAGAGGAGTGCGGAGGGTATGATGGTGAGCAGTATATACAGGAGAGGAGTGAGGAGGGTATGATGGTGAGCAGTATATACAGGAGAGGAGTGCGGAGGGTATGATGGTGGGCACTGGGCAGTATATACAGGAGAGGAGTGCGGAGGGTATGATGGTGGGCAGTATATACAGGAGAGGAGTGAGGAGGGTATGATGGTGAGCAGTATATACAGGAGAGGAGTGCGGAGGGTATGATGGTGAGCAGTATATACAGGAGAGGAGTGCGGAGGGTATGATGGTGGGCAGTATATACAGGAGAGGAGTGCGGAGGGTATGGTGGTGGGCAGTATATACAGGAGAGGAGTGCAGAGGGTATGATGGTGAGCAGTATATACAGGAGAGGAGTGCGGAGGGTATGATGGTGAGCAGTATATACAGGAGAGGAGTGCGGAGGGTATGATGGTGGGCAGTATATACAGGAGAGGAGTGCGGAGGGTATGGTGGTGGGCAGTATATACAGGAGAGGAGTGCGGAGGGTATGATGGTGAGCAGTATATACAGGAGAGGAGTGCGGAGGGTATGATGGTGAGCAGTATATACAGGAGAGGAGTGAGGAGGGTATGATGGTGAGCAGTATATACAGGAGAGGAGTGCGGAGGGTATGATGGTGGGCAGTATATACAGGAGAGGAGTGCGGAGGGTATGATGGTGGGCAGTATATACAGGAGAGGAGTGCGGAGGGTATGATGGTGAGCAGTATATACAGGAGAGGAGTGAGGAGGGTATGATGGTGAGCAGTATATACAGGAGAGGAGTGTGGAGGGTATGATGGTGGGCAGTATATACAGGAGAGGAGTGCGGAGGGTATGATGGTGGGCAGTATATACAGGAGAGGAGTGCGGAGGGTATGATGGTGAGCAGTATATACAGGAGAGGAGTGAGGAGGGTATGATGGTGAGCAGTATATACAGGAGAGGAGTGCGGAGGGTATGATGGTGGGCAGTATATACAGGAGAGGAGTGCGGAGGGTATGATGGTGGGCAGTATATACAGGAGAGGAGTGCGGAGGGTATGATGGTGAGCAGTATATACAGGAGAGGAGTGAGGAGGGTATGATGGTGAGCAGTATATACAGGAGAGGAGTGCGGAGGGTATGATGGTGGGCACTGGGCAGTATATACAGGAGAGGAGTGCGGAGGGTATGATGGTGGGCAGTATATACAGGAGAGGAGTGAGGAGGGTATGATGGTGAGCAGTATATACAGGAGAGGAGTGCGGAGGGTATGATGGTGAGCAGTATATACAGGAGAGGAGTGCGGAGGGTATGATGGTGGGCAGTATATACAGGAGAGGAGTGCGGAGGGTATGGTGGTGGGCAGTATATACAGGAGAGGAGTGCGGAGGGTATGATGGTGAGCAGTATATACAGGAGAGGAGTGCGGAGGGTATGATGGTGAGCAGTATATACAGGAGAGGAGTGCGGAGGGTATGATGGTGGGCAGTATATACAGGAGAGGAGTGCGGAGGGTATGGTGGTGGGCAGTATATACAGGAGAGGAGTGCGGAGGGTATGATGGTGAGCAGTATATACAGGAGAGGAGTGCGGAGGGTATGATGGTGAGCAGTATATACAGGAGAGGAGTGAGGAGGGTATGATGGTGAGCAGTATATACAGGAGAGGAGTGCTGAGGGTATGATGGTGGGCAGTATATACAGGAGAGGAGTGCGGAGGGTATGATGGTGGGCAGTATATACAGGAGAGGAGTGCGGAGGGTATGATGGTGAGCACTGAGCAGTATATACAGGAGAGGAGTGAGGAGGGTATGATGGTGAGCAGTATATACAGGAGAGGAGTGAGGAGGGCATGACAGTGATTTTGCTTTGCTGTTTTTCTCTCTCTCAAGTCTTCCAGTCTGTGTGGTAGAGATTTTCTATCGAGGTTCTATACTGCACAATGACACAAAGTTTCACTATGAAGTCTGTGGGGATTCCTGAAATGTAATTTTTCCTCTGATTTTTGGGCAGGTATCTCTGATAACAGCACATTTGGGGTTGGCGCCCCCCCCCCGGCTGCCCTCACAACAAACAATGACAGCGGTGACAGGTGTCGGCATATCACCGTCTGTACATCTTGTGATTCTGAATCACTCTGATTCACTTTCCCACATACGGGAGGCAGCGACTTTTCACCTACTTCCCACGTCACATGTTTACATGCAGCATGCGGCCCGTCTGCAGCACGTCGCAGAGTGACTCAGGTGCAGCCTGACAACTCCTCATCATTATACATTCTATCACTCCACCCTGTGATATTGATAATGGAAACAATGTATCGCCCGCTGTAACCTGCTGAGGTTATGTAGGTTTGTTTATTTAAAAATTTCTAGATCCTCTATGTGCACACTGTGACCACCTCCATATGTACAGAGTCATGTGGAGAGTGGCTGCAGTCCTGCTCAGAAGCACTGTAAAATCCCTGCTGAAATAACTTTCAATAGAAGATAAGCTGAGTAGAACTTGAGCTTAGCAGTGATGCAATGTTTCCTGTATAGAATAAGGTCAGAGACCGAGTTCACTTGTTTAATGGTGTTTTTTGGGGGTCCCTTAACTGCTTTAAAGGAACACTAAAGTTATATATATTTATTTTTTTAAATAACAAACATGTTATACTTACCTCCACTGTGCAGCTCGTTTTGCACAGAGTGGCCCCGAACCTGGTCTTCTGGGGTCCCTCGGCGGCTGTCTCGGCTCCTCCCCGCAAGAACTCATCACCTTCATGCGAGATTGCATGGTGGAAAGTTCTTGCGGGCGCGCTCCAGTGATACAGCCGGCGGCCTTAGCCGCTCACTGTATCACTCGGCCTTGCCCCCAGCGCACCGCGTCATTGGATGTGATTGACAGCAGCGCAAGCCAATGGATTCCAATGTGGGCTATAGTACTTTATATTGTGTGTCCCCAGGGGACTGGGGACACGCAATATAAAGTACTATAGCCCACATTGGAATCCATGCCATTTGGATCTATATACACAGATACGTGTGTTTTGGTTTTTTTTTTATGTTTTTTTTTTTTTTGAAGGTATTTTATTGAAGATTATTTTACTGTAGATTATCCACTCACAGCAGGGAGAAGTGTTTGAACACTGTCACAAGTGCACAATAATTTGGTTGGTGTCTAGCGCATCAATATTTGTTTATGTAATCACATGTTAAGGTCACAGATATTTTTTTGATTGATTGCAGCTTACACTATTTGGTCATCTTTTTATTGGATTTACACTATTTTGTTTCATTAGCGCTTTAGTAATTCACACACATATAAGCGCAAGCCAATGGCTGCGCTGCTTTCAATCAACCAATGAATGAGCCGAGAAGCCGGCCGAGATGCCTGCGCGTTCACTGCGTGGGATTTTCGAGGGGTCAGGTAAGTAAACGGGGGGCTCGGGGGGCCGCTAATCAAGAGATGTTTTTTCACCGTAATGCATAGAATGCATTAAGGTGAAAAAACTTTTGCTTTTACAACCCCTTTAAGAGGAAACGTTATCCAAAAAATCAACAATGAAAGCTTGGATAGTCTGATTCTTGGGATGAATATTATCTGCAGTTCTCTGCGTTTTACCAATCAGTGCGATTCCATCATCGTGTGTTTAGTAAACATTACAGTAAGTTTATATTTTTAAATCTGACCTCCGGCCTTCCCTTTAGTTGTACCGGTTCCTCTCCTGGACTGAAATGTCTTACTCTGATTTCACTGCACACTGCGCCCTTCACATAATGTGCATTAGATGCTGCAGCAAGATAGAGCCCGCCTCATTTCCTGGCTGGTCAATAACCACCATCATCTAGCCCAGGGATATGCAATTAGCGGACCTCCAGCTGTTGCAAGACTGTTGCAAAACTACAAGTCCCATCATGCCTCTGCCTCTGGGTGTCATGCTTGTGGCTGTCAGTGTCCTGCTATGCCTTATGGGACTTGTAGTTCTGCAAAAGCTGTAGGTTCGCTAAATTCATATCCCTGTAATATTCTAGCCCTTCCCCCCCCCCCCCCCAGCCTGACTGTTTCTGGCCCGACCCCTTTCATTTGTTGGATTTCAGTTCCTTGCAATCATGGTGGCTCAACATCAACATTACCTAGGATAGTCTGCATGCAAATGCCATCTTCTTAGAAATGTCCATTCCTCCAAACTGACAGCCACGCATCAAAGCAATTTCATATTTGCATAACTCCTCCCAAGAGCCAGCCCACTGCTTGCATCATGTCTATAGAGGTCCCTCCAGTAGGCTGTGGGGCATGTGGTCTTTGGGGGGGGGGGCTGGAGGTCTCTCCAGGAAGCTCTGGAGGATGGGGTCACTGGAGGGGTGTGTGAATCTTTCTAAGAGTCTGGGGGTTTTGCTTAGGGCAACATGGAAGACTGGAGGGCACTACAGGGGCTGGGAGGCACTGTGAGACACTGTTGGGGTTACTATGGAGGGCTGGAGGCTGTTGGGGATGAGGTTTCTGGAGGGGGATGTGGGGTCTCTCTAGGAAGCTGTGGGGCATGGGGTCTCTGGAAGGGGCTGGGTGTCTCTCCAAGAAGCTGGGAGTTTTGTATGGGGCAACATGGGAGACTGGCAGGCACTGTGGGACACTGTTGGGGTCACTATGGAGGGCTGGAGCCTGTGGGGGATGGGGCTTCTGAAGGATATGTGGGGTCTCTGTATAAAGCTGTGGGGCATGGGGTCCCTGAAAAGGGTGGGTGTCTCTCCAAGAGGCTGGGAGTTTTGTATGGGGCAACATGGGAGACTGGCGGGCACTACAGGGGCTGGGAGGCACTGTGGGACACTGTTGGAGGGCTGGAGTCTGTTGCCCCATACACACGTCTGGGTTTTCCGACGGGAAAACTGCGAGGAGAGCTTTTGGCCGGGAATCCCGGCCGTGTGTATGCTCCCTCGCAGTTTTTCCTACGGGAAAACTGCCAAACCCGTCGGCAAAAAAAAGAGAACCAGCTCTCTTTTTTCCCGTCGGGATTCCCGACAGACTTTTTCCTGTCGGAAATCCCGAGCATGTGTACGGGGCATATGGGAGGTGGGGTTTCTGGAGGGGGATGTGGGGTCTTTTTATAGAAAGCTGTGGGGCATGGAGTCTCTGGAAGGGGCTGGGGGTCTCTCCAAGAGGCTGTGAGTTTTGTATGAGGCAACATGGAAGACTAGAGCGCACTACAGGGGCTGGGAGGCACACTGTAGAGGTCACTATGGAGGGCTGCAGACTGTGGGGGATGGGGTTTCTGGAGAGGGCTGGGGGTCTCTTTAGGAGACTGTGGGGGATTGGGTCTTTGGAGGGGGCTGGGGGTCTCTTCAGGAGGCTGGGAATTTTGCATGGGGCAACATGGGAGACTGGAGAGCACTACAGAGGGGCTGGGGAGCACTGTGAGAGGTTGGCGTTGGTTGAGGGCTCTTAGGGGACCTGGGAGCATTGTGAAAGGTTGAGGAGCACTGGGGACCATTATGGAAGGTTGGGTGGCACTATGGGGGCTAGGAGGCACTGAGGGAGGTTAAGGAATCTGCAGCTAGCTGGAGGCTCATGAGGAGAGAGCCTGCTGACCAGCGGTGGACCACGTCCTGGTTGTTGAGAGCCACTGATCTGGATATTTGACATTATCTGGCATCATCTCTTGCGTATTCTGCAAACATATAAGGAAGTCTTCAATGCTTACAGAATGATCCACCCAGAAATACTCTGCAAATGAAGGTTCAGCCTCTAGTTTAGTGGACAAAACTTTTTTATCTGCGTACATTGAGGTCTCGAGTTATCGTCGTCGGGTAATCATCACAGCCTGGCGCATAGCACAGTCCACGTGGACAATTCACTCTCACTCTCTTTCCTGGTGTATTTGCTGTATTGTGAAATACAGGAGTAGGTGAGTGTGGCCCGTTCAGCCGTCATTACACCGTCACCTCTGACAGCTGCCATTTCCTTCATCGGCGGGCATTGAACTATTTCGCAATCACAGTGTGGCGCACTCTCAGCACGTCTCCCTATCTACAAGCGCTGAAATGAATGTAATCTCATTATCATTTAATTGCTGCTAAGCATGAGAATATCTTGTGCTAAAAAAAAAAAAAAAAAGATTCAAATATTTAATTTCGCAGGGCTGTAAAATTGGTAGCTTCTCTGCTGTGTTGATCCAACAAGGCGGAGCACGCGCTCGTATTGTGATGGTAATATAGATTGGATGGATGGCACGATAAGGCGTTTGATTACCTGTGCCTGAGAATGGCTCGGAGTTCCACAGATACCATAGTTACTTCGGGAAAAAAAAAAAAAACCTGGTGGCATCATCTCAGCCTAGACATAGTCACTGACTGGAGATTAAGGGTGATTTTTAAATGATTTTCATGATTTATGAATAATTTATGAATAATGTTGCTGTAATAAGCTGATTGTATTTGTATATATTGTGGGAAAAAAAATGTGTGGCTGATAATTGTACAAATAAAATCCACCCTTTTGCCTCTGCTCTCTATATTACCTAATGGTAGCTCTGGCTCACCATAGTAAAAGGTAGTGGTGAGGGACATTGAGTTTAGGCTTTGCATACATTCTGGAAAAAATAAAGACATTTCGGTGAATTGCAATTAAAACTGATTTCCAAAAGTGAATCTGTGGTCATGTCTGTGACAGGCCGGGTCCAGGCAGGGCAAACCAAGCAGCTGCTTGGGGCCCCGAGCTGTCCTGGGGCCCCAGCAGAGGGCAGCACAGCAGAAAGAGGAGCCAGAGGACTCGAGGAGGCAGCACGGGAGGAGGAGGTAAGACATTCCCCCCCCCCCCGCATATCCACTGTAATAATGTGCGATCGGCGCCCCCCCTCCCGCGAACGGGCGCCCCCCCTCCCGCGAACGGCGTCAATGTCCCGCGATAGCCCCCCCCCCACGATTAACAAGTTGTTGTCCAAGTCCCGCGGTAACTTTGAAATTTGTTGTCAATTGTGCTTGGGGCCCCCAAATTCCTTCAAACGGCCCTGGGTCCAGGGAATTGTTTCCATGCAAAGCAGTGTGGGAGGGTCCGTATTCAAGTGCGCGTGTCAATCCCTGATGATTGGACATTGTGTATTGGTTGGGTCCTGAAGATCAGGGAGTTTCTCACAGGGTCCTGAGGATCGGAGGGCCGGGAGGGGTCCTGAAGATACCGGAGGAGTCCTCAAGGGGTCCTGGAGATCAGAAGAGTTCTCAAAGGGTCTTGAAGATCAAAGGAGTCCCAAAGATCAATGTGGTGTTTAAAGGGTCCTGAAAACTGGAGGGGTCATCCAAAGGGTCCTAAAGATGGGGGGTTCACACAGGTTTCTGAAGATTGGAGGGGTTCTCACATGGTCCTGGAGATTGGAGGAGTCCTCAACGGTTCCTGAAGTTCAGAGGAGTTCTTAAAGAGCCCTGAAGATCAGAGGAGTCCAGAAGATTGAAGTGTTTTTTCTAGGGTCCTGAAAATTGGATGGGGTCCTGATGATTGAAGGGGTCTTCGAAAGGGTCCTGAAGTTCAGGGGGTGCTCACAGGGTCCTAAAGATCGGAGGGGTCCTGAAGATTGGAGGAGTTCTCACATGGCCCTAAAGATCAGAGGAGTCCTCAAAGGGTCCTGAAGATCAAAGGGTCCTGAAGAGCAGAGTCCTCCTGAAAATTGAAGGGGTTTTCCAAAGATGGGGGTCCTCACAGGGTCCTGAAGATTGGAGGGGTTCTCGAACAATTCAGAAGATCAGAGGTGTTCTTAAAGGGTTCTAAAGATCAAAGTGGTCCTCAAGGGGTCCTGAAGATTGGAGAGGTTCTTACATTGTCCTAAAGAATGGTGAGGGGGTTCTCAAAGGGTACTGAAGACTTCAAGCGATGCCATCATGGCACAAGTGTTAATAACAAAACCAGTCCACAGCTCTGGATTGCAACCAGGTGGTAATAGAAGAAAGAAAGCCTAAAAAAGAAAACAAATGCACCCACCACATCTAAGATTTGGTAAGCTGCAATATAATAAATGTTTTCTATTTTCTTCAGTTCACTTTAAATTACATTCTCTGATTTTAGCACAGTTTGCTGGTCAGTGATATTTGATTGCCGCCTAACTTGACATCAGAAAAATGGAGTTTGTTTCTTTGCTGTCATTGGCTGTCACCCAGTTTGATGTCAGCGTAGGGGAAGCAGCGTACACACAGAGGTGCGATTCGGTTTCCTCTCCATCCAGGAACGCAGACACCGGCGCCATTTCTTCTAACGCTGACCTAAATCTCCGGCAGCGTCCTCTGTGTCTTCCGATGTGCATTACGTCCTCGCAGCAGAATTCCTGCCGGCCAGTCGCAGGCCCACGCTCCGCTCTTCAGGCGCAGGGCTGGAAAAGAGGCTGCGGCAGATCTGCGGCGCTATAAATTTAGTGTCGCTGTCAGTGAAGGCGAGTGGGAGGGGCTGGCCAGGACCCGAAGAGAGTCACAGGAAGCAGGCGGCAGTCTGGATCAGCCAGACAAGGCGCTCTCCCCGTGTATGGGGGGGGGGGGGTGTGTGTGATAGGGTCCCGGCTCTGATGGTGAGGATGTGGCTGTCAGCACTCTCTTATATGGCTGGTTGATGAATGACCCCCCACTCGCTCTTACACTTCACCCAGCTGAGCAGTCATTACATGCTGAGAAACAATTTATCCGAAACCGCAACAAGTAAAGCACGCCGGGGGCCAGTTCCTCCGTGACGCAACTCAACACCAGCAGAACCAATAGGAACGTCTTATTCCAAACTACAGTCAATGTTAGGGCTGCTGTTTGAAAACACAGGGCCCCATACAGCCTACCTGACAGCATTTTTTAAAACCTATTAGAGCCTCTGGCTTTAATCATGTGCTTAAAAAACAAACAAAAAACCCTGATTAGAATCCATGCGTTCGTAAGGTTGCTACCTGTCCAGGATTCACCCGGACAGTTCGGGTTTGGAATCATGCGTCCGGGTTTCAGACCATCTAAAACCCGGACACATTATTCAGACTGGACCATGGCTTCCCAGCAGGGTTGCTGGCTGCAGTTTTCTAAGCCCAGAGTGTCTGTTACACTCTCCTTCACACAGCCCAAAGCCAACACTAACCCCCCCCCCCCCCCACAAACACATACAGACGGGAGCGGAGAGAGGGCTCGGTCTTCTCCTCTTCCTCCCACCCCTACCCCTCTGTGTCTGCCCACACTCCAATCCAATAAGAAACGGGAAGTGGGGGAGGGACATTTGAAGCCCAGCAGACACAGATACATCTGGATGGGAGGTGCTGACTGCCAATGGGTGAATGAGCTCACCATCCATCCCTGTCTGTCACTGAAGTCTCCCCCTCTCCCCCCTTCTATCTCCTGCCTCTGAGTGAGTTCACTAAGGTAAATCTGGGTTATCAGAGTTCCCCTTTACACCAGAGAGCACAGTGTTCCCCCTTACATCAGAGTCCTCCGTACATCAGAGTTCTCAGTCTTCCCCCTTAAATCAGGGTTCCCAGAGCATCCCTTATGTCAGAGTCTGCAGAGTCCCCCTTACAGTGAATGGGATCTCTGCAAGTTCAGATGTAAAAGGGGAACTCTGGGGACTCTGATGTAAGAGGGAACTCTTGTTATTTATTCAAAAATTATATGTACTGTATAGTATATACTGTAAAAAGAAAATTGCTGTGCGCTGCTAAAGTGTTCGGGTTTGACTTGAAGAAAAGGTGGCAACCCTATGCGTCCGACACCCGGCATGTAGATTAGGGGGGCCAGACGCATGGAATACAGGGGGCGGCGCCCCTAATGGACAGGGCCGCCACTGATTGAGTCATTAGATCGGCTCTGACAATCGGTCCACGTATGAAGATAAATATTGGATAAGCGGGAGGAGAAGGCGCAGACAGCCGATAGGTCGCCTTTCTCTTATATGGTAGCAGCCAGGAAGCACCGGAGGTCCGGTCAGAGCGATCGGCATCCTATAATAAATCCCACCATTAGGATACTTTATATAAACAAGACGTCCTATTAATCAGCCGAATGTTCCAGGATGGCGGTGCCGAGCTGGCAGAACAAACATGGCAGGAGGGATAAATGGGGATTTCATTCTCCACATACTCAGATAATAAGACGCTATTAAGAAACACTCTGGAGATCCGCCGTTCCTCCGCTATTCACATCCAGAGCTAGAGCAGACTCTGCTGGCTGGTAAAGAGGACCTGTCTCTTCTGAAGCATTTGGAATGTTGAAGCTGAAGTTTATTCTGCTTATATTCCTTCCTTACCAACATGCTAAATAAAACGTTTCTGTTTTCAGTATCTACCGTATTTTAGTCCCAGTGATGTCATCGGGCCAAAGACTGTCAGTCTGGGGAGAAAAGCACCATAAGATGCTGGACTAGGGTGCCCACGTGTCCCGGATGGCCCGGGACTGTCCTGCAATTGACATGTCTGTCCTGGGTCCCGGGCACCTTCATTCCGGGACAATACAATGTCCCGGAATGAAATAGAGGACACAGCCACCCCCTACTAACTAATAACTACATTTCCAGAACTGGTTGCTAGGGCCAGCGCTGCCTGGCATCCTGCAACCAGTGACAATTTACTCTTATGCCGCGTACACACGACCGTTTTTAATGTCATTGAAAAAAATGACATTTTTCTCGACGTGATTCTTCTCAAGCCTGCCTTGCCTACACACTATCATGAAAAAAAAAAAATGCTCGAGCAAAGCGCGGTGATGTACGAAACGTACAACGGCACTATAAAGGGGAAGTTCCATTCGGATGGCGCCACCCTTTGGGCTGCTTTTGCTGATCCTCGTGTTAGTAAAGTTTGGTAAGAGACGATTCGCGCTTTTCAGCCTCGTGCTCTTCAGTCCGTTACAGCGTGACGAATGTGCTATCTCCATTACGAACGCTAGTTTTACCAGAACGAGCGCTCCCGTCTCATCACTTGCTTCTGAGCATGCGTGTTTTTTTCCCGTCGTTAAAGCCTACACACGGCCGAGAAAAATTAGAGCATGTTCCAAATTTTTAATGCCCATTTTTCACGTCGTGAAAAATGCTCTGGAGCCCACACACAATCGTTTTTAATGACCAAATTAAAAAATGGCATTTTTCTCGTCATGGAAAACGGTCGTGTGTGCGCCGCATAAGATAGTGAGACCGGGAGCGAGGCCTGCGCCTAGTGCAGCACTGCTGTCCCCACCCACCTCACCAGCAGGGACTGGTGTTATCTTCACTCTCCAGATAGTGACCTTTTCTTCTACGCACGTGGCTCATGCAGAGGCAGTGGCAGGCTATGGGTGGCAAGTGGCACTGCATATGGTGGCAAGTGGCACATTCACCTGACAAATAACCCGCCGCCAAATTCCCCATCAACCCCGAGACTACATTACCCCCCGCCCCATCTTTTTTTGGGGGAAGGTGAGAGAGGGGGTGTGTCCCTGAATGGCAGTTTGGAAATGTGGTCACCCTATGCTGGACGTCCTCCAACCAGGAAATGAGGCGGAGCTTTGTCTGACTTGCTGCAGCTTCTAATGCACATGGTGAGAAGCTCACAGTGTGCAGAGAAATCAGAGGAAGCCATTTCAGTCTATGAGAGGAGCCTAGGCAGGCATTTGCATGAAGGTCACCCTGTGAGGCCTGAAGCCTCCATGATTGAAAGAACAGAAATCCAATGAACGCGTGGAGGGGCGGGCCAGGGACAGTCGGGCTGGAGAGGAAAGGGCTAAATAATGCTGGATGTCACGAGGAATCATGCTGTAGCTTGTACTGCACACTGTGAGACACTGAAATGACAGCAGGCTGGGGTAACTGTGGCCTCATTTTTAGGGCCTCTATATTTTTTTTTTTTATTAATAGCGTCCCATGCAGATTTTAAAAAAAAATTAATTTTCCACCTGAATAATAAAGGAAGTTGGACGCCTTTTTATGAAATACTTTGTATCCAGCATTTATTTATTTGGTCAATTTTTTTTTTGTTTTTTTTTTTTCTACTTTTCTTTGTTTATTATTTATTTATTTAATTTTTTTTTGTTTTGTTTTTTTATTTTTTTTATTTTTTTATCCCTATACAAAAACTTCTCTGGTGGTGCAGACAATGCTGGGAGGTCTGAGCGGAGTTGAGGTCTCTGTTTTCCCGCACGCTGTAGACGGAGAATAGAGGACGGGGGAATTTCGTGTCTCTTTGTGCAGCGTCAGCTGATTGGCCGGTGGGGGTTCTATACGGAATACACGGCGGGCTCATCACTCTTTTTTTTTTTTTTTCCAGACTTGAACTCGGGTAACTTCTATTTGGTCTGATTGTTCTCTGCCCGCTCCTCGGTCAGATTGTGAAACAATTTGGATTCCCCTGTCACCGACAGATCCAGATCCTCATAACACGCCCGTCCCATTGTGAAAGACGCTTATTCCATCCTTTTGTGTCAAAAGCCCCGTCTGTCCTAAAAAAGTCACATGACTCTTTAAATTTGTTCTCGTCTCCCCAGAAAAAAAAAAAAGTAGCTGTAACTCCGATCACTAAAATATCTTATAAGCCGTTCTGTTTGAAATGCCGCTTTATGCATTGGCCTCGTCCTTAGACCCAGCCTGCCCGGACAGTATGGTCGCCTGCTGACTTGGCAACATCCACAGACAGCTTTACTCTTCGGTAAAGCAGACCATATGCAATTTTCTTTCCTTCCACCTGAAAAGTTCTCAATTCCCCCATCAACACAGTCAGTTGAGCCTCATTTACACTTGCTTCAACTTTAACACACATAAAAGTGCTTAACCGCTTCAACATGCTTTTTTTAATGAGTTTTTGGTGCTTCTGGGATGCTTTTTGTGTTAAGCCATGTGTGTGTTTGTTGATTTTATATTTCTTTTAAAGGAATCCAGCAGATCCCCAGTTCATTGGTACCCTCATTCAGCAGATCTCCTACTCAGTAGTAACCCCCCAGCTCTGCTGATCCCCCACTCTATAGTAACCCTTAAGCGGAGTTACGCCGAAAAAAATTATATTAAAAGTCAGCAGCTACAAATACTGCAATATGTGGACACTTACCTGTCCAGGGCGCCCACGATGTCGGCACCCGAAGCCGATCTTTCCCTCGCTTTGCGGCTTCACTTCCTGGTTCCCTACTGCGCATGCGCGAGTCGTGCTGCGCATCCTCAATGGTCCCTGCTGTCTTCTGGGACCTCTGGGGGGGGGGCAGAGTAGGCGCCAGACGTAGCGTAGGTCACCGCAATCACCGCAGTGATCTATGCCAGGAAGTGGGAGCAAATACCTGTATTACACAGGTATCTGCTCCCCCCTAAAAGGGGCCAAATGTGACACCGGAGGAGGGGGGGGGATTCCAAAAAGTGGAAGTTCCATTTTTGGGTGGCACTCCACTTTAGCTCTGTTGATGCCCCACTCAGTAGTAACCCCCAGCTCCATTGATCCCCCATTCATAGTAACCCACAGCTCTGCTGACCCCCCACTCTGTAGTAACCCTTAGCTCTGCTGATCACCCCCATTGAGTAGTAACCTCCAGCAATGCTGATCCCCCACTCAGTAATAACCCCAAGCTCCATTGATCCCCCGCTCAGTAGTAACCCCCAGCTCTGCTAATACCCCGCTCAGTAGTAACCCCCAGCTCTGTTGATCCCCCATTCAGTTAGTAACCCCCAGCAATGCTGATCCCCCACTCAGTAGTAACCCCAGCTCCATTGATCCCCCATTCATAGTAACCCCCAGCTCTGCTGATCCCCCACTTTGTTGTAACCCTTAGCTCTGCTGATCCCCCATTGAGTAGCAACCTCCAGCAATGCTGATCCTCCACTCAGTAATAACCCCCAGCTCCATTGATCCCCCATTTAGTAGTAACCTCCAGCTCTGCTAATCGCCTGCTCAGTAGTAACCCCCAGCTCTGAAGTGGTTAAAATAATGGGTTTGCCATGTTAAAAAGAAACAAAAAAAATCTTCACTTTGCTCATTCAGGGTCAGCTGACGGCTCGCTGATCATCCCAATTTTTTTTGGCTATGCATACCCCTTCCACTGTTTCCACTGAGCCTCCATGGTCACATTCTCTACAATGATGGCTGGAACAAGGTGGAAAAGGGTTCTGCTCCCACAATGCACTGGGAATGGGCTCTGCTTGGATCCTGCATGATGGTGCCATCAATTAGCATATATAAAAGTATGGCGAGGGGATAGAATCTCTGTCTGGTCTCTATTGCTGTCTGTGATTCCCCCCCCCCCCCCCCCATGGGAAGACATATCCTCACTGTGTGGTCAGTGGGACAGAAAGGGGAAATCCAGACTTGGACGACTCTTCCTGGAGCTCAGGGGAAATCTCTGCGGCGGGTCACAGCGATGAAAATCCCAATGAAATTCCCAAACAGTTCTCCAACTCTGTACCAGACCTTGGTGGTTGGAGTTCCCCTTTAATTGTTTGACACAGTACTGTATGTAGTACTGGCAGTTCTCAGTAGAGCTCTCCAGCCTATGGGTTTGGGTATAGAATAAGAAGAGGTGACCCGAGCCACCAGCTGGTGCATCTGCCCGCTGGCCGGACAGCCAAGCAAACCCGGGATCGGCTTTGATCGGCTGTTCGTGATAATAACGTGGAAAGCGATGACATGACATCACTTCCGGTTTATTTGGAAACAGTCTGCGCTATTTAAAAAAAAAAAAATTTAAACTTAAAAAAAACACCAATCTTGGTAATTTGAATGCTTTTAGGTGCAGAGGAGGGGTTTGGAGTCTTATAGACCCCAGATCTCTCCATAAAGAGTACCTGTCACTGCCTATTGCTGTCACTAAGGATGTTTACATTCCTTGTGACAGCAATAAAAGTGATAAACAAAATAAATTAAAAAAAAGTAAAGCAACAGTGTAAAAAATATATATATATATATATATATATATATATATATATATATATTGTGACAGCAGGAAGGTAAAGTCACCTGGTTGCATCCAGGGGGGTAGATATATTTCGCCCAGATTCAGGCTTTACGCCGACTTATACAACTAGGTGGAGAGTTGTATAAGCCCAGCTGAGGCTAGTGGGCTCATGGATGACTCATACCTCTAGGGAGAGTGTGGGGCGTCGTGCAGACAGGGAGTTGATGAGACCAGCTGAAGCTTGTCAGCTCATTTAGGCCTCTATAAGAACTCCCAGATTCATTAGATGTTAGCTCATGCCTGGAACCAGACCTGTGTGGACTGTCTAGGGAGAGTGAACCCCTGTGCGGTGAGACAAAGCCTGTGTGGCTATTTGCTTGGACATTTAAAACCAGGGACTTAGGGACTAGGACAGCACTAGGCTGATCCCAGTTGTTAGTTAGGAAACCTGTATGTTTACTCAGAGGTCAAGTTGACCAGGATTTATTTTATTTATGTTTCTTTTGCTTTGCTGTGTTTTGTCACTGTAAATAGAAAATAAACCGCACCTTTTTGATTTTGAAAACCACAACCTCCGTTTGCTGGGCCTGTTTTTGTGTGGGGAGCCCATCCCGGGGGTCACACACACCCGCTGCCGAGCTAACCCCCTCACAGTTGGTGGAGAACCAGTGGCAGTTTTTTTAAGCCAGCATGGAGGAGATACTGAAACAGCTGGCTCTAGCAAATGCCAATCAACAGCAGACAAATGCAGGTTTGCAAAGGAGCCTTGCAGCCCAGCAGCAAGCTCACCAACAGAGTCTGGAAGCTCAGCAACAAGCCCAGCAGCAATCTGAGGCCCGCTTCATAGACCTGTTACAGAAGCAAGAGCAGAGACTACAACAAATGGAAGCAGTAATGCAGCAACGTCCGCAGACCAGTGAGGAAAGCCGTCCCACTAATACCGCGTCCTTTGGGGTGAGTCGTTTATTGACAAAAATGACTGGAGAGGATGATCCAGAGGTATTTTTGACCACATTTGAAAGGACCGCTGAAAGAGAAAAGTGGCCTGAGGAGCAGTGGGCTGGACTGGTGGCTCCTCTGTTAACTGGTGAATCGCAGAAAGCTTACTATGACCTAGAGCCTAACCAAGCAAAAGACTATGTGATGCTAAAAGCTGAAATTTTGGCAAGGCTGGGTGTCACCCAGGCTGTCCGGGCTCAGCGTGTGCATAACTGGACTTTCCAGCTTGGAAAACCCCCCAGGTCTCAAATGTATGATCTCATTCACCTGAGCAGAAAGTGGCTACAGCCAGAGACTTTGTCCGCACCAAAGATTGTGGAACGTGTTGTAATGGATCGGTTTTTGAGAGCTCTTCCTACTGCCATCCAAAAGTGGGTAAGCCATGGAGACCCAGAGACGGCCGATGGTCTTGTGGATCGTGTGGAGAAATACTTGGCTACAGAGAACCTGACGGCCTCTTCCAGAGACACTCAGACTTTCCACCCTAAGACCAGACCATCCCCAGGGGCGGATAAGAGGATTCCAAGGGGTGAGGGTGGAGAGAGTGAGAGGGTGGGAGCTCTACCCCAAGTTTGGCGAGAACAGCCTGGGAAATCAGCGGCTCAAGAGGCGGCAAGAAGGATCGTTTGCTACCGCTGCCGGCAAGCGGGACATATTGCAGCCAATTGCCCGGTTGTGGAGGAACCCATGCAGTGTGACTTTCTGACGGGCAGACGTCAGTCGCTGTGTGCGACAGTCGCATGCACTGCCATTCGAGGAACTGAGAAACATTTATGCAAAATGTGTGTTAATGGTAGAAATGTTGTGGTATTGCTGGATTCAGGTAGCCTTGTGACCCTGATAAAGGCTGAGTTAGTTAAAACAGAGGTCTTTGGGAATAGCAAGGTAGCTGTTATTTGTGTGCATGGGGACACCCGAGAGTATCCAGTGACTACAGTGTGTTTCGAGACCCCCAAAGGTACCCTCTCTCATCCAGTGGGCTTAGTATCTCAGTTACCGCATGACGCCATTGTGGGAAGGGATTTTCCGAAGTTCTGGGAACTGTGGGATGATCCTGAGCCCCCCACTGGTGCCCCTATGTACCAGGAATGTGATAGCCAGAACTCCCCTGAGAGTGGTGAGGACTCTCCGGAATTTCCCTTATCAGTATTGGCAGGGGAGACTCAAGAAACTGGAGAGGAGCCCACCTCCTCAGACGAAAACCTACCGTCTGTGGAGTTTTCTGATCTTGAGGTTCACAGGGAAAACTTTGCCACAGAACAGTTGAAAGACCCCGCCCTAATAAAGGCACGGGAAAACGTAGTGAAAATAGATGGCGAGTTAGTGAACCCAGATAATACCTGCACTTACCCATACTTCAGCGTAGAGAAGGACCTACTGTATCGGGTGGCAAAAAGGGCAGAAGAAACCGTTGAGCAGCTTGTGGTGCCCAAACCTTACAGGAAGTTGGTGTTGGAGTTGGCCCATGGGCACCTTCTTGGAGGTCATCTGGGGACAGAGAAAACCCGAGAGAGGGTATTACAGAGATTCTATTGGCCGGGGGTGATGAAGGACATAGAAAATTATTGTTCCTCCTGCCCTGTGTGTCAGAGGTCGGCCCCGATGCCACATTTCCGTAGCCCGCTGGTCCCTCTACCCATCATTGAGGTCCCGTTTGAGAGGATCGCCATGGATTTGGTAGGGCCTATAATCAAGTCCGCTAGGGGGCACCAGTACATATTAGTTATAATGGACTATGCCACCCGTTATCCAGAAGCGATCCCTCTCCGAAATACCTCGGCCAAAACCATAGCCAAAGAGCTATCTCTTGTGTTTAGCCGGGTGGGTATTTGTAAAGAACTGCTTACGGACCAAGGTACACCCTTTATGTCCCGGGTTATGAAGGAGCTGTGTAAATTGTTCAAAGTGACGCAATTACGTACATCTGTGTATCACCCCCAAACCGATGGGCTGGTTGAAAGATTCAACAAAACCCTAAAACAAATGTTGAAGAAAGTGGTGGATAGAGATGGAAAGGATTGGGACTGTCTACTTCCTTATCTGATGTTTGCTATTAGGGAGGTGCCCCAATCCTCTACGGGATTCTCCCCCTTTGAGTTACTGTATGGGAGACACCCAAGAGGGCTGTTGGATATTGCCAAGGAAACTTGGGAAAGTGAGAGTTCTCCCCACAGGAGTGTGATTGAGCATGTCGCCCTGATGCAAGACCGAATTGCACAGGTAATGCCCATCGTGAAGGAACATTTGGCCCAAGCGCAGTTAGCACAGCAGAGAGTGTACAACCGTGGAGCCAAGACCCGTACCTTTTCCCCGGGGGATAGGATACTGGTACTTGTCCCTACGGTTGAAAGTAAATTCCTTGCCAAATGGCAAGGCCCCTATGAGATAATGGAAAAAGTGAGCGAAGTGAATTACAAGGTCAGACAACCAGGAAGGCGAAAGCCCGAACAGATCTATCACGTTAATCTGTTGAAAGCCTGGAGGGATAGAGAGTCCCTAGTCGCAGACACTTGGTCACCAGCTCAAACTGGTTGCGTGATTCCTGAGGTTGGAATAGCAGCCACCTTGTCACAACCCCAACAACAGGAGGTTAAGGAGTTTGTGCTTCGCAACAAGGAGGTATTCTCTGAGCTGCCGGGACAAACATCTGGGGTAGAGCATGACATCATTACCCCGCCCGGTGAAAGGGTGAAGTTAAAACCCTATCGGATCCCAGAGGCCCGACGGGAGGCAATACGGGAGGAAGTACAGAAAATGCTGAACTTAGGGGTGATAGAGGAGTCCCAAAGTGATTGGTCTAGTCCCATTGTGTTGGTGCCTAAACCGGATGGGAGCTGGCGATTTTGTAACGATTTTCGTCAGTTGAACAAAGTTACAAAATTTGACACCTACCCCATGCCACGTATAGATGAGTTGATCGACCGGCTGGGAACAGCCCGATACATGACGACTCTTGACCTCACAAAAGGGTATTGGCAAATCCCCCTGGCCAAGTCGGCCAAAGAGAAAACCGCATTTGTAACCCCAGACGGGGCGTTCCAATATAAAAGAATGCCGTTCGGGTTACAGAATGCGCCGGCCACATTCCAGCGGAAAATGGACCAGATGCTGAGGCCCCATCGGAAGTATGCTGCGGCTTACCTGGATGACGTAATTGTCCATAGCACAGATTGGGCCTCACATCTGCCAAAAGTGCAAGCAGTCCTGGACTCTGTTCGGGAAGCGGGGTTTACGGCTAACCCCAAGAAGTGTACCATTGGGCAGGAGGAGGCCAAATATCTTGGGTACACCATTGGGAGGGGAGTAATAAAACCCCAACTCAACAAAGTCGAGGCCATCCAGAGTTGGCCACGTCCCAACAGCAAGAAGCAGGTACGAGCCTTTCTGGGAATTGCTGGGTATTATCGGCGATTCATTCCCCACTTTGCTTCTAAGGCTGTGCCCCTAACCAACCTGACGAAGGGGAAAGGGTCGGTCATGATTAAATGGACCCCCGAGGCTGAGGCAGCATTCCAATTCTTGAAACAAGCCTTATGTAGCCAGCCAGTGTTGTACTCACCCGACTTCTCTAAAGACTTTGTCGTACAAAGTGATGCGTCAGATGTGGGGTTAGGAGCAGTATTGTCCCAGGTCTGGAACGGGGAAGAGCACCCAGTCATTTACCTCAGCAGGAAGTTGAAGTCCCATGAGGTAAATTACGCCACCGTTGAAAAGGAGTGTTTAGCGGTGAAGTGGGCTCTAGATTCCCTTCGGTACTACCTGCTAGGTAGGCACTTTGACATGGTTACGGATCACGCTCCGTTAAAGTGGATGGCTCAAAACAAGGAAACTGTCAGGGTCACCTGTGGCCAGGTGACAGATGCACACCGTAGGGGGACAGGAGTGCACCGCGAGGTAGTGAACCCTATGGCTGGCTTCTGTGGATAGGAAACTGGGTGGTTGTGGAAAGCGGGACCAGAGGAGCACAACCGGGATCCCAACGGAAGCGAGAGCCAAGATTCCCCAGGGCGCGGAGTCTAAGACCCAGCTGGTCTTCTCCAGGGCCTCTAGTGGTGAGGATGTTACGCTGCAGGCTGGGACCAGGTCGCGGCCCCTGGAGTTTCCTAGCTCACGCCCCGTAGGATAAGGGGAAGCAGCAGCACACGATAGAGAGAACCGAATAACAAGCCGAAGGTCAGGGGCCACAAGCAGACAAGGATAACGAAGAACGAGCCGAAGGTCAAGGGTCACGAGCAGACAGGGATGGTCGGGGACAAGCCAATAACGTAACAGAGAGACAGACGTAGCACACGGCAGGCAGGAACCCAAACACACAATGCCTAACAAACACGTTGATCAGCAAAGCAGGCTTGCAGTGCACAGGTTAATATAGTGTTCAGTGATAGGGCCTGGGGTGGAGTCAGGCTGGGAGGAGATTATAAAGGAAGCCAGGTGAAGGAGGTCTGGTCTCTAGATGAACACATGAGGAGGAAGGTAAGATGGCAGACAGACATTAATGCATATCCATGACAGTACCCTCCCTCTTACGAGGCCTCCCCCTTCCCCGCCTGGGCCCAGGTTTAGAGGGAAACTTCAGATGAAACTCCTTTAACAGACGAGGTGCAAAGACCTCAGATGCAGTGATCCAAGACCTCTCCTCAGGACCAAACCCTTTCCAATGAACGAGGTACTGAAGAACGCCTTTACAGAGTCGGGAGTCCAGAATTTGACTGATCTCGTACTCCTGATTATCCTCCGAGACAGGCGCCACGGTAGGAAGAGGACGAGAGAATTTATTGAGGACTAAAGGCTTTAGAAGAGCAACATGAAAGGAGTTAGTGATTTTAAGGCTCTTAGGAATCTGGAGTTTGAAACAAACCGGATTCAGTTTAGCAGTTACCGTGTATGGACCGATGAATCGTGGAGCAAACTTCAGAGAAGGAACTCGGAGCTTGATGTTCCTGGTAGAGAGCCAGACTTTGTCCCCTGGCTGAAGAGAAGGCGGTTTACGCCTGCGGCGGTCGGCAAAGCCTTTGAATTTTTCAGCAGCTGCCCGGAGGGAATCATGAACGTGACCCCAAACGGAATTGAGAGACTCCTGAACCGAAGCCAAAGCTGGAATGTCTGGAGAACAGATCATAGGAAGAGGAAGTTGAGGGTGTTTTCCATAAACTGTGAAAAAGGGTGTCTTCTGCGAACTGGTATTCACATGATTGTTATGGGAGAATTCTGCCCACGGGAGTAGAGAGGACCAATCGTCATGGTGAGAAGACACAAAGGTGCGAAGAAAGACCTCTAACTCCTGATTAACCCTCTCAGTCTGTCCATTGGATTGGGGATGGTAAGAAGAAGAAAAATCCAAGACAATATTGAGGGATTTGCAAAAGGCTCTCCAAAAACGAGACGTGAATTGGACTCCCCTGTCGGAAACAATATGAGAAGGGACCCCATGTAGGCGGAGAATTTCTCGAATGAAAATGGGAACCAAGGCAGGGGCAGAAGGAAGACCAGGAAGAGGAACAAAATGAGCCATCTTGGAGAATCGATCGATTACCACCCAAATGACTGTATTATTCTCAGACAGTGGGAGATCGGTGATAAAATCCATGGCAATATGGGCCCAGGGTTCCTTAGGAATAGGCAAGGGCATGAGGAGACCAGCAGGAGCTTGTGTGGAGGATTTGGACTGAGCACAGACATGACAAGCTTTAACGTAGTCTTTGACGTCTGAGCGGAGATTAGGCCACCAGTAGTGACGACTGATGAGTAGGAAGGATTGGAGGAATCCAGAATGCCCTGCCACCTTGGAATCATGTCCCCAACGAAGGATCTTAGCTCTTAGCTCAGTGGGGACAAAGGTCTTACCAGGCGGAATTTTAGACTTCAGGGTGGTAGAGTGGGCAACAATGCATGAGGTGGGAATGATCGGCTCAGGTTCAGGGGCGGACTCCTCGTCCAAAGTGTCAAATGACCTAGAGAGCGCATCAGCCCGACCGTTGCAGGAACCAGGTTTGTAGGTAATCGTGAAATTAAAACGGGCAAAGAAGAGACTCCACCTGGCCTGTCTAGGATTCAGACGTTTAGCATTCTGTAGATACTGTAAATTCTTGTGATCGGTAAAGATCGTTATGGAGTGAGGGGAACCCTCCAAGAGATGACGCCACTCCTCTAACGCCAATTTAATTGCGAGAAGTTCCCGATCACCGATGGCATAATTCCTCTCTGCCTGAGAATTTTTTTTGGAGAAGAACGCACATGGTTGGCGTCTCTTCTCAAAGATTTGAAGAAGCACAGCTCCCACCCCCATTGAGGAAGCGTCCACTTCAATAAAAAATGCATTCCCAGGATTTGGTCTCCTCAAGAGGGGGCCAGAAACAAAGGCCTGTTTCAGGTTGTGAAATGCAGAGACAGCTTCGGGAGGCCAGTCTCTGGCATTCACACCCTTCTTGGTCAAAGCGATAATAGGCGCGGCAATGGAAGAGTAATTCCTTATGAACTGCCTATAATAATTAGTGAAGCCAAGAAAGCGCTGTGTGGCCTTGAGGCTAGCAGGAAGAGGCCAGTTGGTGATAGCCAAGACCTTCCCAGGGTCCATACGAAGCCCCGAACATGAGACAAAGCACCCCAAAAACAGGACCTCAGAACATTCAAAGGAACATTTCTCCAGCTTGGCATAGAGATTGTTCTCTCTAAGACGTTGAAGTACAGTGCGGACATGGTTTCTGTGGACGAGCAGATTTTCAGAAAAGATCAGAATGTCATCCAGATAGATGACAACAAACTGGTACAGCAGATCTCTGAAGATTTCATTGACAAAGTTTTGAAACACGGCTGGAGCATTACACAGACCAAAAGGCATCACCAGATATTCGTAATGCCCGTCTCTAGTGTTAAATGCAGTCTTCCATTCGTCACCCTCCCGTATTCGAATGAGATTGTACGCGCCTCTGAGATCCAACTTGGTGAAAATGGAGGCACCCTTCAACCTATCGAATAGCTCAGATATTAAGGGTAAGGGGTATCGATTTTTAATAGTAACCGCATTTAAACCCCGATAATCGATGCAGGGTCTTAAGGTACCATCCTTTTTGGCAACAAAAAAGAACCCTGCCCCTGCAGGCGATGAGGATTTCCGGATGAACCCTCTCTCCAGATTCTCTGCTACATACTCCGACATGGCCTGGGTCTCTGGGATGGACAGAGGGTAGGTACGACCCCTGGGTAGAGTTGCTCCGGGGACAAGATCAATAGCACAGTCAAAAGACCTGTGGGGAGGAAGCACCTCAGCTGATTTTTTACAGAACACATCCCGGTAATCGCTGTATGCGGCGGGAAGATCAGAAGAAACAGAAGTGGCAGCAACCGGAAGACTCTCCTTGGGGGTCACCTTGAGAAGACACGACGAGAAACATGAGGAACCCCAGGCCAGGATCTGCCCAGAGACCCAGTCCACATGTGGAGAGTGGAGCTGTAGCCAAGGGAGGCCCAATACAACTGGGGTAGAGGCCTTGGGTAGAATAAGAAAGGATATCCACTCCTGGTGGAGAATCCCTACCGACATCCTAATGGGTAGCGTCTGGAAGCGAATAGGGCCCCCTGGGAGAACAGTGCCATCAATTGCCGAGACTACCAATGGGGTAGTGAGAGGTGAAAGGGTAAGCTTCATAGAAGAAGCAGTTCTCCAATCCATGAAATTGCCGGCAGCCCCGGAATCCAGGTATGCAAGGGTTGACTGAGGAGAAGTGCCTACATGAAGGGACACCGGCAAGAGCAGGCGAGAAGGTGATGTTTCTGGGTCCAATACTCCACCTTCCAAATGTATTAGACCCGAGCGTTTCCCGGACGAAGCGAGCAGGAGTCACGAAAATGACCCTTGCCCCCACAATAGAGGCACAAGCCCAGAGTTCTGCGCCTAGCACGTTCTTCGGGGGTTAGTCTGGTCCGGCCCAGCTGCATAGGTTCTTCAGCAGGTAGAGGATGCTCCACGGAATGAAGGGAGGGGAGCTCAGACTGGCTAGGACCCAGAGAGTGCTGGCGTCTTTTTTCTAAGGACCTCTCTTGAAAACGAATGTCGATCTGGTTGCATAATGAAATTACATCGTCCAGACCGACGGGAATGGCTCTTCCCGCTAATTCGTCTTTCACTCGGTCAGAGAGGCCATGTAAAAAGGTAGCGACCAGGGCCTCATTATTCCAGCTCAATTCAGCTGTGTGGATACGGAACTGAAGAGCATATTGCCCCACTGAACTAGATTCTTGGCGAAGACGTAAGACAGCACTAGCCGCTGAAGAAGCCCGAGCCGGCTCTTCGAAGATATTACGAAAGAGCTTCAAGAATTCGGACAGACTGGAAACCACCGGATCGTTCCTCTCCCACAGGGGGGCAGCCCAGGCCAAAGCTTCACCGGAGAGGAGGGAAATGATATAGGCTACCTTAGCCCGGTCAGATAGGAAGCTTTGAGGCTGAAGCTCAAAATGAATAGTGCATTGGCTGAGAAACCCCCTGCAGGCCTTGGAGTCCCCAGAGAAACGGAACGGAGCTGGCAATCTTAGTGAGTGTGAGGCTGCGACTGGTGCGATAGGTACAGCCGCTGGTTGTACTTGGGGTTGCGGATTCGGGGTTCCCAAGGAGACCTGAAGCTGCTCGAATCGAGAAGCCAGATCCTGGAGGAATCGCATAACCTGGGTCTGATTTGATTCCTGGGTCTCAAGTCTGCGAACTATGCCCTGCAATGGATCATCCGCGGGAAGCGGGATGTCAGCCGGGTTCATGGCTGATCAAACTGTCAGGGTCACCTGTGGCCAGGTGACAGATGCACACCGTAGGGGGACAGGAGTGCACCGCGAGGTAGTGAACCCTATGGCTGGCTTCTGTGGATAGGAAACTGGGTGGTTGTGGAAAGCGGGACCAGAGGAGCACAACCGGGATCCCAACGGAAGCGAGAGCCAAGATTCCCCAGGGCGCGGAGTCTAAGACCCAGCTGGTCTTCTCCAGGGCCTCTAGTGGTGAGGATGTTACGCTGCAGGCTGGGACCAGGTCGCGGCCCCTGGAGTTTCCTAGCTCACGCCCCGTAGGATAAGGGGAAGCAGCAGCACACGATAGAGAGAACCGAATAACAAGCCGAAGGTCAGGGGCCACAAGCAGACAAGGATAACGAAGAACGAGCCGAAGGTCAAGGGTCACGAGCAGACAGGGATGGTCGGGGACAAGCCAATAACGTAACAGAGAGACAGACGTAGCACACGGCAGGCAGGAACCCAAACACACAATGCCTAACAAACACGTTGATCAGCAAAGCAGGCTTGCAGTGCACAGGTTAATATAGTGTTCAGTGATAGGGCCTGGGGTGGAGTCAGGCTGGGAGGAGATTATAAAGGAAGCCAGGTGAAGGAGGTCTGGTCTCTAGATGAACACATGAGGAGGAAGGTAAGATGGCAGACAGACATTAATGCATATCCATGACAGAAACAAATAGAAGAGTGAATAGGTGGTTCCTGGCCCTCCAGGAATTCAACTTCACAGTAAAGCATCGCCCTGGCGTTCAAATGGGGAATGTGGATGCTTTGTCTCGAGTACATGAATGCCTGATTGCTGGTGTTCCAACCCCGAGGTTAAAACAAGAGGGGGGGGGTATGTGACAGCAGGAAGGTAAAGTCACCTGGTTGCATCCAGGGGGGTAGATATATTTCTCCCAGATTCAGGCTTTACGCCGACTTATACAACTAGGTGGAGAGTTGTATAAGCCCAGCTGAGGCTAGTGGGCTCATGGATGACTCATACCTCTAGGGAGAGTGTGGGGCGTCGTGCAGACAGGGAGTTGATGAGACCAGCTGAAGCTTGTCAGCTCATTTAGGCCTCTATAAGAACTCCCAGATTCATTAGGTGTTTGCTCATGCCTGGACCCAGACCTGTGTGGACTGTCTAGGGAGAGTGAACCCCTGTGCGGTGAGACAAAGCCTGTGTGGCTATTTGCTTGGACATTTAAAACCAGGGACTTAGGGACTAGGACAGCACTAGGCTGATCCCAGTTGTTAGTTAGGAAACCTGTATGTTTAGTCAGAGGTCAAGTTGACCAGGATTTATTTTATTTATGTTTCTTTTGCTTTGCTGTGTTTTGTCACTGTAAATAGAAAATAAACCGCACCTTTTTGATTTTGAAAACCACAACCTCCGTTTGCTGGGCCTGTTTTTGTGTGGGGAGCCCATCCCGGGGGTCACACACACCCGCTGCCGAGCTAACCCCCTCACAATATATATATATATATATAATAAAATAAAGTAATAATTTAAGAAAAAAATGAAAGTACCCCCATCCTTCCACGTCTGCGCGCAAAGGTGAACGTGCGCATCGGCCCCGCACGCAAGCAAAAAGCGATCGTCCCACACATGTGAGGTATGACCGCAAATGTCAGATCATAGTCAGCAATTCTAGCACCTGACCTCCTCTGTAGATCTAAAGGGGTAACTTGTAAAGGCTTTTTAAAGCGTCGCCTATAAATAGTAAAATTTAAAACGTTTGTCGCCGTTGCAGAGGCGTGCGCAATTTTAAAGCGTGACATGTTCGATATCTATTTACTCGGCGTAACATCATCTTTTATATTTATATAAAAAAATAATTGGGTTATGTATTGTGTTTTTTTGCATTAAAATTAGAAAAAGCGTGTTTTTTCCCCCACAAAATTGCGTTTGAAAAACCTCTGTGCAAATACCGTGTGACATAAAAAATTGCAAAACCCACCATTTTATTCTCTAGGGCCTCTGCTTTAAAAAAAAAATAATAATAAAAAAAAAATATATATATATATATATATATATATATATATATATATATATATATATAATGTTTAGGGGGTTCTAAGTAATTTTCTAGCATGATTGATAGACATGAACAAAAAGAAAGTGCCAGAAGAGGCTCAGACTGGAAACTGAACCCAGACTGGATGACATTTGGTTTGCTCTGTGCACAATGTATCATAAACAATTGCCCAAAAAAAAAAAAAATCCTTGTTCTCACCTCCTTTGTTACATCTTGGAGCTGCTGATCTCTTGTTGCCTCTTTGCAGCCTTTTTCTGTCTACAAGCACTTCAGTGACATCGTAGGAGCACAATTGCAAGACATTTACAGAGTGTTGTCACCCTATAACAGGAAGAAGCTGAACAAGGACCTTACTGGCAGGATCACCAGGCCAATTTTCAGCTTTCAGCGCTGTCCCTTTTTAAATGACGATTGCACGGTCATGCTACACTGCACCCAAACAATTTTTATCATTTTCTTCCCACAGATAGAGCTTTCTTATGGTGGTATTTTATCGCCTCCGCGGTTTTTATTTTTTGCTAAACAAATAAAAAAAGACTGAAAATTTTGAAGAAAAAATACGTTTTTCTTATGTTTCTGTTTTGTAAATAAATACGTTTTCTCCTTCACTGAAGGGCACCGATGAGGTGGCACTGATCAGCGGCACTGATAGATGGCACTGATATGCAGCACTGATGGGTATTGATAGGCAGCACTGATAGGTGGCACTGATAGACACTGATTGGCAGCACTGGTGGGCACTCATAGGTGGCACTGATAGGCGACACTAATGGGCACTGAAAGGCTGCACTGATGGGTACTTTTGGGTGGCACTGATAGGCGGCACTGCCGGGCACTGATTGATACTGATGGGCGGCACTGATTGCACTGATAGGCATCACTGATGGCACTGGCAGGCTGCACTGATGGGCACTGATTGCCATCTGCCTAGGCACTGATTGGCATATCCCTGGTGGTCCAGGGTGGCATACCTGGTGGGCGTCTTTTATGGGCATCCTTGGTGGTCCTAGGCGGGCATCCGCGGGGGGGGCTGCACTGAAAAACAATCAGCACAGACCCCCCCTGTCAGGAGAGTTGCCGATCGGCTCTCCTCTACTCGCCTCTGTCAGAAACGAGTGAGGAAAAGCCGATAAGCGGCTTTTTCTGTTTACACCGTGATCAGCCGTGATTGGACACAGCTGATCACATGGTAAAGAGCCTCCATCGGAGACTCTTTACTGAGATCGGTGATGCGGTGTGTCAGACTGATACACCACACCACCGATCACCACGCTGTGCGCCCGCCCGGGCGCGCGATCACGGCTTATCCTGCTGGACGTCACATGATGCCCAGTCAGGATAACTGAACCACCGCCCAGCTGTCATTTTCCTATAGGCCAGGCGGGAAGTGGTTCAGCTAGAAAAACACTGGATAAAAAACGCTGGTAATAGCTTTTTGTAGTAGCGTTTTAGGAGCGTTAGCGTCTTACTAGCGTTTTTGCAATAAAGGGAAAAAAATGCTATTAGGAGCGTTTAGGAGCATTTCTGCTGGAAAAACGCTCCAAAAAACTCAACAAAAACTATTTTTTTTCTGCTCCTAAATGTTGAAGCTCAAAGAACACTAATAGCCTAAAGTAGTGTGCATAGAAACATAGGATAACACTATTTAGCTTCTAGGAGCAGGAGAAAAAAAAATGCTAATAACAGCTTCTAGGTGCTTAAAAAAAAACGCCAGTGTGAATGGAGCCTGAAAATGACTTTTGAAATGACATTCAGGTGTAAAAGCTTCCGTTCTGTCCCACCTATTTCTATTGTTGCTGTGTTTTATTGAACAGCATCAGGTTATTATTGTTCTGTAGTAAGCTGACATCTTGTGGTGATTTAGATCAACTACAACTTGTTTATTTAAGTTATTTAGTATCCCCCTCTGTCTTCTCCTCCTGTTTAGTGCTAGTTAGTTCAGTCCTAGCTAGACCCTCCCTGCTTCTTCCACGTTCCCTCAGTCAGGCCTCGTACACACGACCGATTTTCTCGGCAAGAACCAGCAAGAAACTTGCTGGCAGAGAGGTCTTGCCGAGTAAATCGGTTGTGTGTACGCGGCTATCGGGTTTCTCGTCGAGAAAAACGACAAGAAACCTTGACGAGAAAATAGAGAACCTGCTCTCTATTTTCTCGTCGAGATTCTCCTTGGCATGTTTCTCGACGAGAAAAGTGAGTGTGTGTACACTTACCTGTCCGCCGGGAAGCCCGCGCATGTTCGAAATGAATTTGACGCATGCGCTGTAGCTTCCTAGGCATAGATAGGGTATACCAAGATGGCGGCGACGGCATCGAATGTGACGAGCGCATGCTCGACGTAGTCGATGACGTCACCGCGTACGCTCCTTTCAAAGAACCGCGGGTTCTTTGAAACGAGCGTGTGTACACTCGGCCGGGACAAGTTTCTTGTCCAAGAATCTCGTCGAAAAAAACAACATGTTTTTTTCAACGAGAATCTCGGCCGTGTGTACAAGGCCTCAGTGTTAGGTCTTCGCAGGGACAGGGATTGAGGCTCGTTTGACACTTGTACGATGCGGGAACCCTGCAAATCCGCTGCGGTTTCCCGCATCGCACCCGACTCGCACTGCCATATGCAAACTTCCGGTCAATACATTGTTAATGACACTAGACATGTGCACTGCCGAAAAATTTGTTGTTTTCGTTTTTTTCAGTTTTCTTGCTTTTTTAGGAAATTCGGGAAATTGGAAAAATTCATTTTTTTTCATTTTCGTTTTTTTGCTTTTTTCGGAAATTCGGGAAATTAGAAAAATTCATTTTTTTTGTTTTCATTTTTTTGCTTTTTTCGGAAATTCGGGAAATTCCAAATTTCGAATTTCCGAATTTCCAAAAAAACGAATAAAACGAAAACGAAAAAAAACTCTTTTTCGAATTTCCGAAAAAAGCAAAAAAAGAATTTCCGATTTTCTAAAAATTCGGAATTCGGAAATCTAACTTTCCAAATTTCCCATTTTCGAATTTTTGACTTTCGAATTTTGCAATTTCGAATTTACGAATCTCGAATGTTCGAAATTTCCAATTTTCGAATGTTCAAAATTCCAAAATTCCAAAATCCGAAAATCCGAAATTCGTAAATTCGTAAATTTCAGAAATCCGAAAATTAGAAAATTCGTAAATTCGTAAATTGAAAAATTCGGAAATCCGAAAATTCGTAAATTGAATAATTCGGAAATTCAAAATTTCGGAAATCCGAAAATTCAGAAATTGAAAAATTCGGAAATTTTGGAATTTCTAAATGACACCCCGCCCCCCCCCCCATTTCAGCTCGCATATCGCACTGCTAACTGTCAGTTCAGACATGAATAAAGACGCATGGGTGTGAACACCCATGCGATCAGATTCTGGTGTGGACCAATAAAAGGGTCCTGTGCGAGTTTGGTCCGAATGCGATGCAATATCAGCCATACTATCTGTATAGGTGAACGAGGACGCACCGGACCCCCTGCTGGGAGCTGCATGCGGCGATGGTGTGAACCCAGCCTAATCTGCTTTGATAAGAAGGTTTCTGCACTACTTTTGCCAATTTCAGGTGCAGCTTGCATAGATATCTGTGTATGATATTGCACAGATGTTAGCAAAGTCACACCTGAAGTCGCAATGATACGCGGCTTTCAAAGTTGGACTTGGTGTGACCGGGGTCTTAGTATATCAACCCTATTGTCTATTTTCCTTTCAAATACTGTAGCTGCTGACTTTTAATATTAGGACAGTTACCTGTCCAGGGATCCCGCTGACTTTAAAAAAAATTCTGAAGAAGCCTGGAGCTTCTCTTTAAGCCGCTTGTGAATGGTGCCAAGTAGGCAGGTGACCATCCTGTCCAGACGGGACCATGCCTGCTGTTCAATGTGTGTTGGCACAGCCACTAGACATGTGCAATTCATTTCATTCCAAATTCGTTTTTCGCCGAAATTCAACAAAATCGTTAATTTAAAAATATTCAAATTAACGAAAACCCGTTTAACCAGTGGCGGTGCGTCCATAAAGGGCGCACGGGCGCCGTCCCCTCTCTCCTGCCACCTTTCTATCACCATAGATAGATTCATGCATTGCATGAATCTATCTATGGTCGCCGCTGCCACCCCCTTTTCGGGCGCCGGACACCTGAATTACAGCGGCGGGGTATTTTTTTGAAGCACCTGATTAGAGCCATAGGCTCTAATAGGCGTCCAAAAAGGTGAACAGCGGGCGCCATGCTGGGCGCTCGCAGTTCACTCAGTGTTGTGTTAGGAAAGCGAATTAATATTCGCTTTCCTAACACTGAACCGCCCCTCAGCCAATCAGGTGCTCGGGTCTGTTACCTGTCACCTGATTGGCTGAAACGTCAGGCGCTGTGATTGGATGCCTATCAGGCGTCATAGCAGAGGACGGGAAGAGAGGACGGGAGAAGACATTGAGGAGAGTGGAGGACATCCCTGCTGTGACTCGCTGCCCCATCGAGACAGGAAAGTGCCGGGCGGGCTGGCGATGCACACTGGCAGCATTTGATGGGCACAGTAGCGGCAATTGATGGGCACAGTGGCAGCAATTGATGGGAACACTGGCAGGAATTGATGGGCACAGTAGCGGCAATTGATAGGCACACTGGCAGCAATTGATGGGCACACTGGCAGCAATTGATGGGCACAGTAGCTGCGTTTGATGGCACAGTGGCGGCAATTTATGGGTACAGTGGCGGCAATTGATGGCACAGTGACTGTGTTTGATGGCACAGTGGCAGCAATTGATGGGCACAGTGGCTGCATTTGATGGGCACAGTGGCTGCAATTAATGTTATTTTTTTTTCAGTTTGTTTGCGCCCGCCCAAAAATTTTGAGCAGAAGCCGCCACTGCATTCAACAATTTTTTCCAAAAATTGGTAAATTGGTAAGAAAATCTGAAAATAAGAATGAAAATCCGAAAATGTGGTTGTTTATGAACGTAACGAATACGAATTTATCCGAAGTTACAAATTACCCAAAATAACAAATGCCGCATCTAAACGAATGGAACGTAACAAATGAATAATAATTAATAATAATAATATATTTATTATTATTAATTTGTTCCGTTCCATTCATTTAGATGCGGCATTCGTTATTTCGGATAATTCGTAACTTCGGATAAAATTGTATTCGTTACGTTCATAAACAGCCAAATTTGAAAGGAAATTCCAATACCTATAAATTTTTAATAGTTAGTTATTATTAGTTAGTTATTCATTCGTATTTTTGAATTTTCAAATTTTCAAATGAACGTAATAAATTAATAATAATAAATATTAATAATAATATATTTATTATTATTAATTGGTTACGTTCCATTCATTTAGATGCGGCATTCGTTATTTTGGATAAAGTCGTAACTTCGGATAAAATTGTATTTGTTACATTCATAAACAGCCAAATTTGAAAAGATATTCCAATACCTATAATTTAATAGTTGTTATTATTAGTTGGTTATTATTTCGGATTTTTGAATTTTTGGGTTTTCGAATTTCCGACTTTTCAAATTTTTTTTAAATTTAGGAATTTACGAATACCGCATCTAAACGAATGGAACATAACAAATTTTTACGAAGTTACGAATTTTTACGAAGTTACGAATTTCGATCACAACGAATGACCACAAAAAAAAAAAAAAAACGAAAGAAACTAAAACGAACAAATTTTTCAGCAGTGCACATGTCTAACAGCCACTATCAAGTCTCCATCAGAAGCTCAGGTGACAACGCAAGCACAATTGCAAGATGTAGACAGAATGTTGTCGCTCTGTAACAGGAAGTGCCTGAACAAGGACCTTCATGGCAGGATCACCAGAAATTATGCTCGTGAAAGATGCAGACAGACGTATAAAGATTAAAGTGACTTTGGAAATGACATTGACACATTGAATGTGATATGAGATGGTGACTGGGTGTATGCGAATGCCGCCTCTCCCTCTCCCCCGGAGCAAAGAATGGCGCGGTATAGAACGTGTACACAGATCATCATTGTCCCCGTCGGAGGGATGGGAGTGTGACGTGTAGACATTATTTATGTTGTGCACATGACCCGATCTAACCCCTTACACTTCACCTTATGTATGAGGAAGTCTCCCAGGTAAACCCTGCGGCAGGAGTGAAGTCAGGACACGGTAACCTCAGTGTATAGGATGGGGAGGGAGGGCGGTGCAGCCGATGAGACGTGCGGCGCAGGTGATTGCTGACATAATAAAGTGAACCTGTGCTGTGTACCTGCAGATCACTTTAACCTCTTCACTGCCAGAGCTGTTTTTTTTGCATTTCTTTTTTTTTTTTTGCACACATGTATAAAAAATCATTTTAGGCCTGAAGATTACATAAAACCCCCAAACTAGACTTGTGCACAACGGAAAAATTTGTTTAGTTTAGTTTCTTTTCGGTTCTGTTGATTCGTAATCATTCGTAAAACGGGATTTTTCGTGTTCGGACTAATTCGTTATTTTCGCAAGCGTCATTTTTCGTTGAATCGGAATGATTCGTATTAATGTAAGCCTTATTTTTTTTAGTTGATTTATAATTCGTACTTTCGGTAGGGTACGTTGTTTTTTCGTTGATTCCGGACACAACTCCTACTTTCAAAACTTTTTTTTTGGGTTCGTTGATTCGTAATTTTCCGTGTCTCTCTCACAATGGCGCTGCCTATTATGCCTAACGTGCTTCGAATGGATTCGTACTTTTCTAAATACATAGCGGTTATTTGTAACGATTAGAAATCTCGTATTTAACTTTCGTTTTTTACATGCGGCTATAGCCTCCGCCCCCTGTACACCATTTTGAGAGGGAGCTCAGCACGGTGAGGGAGGAGCAGAGAGCAGAGCAGAGAGTGTAAGGCCCCTTTCACACTGAGGCGTATTTCAGGTGTTTTAGCGCTAAAAATAGCGCATAAATAACGCCTGAAATACTCCTGCCCCAGCATTCTCAATGTGAAAGCCCGAGGGTGAATGGGTAAGGGTACGATGTATTCATTCACATAGGGTGGGGGGCCAGAATCTGGTGCCCCCTTATCAAAGGGGGCTCCCGGATTCCGATAAGCCCCCTGCCCGCAGACCCAGACAACCAACGGCCAGGGTTGTCGGGAAGAGGCCCTTGTCCTCATCAACATGGGGACAAGGTGCTTTGGGGTGGGGGGGGGTGTAGTGCGCCCCCCTGCCCCAAAGCACCCACCCCCCCATGTTGAGGGAATGCGGCTTGGTATGGTTCAGAAGGGGGGGCGCTCGCTCGATCGCACACCCTTTGTTGACCGGCCGGGCTGCGTGCTCGGATAAGGGTCCGGTATGGAATTTGGGGGGACCCCCATGCCGTTTTTTTCGGCGTAGGGGGTTCCCTTAAAATCCATACCAGACCGAAGGACCTGGTATCGTCCGAGGGTGAACCCCACGCCAATTTTTCTTTCATTTTTTGGCGGGGTTCCCCTTCATTCTCAGCACACAAGTTATGATGATCCGACTTGCGGTGCGACTTCTATTCAAATCAATGGGCTCCCATAGGGAACCATTGATTTTGAATAGAGTCAGAGAAATGCCTAACGAGGCTTAACGCTCTTTTTACAGCGTTAACCCTCGTTAAACACCTTTTAACGGCATCTGGCGTTTCCAGGACAGCTCTTGAACGCAATTTTATGGCGTTCAGAAAACAGCCCATAAACTCCACTGCTGATAAACGTCCAAAAAACGTCCATGTGTGCATGGACACATAGGATAACATAGAGTGGAGTTTATGGGCTTTTAAAAAAAATGCCCAAACTCCAAAAAACTTCAGTTTTTCAGTGTGCATGGAGCCTTACTTGTTTTAAACTTTTTTTTTTTTTTTTTACATTTCATCAGTTACTGGTTCTGGCCTAGGCAAATGATCTCCTACATCCCAGGAGTCTTCAGGGGTGGTCTGGATGGGCTTTCTCAGCTAAGCACGCCCTCCTGCCTGCATGCCTGAGCTAAGGGCAGATGGATTCCAGGAAGTGATTGCTAAATGAATCATCTGCCCTTACTCAAGTTGGCCACAGCCGGAAAGAGGGGGTAGAGCTTCACAATTCTGGACAAAATGAAAATCACAATTTCTTTTTGCTTAGAATAAAGATCATTAGGTTATCAAACAAGATGATTTTTTTTGTTTTCAGCTGTCAGCAATGGTACAAAGCATTGAAAAGTTATTTTACAAATTACATTTTCAATGTGAAACGTGTAAAAATATGTCAAAGGTGTAAAAATATTAATGAACAAAGCAAACAAAAAAAAAAAAAAAGTTTTAATTATTAATAGTTTATAAAATAGAAGTAAATAAAAATCAGCAGGAAAATTAATTAAATGGAGAAGGAGAATAAGGAGTTATTAAGGCTGATTACAGTAAATTAAGGGTTAATAGGGGGATTAAACAGAGGAACAATTTAATAAAAACTTTACTTGACAAGGTTGCTTTAAACTGACTTCATTTGCTGACCAAAGTTCATCCCTTAGATCTGCAAATGAATAAACAGAAAGATACAATGTTTCTTTTTATCTGTCTCTTTTAGCACTGAGCAATGTTCTTGATAAACATTGGCGGCTGCTTTTTTTTTTTTTTCCTTCTGACAGTTGTGAGCAGGGGAACTGCTCTGCACTTTCTACAGGGATTGTGGAAATGAGGATTGTGGGAGGGGTCAACTCGACATCACAATCTTTTAACGATAAATCGTGCAGCTCTACTAGAGGGAGTGTTTTTCAAAGTGGTTTCTCAAAATAAAGCATAGAGACATGGATGGATGGGGGAGTTTGCTTTGAATATTTAAAAATGAATTAAATACGTGGCTTGCTACAAAGTTATTATATACAGTCTTATCAGTGGGGGAAGGGAGACTAAGGAAATGCTTCCTCCTGCCTGCAGCAGACTGATGACATCACCGGGCCTAGGCAAAGTCACTGACTGGAGCTAAATGATGGATTTTTTATGATAAAAGGTGGAGATTTGCTGATAAAGGATAGAGTTGCTGTATATTGTGACATGTCAGGGATTTGTGAAGGGAGAGGTCAATTTTCATTGTGACAAACTCCATGCGGTCAGGTGACGGGAAGGGGGTTCTATATTCTGAAATCACTCATTCCAGACACAATGTGTAAATAGGGAGGTTCAGTCTCACTTTTCTCTGTCTAATCCGGCTACTAGTTATGAACTTTGTCTTTGTTGGTCTATGAACCATTAACTCCGAGTTATACATTGAAGATCCTCCATTGTGCAAAAAAAGAACCTCAAATGCATTTTTTTCTGAAGTCAATGTAAACTCTAACTGGAGGACACCGAGCGTGCTCTGTGCACCGTCAATCAGAAACCATTGTCTTTTTTTTTTTCTTTTATTAAATCCTGCTTTCACCCTTGTTTTATCATTTCTGCTGCTGATCTCCTCCAGCCTCTATCAGCCACTTCATATCTACATTCGTCACATTCTACAGTGTCAGCTGCACATAATTATTGCTGTGGACCGGCTTCCCGGCAATGGTGGTGGATCACATATAGTCTCCACCAGGGATGTTGACAACGCAGGAGCACATTGGGGAGACCATGGTGACCCCATAACAGGAAGTGACTCAACAAGGCCCTTCACCGCAGGATCACCAGATATTCATACAACCCTTTCACTGCCAGAGTCTTTTGATGCATTTTTTCCACACATAATTAAAAAAAAACTGAATATACAGAGTCCTGAATATAACTTAAAATCCCCAAACATGATATATTTTGTGAAAGCAGAGACCCTGGAGAATATAATAGTGGCTGTTCAAATTTTTTATGTCACACAATATTAATACAACACTTTATTGAGCACAAAATTTCAGTAAAAATATACTAAAGTTAGTTGAAAGTGATTGTCAACTCTTACGTATCCCTTGTAAAGTAACTTCAGGTGGACTTCAGGAAGAGCGAAGCCCCCCCCCTTCCGAACTATACCAGACCACTTGCCCTCAACATGGGGAGGGTGCTTTGTGGTGCCCCTCAAAGCACCTTGTCCCCATGTAATGGGGACAAGGGCCTCTTCCCGACAACCCTGGCCGGTGGTTGTGGGGGGTCTGCGGGCGAAGGGGCTTATCGGAATCTGGAAGCTCCCACTAACAAGGGGCTCCCCAGATCCCAGCCCCTCCCCCCTATGTGAATAGGTATCGGATACATTGTGCCCCTACCCATTCACCAAAAAATTGTCAAAAAAGTAAAAACCACAAGAGACAGTTTTTGACAAATCCTTTATTGATAAAAAAAAGTGTCCCGCGATGTACATCCATCGTCAATCACGCCACCCGATGGACCCAAATATTAGAAAAAATGGAAAAAGCTCTGCCTCGATGGGAGGCCTCCAGGAGACTGCTGTCTCTTCGCTTTGACAGCTGTTATATAGGTGAGGGCGGGGCCACCAGGTGACGTAACCTGAGTGACCCACCCCCTGCTGACGTCACATATACACTTATATGTGTTATATACATTACACTGACTGCACTATATACTCTGCACTGCATTATATACACTACACTGACTGCACTATATACTCTGCACTGTGTTATATACATTACACTGACTGCACTATATACTCTGCACTGCGTTATATACACTACACTGACTGCACTATATACTCTGCACTGTGTTATATACACTACACTGACTGCACTATATACTCTGCACTGTGTTATATACACTACACTGACCACTATATACTCTGCACTGTGTTATATACATTACACTGACTGCACTATATACTCTGCACTGTGTTATATACATTACACTGACTGCACTATATACTCTGCACTGTGTTATATACACTACACTGACTGCACTATATACTCTGCACTGTGTTATATACACTACACTGACTGCACTATATACTCTGCACTGTGTTATATACACTACACTGACTGCACTATATACTCTGCACTGTGTTATATACACTACACTGACTGCACTATATACTCTGCAATGCGTTATATACACTACACTGACTGCACTATATACTCTGCACTGTGTTATATACACTACACTGACTGCACTATATACTCTGCACTGTGTTATATACATTACACTGACTGCACTATATACTCTGCACTGTGTTATATACATTACACTGACTGCACTATATACTCTGCACTGTGTTATATACACTACACTGACTGCACTATATACTCTGCAATGCGTTATATACACTACACTGACTGCACTATATACTCTGCACTGCGTTATATACACTACACTGACTGCACTATATACTCTGCAATGCGTTATATACACTACACTGACTGCACTATATACTCTGCACTGTGTTATATACACTACACTGACTGCACTATATACTCTGCACTGCGTTATATACATTACACTGACTGCACTATATACTCTGCACTGTGTTATATACATTACACTGACTGCACTATATACTCTGCACTGCGTTATATACATTACACTGACTGCACTATATACTCTGCACTGTGTTATATACACTACACTGACTGCACTATATACTCTGCACTGTGTTATATACACTACACTGACCACTATATACTCTGCACTGTGTTATATACATTACACTGACTGCACTATATACTCTGCACTGTGTTATATACACTACACTGACTGCACTATATACTCTGCACTGTGTTATATATTCTACACTGACTGCACTATATACTCTGCACTGTGTTATATACACTACACTGACCACTATATACTCTGCACTGTGTTATATACACTACACTGACTGCACTATATACTCTGCACTGTGTTATATACACTACACTGACCACTATATACTCTGCACTGTGTTATATACACTACACTGACTGCACTATATACTCTGCACTGTGTTATATATTCTACACTGACTGCACTATATACTCTGCACTGTGTTATATACACTACACTGACTGCACTATATACTCTGCACTGTGTTATATACACTACACTGACTGCACTATATACTCTGCACTGCGTTATATACACTACACTGACTGCACTATATACTCTGCACTGTGTTATATACACTACACTGACTGCACTATATACTCTGCACTGTGTTATATACACTACACTGACCACTATATACTCTGCACTGTGTTATATACACTACACTGACTGCACTATATACTCTGCACTGTGTTATATACACTACACTGACTGCACTATATACTCTGCACTGTGTTATATATTCTACACTGACTGCACTATATACTCTGCACTGTGTTATATACACTACACTGACCACTATATACTCTGCACTGTGTTATATACACTACACTGACTGCACTATATACTCTGCACTGTGTTATATACATTACACTGACTGCACTATATACCCTGCACTGCGTTATATACACTACACTGACTGCACTATATACCCTGCACTGTGTTATATACACTACACTGACTGCACTATATACTCTGCGCTGCGTTATATACACTACACTGACTGCACTATATACTCTGCACTGCGTTATATACACTACACTGACCACTATATACTCTGCACTGTGTTATATACACTGACTGCACTATATACTCTGCACTGTGTTATATACATTACACTGACTGCACTATATACTCTGCACTGCGTTATATACACTACACTGACTGCACTATATACTCTGCACTGTGTTATATACATTACACTGACTGCACTATATACTCTGCACTGTGTTATATACACTACACTGACTGCACTATATACTCTGCACTGTGTTATATACATTACACTGACTGCACTATATACTCTGCACTGCGTTATATACATTACACTGACTGCACTATATACTCTGCACTGTGTTATATACACTACACTGACTGCACTATATACTCTGCACTGCGTTATATATTCTACACTGACTGCACTATATACTCTGCACTGTGTTATATACACTACACCGACTGCACTATATACTCTGCACTACGTTATATACATTACACTGACTGCACTATATACTCTGCACTGTGTTATATACACTACACTGACTGCACTATATACTCTGCACTGCGTTATATATTCTACACTGACTGCACTATATACTCTGCACTGTGTTATATACACTACACTGACTGCACTATATACTCTGCACTGTGTTATATACACTACACTGACTGCACTATATACTCTGCACTGCGTTATATATTCTACACTGACTGCACTATATACTCTGCACTGTGTTATATACACTACACCGACTGCACTATATACTCTGCACTGTGTTATATACACTACACTGACTGCACTATATACCCTGCACTACGTTATATACACTACACTGACTGCACTATATACTCTGCACTGCGTTATATACATTACACTGACTGCACTATATACTCTGCACTGCGTTATATACATTACACTGACTGCACTATATACTCTGCACTGCGTTATATACACTACACTGACTGCACTATATACTCTGCAATGCGTTATATACACTACACTGACTGCACTATATACTCTGCACTGTGTTATATACACTACACTGACTGCACTATATACTCTGCACTGCGTTATATACATTACACTGACTGCACTATATACTCTGCACTGTGTTATATACATTACACTGACTGCACTATATACTCTGCACTGTGTTATATACATTACACTGACTGCACTATATACTCTGCACTGTGTTATATACATTACACTGACTGCACTATATACTCTGCACTGTGTTATATACATTACACTGACTGCACTATATACTCTGCACTGCGTTATATACATTACACTGACTGCACTATATACCCTGCACTACGTTATATACACTACACTGACTGCACTATATACTCTGCACTGCGTTATATACATTACACTGACTGCACTATATACTCTGCACTGCGTTATATACATTACACTGACTGCACTATATACTCTGCACTGCGTTATATACACTACACTGACTGCACTATATACTCTGCAATGCGTTATATACACTACACTGACTGCACTATATACTCTGCACTGTGTTATATACACTACACTGACTGCACTATATACTCTGCACTGCGTTATATACATTACACTGACTGCACTATATACTCTGCACTGTGTTATATACATTACACTGACTGCACTATATACTCTGCACTGTGTTATATACATTACACTGACTGCACTATATACTCTGCACTGTGTTATATACATTACACTGACTGCACTATATACTCTGCACTGTGTTATATACATTACACTGACTGCACTATATACTCTGCACTGCGTTATATACACTACACTGACTGCACTATATACTCTGCACTGCGTTATATACATTACACTGACTGCACTATATACTCTGCACTGTGTTATATACATTACACTGACTGCACTATATACTCTGCACTGTGTTATATACATTACACTGACTGCACTATATACTCTGCACTGTGTTATATACACTACACTGACTGCACTATATACTCTGCACTGCGTTATATACATTACACTGACTGCACTATATACCCTGCACTGCGTTATATACACTGACTGCACTATATACTCTGCACTGCGTTATATACATTACACTGACTGCACTATATACTCTTCACTGCGTTATATACACTACACTGACTGCACTATATACTCTGCACTGTGTTATATACACTACACTGACTGCACTATATACTCTGCACTGCGTTATATACATTACACTGACTGCACTATATACTCTGCACTGTGTTATATACATTACACTGACTGCACTATATACTCTGCACTGTGTTATATACATTACACTGACTGCACTATATACTCTGCACTGTGTTATATACATTACACTGACTGCACTATATACTCTGCACTGTGTTATATACATTACACTGACTGCACTATATACTCTGCACTGCGTTATATACACTACACTGACTGCACTATATACTCTGCACTGCGTTATATACATTACACTGACTGCACTATATACCCTGCACTGCGTTATATACACTGACTGCACTATATACTCTGCACTGCGTTATATACACTACACTGACTGCACTATATACTCTTCACTGCGTTATATACACTACACTGACTGCACTATATACTCTGCACTGCGTTATATACACTACACTGACTGCACTATATACTCTGCACTGTGTTATATACACTGACTGCACTATATACTCTGCACTGCGTTATATACACTACACTGACTGCACTATATACTCTGCACTGTGTTATATACACTGACTGCACTATATACTCTGCACTGCGTTATATACACTACACTGACTGCACTATATACTCTGCACTGTGTTATATACACTACACTGACTGCACTATATACTCTGCACTGCGTTATATACACTACACTGACTGCACTATATACTCTGCACTGTGTTATATATTCTACACTGACTGCACTATATACTCTGCACTGCGTTATATATTCTACACTGACTGCACTATATACTCTGCACTGTGTTATATACACTACACCGACTGCACTATATACTCTGCACTGTGTTATATACACTACACTGACTGCACTATATACTCTGCACTGCGTTATATATTCTACACTGACTGCACTATATACTCTGCACTGTGTTATATACACTACACCGACTGCACTATATACTCTGCACTGTGTTATATACACTACACTGACTGCACTATATACTCTGCACTGTGTTATATACACTACACTGACTGCACTATATACTCTGCACTGCGTTATATACACTACACTGACTGCACTATATACTCTGCACTGTGTTATATACATTACACTGACTGCACTATATACTCTGCACTGCGTTATATACATTACACTGACTGCACTATATACTCTGCAATGCGTTATATACACTACACTGACTGCACTATATACTCTGCACTGCGTTATATACACTACACTGACTGCACTATATACTCTGCACTGTGTTATATACATTACACTGACTGCACTATATACTCTGCAATGCGTTATATACACTACACTGACTGCACTATATACTCTGCAATGCGTTATATACATTACACTGACTGCACTATATACTCTGCACTGCGTTATATACATTACACTGACTGCACTATATACTCTGCACTGCGTTATATACATTACACTGACTGCACTATATACTCTGCACTGCGTTATATACACTACACTGACTGCACTATATACTCTGCACTGCGTTATATACACTACACTGACTGCACTATATACTCTGCACTGCGTTATATACACTACACTGACTGCACTATATACTCTGCACTACGTTATATACATTACACTGACTGCACTATATACTCTGCACTGTGTTATATACATTACACTGACTGCACTATATACCCTGCACTGCGGTATATACACTACACTGACTGCACTATATACTCTGCACTGTGTTATATACATTACACTGACTGCACTATATACTCTGCACTGCATTATATACACTACACTGACTGCACTATATACTCTGCACTGCGTTATATACATTACACTGACTGCACTATATACTCTGCACTGTGTTATATACATTACACTGACTGCACTATATACTCTGCACTGTGTTATATACATTACACTGACTGCACTATATACTCTGCACTGTGTTATATACATTACACTGACTGCACTATATACTCTGCACTGCGTTATATACACTACACTGACTGCACTATATACTCTGCACTGTGTTATATACATTACACTGACTGCACTATATACTCTGCACTGCGTTATATACACTACACTGACTGCACTATATACTCTGCACTGCGTTATATACATTACACTGACTGCACTATATACTCTGCACTGTGTTATATACACTGACTGCACTATATACTCTGCACTGCATTATATACACTACACTGACTGCACTATATACTCTGCACTGTGTTATATACACTGACTGCACTATATACTCTGCACTGCGTTATATACACTACACTGACTGCACTATATACTCTGCACTGCGTTATATACACTACACTGACTGCACTATATACTCTGCACTGTGTTATATACATTACACTGACTGCACTATATACTCTGCACTGTGTTATATACACTACACTGACTGCACTATATACTCTGCACTGTGTTATATACATTACACTGACTGCACTATATACTCTGCACTGCGTTATATACACTACACTGACTGCACTATATACTCTGCACTGCGTTATATACACTACACTGACTGCACTATATACTCTGCAATGCGTTATATACACTACACTGACTGCACTATATACTCTGCAATGCGTTATATACATTACACTGACTGCACTATATACTCTGCACTGCGTTATATACATTACACTGACTGCACTATATACTCTGCACTGCGTTATATACATTACACTGACTGCACTATATACTCTGCACTGCGTTATATACACTACACTGACTGCACTATATACTCTGCACTGCGTTATATACACTACACTGACTGCACTATATACTCTGCACTGCGTTATATACACTACACTGACTGCACTATATACTCTGCACTACGTTATATACATTACACTGACTGCACTATATACTCTGCACTGTGTTATATACATTACACTGACTGCACTATATACCCTGCACTGCGGTATATACACTACACTGACTGCACTATATACTCTGCACTGTGTTATATACATTACACTGACTGCACTATATACTCTGCACTGCATTATATACACTACACTGACTGCACTATATACTCTGCACTGCGTTATATACATTACACTGACTGCACTATATACTCTGCACTGTGTTATATACATTACACTGACTGCACTATATACTCTGCACTGTGTTATATACATTACACTGACTGCACTATATACTCTGCACTGTGTTATATACATTACACTGACTGCACTATATACTCTGCACTGCGTTATATACACTACACTGACTGCACTATATACTCTGCACTGTGTTATATACATTACACTGACTGCACTATATACTCTGCACTGCGTTATATACACTACACTGACTGCACTATATACTCTGCACTGCGTTATATACATTACACTGACTGCACTATATACTCTGCACTGTGTTATATACACTGACTGCACTATATACTCTGCACTGCATTATATACACTACACTGACTGCACTATATACTCTGCACTGTGTTATATACACTGACTGCACTATATACTCTGCACTGCGTTATATACACTACACTGACTGCACTATATACTCTGCACTGCGTTATATACACTACACTGACTGCACTATATACTCTGCACTGTGTTATATACATTACACTGACTGCACTATATACTCTGCACTGTGTTATATACACTACACTGACTGCACTATATACTCTGCACTGTGTTATATACATTACACTGACTGCACTATATACTCTGCACTGCGTTATATACACTACACTGACTGCACTATATACTCTGCACTGCGTTATATACACTACACTGACTGCACTATATACTCTGCAATGCGTTATATACACTACACTGACTGCACTATATACTCTGCACTGTGTTATATACACTACACTGACTGCACTATATACTCTGCACTGTGTTATATACATTACACTGACTGCACTATATACTCTGCACTGCGTTATATACACTACACTGACTGCACTATATACTCTGCACTACGTTATATACATTACACTGACTGCACTATATACTCTGCTCTGCGTTATATACACTACACTGACTGCACTATATACTCTGCACTGTGTTATATACATTACACTGACTGCACTATATACTCTGCACTGTGTTATATATTCTACACTGACTGCACTATATACTCTGCACTGTGTTATATACATTACACTGACTGCACTATATACTCTGCACTGTGTTATATACATTACACTGACTGCACTATATACTCTGCACTGTGTTATATACATTACACTGACTGCACTATATACTCTGCACTGTGTTATATACATTACACTGACTGCACTATATACTCTGCACTGTGTTATATACACTACACTGACTGCACTATATACTCTGCACTGTGTTATATACACTACACTGACTGCACTATATACTCTGCACTGTGTTATATACAGGTCCTTCTCAAAAAATTAGCATATTGTGATAAAGTTCATTATTTTCTGTAATGTACTGATAAACGTTAGACTTTCATATATTTTAGATTCATTACACACAACTGAAGTAGTTCAAGCCTTTTCTTGTTTTAATATTGATGATTTTGGCATACAGCTCATGAAAACCCAAAAATCCTATCTCAAAAAATTAGCATATTTCATCCGACCAATAAAAGAAAAGTGTTTTTAATACAAAAAAAGTCAACCTTCAAATAATTATGTTGAGTTATGCACTCAATACTTGGTCGGGAATCCTTTTGCAGAAATGACTGCTTCAATGCGGCGTGGCATGGAGGCAACCAGCCTGTGGCACTGCTGAGGTGTTATGGAGGCCCAGGATGCTTCGATAGCGGCCTTAAGCTCATCCAGAGTGTTGGGTCTTGCGTCTCTCAACTTTCTCTTCCCAATATCCCACAGATTCTCTATGGGGTTCAGGTCAGGAGAGTTGGCAGGCCAATTGAGCACAGTAATACCATGGTCAGTAAACCATTTACCAGTGGTTTTGGCACTGTGAGCAGGTGCCAGCTCGTGCTGAAAAATGAAATCTTCATCTCCATAAAGCTTTTCAGCAGATGGAAGCATGAAGTGCTCCAAAATCTCCTGATAGCTAGCTGCATTGACCCTGCCCTTGATAAAACACAGTGGACCAACACCAGCAGCTGACATGGCACCCCAGACCATCACTGACTGTGGGTACTTGACACTGGACTTCAGGCATTTTGGCATTTCCCTCTCCCCAGTCTTCCTCCAGACTCTGGCACCTTGATTTCCGAATGACATGCAAAATTTGCTTTCATCCGAAAAAAGTACTTTGGACCACTGAGCAACAGTCCAGTGCTGCTTCTCTGTAGCCCAGGTCAGGCGCTTCTGCCGCTGTTTCTGGTTCAAAAGTGGCTTGACCTGGGGAATGCGGCACCTGTAGCCCATTTCCTGCACACGCCTGTTCACGGTGGCTCTGGATGTTTCTACTCCAGACTCAGTCCACTGCTTCCGCAGGTCCTCCAAGGTCTGGAATCGGTCCTTCTCCACAATCTTCTTCAGGGTCCGGTCACCTCTTCTCGTTGTGCAGCGTTTTCTGCCACACTTTTTCCTTCCCACAGACTTCCCACTGAGGTGCCTTGATACAGCACTCTGGGAACAGCCTATTCGTTCAGAAATTTCTTTCTGTGTCTTACCCTCTTGCTTGAGGGTGTCAATGATGGCCTTCTGGACAGCAGTCAGGTCGGCAGTCTTACCCATGATTGCGGTTTTGAGTAATGAACCAGGCTGGGAGTTTTTAAAAGCCTCAGGAATCTTTTGCAGGTGTTTAGAGTTTATTAGTTGATTCAGATGATTAGGTTAATAGCTCGTTTAGAGAACCTTTTCATGATATGCTAATTTTTTGAGATAGGAATTTTGGGTTTTCATGAGCTGTATGCCAAAATCATCAATATTAAAACAAGAAAAGGCTTGAACTACTTCAGTTGTGTGTAATGAATCTAAAATATATGAAAGTCTAATGTTTATCAGTACATTACAGAAAATAATGAACTTTATCACAATATGCTAATTTTTTGAGAAGGACCTGTACATTACACTGACTGCACTATATACTCTGCACTGTGTTATATACACTACACTGACTGCACTATATACTCTGCACTGTGTTATATACATTACACTGACTGCACTATATACTCTGCACTGTGTTATATACACTACACTGACTGCACTATATACTCTGCACTGTGTTATATACATTACACTGACTGCACTATATACTCTGCACTGTGTTATATACATTACACTGACTGCACTATATACTCTGCACTGTGTTATATACATTACACTGACTGCACTATATACTCTGCACTAAGTTATATACATTACACTGACTGCACTATATACTCTGCACTGCGTTATATACACTACACTGACTGCACTATATACTCTGCACTGTGTTATATACATTACACTGACTGCACTATATACTCTGCACTGCGTTATATACATTACACTGACTGCACTATATACTCTGCACTGTGTTATATACATTACACTGACTGCACTATATACTCTGCACTGTGTTATATACATTACACTGACTGCACTATATACTCTGCACTGTGTTATATACATTACACTGACTGCACTATATACTCTGCACTGTGTTATATACATTACACTGACTGCACTATATACTCTGCACTGTGTTATATACATTACACTGACTGCACTATATACTCTGCACTGTGTTATATACATTACACTGACTGCACTATATACTCTGCACTGTGTTATATACACTACACTGACTGCACTATATACTCTGCACTGTGTTATATACATTACACTGACTGCACTATATACTCTGCACTGTGTTATATACACTACACTGACTGCACTATATACTCTGCACTGTGTTATATACATTACACTGACTGCACTATATACTCTGCACTGTGTTATATACACTACACTGACTGCACTATATACTCTGCACTGTGTTATATACACTACACTGACTGCACTATATACTCTGCACTGTGTTATATACATTACACTGACTGCACTATATACTCTGCACTGTGTTATATACACTACACTGACTGCACTATATACTCTGCACTGCGTTATATACATTACACTGACTGCACTATATACCCTGCACTACGTTATATACATTACACTGACTGCACTATATACTCTGCACTGCGTTATATACACTACACTGACTGCACTATATACTCTGCACTGTGTTATATACATTACACTGACTGCACTATATACTCTGCACTGTGTTATATACACTACACTGACTGCACTATATACTCTGCACTGCGGTATATACACTACACTGACTGCACTATATACTCTGCACTGCGTTATATACATTACACTGACTGCACTATATACTCTGCACTGTGTTATATACACTACACTGACTGCACTATATACTCTGCACTGCGGTATATACACTACACTGACTGCACTATATACTCTGCACTGTGTTATATACATTACACTGACTGCACTATATACTCTGCACTGTGTTATATATTCTACACTGACTGCACTATATACTCTGCACTGTGTTATATACATTACACTGACTGCACTATATACTCTGCACTGTGTTATATACATTACACTGACTGCACTATATACTCTGCACTGCGTTATATACATTACACTGACTGCACTATATACTCTGCACTGCGTTATATACACTACACTGACTGCACTATATACTCTGCACTGTGTTATATACACTACACTGACTGCACTATATACTCTGCACTGCGTTATATACACTACACTGACTGCACTATATACTCTGCACTGTGTTATATACACTACACTGACTGCACTATATACTCTGCACTGCGTTATATACACTACACTGACTGCACTATATACTCTGCACTGCGTTATATACATTACACTGACTGCACTATATACTCTGCACTGTGTTATATACATTACACTGACTGCACTATATACTCTGCACTGCGTTATATACATTACACTGACTGCACTATATACTCTGCACTGCGTTATATACATTACACTGACTGCACTATATACTCTGCACTGTGTTATATACATTACACTGACTGCACTATATACTCTGCACTGCGTTATATACACTACACTGACTGCACTATATACGCTGCACTGCGTTATATACACTACACTGACTGCACTATATACTCTGCACTGTGTTATATACACTGACTGCACTATATACTCTGCACTGTGTTATATACATTACACTGACTGCACTATATACTCTGCACTGCGTTATATATTCTACACTGACTGCACTATATACTCTGCACTGTGTTATATACATTACACTGACTGCACTATATACTCTGCACTGTGTTATATACACTACACTGACTGCACTATATACTCTGCACTGCGTTATATACATTACACTGACTGCACTTTATACCCTGCACTGTGTTATATATTCTACACTGACTGCACTATATACCCTGCACTACGTTATATACATTACACTGACTGCACTATATACTCTGCACTGTGTTATATATGTAGCGGGGTGTTCCCCTTTAATGCAGAGAGATAAGAAGTTCCAGGTGAGAGGTGAGTCGGGAGGAAGTAAAGAGACATTATGGAAGTGAAAGCAGAGGAGAGAAAGAGACTACATCTCCCAGTACATCTTGCAGCACCCAGGGTGCATTGCTCCAGAACAGAGACTGCTGGGGCAGACTTTATAAAGGGGAGGCGGAGTTTTGGTCGGCCTCTTTGGACTCCCCTCTCCTAGCAAGAGGATGTCTGTGCTGAACTGCTGTGTGCACAAGGCCTGAAGCCCGGGCCGTGTGCTCCTTTCCAAAGAGCCCTCTGCCAGCCTAGCAGAGCCTTAGAGACATCTAATCCTCCTTGCTGCAGTACACCAGAAGGATTGAAGACTTGGATGTCGGTGGATTCCTGTTCCTAGACGAATCGATGGAGGAAAGGGACTTGGACTTGTCCAGGTGGTGAGAGCTGTTTAAAGACAGATACTTTATCTTTACTATTCGTTGGGATTACAAAGTTGTTCTTCAAGTGCACCACCGAGAGATTGCTAGCGAATATTGTTTCACTGAACTTCCATTTAGATCAGTCAGGCCTGACTGCATAGGTAGACATTGCTGGGTGTTAGTCTACCCATGAGGGGAAGTAGCTGTAAAAGGGCAGCGCTAGAGTTGCATAGCAATACTTTATTATTCTGATTACTCTGTTTATCTTTATTACTGTTTATTGCAGGGATCTGCAACTTGTTATACTGTTGTTTATTACTTGCCCATTAGCCTCAGTAAAATATCTGGGTAAAGTACATTTGGTGTCAGTTCCGCTTACTTTAATAGGAGTTTTAAAGTATATTCTGTGTATGTTTGTTATAGGACTGTGTCACCAACAGTTGCGATCACGCGGTCCTATCTCTCTATCACCAGCTGTGCCACGGGAGGTTAGAGCCGATTGCCGGGGGTTGACAGCGGTGCACTGCAGGGCCCAAATCAATATCAGCGGCTCTCTTAACTGGGGGTAGCGCTACACGTGGGGGCTTGAGTCCGGGATCCTTGTACGTTGCACGCTGCAATCAAGCCGGTCAGAAGTACCAGCATGGACCCGCTGGCAATGTCACAGTGGTGCGCAGCGATTGGCGCCGATCCAACCGCGGCGGTAGTCATTGTACTCCCGGGGGAAAGATGGAAGGAAGAGGAGATAAAACAGCTCGTATTGTTACTGTCTCCGAGCCACAAAGCATGGGTGATGGATTTTAGGCCAGATCCAGTGATCTCGTTTACATACGCACTGGTAGAATGGAAAAACGAAATCCCAGAGCATTTTAAAAGTCAGAGTATACAAGCCATAGATAATCAGATCTATCACTTGATACATACGCTGCCAGTGAAGGAAGAATGGTTTCAGACACCAAAGCCATCACTCCCACAATTATCTCCACCACTATCCCCTAAAGCAGAAAAGCTTAAGGAACTATTAAGCCCGGGATCACCGCTGGCCGCTATAGGGCCTGAATTGTTGAATGCTCTAGGAGACCTTGTAATTAAGTGCCAGAAAAGCAGTACGGTGCATGTGGAGGCCGGTTACCGGAAGCTTAGCACCTTCTCAGGGAAGCTCCCCGTCCCTGCGGGGGAGGAAGATTTTGACACTTGGGTGGAACAGGCATTGCAGGCAGTAGAAGCATGGGAGGTGCCTGAGGCACAGAAGAGACAGCGAGTCTTAGAAAGTCTGAAAGGTGCCGCGGCAGAAGCGGTGAAGAGCTTCCGGTTTGGAAATGAAAACTGTACAGCTCAAGATTGCCTGGCCATGCTGCAGGAAGAGTTTGGTCAGCTGGAGAAGGTGTCAGAGATGATTTATCAAATTGAACACACTCTCCAGCAGCCGAATGAGAAACTGTCAGAATATGTTAGAAGGCTGAACAGGCAGTTATGCAAGATTGTACTGAAGAAGGGAATGCTGCCCAAAGATGCAGATGAAGCACGCATGAAGCAGATCATGAGGGGAGCGCGGCGCTCAGACCCGGTCTGGCTGCACCTGAAAACCTCAGGAGGAGGAATGTCACTAACCTACTCTGATCTAATAAAAATTATTAGGGACGAAGAGGCGCTGCAGGAAGATCAGCAGGTGGCCAAGGCGAATGTCACACCTGTACCAGTGTTGGTCCATTCGGTCAAGAGCCCAGAAAGAGATGCGGAGGTTGACACTCTGAAATCGCAAATGGCCCAAGTGTTGGAGATGCTGACCTCTTTGATGGAGAAAGATCAGAGAAAACGAGAGAAACCAAGCCCAAGAAAGGAGTTGTTCCCGAACACCTCAGCACCGGCCTCCCTACAGGACCGAGAAGAGGTGATTTGCTATAACTGCGGAGGGAGTGGCCACTTTGCTAACGTATGCTCCAGCCCAAAGAAGAAGAGAACAGATAATTGCAAGCCGGCGGGAAACTCCAAAGGGCCCCGGTGAAGGAGTCAACCGGGTGCCCATCATCTTCAGTGCGCTCCAAACTAAAAAAAAAGGCCAAGAATGGAGGAGACAAAACTCCTAGGAGGAGGTATAGTACACCCCCACCAAGATGTACCCCAGAGGGAGGGTGCAAGACCCCTCAGTGGAAGTACAGCACCCCAAAGAAGGAACATCCACCTAAAAGGAACAATAACATCCCTCAGCGGGTTTGTGCCCCCATTGAGAGGGAGAAAGTCAATGCATGCCAGGCTCAGGAAAAATTAAAGTCCAAAAGGAGCAGGGCAAGGGTCGAAAGCCAAAAAAAAGAGGTGACCCCAGTCCGGCCATACCCAAAGGAACTGGTGGGCCCGTCTCCTACTGTGCCCATTCAAGTGGAAGGAGTCTATACTAAAGCTCTTTTGGACACCGGAGCACAGGTGACTTTACTATACCGGGACTTCTATGATAGGCACTTGAGTCATCTGCCTATCCAGAAGATAGAAGAGCTGGAGATATGGGGACTTGGAACCCAGAGTTTCCCTTATGATGGGTACCTGCCCATAAAGATGACTTTCGACCCATCCGTGGCTGGGAAGGCTGAAGTGTTTGACACCCTGGCAGTTGTGTGTCCCCGGCCGCCTGGAGCCAGCAAGATTTCCCTGATCATTGGGACAAACACGGATCTAGTCAGGAGACTCCTGACCCCTCTAGTGAAAGAGAGAAACCATTCAGCCACCAAAATCCATCCCATGCTAAAGATGGCCTACCAACGACTGGTCTTAGAGCAGAAGACCCCGGGAGAGGGGATAGGGAAGGTGTGGAGACTTGGCAGAGAAAGAGTAGTGCTACAGCCCGGAGAAGTAACCTGTCTTAGGGCCACTGTGAAGCTTTCGTGGGAACAACCTGGCCCCTTTGTCATGCTGGAATCAGACCCAAGGGAAGAGTCCTCAGGCCTGGAAGTGATACCAGAAGTGATTCCGTTCAAGGCCCTGAAGAAGGCCCATGGCAGAGTTCCGGTGAGTGTTAGGAACACTACGGGAGGACCCATGGAGATCCCTGCCAGAGTGTTGCTTGGTCAGGTGAGCCCTGCTGCCCCGGTCACTTGGTCCGAAGTCAAGGGGACGGGTGACGGAGGAGATGTTTGGGAGAAACTGTCCGTGGAAAACCCGAACCTACCCAGGGCTTGGAAAGAAAGAGCCAAGGCCCAGCTGACCAGGTGGGAGAAGATCTTTTCCGAAGATGAATTCGATGTGGGGTGTGCAAGAAGTGCCACCCATCGGATCCGCCTCCAAGAAGATAAGCCCTTCCGAGAGAGGGTCAGGCGGGTCCCCCTGGCAGATCTGGAGGATCTGAGGGAACAACTTGTAGAACTAAAGAAGACTGGTGTGATCCGGGAGTCTAGAAGTCCCTATGCCTCCCCAATCGTGGTGGTCAGAAAGAAGAATGGGTCGTTGAGGCTTTGTATCGATTACAGGACTCTCAACAGGAGAACCATCCCTGACCAATACACCACGCCAAGGATAGAAGATGCCCTACAAAGTTTGTCTGGAGCCAAATGGTTCAGTGTGATGGACCTCAAGAGTGGGTACTATCAAATCCCTATGCACCCAGAAGACAGGGAGAAGACAGCCTTCATAACCCCGGTGGGATTCTTCGAATTCAATAGGATGCCTCAGGGTCTGTCTGGAGCTCCTGCTACCTTTCAACGCCTTATGGAGAAGACTGTTGGAGACATGAATCTTATAGAAGTCCTTGTGTACTTGGACGATGTCATTGTCTTTGGAAGAACCTTGGAAGAACATGAAGCCAGGTTGGAGAAAGTATTGAGAAGACTCAGCGAAGAGGGACTTAAGCTTTCCCCCGAGAAGTGTCGGTTCTACCAGTCTTCTGTGAACTATCTGGGGCACATAGTGTCTGAAGAAGGGGTGGCCACAGATCCTGAGAAGTTGGAAGCAGTCACTTCCTGGCCACGACCCACCACAGTAACAGAGCTCAGATCCTTCCTGGGGTTCTGCTCCTATTATAGGAGGTTTGTGGAGGGGTTTGCTCGGATTGCCCGCCCGTTGAATGAATTGCTAAAGGCAGAAGGGGAAGAGGATGACTCAGGGCCCAGGAGGCCTGGTGAGTCAGTTCAAGATCAGTGGAACCCAAGGTGTGAAGAGGCCTTTCATGCTCTGAAGAGGAGCTTAACCACTGCCCCAGTCCTGGCCTACGCCGACCCTACCAGACCTTATGAATTACATGTGGATGCCAGCCATGAGGGTCTAGGTGGTGTACTCTACCAAGAACATGAAGGACAACTGCGACCAGTGGCCTATGTGAGCAGGAGCCTGACCCCCTCAGAAAAGAAATACCCCACTCATAAGCTGGAATTCCTGGCCCTCAAATGGGCGGTAGTAGACAAGCTAAAAGACTACTTGTATGGGGCAGAGTTTACTGTGAAGACAGACAACAACCCCCTGACCTACCTCTTCACCACCGCGAAACTAGATGCCACCGGACACAGGTGGTTGGCCGCATTGTCTGGATTCAACTTCAGTCTGAAGTACAGACCAGGAGCCGGAAATAGGGATGCAGATGCCCTGTCCCGGAGGTCTCATGCCACGACAAATGACTGGGAAGATTGGACCCAAGTGGCACCGGACAGGGTGCGGGCCCTTTGTCAAGGGGCTGAATTCCAAGCCAGAGGAGGCTCCAGAGCAGAAGAAATAGGGGTTACCATGGTAGGAGTCCCCAAACACTATTGTGGGGTAACTCAACTGGAGGAAGACAACCTACCGAGACTGTCCAAGAAGGAGTTGAGGTGTGACCAATTGGAAGACCCCATGGGGAGATTGGTCCTCGAAGCCCTGGAGAATCAGGATCCCAACAAATTCCTACATCACCCCTCAAAGGAGGCTCGCCTGTTGAGGAAGGAATTGGACAGGCTACAGGTACATCAGGGAGTGGTCTACCGAAGGGGCCCCTCTGATGACTCAGAAGATAAGTGGCAGTTATTTCTTCCAGAGAAGCACCGAGAGACTGTACTAATTGCCCTGCATGACCATCATGGTCACCTAGGGGCAGAAAGGACCTTCCAGCTTGTCAGAAATCAGTTCTATTGGCCCTGCATGAGGGCAGAAGTAGAGGAGTATTGCCATTCCTGTGCACGATGCATTCAGAGAAAGACCCTACCCCATCAAGCTGCCCCAATGGGCCACTTACAGAGTCAAGGCCCAATGGATCTCGTATGCATTGACTTTCTCTGCCTCGAACCCGACCTGAGTGGATTGGGGAATGTTCTGGTAATAACCGACCATTTCACCCGCTATGCTCAAGCTTTCCCAACCAAAGACCAGAAGGCATCCACCGTGGCCAAGATACTTATGGAGAAGTATTTTGTCCATTACGGACTACCACAGAGACTCCACTCAGATCAAGGAAGGGACTTTGAGAGTCGGTTGATCCAAAGACTTTTGGATTCATTAGGAATAAAGAAGACCAGAACCATGCCTTACCACCCACAAGGAGATGCTCAGCCGGAGAGATTTAACCGGACCCTGCTCAACATGTTGGGAACCTTAGAAACAGAGAAGAAGCAACACTGGAGTCAGCACATATCAGCCCTAGTACATGCCTATAACTGTACCACAAGTGACGCCACTGGCTACTCCCCTTATCGACTTATGTTTGGGAGAGAAGCAAGGCTACCTGTGGACCTGGCCTTTGGCACTTCTATAGACAATACCTCAGCTACATCCCACAAGGGATACGTGGACAGACTTAGACGTAGCTTGCAGGTGGCCTATGAACAAGCCCAGGCGGCTTCGGATCAAAGGGGGGCCCGCAACAAGAGAAATTTTGATCTGAAGGTTCGAGTGCAAGATCTGCAGCCCGGGGACCGATTACTGCTACGCAATCTGGGGGTCCCTGGAAAACACAAGCTTGCCGACAGGTGGAGATCTGAGCCCTATGTTGTCTGTAGGAAGTTGCCCGGTTTGCCTGTCTACAAACTAAAGCCAGAAGGAAAGGTGGGTCCACTGAAGACGTGGCATCGGAACCACCTGCTCCCACTTGCTGAGGCAGTCAGAATACCTCCCGTGAGAGACTCCCCTGAACCGGCCTCTATCCTGGATATTCCTAGGCCGAACACTCGGTCCCAGACCTCTCGAGCCAAAGATGGGGAGGCCTCCCAATTGAGTACAGAAGAAGGTGGAGAACTGGACTGGCTGTGGCCTCCCTCGACTCTGGGAACGTCCGCCATAGATCTCCCAAATGGAGGGGATACCCCAGATGCAACACTGAATCCGGAGACTACTGAATTCATACCCTTCAGTCCCTCAGCTGATTACTGGGAAGATGTTCCTGACACTTGCGCAGAGGAGGACTCTAGAGATTCCATACGTCAGTCGACTTCTGAATCAGAGGTTCCAGAACCAGCAATGTTACCTGAACTTACTCCTGAAGAAGAGCCTGTGGTGCCAGAGTCAGAAGCACCAAGAGAGCAGAGGGCTCGCAGAGTCATCAGGCCTCCCAAGAAACTAACTTACCCCCAAATGGGGACGAGCTCAGAGGACTCTGTTGTAACGGCTAGGAGAAGTGTTGAACAACCTGATCCTTCCACCGTCCATTTGGTGGAGGGCAACCCCAGCTCACTCTCTGGCACAGTTAGGCAGGCCACTCATGGTAGTGTGACCTGTGGGCAAGAGAGTTCCATCCCAAAGTTTTGGTGGGAATTCCCTATGCCAACATCATGTTCGACATTGTCCAAAATGGTAAACAGTATTTGTTGAAGTTTATCTTTGGGGACCAAAGAGTTCAAGTGGGGGGAGTGTGTAGCGGGGTGTTCCCCTTTAATGCAGAGAGACAAGAAGTTCCAGGGGAGAGGTGAGTCGGGAGGAAGTAAAGAGACATTATGGAAGTGAAAGCAGAGGAGAGAGAGACTACATCTCCCAGTACATCTTGCAGCACCCAGGGTGCATTGCTCCAGAACAGAGACTGCTGGGGCAGACTTTATAAAGGGGAGGCGGAGTTTTGGTCGGCCTCTTTGGACTCCCCTCTCCTAGCAAGAGGATGTCTGTGCTGAACTGCTGTGTGCACAAGGCCTGAAGCCCGGGCCGTGTGCTCTTTTCCAAAGAGCCCTCTGCCAGCCTAGCAGAGCCTTAGAGACATCTAATCCTCCTTGCTGCAGTACACCAGAAGGATTGAAGACTTGGATGTCGGTGGATTCCTGTTCCTAGACGAATCGATGGAGGAAACGGACTTGGACTTGTCCAGGTGGTGAGAGCTGTTTAAAGACAGATACTTTACCTTTACTATTTGTTGGGATTACAAAGTTGTTCTTCAAGTGCACCACCGAGAGATTGCTAGCGAATATTGTTTCACTGAACTTCCATTTAGATCAGTCAGGCCTGACTGCATAGGTAGACATTGCTGGGTGTTAGTCTACCCATGAGGGGAAGTAGCTGTAAAAGGGCAGCGCTAGAGTTGCATAGCAATACTTTATTATTCTGATTACTCTGTTTATCTTTATTACTGTTTATTGCAGGGATCTGCAACTTGTTATACTGTTGTTTATTACTTGCCCATTAGCCTCAGTAAAATATCTGGGTAAAGTACATTTGGTGTCAGTTCCGCTTACTTTAATAGGAGTTTTAAAGTATATTCTGTGTATGTTTGTTATAGGACTGCGTCACCAACAGTTGCGATCACGCGGTCCTATCTCTCTATCACCAGCTGTGCCACGGGAGGTTAGAGCCGATTGCCGGGGGTTGACAGCGGTGCACTGCAGGGCCCAAATCAATATCAGCGGCTCTCTTAACTGGGGGTAGCGCTACATATACATTACACTGACTGCACTATATACTCTGCACTGCAATTATATACATTACACTGACTGCACTATATACTCTGCACTGTGTAATATACACTACACTGACTGCACTATATACTCTGCACTGCGTTATATACACTACACTGACTGCACTATATACTCTGCACTGCGTTATATACACTACACTGACTGCACTATATACCCTGCACTGCGGTATATACACTACACTGACTGCACTATATACCCTGCACTGCGTTATATACACTACACTGACTGCACTATATACCCTGCACTGCGTTATATACACTACACTGACTGCACTATATACTCTGCACTGTGTTATATATTCTACACTGACTGCACTATATACTCTGCACTGCGTTATATACATTACACTGACTGCACTATATACTCTGCACTGTGTTATATATTCTACACTGACTGCACTATATACTCTGCACTGCGTTATATACATTACACTGACTGCACTATATACTCTGCACTACGTTATATACATTACACTGACTGCACTATATACCCTGCACTGCGTTATATACACTACACTGACTGCACTATATACTCTGCACTGTGTTATATACACTACACTGACCACTATATACTCTGCACTGTGTTATATACACTACACTGACTGCACTATATACTCTGCACTGTGTTATATACATTACACTGACTGCACTATATACTCTGCACTGTGTTATATACACTACACTGACCACTATATACTCTGCACTGTGTTATATACACTACACTGACTGCACTATATACTCTGCACTGTGTTATATATTCTACACTGACTGCACTATATACTCTGCACTGTGTTATATACACTACACTGACTGCACTATATACTCTGCACTGTGTTATATACACTACACTGACTGCACTATATACTCTGCACTGCGTTATATACACTACACTGACTGCACTATATACTCTGCACTGTGTTATATACACTACACTGACTGCACTATATACTCTGCACTGTGTTATATACACTACACTGACCACTATATACTCTGCACTGTGTTATATACACTACACTGACTGCACTATATACTCTGCACTGTGTTATATACACTACACTGACTGCACTATATACTCTGCACTGTGTTATATATTCTACACTGACTGCACTATATACTCTGCACTGTGTTATATACACTACACTGACCACTATATACTCTGCACTGTGTTATATACACTACACTGACTGCACTATATACTCTGCACTGTGTTATATACATTACACTGACTGCACTATATACCCTGCACTGCGTTATATACACTACACTGACTGCACTATATACCCTGCACTGTGTTATATACACTACACTGACTGCACTATATACTCTGCGCTGCGTTATATACACTACACTGACTGCACTATATACTCTGCACTGCGTTATATACACTACACTGACCACTATATACTCTGCACTGTGTTATATACACTGACTGCACTATATACTCTGCACTGTGTTATATACATTACACTGACTGCACTATATACTCTGCACTGCGTTATATACACTACACTGACTGCACTATATACTCTGCACTGTGTTATATACACTACACTGACAGCACTATATACTCTGCACTGTATTATATACATTACACTGACTGCACTATATACTCTGCACTGCGTTATATACACTACACTGACTGCACTATATACTCTGCACTGTGTTATATACACTACACTGACTGCACTATATACTCTGCACTGCGTTATATATTCTACACTGACTGCACTATATACTCTGCACTGTGTTATATACACTACACCGACTGCACTATATACTCTGCACTATGTTATATACACTACACTGACTGCACTATATACCCTGCACTACGTTATATACACTACACTGACTGCACTATATACTCTGCACTGCGTTATATACATTACACTGACTGCACTATATACTCTGCACTGCGTTATATACATTACACTGACTGCACTATATACTCTGCACTGCGTTATATACACTACACTGACTGCACTATATACTCTGCACTGCGTTATATACACTACACTGACTGCACTATATACTCTGCACTGCGTTATATATTCTACACTGACTGCACTATATACTCTGCACTGTGTTATATACACTACACCGACTGCACTATATACTCTGCACTATGTTATATACACTACACTGACTGCACTATATACCCTGCACTACGTTATATACACTACACTGACTGCACTATATACTCTGCACTGTGTTATATACATTACACTGACTGCACTATATACTCTGCACTGCGTTATATACATTACACTGACTGCACTATATACTCTGCACTGCGTTATATACACTACACTGACTGCACTATATACTCTGCAATGCGTTATATACACTACACTGACTGCACTATATACTCTGCACTGTGTTATATACACTACACTGACTGCACTATATACTCTGCACTGCGTTATATACACTACACTGACTGCACTATATACTCTGCACTGTGTTATATACACTACACTGACTGCACTATATACTCTGCACTGCGTTATATATTCTACACTGACTGCACTATATACTCTGCACTGTGTTATATACACTACACCGACTGCACTATATACTCTGCACTATGTTATATACACTACACTGACTGCACTATATACCCTGCACTACGTTATATACACTACACTGACTGCACTATATACTCTGCACTGTGTTATATACATTACACTGACTGCACTATATACTCTGCACTGCGTTATATACATTACACTGACTGCACTATATACTCTGCACTGCGTTATATACACTACACTGACTGCACTATATACTCTGCAATGCGTTATATACACTACACTGACTGCACTATATACTCTGCACTGTGTTATATACACTACACTGACTGCACTATATACTCTGCACTGCGTTATATACATTACACTGACTGCACTATATACTCTGCACTGTGTTATATACATTACACTGACTGCACTATATACTCTGCACTGTGTTATATACATTACACTGACTGCACTATATACTCTGCACTGTGTTATATACATTACACTGACTGCACTATATACTCTGCACTGTGTTATATACATTACACTGACTGCACTATATACTCTGCACTGCGTTATATACACTACACTGACTGCACTATATACTCTGCACTGCGTTATATACATTACACTGACTGCACTATATACTCTGCACTGTGTTATATACATTACACTGACTGCACTATATACTCTGCACTGTGTTATATACATTACACTGACTGCACTATATACTCTGCACTGTGTTATATACACTACACTGACTGCACTATATACTCTGCACTGCGTTATATACATTACACTGACTGCACTATATACCCTGCACTGCGTTATATACACTGACTGCACTATATACTCTGCACTGCGTTATATACATTACACTGACTGCACTATATACTCTTCACTGCGTTATATACACTACACTGACTGCACTATATACTCTGCACTGTGTTATATACACTACACTGACTGCACTATATACTCTGCACTGCGTTATATACATTACACTGACTGCACTATATACTCTGCACTGTGTTATATACATTACACTGACTGCACTATATACTCTGCACTGTGTTATATACATTACACTGACTGCACTATATACTCTGCACTGTGTTATATACATTACACTGACTGCACTATATACTCTGCACTGTGTTATATACATTACACTGACTGCACTATATACTCTGCACTGCGTTATATACACTACACTGACTGCACTATATACTCTGCACTGCGTTATATACATTACACTGACTGCACTATATACCCTGCACTGCGTTATATACACTGACTGCACTATATACTCTGCACTGCGTTATATACACTACACTGACTGCACTATATACTCTTCACTGCGTTATATACACTACACTGACTGCACTATATACTCTGCACTGTGTTATATACACTACACTGACTGCACTATATACTCTGCACTGTGTTATATACACTGACTGCACTATATACTCTGCACTGCGTTATATACACTACACTGACTGCACTATATACTCTGCACTGTGTTATATACACTGACTGCACTATATACTCTGCACTGCGTTATATACACTACACTGACTGCACTATATACTCTGCACTGTGTTATATACACTACACTGACTGCACTATATACTCTGCACTGTGTTATATACACTACACTGACTGCACTATATACTCTGCACTGCGTTATATACACTACACTGACTGCACTATATACTCTGCACTGTGTTATATATTCTACACTGACTGCACTATATACTCTGCACTGCGTTATATATTCTACACTGACTGCACTATATACTCTGCACTGTGTTATATACACTACACTGACTGCACTATATACTCTGCACTGTGTTATATACACTGACTGCACTATATACTCTGCACTGCGTTATATACACTACACTGACTGCACTATATACCCTGCACTGTGTTATATACATTACACCGACTGCACTATATACTCTGCACTGTGTTATATACACTACACTGACTGCACTATATACTCTGCACTGCGTTATATATTCTACACTGACTGCACTATATACTCTGCACTGTGTTATATACACTACACCGACTGCACTATATACTCTGCACTGTGTTATATACACTACACTGACTGCACTATATACTCTGCACTGTGTTATATACACTACACTGACTGCACTATATACTCTGCACTGCGTTATATACACTACACTGACTGCACTATATACTCTGCACTGCGTTATATACACTACACTGACTGCACTATATACTCTGCACTGTGTTATATACATTACACTGACTGCACTATATACTCTGCACTGCGTTATATACATTACACTGACTGCACTATATACTCTGCAATGCGTTATATACACTACACTGACTGCACTATATACTCTGCACTGCGTTATATACATTACACTGACTGCACTATATACTCTGCACTGCGTTATATACATTACACTGACTGCACTATATACTCTGCACTGCGTTATATACACTACACTGACTGCACTATATACTCTGCACTGCGTTATATACACTACACTGACTGCACTATATACTCTGCACTGCGTTATATACACTACACTGACTGCACTATATACTCTGCACTACGTTATATACATTACACTGACTGCACTATATACTCTGCACTGTGTTATATACATTACACTGACTGCACTATATACCCTGCACTGCGGTATATACACTACACTGACTGCACTATATACTCTGCACTGTGTTATATACATTACACTGACTGCACTATATACTCTGCACTGCATTATATACACTACACTGACTGCACTATATACTCTGCACTGCGTTATATACATTACACTGACTGCACTATATACTCTGCACTGTGTTATATACATTACACTGACTGCACTATATACTCTGCACTGTGTTATATACATTACACTGACTGCACTATATACTCTGCACTGTGTTATATACATTACACTGACTGCACTATATACTCTGCACTGCGTTATATACACTACACTGACTGCACTATATACTCTGCACTGTGTTATATACATTACACTGACTGCACTATATACTCTGCACTGCGTTATATACACTACACTGACTGCACTATATACTCTGCACTGCGTTATATACATTACACTGACTGCACTATATACCCTGCACTGCGTTATATACACTACACTGACTGCACTATATACTCTGCACTGTGTTATATACACTGACTGCACTATATACTCTGCACTGCATTATATACACTACACTGACTGCACTATATACTCTGCACTGTGTTATATACACTGACTGCACTATATACTCTGCACTGCGTTATATACACTACACTGACTGCACTATATACTCTGCACTGCGTTATATACACTACACTGACTGCACTATATACTCTGCACTGTGTTATATACATTACACTGACTGCACTATATACTCTGCACTGTGTTATATACACTACACTGACTGCACTATATACTCTGCACTGTGTTATATACATTACACTGACTGCACTATATACTCTGCACTGCGTTATATACACTACACTGACTGCACTATATACTCTGCACTGCGTTATATACACTACACTGACTGCACTATATACTCTGCAATGCGTTATATACACTACACTGACTGCACTATATACTCTGCACTGTGTTATATACACTACACTGACTGCACTATATACTCTGCACTGTGTTATATACATTACACTGACTGCACTATATACTCTGCACTGCGTTATATACACTACACTGACTGCACTATATACTCTGCACTACGTTATATACATTACACTGACTGCACTATATACTCTGCTCTGCGTTATATACACTACACTGACTGCACTATATACTCTGCACTGTGTTATATACATTACACTGACTGCACTATATACTCTGCACTGTGTTATATATTCTACACTGACTGCACTATATACTCTGCACTGTGTTATATACATTACACTGACTGCACTATATACTCTGCACTGTGTTATATACATTACACTGACTGCACTATATACTCTGCACTGTGTTATATACATTACACTGACTGCACTATATACTCTGCACTGTGTTATATACATTACACTGACTGCACTATATACTCTGCACTGTGTTATATACACTACACTGACTGCACTATATACTCTGCACTGTGTTATATACACTACACTGACTGCACTATATACTCTGCACTGTGTTATATACAGGTCCTTCTCAAAAAATTAGCATATTGTGATAAAGTTCATTATTTTCTGTAATGTACTGATAAACGTTAGACTTTCATATATTTTAGATTCATTACACACAACTGAAGTAGTTCAAGCCTTTTCTTGTTTTAATATTGATGATTTTGGCATACAGCTCATGAAAACCCAAAAATCCTATCTCAAAAAATTAGCATATTTCATCCGACCAATAAAAGAAAAGTGTTTTTAATACAAAAAAAGTCAACCTTCAAATAATTATGTTGAGTTATGCACTCAATACTTGGTCGGGAATCCTTTTGCAGAAATGACTGCTTCAATGCGGCGTGGCATGGAGGCAACCAGCCTGTGGCACTGCTGAGGTGTTATGGAGGCCCAGGATGCTTCGATAGCGGCCTTAAGCTCATCCAGAGTGTTGGGTCTTGCGTCTCTCAACTTTCTCTTCCCAATATCCCACAGATTCTCTATGGGGTTCAGGTCAGGAGAGTTGGCAGGCCAATTGAGCACAGTAATACCATGGTCAGTAAACCATTTACCAGTGGTTTTGGCACTGTGAGCAGGTGCCAGCTCGTGCTGAAAAATGAAATCTTCATCTCCATAAAGCTTTTCAGCAGATGGAAGCATGAAGTGCTCCAAAATCTCCTGATAGCTAGCTGCATTGACCCTGCCCTTGATAAAACACAGTGGACCAACACCAGCAGCTGACATGGCACCCCAGACCATCACTGACTGTGGGTACTTGACACTGGACTTCAGGCATTTTGGCATTTCCCTCTCCCCAGTCTTCCTCCAGACTCTGGCACCTTGATTTCCGAATGACATGCAAAATTTGCTTTCATCCGAAAAAAGTACTTTGGACCACTGAGCAACAGTCCAGTGCTGCTTCTCTGTAGCCCAGGTCAGGCGCTTCTGCCGCTGTTTCTGGTTCAAAAGTGGCTTGACCTGGGGAATGCGGCACCTGTAGCCCATTTCCTGCACACGCCTGTTCACGGTGGCTCTGGATGTTTCTACTCCAGACTCAGTCCACTGCTTCCGCAGGTCCTCCAAGGTCTGGAATCGGTCCTTCTCCACAATCTTCTTCAGGGTCCGGTCACCTCTTCTCGTTGTGCAGCGTTTTCTGCCACACTTTTTCCTTCCCACAGACTTCCCACTGAGGTGCCTTGATACAGCACTCTGGGAACAGCCTATTCGTTCAGAAATTTCTTTCTGTGTCTTACCCTCTTGCTTGAGGGTGTCAATGATGGCCTTCTGGACAGCAGTCAGGTCGGCAGTCTTACCCATGATTGCGGTTTTGAGTAATGAACCAGGCTGGGAGTTTTTAAAAGCCTCAGGAATCTTTTGCAGGTGTTTAGAGTTTATTAGTTGATTCAGATGATTAGGTTAATAGCTCGTTTAGAGAACCTTTTCATGATATGCTAATTTTTTGAGATAGGAATTTTGGGTTTTCATGAGCTGTATGCCAAAATCATCAATATTAAAACAAGAAAAGGCTTGAACTACTTCAGTTGTGTGTAATGAATCTAAAATATATGAAAGTCTAATGTTTATCAGTACATTACAGAAAATAATGAACTTTATCACAATATGCTAATTTTTTGAGAAGGACCTGTACATTACACTGACTGCACTATATACTCTGCACTGTGTTATATACACTACACTGACTGCACTATATACTCTGCACTGTGTTATATACATTACACTGACTGCACTATATACTCTGCACTGTGTTATATACACTACACTGACTGCACTATATACTCTGCACTGTGTTATATACATTACACTGACTGCACTATATACTCTGCACTGTGTTATATACATTACACTGACTGCACTATATACTCTGCACTGTGTTATATACATTACACTGACTGCACTATATACTCTGCACTAAGTTATATACATTACACTGACTGCACTATATACTCTGCACTGCGTTATATACACTACACTGACTGCACTATATACTCTGCACTGTGTTATATACATTACACTGACTGCACTATATACTCTGCACTGCGTTATATACATTACACTGACTGCACTATATACTCTGCACTGTGTTATATACATTACACTGACTGCACTATATACTCTGCACTGTGTTATATACATTACACTGACTGCACTATATACTCTGCACTGTGTTATATACATTACACTGACTGCACTATATACTCTGCACTGTGTTATATACATTACACTGACTGCACTATATACTCTGCACTGTGTTATATACATTACACTGACTGCACTATATACTCTGCACTGTGTTATATACATTACACTGACTGCACTATATACTCTGCACTGTGTTATATACACTACACTGACTGCACTATATACTCTGCACTGTGTTATATACATTACACTGACTGCACTATATACTCTGCACTGTGTTATATACACTACACTGACTGCACTATATACTCTGCACTGTGTTATATACATTACACTGACTGCACTATATACTCTGCACTGTGTTATATACACTACACTGACTGCACTATATACTCTGCACTGTGTTATATACACTACACTGACTGCACTATATACTCTGCACTGTGTTATATACATTACACTGACTGCACTATATACTCTGCACTGTGTTATATACACTACACTGACTGCACTATATACTCTGCACTGCGTTATATACATTACACTGACTGCACTATATACCCTGCACTACGTTATATACATTACACTGACTGCACTATATACTCTGCACTGCGTTATATACACTACACTGACTGCACTATATACTCTGCACTGTGTTATATACATTACACTGACTGCACTATATACTCTGCACTGTGTTATATACACTACACTGACTGCACTATATACTCTGCACTGCGGTATATACACTACACTGACTGCACTATATACTCTGCACTGCGTTATATACATTACACTGACTGCACTATATACTCTGCACTGTGTTATATACACTACACTGACTGCACTATATACTCTGCACTGCGGTATATACACTACACTGACTGCACTATATACTCTGCACTGTGTTATATACATTACACTGACTGCACTATATACTCTGCACTGTGTTATATATTCTACACTGACTGCACTATATACTCTGCACTGTGTTATATACATTACACTGACTGCACTATATACTCTGCACTGTGTTATATACATTACACTGACTGCACTATATACTCTGCACTGCGTTATATACATTACACTGACTGCACTATATACTCTGCACTGCGTTATATACACTACACTGACTGCACTATATACTCTGCACTGTGTTATATACACTACACTGACTGCACTATATACTCTGCACTGTGTTATATACACTACACTGACTGCACTATATACTCTGCACTGTGTTATATACACTACACTGACTGCACTATATACTCTGCACTGTGTTATATACACTACACTGACTGCACTATATACTCTGCACTGCGTTATATACACTACACTGACTGCACTATATACTCTGCACTGTGTTATATACACTACACTGACTGCACTATATACTCTGCACTGCGTTATATACACTACACTGACTGCACTATATACTCTGCACTGCGTTATATACATTACACTGACTGCACTATATACTCTGCACTGTGTTATATACATTACACTGACTGCACTATATACTCTGCACTGCGTTATATACATTACACTGACTGCACTATATACTCTGCACTGCGTTATATACATTACACTGACTGCACTATATACTCTGCACTGTGTTATATACATTACACTGACTGCACTATATACTCTGCACTGCGTTATATACACTACACTGACTGCACTATATACGCTGCACTGCGTTATATACACTACACTGACTGCACTATATACTCTGCACTGTGTTATATACACTGACTGCACTATATACTCTGCACTGTGTTATATACATTACACTGACTGCACTATATACTCTGCACTGCGTTATATATTCTACACTGACTGCACTATATACTCTGCACTGTGTTATATACATTACACTGACTGCACTATATACTCTGCACTGTGTTATATACACTACACTGACTGCACTATATACTCTGCACTGCGTTATATACATTACACTGACTGCACTTTATACCCTGCACTGTGTTATATATTCTACACTGACTGCACTATATACCCTGCACTACGTTATATACATTACACTGACTGCACTATATACTCTGCACTGTGTTATATATGTAGCGGGGTGTTCCCCTTTAATGCAGAGAGATAAGAAGTTCCAGGTGAGAGGTGAGTCGGGAGGAAGTAAAGAGACATTATGGAAGTGAAAGCAGAGGAGAGAAAGAGACTACATCTCCCAGTACATCTTGCAGCACCCAGGGTGCATTGCTCCAGAACAGAGACTGCTGGGGCAGACTTTATAAAGGGGAGGCGGAGTTTTGGTCGGCCTCTTTGGACTCCCCTCTCCTAGCAAGAGGATGTCTGTGCTGAACTGCTGTGTGCACAAGGCCTGAAGCCCGGGCCGTGTGCTCCTTTCCAAAGAGCCCTCTGCCAGCCTAGCAGAGCCTTAGAGACATCTAATCCTCCTTGCTGCAGTACACCAGAAGGATTGAAGACTTGGATGTCGGTGGATTCCTGTTCCTAGACGAATCGATGGAGGAAAGGGACTTGGACTTGTCCAGGTGGTGAGAGCTGTTTAAAGACAGATACTTTATCTTTACTATTCGTTGGGATTACAAAGTTGTTCTTCAAGTGCACCACCGAGAGATTGCTAGCGAATATTGTTTCACTGAACTTCCATTTAGATCAGTCAGGCCTGACTGCATAGGTAGACATTGCTGGGTGTTAGTCTACCCATGAGGGGAAGTAGCTGTAAAAGGGCAGCGCTAGAGTTGCATAGCAATACTTTATTATTCTGATTACTCTGTTTATCTTTATTACTGTTTATTGCAGGGATCTGCAACTTGTTATACTGTTGTTTATTACTTGCCCATTAGCCTCAGTAAAATATCTGGGTAAAGTACATTTGGTGTCAGTTCCGCTTACTTTAATAGGAGTTTTAAAGTATATTCTGTGTATGTTTGTTATAGGACTGTGTCACCAACAGTTGCGATCACGCGGTCCTATCTCTCTATCACCAGCTGTGCCACGGGAGGTTAGAGCCGATTGCCGGGGGTTGACAGCGGTGCACTGCAGGGCCCAAATCAATATCAGCGGCTCTCTTAACTGGGGGTAGCGCTACACGTGGGGGCTTGAGTCCGGGATCCTTGTACGTTGCACGCTGCAATCAAGCCGGTCAGAAGTACCAGCATGGACCCGCTGGCAATGTCACAGTGGTGCGCAGCGATTGGCGCCGATCCAACCGCGGCGGTAGTCATTGTACTCCCGGGGGAAAGATGGAAGGAAGAGGAGATAAAACAGCTCGTATTGTTACTGTCTCCGAGCCACAAAGCATGGGTGATGGATTTTAGGCCAGATCCAGTGATCTCGTTTACATACGCACTGGTAGAATGGAAAAACGAAATCCCAGAGCATTTTAAAAGTCAGAGTATACAAGCCATAGATAATCAGATCTATCACTTGATACATACGCTGCCAGTGAAGGAAGAATGGTTTCAGACACCAAAGCCATCACTCCCACAATTATCTCCACCACTATCCCCTAAAGCAGAAAAGCTTAAGGAACTATTAAGCCCGGGATCACCGCTGGCCGCTATAGGGCCTGAATTGTTGAATGCTCTAGGAGACCTTGTAATTAAGTGCCAGAAAAGCAGTACGGTGCATGTGGAGGCCGGTTACCGGAAGCTTAGCACCTTCTCAGGGAAGCTCCCCGTCCCTGCGGGGGAGGAAGATTTTGACACTTGGGTGGAACAGGCATTGCAGGCAGTAGAAGCATGGGAGGTGCCTGAGGCACAGAAGAGACAGCGAGTCTTAGAAAGTCTGAAAGGTGCCGCGGCAGAAGCGGTGAAGAGCTTCCGGTTTGGAAATGAAAACTGTACAGCTCAAGATTGCCTGGCCATGCTGCAGGAAGAGTTTGGTCAGCTGGAGAAGGTGTCAGAGATGATTTATCAAATTGAACACACTCTCCAGCAGCCGAATGAGAAACTGTCAGAATATGTTAGAAGGCTGAACAGGCAGTTATGCAAGATTGTACTGAAGAAGGGAATGCTGCCCAAAGATGCAGATGAAGCACGCATGAAGCAGATCATGAGGGGAGCGCGGCGCTCAGACCCGGTCTGGCTGCACCTGAAAACCTCAGGAGGAGGAATGTCACTAACCTACTCTGATCTAATAAAAATTATTAGGGACGAAGAGGCGCTGCAGGAAGATCAGCAGGTGGCCAAGGCGAATGTCACACCTGTACCAGTGTTGGTCCATTCGGTCAAGAGCCCAGAAAGAGATGCGGAGGTTGACACTCTGAAATCGCAAATGGCCCAAGTGTTGGAGATGCTGACCTCTTTGATGGAGAAAGATCAGAGAAAACGAGAGAAACCAAGCCCAAGAAAGGAGTTGTTCCCGAACACCTCAGCACCGGCCTCCCTACAGGACCGAGAAGAGGTGATTTGCTATAACTGCGGAGGGAGTGGCCACTTTGCTAACGTATGCTCCAGCCCAAAGAAGAAGAGAACAGATAATTGCAAGCCGGCGGGAAACTCCAAAGGGCCCCGGTGAAGGAGTCAACCGGGTGCCCATCATCTTCAGTGCGCTCCAAACTAAAAAAAAAGGCCAAGAATGGAGGAGACAAAACTCCTAGGAGGAGGTATAGTACACCCCCACCAAGATGTACCCCAGAGGGAGGGTGCAAGACCCCTCAGTGGAAGTACAGCACCCCAAAGAAGGAACATCCACCTAAAAGGAACAATAACATCCCTCAGCGGGTTTGTGCCCCCATTGAGAGGGAGAAAGTCAATGCATGCCAGGCTCAGGAAAAATTAAAGTCCAAAAGGAGCAGGGCAAGGGTCGAAAGCCAAAAAAAAGAGGTGACCCCAGTCCGGCCATACCCAAAGGAACTGGTGGGCCCGTCTCCTACTGTGCCCATTCAAGTGGAAGGAGTCTATACTAAAGCTCTTTTGGACACCGGAGCACAGGTGACTTTACTATACCGGGACTTCTATGATAGGCACTTGAGTCATCTGCCTATCCAGAAGATAGAAGAGCTGGAGATATGGGGACTTGGAACCCAGAGTTTCCCTTATGATGGGTACCTGCCCATAAAGATGACTTTCGACCCATCCGTGGCTGGGAAGGCTGAAGTGTTTGACACCCTGGCAGTTGTGTGTCCCCGGCCGCCTGGAGCCAGCAAGATTTCCCTGATCATTGGGACAAACACGGATCTAGTCAGGAGACTCCTGACCCCTCTAGTGAAAGAGAGAAACCATTCAGCCACCAAAATCCATCCCATGCTAAAGATGGCCTACCAACGACTGGTCTTAGAGCAGAAGACCCCGGGAGAGGGGATAGGGAAGGTGTGGAGACTTGGCAGAGAAAGAGTAGTGCTACAGCCCGGAGAAGTAACCTGTCTTAGGGCCACTGTGAAGCTTTCGTGGGAACAACCTGGCCCCTTTGTCATGCTGGAATCAGACCCAAGGGAAGAGTCCTCAGGCCTGGAAGTGATACCAGAAGTGATTCCGTTCAAGGCCCTGAAGAAGGCCCATGGCAGAGTTCCGGTGAGTGTTAGGAACACTACGGGAGGACCCATGGAGATCCCTGCCAGAGTGTTGCTTGGTCAGGTGAGCCCTGCTGCCCCGGTCACTTGGTCCGAAGTCAAGGGGACGGGTGACGGAGGAGATGTTTGGGAGAAACTGTCCGTGGAAAACCCGAACCTACCCAGGGCTTGGAAAGAAAGAGCCAAGGCCCAGCTGACCAGGTGGGAGAAGATCTTTTCCGAAGATGAATTCGATGTGGGGTGTGCAAGAAGTGCCACCCATCGGATCCGCCTCCAAGAAGATAAGCCCTTCCGAGAGAGGGTCAGGCGGGTCCCCCTGGCAGATCTGGAGGATCTGAGGGAACAACTTGTAGAACTAAAGAAGACTGGTGTGATCCGGGAGTCTAGAAGTCCCTATGCCTCCCCAATCGTGGTGGTCAGAAAGAAGAATGGGTCGTTGAGGCTTTGTATCGATTACAGGACTCTCAACAGGAGAACCATCCCTGACCAATACACCACGCCAAGGATAGAAGATGCCCTACAAAGTTTGTCTGGAGCCAAATGGTTCAGTGTGATGGACCTCAAGAGTGGGTACTATCAAATCCCTATGCACCCAGAAGACAGGGAGAAGACAGCCTTCATAACCCCGGTGGGATTCTTCGAATTCAATAGGATGCCTCAGGGTCTGTCTGGAGCTCCTGCTACCTTTCAACGCCTTATGGAGAAGACTGTTGGAGACATGAATCTTATAGAAGTCCTTGTGTACTTGGACGATGTCATTGTCTTTGGAAGAACCTTGGAAGAACATGAAGCCAGGTTGGAGAAAGTATTGAGAAGACTCAGCGAAGAGGGACTTAAGCTTTCCCCCGAGAAGTGTCGGTTCTACCAGTCTTCTGTGAACTATCTGGGGCACATAGTGTCTGAAGAAGGGGTGGCCACAGATCCTGAGAAGTTGGAAGCAGTCACTTCCTGGCCACGACCCACCACAGTAACAGAGCTCAGATCCTTCCTGGGGTTCTGCTCCTATTATAGGAGGTTTGTGGAGGGGTTTGCTCGGATTGCCCGCCCGTTGAATGAATTGCTAAAGGCAGAAGGGGAAGAGGATGACTCAGGGCCCAGGAGGCCTGGTGAGTCAGTTCAAGATCAGTGGAACCCAAGGTGTGAAGAGGCCTTTCATGCTCTGAAGAGGAGCTTAACCACTGCCCCAGTCCTGGCCTACGCCGACCCTACCAGACCTTATGAATTACATGTGGATGCCAGCCATGAGGGTCTAGGTGGTGTACTCTACCAAGAACATGAAGGACAACTGCGACCAGTGGCCTATGTGAGCAGGAGCCTGACCCCCTCAGAAAAGAAATACCCCACTCATAAGCTGGAATTCCTGGCCCTCAAATGGGCGGTAGTAGACAAGCTAAAAGACTACTTGTATGGGGCAGAGTTTACTGTGAAGACAGACAACAACCCCCTGACCTACCTCTTCACCACCGCGAAACTAGATGCCACCGGACACAGGTGGTTGGCCGCATTGTCTGGATTCAACTTCAGTCTGAAGTACAGACCAGGAGCCGGAAATAGGGATGCAGATGCCCTGTCCCGGAGGTCTCATGCCACGACAAATGACTGGGAAGATTGGACCCAAGTGGCACCGGACAGGGTGCGGGCCCTTTGTCAAGGGGCTGAATTCCAAGCCAGAGGAGGCTCCAGAGCAGAAGAAATAGGGGTTACCATGGTAGGAGTCCCCAAACACTATTGTGGGGTAACTCAACTGGAGGAAGACAACCTACCGAGACTGTCCAAGAAGGAGTTGAGGTGTGACCAATTGGAAGACCCCATGGGGAGATTGGTCCTCGAAGCCCTGGAGAATCAGGATCCCAACAAATTCCTACATCACCCCTCAAAGGAGGCTCGCCTGTTGAGGAAGGAATTGGACAGGCTACAGGTACATCAGGGAGTGGTCTACCGAAGGGGCCCCTCTGATGACTCAGAAGATAAGTGGCAGTTATTTCTTCCAGAGAAGCACCGAGAGACTGTACTAATTGCCCTGCATGACCATCATGGTCACCTAGGGGCAGAAAGGACCTTCCAGCTTGTCAGAAATCAGTTCTATTGGCCCTGCATGAGGGCAGAAGTAGAGGAGTATTGCCATTCCTGTGCACGATGCATTCAGAGAAAGACCCTACCCCATCAAGCTGCCCCAATGGGCCACTTACAGAGTCAAGGCCCAATGGATCTCGTATGCATTGACTTTCTCTGCCTCGAACCCGACCTGAGTGGATTGGGGAATGTTCTGGTAATAACCGACCATTTCACCCGCTATGCTCAAGCTTTCCCAACCAAAGACCAGAAGGCATCCACCGTGGCCAAGATACTTATGGAGAAGTATTTTGTCCATTACGGACTACCACAGAGACTCCACTCAGATCAAGGAAGGGACTTTGAGAGTCGGTTGATCCAAAGACTTTTGGATTCATTAGGAATAAAGAAGACCAGAACCATGCCTTACCACCCACAAGGAGATGCTCAGCCGGAGAGATTTAACCGGACCCTGCTCAACATGTTGGGAACCTTAGAAACAGAGAAGAAGCAACACTGGAGTCAGCACATATCAGCCCTAGTACATGCCTATAACTGTACCACAAGTGACGCCACTGGCTACTCCCCTTATCGACTTATGTTTGGGAGAGAAGCAAGGCTACCTGTGGACCTGGCCTTTGGCACTTCTATAGACAATACCTCAGCTACATCCCACAAGGGATACGTGGACAGACTTAGACGTAGCTTGCAGGTGGCCTATGAACAAGCCCAGGCGGCTTCGGATCAAAGGGGGGCCCGCAACAAGAGAAATTTTGATCTGAAGGTTCGAGTGCAAGATCTGCAGCCCGGGGACCGATTACTGCTACGCAATCTGGGGGTCCCTGGAAAACACAAGCTTGCCGACAGGTGGAGATCTGAGCCCTATGTTGTCTGTAGGAAGTTGCCCGGTTTGCCTGTCTACAAACTAAAGCCAGAAGGAAAGGTGGGTCCACTGAAGACGTGGCATCGGAACCACCTGCTCCCACTTGCTGAGGCAGTCAGAATACCTCCCGTGAGAGACTCCCCTGAACCGGCCTCTATCCTGGATATTCCTAGGCCGAACACTCGGTCCCAGACCTCTCGAGCCAAAGATGGGGAGGCCTCCCAATTGAGTACAGAAGAAGGTGGAGAACTGGACTGGCTGTGGCCTCCCTCGACTCTGGGAACGTCCGCCATAGATCTCCCAAATGGAGGGGATACCCCAGATGCAACACTGAATCCGGAGACTACTGAATTCATACCCTTCAGTCCCTCAGCTGATTACTGGGAAGATGTTCCTGACACTTGCGCAGAGGAGGACTCTAGAGATTCCATACGTCAGTCGACTTCTGAATCAGAGGTTCCAGAACCAGCAATGTTACCTGAACTTACTCCTGAAGAAGAGCCTGTGGTGCCAGAGTCAGAAGCACCAAGAGAGCAGAGGGCTCGCAGAGTCATCAGGCCTCCCAAGAAACTAACTTACCCCCAAATGGGGACGAGCTCAGAGGACTCTGTTGTAACGGCTAGGAGAAGTGTTGAACAACCTGATCCTTCCACCGTCCATTTGGTGGAGGGCAACCCCAGCTCACTCTCTGGCACAGTTAGGCAGGCCACTCATGGTAGTGTGACCTGTGGGCAAGAGAGTTCCATCCCAAAGTTTTGGTGGGAATTCCCTATGCCAACATCATGTTCGACATTGTCCAAAATGGTAAACAGTATTTGTTGAAGTTTATCTTTGGGGACCAAAGAGTTCAAGTGGGGGGAGTGTGTAGCGGGGTGTTCCCCTTTAATGCAGAGAGACAAGAAGTTCCAGGGGAGAGGTGAGTCGGGAGGAAGTAAAGAGACATTATGGAAGTGAAAGCAGAGGAGAGAGAGACTACATCTCCCAGTACATCTTGCAGCACCCAGGGTGCATTGCTCCAGAACAGAGACTGCTGGGGCAGACTTTATAAAGGGGAGGCGGAGTTTTGGTCGGCCTCTTTGGACTCCCCTCTCCTAGCAAGAGGATGTCTGTGCTGAACTGCTGTGTGCACAAGGCCTGAAGCCCGGGCCGTGTGCTCTTTTCCAAAGAGCCCTCTGCCAGCCTAGCAGAGCCTTAGAGACATCTAATCCTCCTTGCTGCAGTACACCAGAAGGATTGAAGACTTGGATGTCGGTGGATTCCTGTTCCTAGACGAATCGATGGAGGAAACGGACTTGGACTTGTCCAGGTGGTGAGAGCTGTTTAAAGACAGATACTTTACCTTTACTATTTGTTGGGATTACAAAGTTGTTCTTCAAGTGCACCACCGAGAGATTGCTAGCGAATATTGTTTCACTGAACTTCCATTTAGATCAGTCAGGCCTGACTGCATAGGTAGACATTGCTGGGTGTTAGTCTACCCATGAGGGGAAGTAGCTGTAAAAGGGCAGCGCTAGAGTTGCATAGCAATACTTTATTATTCTGATTACTCTGTTTATCTTTATTACTGTTTATTGCAGGGATCTGCAACTTGTTATACTGTTGTTTATTACTTGCCCATTAGCCTCAGTAAAATATCTGGGTAAAGTACATTTGGTGTCAGTTCCGCTTACTTTAATAGGAGTTTTAAAGTATATTCTGTGTATGTTTGTTATAGGACTGCGTCACCAACAGTTGCGATCACGCGGTCCTATCTCTCTATCACCAGCTGTGCCACGGGAGGTTAGAGCCGATTGCCGGGGGTTGACAGCGGTGCACTGCAGGGCCCAAATCAATATCAGCGGCTCTCTTAACTGGGGGTAGCGCTACATATACATTACACTGACTGCACTATATACTCTGCACTGCGTTTATATACATTACACTGACTGCACTATATACTCTGCACTGTGTAATATACACTACACTGACTGCACTATATACTCTGCACTGCGTTATATACACTACACTGACTGCACTATATACTCTGCACTGCGTTATATACACTACACTGACTGCACTATATACCCTGCACTGCGGTATATACACTACACTGACTGCACTATATACCCTGCACTGCGTTATATACACTACACTGACTGCACTATATACCCTGCACTGCGTTATATACACTACACTGACTGCACTATATACTCTGCACTGTGTTATATATTCTACACTGACTGCACTATATACTCTGCACTGCGTTATATACATTACACTGACTGCACTATATACTCTGCACTGTGTTATATATTCTACACTGACTGCACTATATACTCTGCACTGCGTTATATACATTACACTGACTGCACTATATACTCTGCACTACGTTATATACATTACACTGACTGCACTATATACCCTGCACTGCGTTATATACACTACACTGACTGCACTATATACTCTGCACTGCGTTATATACATTACACTGACTGCACTATATACTCTGCACTGTGTTATATACATTACACTGACTGCACTATATACTCTGCACTGTGTTATATACACTACACTGACTGCACTATATACTCTGCACTGTGTTATATACACTACACTGACTGCACTATATACTCTGCACTGTGTTATATACACTACACTGACTGCACTATATACTCTGCACTACGTTATATACATTACACTGACTGCACTATATACCCTGCACTACGTTATATACATTACACTGACTGCACTATATACACTGCACTGCGTTATATACATTACACTGACTGCACTATATACCCTGCACTACGTTATATACATTACACTGACTGCACTATATACCCTGCACTACGTTATATACATTACACTGACTGCACTATATACTCTGCACTACGTTATATACACTGACTGCACTATATACTCTGCACTGCGTTATATACATTACACTGACTGCACTATATACTCTGCACTGCGTTATATACACTACACTGACTGCACTATATACTCTGCACTGTGTTATATACATTACACTGACTGCACTATATACTCTGCACTGCGTTATATACATTACACTGACTGCACTATATACTCTGCACTGTGTTATATACATTACACTGACTGCACTATATACTCTGCACTGTGTTATATACACTACACTGACTGCACTATATACTCTGCACTGCGTTATATACATTACACTGACTGCACTATATACTCTGCACTGTGTTATATACACTACACTGACTGCACTATATACTCTGCACTGTGTTATATACATTACACTGACTGCACTATATACTCTGCACTGCATTATATACACTACACTGACTGCACTATATACTCTGCACTGCGTTATATACACTACACTGACTGCACTATATACTCTGCACTGTGTTATATACATTACACTGACTGCACTATATACTCTGCACTGCGTTATATACACTACACTGACTGCACTATATACTCTGCACTGTGTTATATACACTACACTGACTGCACTATATACTCTGCACTGTGTTATATACATTACACTGACTGCACTATATACTCTGCACTGTGTTATATACATTACACTGACTGCACTATATACTCTGCACTGTGTTATATATTCTACACTGACTGCACTATATACTCTGCACTGTGTTATATACATTACACTGACTGCACTATATACTCTGCACTGCGTTATATACACTACACTGACTGCACTATATACTCTGCACTGCGTTATATATTCTACACTGACTGCACTATATACTCTGCACTGTGTTATATACACTACACTGACTGCACTATATACTCTGCACTGTGTTATATACATTACACTGACTGCACTATATACTCTGCACTGTGTTATATACACTACACTGACTGCACTATATACTCTGCACTGTGTTATATATTCTACACTGACTGCACTATATACTCTGCACTGTGTTATATACACTACACTGACTGCACTATATACTCTGCACTGTGTTATATACACTACACTGACTGCACTATATACTCTGCACTGTGTTATATACACTACACTGACTGCACTATATACTCTGCACTGTGTTATATATTCTACACTGACTGCACTATATACTCTGCACTGTGTTATATACACTACACTGACTGCACTATATACTCTGCACTGCGTTATATACACTACACTGACTGCACTATATACTCTGCACTGCGTTATATACATTACACTGACTGCACTATATACTCTGCACTGCGTTATATACACTACACTGACTGCACTATATACTCTGCACTGTGTTATATACATTACACTGACTGCACTATATACTCTGCACTGTGTTATATATTCTACACTGACTGCACTATATACTCTGCACTGTGTTATATACATTACACTGACTGCACTATATACTCTGCACTGTGTTATATACATTACACTGACTGCACTATATACTCTGCACTGTGTTATATATTCTACACTGACTGCACTATATACTCTGCACTGTGTTATATACATTACACTGACTGCACTATATACTCTGCACTGTGTTATATACATTACACTGACTGCACTATATACTCTGCACTGTGTTATATATTCTACACTGACTGCATGCTCAATCCACTAACTAACTTGCTTAATCTCTCTTCATTCATAATACTATACAGGGCCACTGTGGAAGCAGCCTTATATAGTGTGGGCCGTGGACTTTTGACATAGCCCTGAGCTATGATTGGCCAAAGGCACCCTGCCCTATAGCATACAGGTCAGGTGCATCTACGAACATCGGGCCCATCCCCGGGAAGAAAACGAGTCAGTCTCAGGTCACTTAGAAAGACACATGGCTTCTCAGTGAAGTTGTACAAGAAGTGTTTTAACCTCAAACCACTGTATGTAGAGGCAGTGGCAGCTGGTGCGCCATCGGTCGGGGGGGGGCAAACATCAACCCCCCCCCCAGTTGCTCCAGCCTGCCACTCCACATCAACACCCTCCTGCGGTCCCTGGCTCGCTACTTACCCCATCCAGGTTGTGGCTGTGTCTTACCCCCTCCGTCTCCACCGTGTCCCGGCGGTCGCAGCTTCTCCTCCTGGCCAATTGGGTCTTCAGACTCCCAGCCAATGGGGTCTTAGGATTCTCGGCCAATGGGGTCTCAGAACCCGCTTCCTGGTGGCCCTGGAGGAGAAACAGGAAGACATTAGCAAATATTAATTCACTAATGTCACACAACTGGTTGGGCTCAGGGAGCAGTTCTCTGCGCCCCGAGCCCACCCTTTTTTAAAGCCAATTAGAGCCTCAGGCTCTAAACATGTGCTTAAAAATAAATAAATAAACCCCATTGAAATCCATGCATCCGGCGCCCGGCATGTAGATTAGAGGCCGGGTGCGTGCGTATGTAGAGGGTTCTTTATTGTCAGAGCGGTAAGGATGGGAAACTCATTTCCAGAGTTGGTGGTGTCAGCGAAGAGTGTAGATAATATTTCCCCAAAAACTTTTAGATGGGCATCTCAGCAAACACAATATACAGGGATATGGGAAATAGTAGTGATATAATCACGTACCCACAGTCACTAACACAGCTTCAACTGGATGGATGTCTTTTAGGAAAAACAAATAGTGTAACCCTTTGCAGGTATAAGACGGAAAGCCACAATGGGTGCTCTGGCTCAGATGTTCCTTCTTACATTGGTGAGTAAACACAACTTCAGAAGATAGAGCCGGCAACTCCAATGATCTTAAAGTGGAGCTCCACGGATACCTGTCTAAGACAGGTATTTTCACCCACATCCGGGAGTCCTCTCTTCGGGAATCTGCGGGAGTGACGTCACTTCCCGCAGACTTCCCGTAGTGTTCTGGGAGACACTCGGCTCCCAGAACACAGGAGGACGAATCAGAACGTCGCAGCGCGACTCGCGCATGCGCCGTAGGGAACCGGGCATGAAGCCGCAGGGCTTCACTTCATGGTTCCCTCAGCGAGGATGGCGGAGGGAGCAGCAGAGCGACGAGCGATCGCTCGTCCTCTGCTGCGGACGTCGCTGGACTCCAGGACAGGTAAGTGTCCAAATATTAAAAGCCAGCAGCTGCTGTAGCTGCTGGCTTTTAATATATTTTTTTCCGGCGGAGCTCCGGAAGGCCCCTTTCACACAGGCGGACCGTTCAGGTCCACCTGTCAGTTTTTTAGGCGGACCTGAACGGACGCTCCATGTAGCCCTATGGAGCGACTGATGTCAGCGGTGACATGTCCGCTGACATCCCATCCGCTAAAGTCAGACGGATGGAAACCCTATTTTCCATCCGTCTGGCGGATCAGATCGGATGAAAACTCTACGGTCCGTCTTCATCCGATCCCCCCATAGAGGAGAGCGGCGCTCTGACAGGTCAGTCCCTGCACAGTGTGCGGAGACTGAGCTGTCATCTGCCTGCTCAGCGAGGATCAAAGGAGCGATCACTGCTGAGCATAGCGGACACCGTATATGGAAACACGTCTGTGTAAAAGAGCCCTTAATCTATTTTATTAGTACATGAGAAAGAGTAAAAAATACAAACTGGCCCAATTGTATTTTTTAAGCCCTGTACACACGATCGGTTTTACCGATGAAAACAGTCCGATGGACTTTTTTCATCGGACAAACCGATCGTGTATGGGCCCCATCGGTCTTTTTTCCATTGGTGTAAAAAAATTAGAACATGTTTTAAATTTATCCGATGGAAAAGAAAACGATAGCAAATTACTATCGTCGGTGGGGAAGTCTATTGGATAAAAAAACCCACGCATGCTCAGAATCAAGTAGACCTATGCTCAGAAGCATTGAACTTCATTTTTCTTGGCTTGTTGGAGTGTTTTATGTCACAGCGTTTGGAACGGTCGTTTTTTTTGACTGATGGTGTGTAGGCAAGACTGATGGAAGTCAGCTTCATCGGATTTCCAATGGAAAAATCCATCGGATTGGAATCCATAGGAAATCCGATCGTGTGTACAGGGTTTTACGCTTTCTCATGTACTAATAAAATGGATTAGGGGTCATTGGAGTTGCCAGCTGTATCTTCTGAAATTGGATGGATGTCTTTATTTAACCACTTCAATACCGGTTACGTTCACCCCCTTCCTGCCCAGTCCAATTTTCATCTTTCAGCGTTGTCACACTTTGAATGACAATTGTGCAGTCTTTTTTTTTTATTATTATATGCTAAACAACAACAAACTGAAATTTTTTAAACAAAATAACATTTTTCTCAGGTTCTGTTCTAAGATTTCGCAAATAAGTAATTTTTATTCTTCACTGATGTACGCTGATGAGGCTGCACTGATGGGCTCTGATAGGCTGCACTGATGAGGCTGAACTGATGGGCACTGATAGACTGCACTGATGGGCACTGATAGGCTGAACTGATGGGCACTGATAGACTGCACTGATGGGCACTGATGAGGCTGAACTGATGGGCACTGATAGACTGCACTGATGGGCACTGATGAGCCGGCACTGATGGGCACTGATAGGCTGCATTGATGGGCTCTGATAGGCTGCGCTGATGGGCACTAATGAGGCTGCACTGATGGGCACTAATAGGCTGCACTGATGGGCACTGATGAGGCGGCACTGATAGGCTGAATTGATGGGCTCTGATAGGCTTCACTGATGGGCACTGATAGGCTGCACTGATGGGGACTAATAGGCTGCACTGATGGGCACTGATGAGGCGGCACTAATGGGCACTGATGAGGTTGCACTGATGAAGCTGCACTAATGGGCACTGATGAGGCTGCACTGATGAAGCAGGACTGATAGGTGCCACTGATGAGGCTGCACTGTAAAGAATGTACTGAGAGCCTTGACTGTTAACGGTTCTTCTTTCCTCACACAGACACAGCATGTGAGGAAAGGACTGCTGATAACCGGCAAGTCTGTTTACATGTGATCAGCTGTTATTGGCCCTTTACCGCAATCGGTGATCAGCTGTGTCCAAAAGACACAGAGGTCACAGAGCACGCCCGATGCGGGCCCCAAGGTGCAGGGTTCTGGGAAGACATCCATGGACACCCTCCCAGAACTAGAAAGCTACACTGTAGCCATCTTTCAGGTATAGCGCAGTACTAAAGTGGTTAACCGTACCAACTATGTAAATCTAAGTCCATTCATCATGTGTTTTCTTGAATCTCGGTGTGCTTTGTGTATTTCTTCCAGATCTGAGCAGTAATCCAGTTTAATACTTCCTGTAATAAAGACCGCTCACTGCTGCTTCCTCTCCTTGTGCAGAGTGACTGGTCTTGTCTCCGCCCCCTCCTGTAGTTTTCTGTAGTGAGTGTAGCCTGCTTGGCACCGCCTACAGCTCTGCTCTCTGTACAGGCTATGTACAGCCCAGTGATGATATCACTGCTATTTTTACAAGGTAATATCTGGGGTTGTAAAGGCATTTGGTGCACACAAAGTAGATTTATATCCTTTTTGTCTATTGAGGAATATATGTCAAGAAAAGTGTTTGTGCCCGGAGTGTAGCTTCCAGAGGACCTGTCAGGGTAGCAGTACAGGGGATGTCATGGTCCTGGTCCCCTTTCACCACTATTAGCTGACTGTCGGAACATTAAAGGGCAGCTGATGATTTGTTAACAGTCCTTATCACCTTCCAGCCACTGAATATCTGAGATGAGAACTGCAGACCGTCTGCTTCCCAGAGTCCCTGACACCTCACCTCCTGTCTGCAGACTCTGCCCCCCACACCAACAACACCATAAATCCTGCAGCCATGTTCATTGTGAGAGGTGGAAGAAATATGACCCGGCCCGAGCCATGTGCAGGAAAACAACAACAGGACCGCAGTGGGCTGTGGTTTGGTGACAAACAATGGCGGGGACTGTTCATGCCTTCTACCGTGTTTGGTCTCCATTCTGGAACATGTACTAACTGTACCGGGGACTGACGGGGAGACATCAGACACCCCCAGACCTCTGTGTAGGCCACTGGATTCTGGATATCCCATGGCCCTTTTGCTCCTTCTTGGTGACCCTCTTGGTGGTTTAAAACCCTGGTGATCCCTGGTGATCCTGCCATGAAGGTCCTTGTTCAGGCACTTCCTGTTATAGGGTGACAACGCTCTGTCCCTGCCTCCCAATTGTTCCTCTGTGTTGTCACTTGTCACATGAGACACGTGTTGTGCAGGCATGGTCCAACATTGTCTACCACCAGCGGCTGGATAGTCTATTGATTCTAAATACTGGGAGATCTATTGTTGCTGGGGGTATTTTGCCATGGGGGATCTATTGTTGCTGGTGGATCTATAGTTGCTAGGATGAATCTATTGTTGCTGGGAGTGATCTACTGTGGCTGGGGAAATATATTGTTGCTGGTGGATCTATTGTTGCTGAGGCAATATATTTTTGCTGGTGGATCTATTATTGCTGGGAGGGATCTTTTGTGGCTGGGGAAATATATTGTTGCTGGGAGGGATCTATTGTTGCTGAGGCAATATATTTTGGCTAGTGGATCTATTATTGCTGGGAGGGATCTTTTGTGGCTGGGCCAATATATTGCTGGTGGTGGATTTATTTGGTGCTGGGAGGGATCTATTGTCGCTGGGGAGATATAGTTTTACTGAGTGGATCTATTGTTGCTGTGGGAATCTAAAGTTGCTGGGATGGATCTATTGTTGCTGGAAGATCTATTGTTGAGCCGTGATTTTTACATCTGTCTGTGAATATCCATAACGGGCATTCATGGACAGATGTAAAAATCATGGATTTTACTAACTCTTTGTGAATTTATTGATGGTTTGCAACCCTGCTATGTGCTGTGTGGGGAGGTAAAGGGGAGGTTGTGGGGGGCTTTGGGAGGCGGCACGACTAAAATATGTGGGGGGCGCAGTCCACTCCAGCACACCCCTGATACAACCATGCCGCATTTACTTGTCTGGATCTACATCTACCTTGCACCTATGTCAAGACTATACAATACCTATACAATATGCAGGTTAACTTGGACTGTTGTTAAGTGCACCAATGCCCCAGCGATAGCCGGCAGAAGAACATTATTAAGGAGTCCCTGTATTCCCTGTTGCCGATGCTTTTCCAAAAATCCCCCCCCCCCCCAGAATCCCTTCAGCTGTGCCTGATCCTGGATTCTCTGTGCTGGCCACAGCAGCGTCTATATATATACGGCTTCCCCTGTGTACCGCCATACGTGGCTGTTCAGGCTTGTCCTTGCCGGGCCCCCATTGGCTTTTTTTCCTGGACGTTCCTCCAGACATGCCCTGGCCGCATGCTGAATTCTCCTGGGTCGCATGCGGCTCGTGGACCGCAGGTTGGATGCCCCTGATCTAGCCCGTTCCTCCCCAGGCTGACTCACTCTGGCCCTTCCCTTGGGAGGAGTTTGCATAACTCCACCCAAGGGCCAGCCCCAGAGGGTTTTGGACAGAAGAACTGAGGCAGGGTGTTTGTGATGTGTAGTCAGGTTCTGGGCTACAGCAGTATGGAGAAGGAGACACTGCCAGCAGGGGGAGTGCTAAAGCCAAGCAAGCCCATACACTTCTATGGAGAGCATTGAGAATTGTGGGATTTGTAGTTTGAGACAGTAGCCATATAATTGGACGCATAGACTCCTTACACTGCAGGTCCCAATAGGCACTGTGCAGTAGGAGTGGAAAGATGATTTTTTATTAAACTGCCTGGGGGAGTGAGAGCACCTCTGCCTGGATATTTGCCTGCCAGCAGGAGACCATGCCAAAGGAAATCCAAGCCTGAGACTGAGAGTAAGCATAAAAGGGGCAGCACAGCACTGCCAACATTACAGCACCTGCACCGATGCAACAGTTAGACTACATCATCCACTTACCCTGTGCTTCCCCCTGCTGATCACCAGAGGCTTTCATGGAGTGGCTGAGGGGGCCCCCTTCTACAGCAAGAGGTCACTGCAGCATCCCAGGGACTGGTGAGAGGGCCCATTGCTGCTCTGCTAGCAGAGACTGAGCCACTGAGAGCAGGACATTCTTCCACCCCAAACTCGCTCATCCATGTCTTTATGGACCTTGTTTGTGCACTGGTCCAAATCATTTGGTGGAGAGGGGATTATGGTGTGGGGTTGTTTTTCAGGGGTTGGATTTGGCCCCTTAGTTCCAGTGAACAGAACTCTTAAGGCGTCAGAATACTATGACCTTTTGAACTATTTCATGCTCCCAACTTTGTGGAAAGAGTTTGGGGATGGCCCCTTCCTGTTCCACCATGACTGCGCACCAGTGCACAAAGCAAGGTCCATAAAGACATGGATGAGTGAGTTTGGGGCGGAGGAACTTGACTGGCCTGCATAGAGTCCTGACCTCAACCCGATAGAACACCTTTGGGATGAATTAGAGGGGAGACTGTGAGCCAGGCCTTCTTGTCCAACATCAGTGCCTGACCTCACAAATGCGCTTCTGGAAGAATGGTCAAACATTCCCATAGACACCCTCCTAAACCTTGTTGATAGCCTTCCCAGAAGAGTTGAAGCTGCAAAGGGTGGACCAACACAATATTGAACCCTACGGACTAATGCCGCGTACACACGGCCGTTTTTAATGTCATTGAAAAAAACAATGTTTTTCTCGACATGATTTTTCGTGTTTCCTCTCAAGCCTGCCTTGCCTACACACTATCGTGAAAAAAAATGCTCAAGCAAAGCAAAGCGCGGTGACGTACAACACGTACGACGGCACTATAAAGGGGAAGTTCTATTCGGATGGCGCCACCCTTTGGGCTGCTTTTGCTGATCCTCGTATTAGTAAAGTTTGGTGAGAGCCGATTCGCGCTTTTCAGCCTCGTGCTCTTCAGTCCGTTACAGCGTGACGAATGTGCTATCTCCATTACGAACGTTAGTTTTACCAGAACGAGCGCTCCCGTCTCATAACTTGATTCTGTGAATGCGCATTTTTTTTCCCCTCGTAAAAGCCTACACACGCCCGTTTTTCACGACGTTAAAAAGAACGACGTGAAAAACGACGAGAAAAAATAGAGCAGGTACGAATTTTTTTTAGGCCATTTTTCATGTTGTTAAAAATGCTCTGTAGCCCACACACAATCGTTTTTAATGAGCAATTTAAAAAATGGCATTGTTCACGCCATGAAAAACGGTCGTGGGCGTGCGGCATAAGACTGGGAGGCCATTAAATTTCATGTGCCTGTAAAGGCAGGTGTCCCAATACTTTTGGTATCATAGTGTATATTACCAATTGACATTATATTAAGTGTGCCTTTACTACCTGGTCTTGTTTCTTTTTTCTTTGATATACCGCTACTACTGGGGACTAAGTATTATCTTTCCTGTGATATTGTATGTTTTATACATTCAAACTGGTGTGTTAGAGGGGCTGAGTTTTTTTGGAAAGAGGTTGAGGCAGATAACAGAGAATCCATCCTAATCAGCCGTTCCTATGGGGGTAGCACTACAGATGTTTTCAACAAGCAATGTACAGCACCCTGCCAGCCCCTCTCACCAGCCATGATCGGCCTGCATTGCATTAGAAATGAACAGAGACCCCCTGATGATATTGGAGGGTGCATCCAGATTTTGACATTTGTTTGATAATGTTTGGATCATTGCATTTTGTTAAATCTCTTGAATTAAAATGTATTAAAAGAGAAAAGCACAGAGACCCAGTGATGACATAAATGGGTTTAAATTATGGTATGTAATGAAAATATAAAAACATGTAATTAGTATGTTGCTTAGGAGGATTAGCTGTGCAAGACTGAAGGGAAGGCCGGAGTTCAGCTTTAAAACGTCTGTGGCCTGCGCCCACCCTCTGCCCATGTTTTTAATAAATGACATTATGGCAGATTTTTTCTCCTGGCCGTCTTTCGTGAAATTGACCTAAAAGTGAATGAGATTCATTGTAAACGCGGTGAACTTTCACTGTGTCGAGAATCATTTCAGACACCCTATGCTTGCTGTCCGACACGCACCACGCCCCCCTCGTGGATGTTATCGGGTGAGGTGGGGTGCGTCTCGAATTGTTGGCCAGATCCGAGTGTGTGCCGGTCTGATCTCCCCCCCGGACGGGTTGGCCATTGGTTCACTGACCTGTTCTCTACATGATATGACTTGGCTGGGAATGGTGAAGTCAATAGACATAACGTCAGCACAATTCCCTTTCCATAGTGCAAGGCCGTTTCCTGTCCAGCTGTGTGCGGGTACGAGGGGGGCCACCACCTGGGGAAGGGGGGTGCTCTGTACGAGGGCTGAGGACCCCCTATACTGAGATATACCATCATTACACAAATGTCTTCACTAATGCCGCGTACACACGGCCGTTTTTAATGTCATTGAAAAAAACAACGTTTTTCTCGACGTGATTCTTCTCAAGCCTGCCTTGCCTACACACTATCATGAAAAAAGCTCGAGTAAAGCGCGGTGACGTACAACACGTACGACGGCGCTATAAAGGGGACGTTCCATTCGGATGGCGCCAACCTTTGGGCTGCTTTTGCTGATCCTCGTGTTAGTAAAGTTTGGTGAGAGACGATTCGCACTTTTCAGTCTTCGTGCTCTTCAGTCCGTTACAGCGTGACGAATGTGCTATCTCCATTCTGAACGTTAGTTTTACCAGAAGGAGCGCTCCCGTCTCATACTTGATTCTGAGCATGCCCGTTTTTTTTCCCCCTCGTAAAAGCATACACACTACCGTTTTTTACGACGTGAAAAACGACGTGAAAAATAGAGCAGGTTCTAATTTTTTTGAGCCCCTTTTTTACGTCGTTAAAAAATGCTCTGGTGCCTACACACGATCGTTTTTAATGACCAATTAAAAAAATTGCATTTTTCTCATGAAAAACGGTCGTGTGTAGGCGGCATGAGAAGCAGTCACAGTTATTCTGAATATTCCACCCAAAACTTTTTTTTTCTTTTTGGATAGAGCGGAGAAGGGTTAGAGCCTCTGCCAGGATCTCAGGGGTTCTAAAACTTCCCTACTATGTCCAGAACAGAGGAAGAATGGGATTGCAATATATTAGTAGTATTGGTTGCAAAAGAGTTATGCCGCGTACACACGGTCTGAATTTCCGACAAGAACAGTTCGATGTGAGCTTTTGGTCGGAAATTCCGACCGTTTGTAGGCTCCATCGGACTTTTGCTGTCGGAATTTCCGCCAACAAAAGATTGAGAGCAGGATCTCTATTTTTCCGACGGAAAAAGTTCCTGTCGGAAATTCCGATCGCCTGTAGCAATTCCGACGCGCAAAATTCCTACGCATGCTCGGAAACAATTCTACGCACGCTCGGAAGCATTGAATTTCATTTTCTCAGCTTGTCGTAGTGTTGTACGTCACTGCGTTGTTGACGGTCGAAAGTTCAGAGAACTTTTGTGTGACCGTGTGTATGCAAGCCAAACTTGAGCGGAATTCCGTCGGAAAAACCATCCAAGGTTTTTCCGACAGAAATTCCGATCGCGTGTACGCGGCATTACATGTGTTTGCTTATTTACTCTGTGTGTGTCTTAAACTAAAAAAAAACTCTGAAGGTTTAATATGGCTTTAAGCCTGATTATCTTGCAGTGCAGAACATTCCCTCTAGAATGGGGTAGTATTCTAAAACGTTAACAGACTTGTTGGGATCGATACCTAGAGAGTGTCAGGATGGCTAAAAATGCTGCACTGAGCTGATTCCTGTGTCATGTGACCAGAAACCCAGGCACTGGGTCATGTGACCAAAAAACACAGGCATTGGGTCGTGTGACCAGAAACCTAGGCATTGGGTCATGTGACCAGAAACCTAGCCATCGGGTAATGGCACCAAAAACCTAGGCAACATGTCATGTGACCAAAAACCTAAGCACAGGGTCATGGCACTAGAAACCTAGGCATAGGGTCATGTGATCTGAAATCTAGGCATGGGGTCATGTGACCAGAAACCTAGGCATATGGTCATGTGACCAGAAACCTAGGCAGAGGGTCATGGCACCAGAAAACCTAGGCATGGGGTCATGTGACCAGAAACCTAGGCATATGGTCATGTGACCAGAAACCTAGGCATAGGGTCATGTGACCAGAAACCTAGGCATGAGGTCATGGCACCAGAAACCTAGGCACAGGGTCATATTGCCAGAAACCTAGGCATAGGATTACGGCACCAGAAATCTAGGCACAGGGTCATGTGACCAGAAACCTAGGCATGGGGTCATGGCACCAGAAAACTAGGCACAGGGTCATTTGACCAGAAACCTAGGCATAGGGTCATGGCACCAGAAACCTAGGCACAGGGTCATGTGGCCAGAAACCTAGGCATAGGGTCACCGCACCAGAAATCTAGTCATAGGGTCATGGCACCAGAAACCTAGGCACAGGGTCATGGCACCAGAAACCTAGGCACAGGGTCATGGCACCCGAAACCCTGGCATAGGGTCATGGCACCCGAAACCTAGGCACAGGGTCATGGCACCCGAAACCTAGGCATAGGGTCATGTCACCAGAAACCTAGGCATAGGGTCATAGCACCAAAAACCTAGGCAGAGGGTCATGTGACCAGAAACCTAGGCATAGGGTAATTTGACCAGAAACCTAGGCATGGGGTCATGGCACCAGAAACCTAGGCACAGGGACATTTGACCAGAAACCTAGGCATTGGGTCATGGCACCAGAAACCTGGGCATAGGGTCATGGCACCAGAAACCTAGGCACAGGGTCATGTGGCCAGAAACCTAGGCATAGGGTCACGGCACCAGAAATCTAGTCATAGGGTCATGGCACCAGAAACCTAGGCACAGGGTCATGGCACCCGAAACCTAGGACGAGGGTAATGCGACCAGGAACCTAGGCATAAGGTCATGTGACCAGAAACCTAGGCATGGGGTCACGTGACCAAAAACCTAAGCACAGGGTCATTTGACCAGAAAACCTAGGCATGGGGTCATGTGACCAGAAACCTAGGCATGGGGTCATGGCACCAGAAACTTGGGCACAAGGTCATTTGACCAAATACCTAGGCATAGGGTCATTTGACAAGAAACCTAGGCACAGGGTCATGTGACCAGAACCTAGGCACACAGTCATGTGACCAGAAACATTGGCATTGGGTCATGTGACCAGAAACATTGGCATTGGGTCATGGCACCAGAAACCTGGGCACAGGGTCATGTGGCCAGAAACCTAGTCATAGGGTCATGCACCAGAAATCTAGTCATAGGGTCATGGCACCAGAAACCTAGGCACAGGGTCATGGCACCCGAAACCTAGGAAGAGGGTCATGTGACCAGAACCTAGGCACACAGTCTTGTGACCAGAAACATTGGCATTGGGTCATGTGACCAGAAACATTGGCATTGGGTCATGTGACCACAAACCTTGGCATAGCATCATGTGACCATTGCTAATGAAGAAATCAGATCGGCAGCTTGCAGCGAGTGTACACCAGAAATCTGCAGTCAGCAAAGATCATCTAAACACAATGTAAAGTTTGGGAGGGTCTGTTTGGCTGCCAGGCCTCCTGACGTTCTCCCGTGTCAGCGGGAGCCTCGCTGTTGTCAGCCTGGAAGCCCCCTTGGACGATCATACACCGGAGCTCCATCCAGAAACGGATTCTGTTCTCCGTCCTCACTATGATTTCTCCCCCCCCCCCCCCCCATGGCCAGAATGTTCTCTACTGCTTGTTAGGAGTTGGAGATGAATTGCGCCGTGTGTTCCAGGCCTGGAAGCGGCCTCCCTGTGACAGGGGAATGTGTTGGCTTGGCTGGGTTGTTTATTTCAGATTCCAGTACAAGCTGGAACCAAGGACCCAGCTGGATCTGCTCTATAGGATGTGACTCCGAGTCCCAGCTGGACGGGGCACCGAGTGGGGTATTATGCCACCAAGGACGAAGGCTCACAATGCAAACTGCTTGCATTCCTGGCAATCATATCTGGGCATTTACTAGCCTGAACGTTAATACCACGTGGTGCACCGTCCAGCCACATACAGCCGCAGCAGCTTTCAGTCTCTCGTAGAGTTTAACAGGCTGGCAGAAGCATGGCTGGACGGTGTGCCTGTGCCTTCCACTGACACCTAAGCACCGGGGCTAAACATCCAGTGTACATGGGGCCATACACACATAAAATCACTAAAGCTAAACTCCAGGCAAACCGCTAAATACACAGATGAAATACATATAAGGGAGCTATTTTACCTGCCAATGGATATGTATTTCTGCCCATCCAGTCCTGAGATTTACACAGTTCTACCGCGCCACACAACCCTCTCTGGAAGGGCAGGAGACCAAATTTCTCGCTGCTGCATTTTAGGAACACCTACAGGTATCGTCCCTCCCCCAGCCTGTGATTAATAGTCAATATCAGGCTCCTGCATGGTGTCGTACATACAGTACCTTCCTCTTTCCACTACTTCCATCCATGACCGCGTCCCATCGATCCGCCATCGCTTTACAAGCCCTGATGAAGAGGAAGATTTAGAGCCCCCGAAACACGGTGGCTTTCCTGGTGGAATAAACTTCATTAGGGACTATTGATGGTATAATGTGGCACTTTTTTCTTCCGGCACTTCAGTGACTTCCTCCAGGAGTCCTTTGGGATATTCCTGTTGATAGAGAGCAGCCCCGAAGTCCTTGACGTTATACACTGAAATAAAAAAATAACTGTGGTAACCCCCACCCAACCTCTACGTGCAAATTTAACTCTTTATTTTACTCCCTATACTTTATATAGATTGCTGCACGCGTTCACTTGTGTTTCCACACCTTAAGATAAGGTGATTGAATAATTAATGCTGCGCTACCTTCATAAAGATAATGATAAAGTGCTGAAAACCTCCCTTGATTTATGTATGCTTAAAGTGGTTGTAAGCCCAATTCTATTTTTTTTTTTTAAAAAGAATAACCTGCAAGAGAAAGGCATAATGAGCTAGTATGACAAGCATACTAGCTCATTATGCAGTACTTACCTTAGATCGAAGCCCCCGAAGCCATCCTCGTCTCCCCCTCTGGGCCGCAGAAATCGCTCCTGAAGGTTACTTCCGGGTATCGCCGCTCTGATTGGCCGGAGGGGCGATGACGTCACTGCGCATGCGCTCGGGAGCCGTCATAGCCAGCATTATCCATTGATAAAACTGGCGTTGACAGTGCATCGCCGCTGTCTATGGCGCGCATGCGCCATAGACAACGGTGCATTCTTTTTTGCAAAAATATCTCCTAAACCATGTAGGTTTAAGAGATATTGCAAACACCTACAGGTAAGCCTTAATCTAGGCTTACCTGTAGGTGAAAGTTGCATAAGTGGGTTTACAACCACTTTAACTCAAAATGAATAGAAAATTCCGAAGACATCAATTATCATGACTCTTGTGATTAGGGATGAGCTTCGAGTTCGAGTCGAACTCATGTTCGACTCGAACATTGCCTGTTCGCCCGTTCGCCGAACAGCGAACAAATTGGGGTGTTCGCGGCAAATTAGAAAAATCTATGGGAGAAATCTAAAGTGCTAATTATAAAGGCTTATATGCAAGTTATTGTCCTAAAAAGTGTTTGGGGACCCGGGTCCTGCCCCAGGGGACATGTATCAATGCAAAAAGAAGTTTTAAAAACGGCCGTTTTTTCGGGAGCAGTGATTTTAATAATGCTTAAAGTGAAACAATAAAAGTGAAATATTCCTTTAAATTTCGTACCTGGGGGGTGTGTATGATATGCATGTGAAGTGGCGCATGTTTCCCGTGCTTAGAACTGTCCCTGCAAAAAATGTCATTTTTGAAAGAAAAAAAGTCATTTAAAACTGACTCGCGGCTATTAATGAATTGTCGGCTCCCGGCAATACATTCAAAAGTCATTGATAAAAAAAAAAGCGTGGGGGTTCCCCAGAATTCAATTACCAGGCCCTTCAGGTCTGGAATGGATATTAAGGGGAACCCCGCCGCAAATAAAAAAAAAAAATTGACGTGGGGTTCCCCCAAATATCCATTCCAGGCCCTTCAGATCTGGCATGGATTTTAAGGGGAACTCCACCCCAAATTTAAAAAAAAATGGCGTGGAGTCCCCCTAAAAATCCATACCAGACCCCTTATCCGAGCACGCAACCTGGCCGGCCGCAGGGGAAAAGGGGGGGACGAGAGAGCGCCCCCCCTCCCTCCTGAACCGTACCAGGCCACATGCCCTCAACATGGGGAGGATGTCCCCATGTTGATGGGGACAAGGGCCTCATCCCCACAACCCTTGCCCGGTGGTTGTGGGGGTCTGCGGGCGTGGGGCTTATCGGAATCTGGAAGACCCCTTTAACAAAGGGGACCCCCAGATCCCGGCCCCCCCTATGTGAATTGGTAAGGGGTACATTGTACCCCTACCATTTCACGAAGAAAGCGTAAAAAAATGTTTAAAAAAACACACAAACACCTTGAAAAAGTCCTTTATTTAAAAAAAACATTCCAGCGGTGAAATCCAGTGTCCCGCGGCGATCCCGATGTCCAGCGCTGTTCTTCATTGGTTGTGCCTGAGAGGACCTGATGGGGAACTCCCTCTCAGTATTTTAAATGTATAGACCCGCCCCTTCTAAAGTTCCCCATCAGGTCCGCTCAGCGGACCAGATGCGGAACATGAGAAGGGGCGGGTCTATACATGTATTACCAAAGTGAGAGCAGTTCCCCATCAGGTCCGCCCCCTCGGTATGTCGGACCCGCCTACGTCATTGGCTTGAGCGGGGAACTTCCTTCACTGTGTAATTTAAATTTACATAGTGAAGGAAGTTCCCCGCTCAAGCCAATGACGTAGGCGGGTCCGACATGCTTTTTTTTTTTTTTTTTATCAATAACTTTTGAATGTATTGCCGGGAGCCGACAATTAATTAATAGCCGCGAGTCAGTTTTAAATGACTTTTTTTCTTTCAAAAATGACATTTTTTGCAGGGACAGTTCTAAGCACGGGAAACATGCGCCACTTTACATGCATATCATACACACCCCCCAGGTACGAAATTTAAAGGAATATTTCACTTTTATTTTTTCATTTTAAGCATTATTAAAATCACTGCTCCCGAAAAAACGGACGTTTTTAAAACTTTTTTTTGTATTGATACATGTCCCCTGGGGCAGGACCCAGGTCCCCAAACACTTTTTAGGACAATAACTTGCATATTAGCCTTTATAATTAGCACTTTAGATTTCGAACGTTCGAGTCCATTGTATTTAATAGGGTTCTAAAGTTCACACGAACATTTTGTCTGTTCGCAGGTTCTGGTGCGAACCGAACAGGGGGGTGTTCGGCTCATCCCTGCTTGTGATTATCAATAATGGCGATACCCCCTTGGGGAGCAGCTCAAATGCACATATTGGATGGAAAAATAATGCATTTTCGTCCGAGTTTCTGTGATTTTCGCGTTCGTTTTAACAAACGATAACGAATGTGCAGAGTCCGAAATCCGAAAGATCCGACATAAAAAATGCTTTATTTTCGTTTCGTTGCGACAACATTTCGATATGGATAGAAGATTCGACATGATGGTGACAATAGCGATCTGTGTCTATCGAATCTGCGGTTGAATGTGACTAACTGAACTCTATTAGTCTGAGATTTTTCGACATAGAGAGAAAAGAGTCGACATTATAGAGACCTGAAGACATACAGGTCCTTCTCAAAAAATTAGCATATTGTGATAAAGTTCATTATTTTCTGTAATGTACTGATAAACATTAGACTTTCATATATTTTAGATTCATTACACACAACTGAAGTAGTTCAAGCCTTTTCTTGTTTTAATATTGATGATTTTGGCATACAGCTCATGACAACCCAAAATTCCTATCTCAAAAAATTAGCATATCATGAAAAGGTTCTCTAAACAAGCTATTAACCTAATCATCTGAATCAACTAATTAACTCTAAACACCTGCAAAAGATTCCTGAGGCTTTTAAAAACTCCCAGCCTGGTTCATTACTCAAAACCGCAATCATGGGTAAGACTGCCGACCTGACTGCTGTCCAGAAGGCCATCATGGACACCCTCAAGCAAGAGGGTAAGACACAGAAAGAAATTTCTGAACGAATAGGCTGTTCCCAGAGTGCTGTATCAAGGCACCTCAGTGGGAAGTCTGTGGGAAGGAAAAAGTGTGGCAGAAAACGCTGCACAACGAGAAGAGGTGACCGGACCCTGAAGAAGATTGTGGAGAAGGACCGATTCCAGACCTTGGAGGACCTGCGGAAGCAGTGGACTGAGTCTGGAGTAGAAACATCCAGAGCCACCGTGAACAGGCGTGTGCAGGAAATGGGCTACAGGTGCCGCATTCCCCAGGTCAAGCCACTTTTGAACCAGAAACAGTGGCAGAAGCGCCTGACCTGGGCTACAGAGAAGCAGCACTGGACTGTTGCTCAGTGGTCCAAAGTACTTTTTTCGGATGAAAGCAAATTTTGCATGTCATTCGGAAATCAAGGTGCCAGAGTCTGGAGGAAGACTGGGGAGAGGGAAATGCCAAAATGCCTGAAGTCCAGTGTCAAGTACCCACAGTCAGTGATGGTCTGGGGTGCCATGTCAGCTGCTGGTGTTGGTCCACTGTGTTTTATCAAGGGCAGGGTCAATGCAGCTAGCTATCAGGAGATTTTGGAGCACTTCATGCTTCCATCTGCTGAAAAGCTTTATGGAGATGAAGATTTCATTTTTCAGCACGACCTGGCACCTGCTCACAGTGCCAAAACCACTGGTAAATGGTTTACTGACCATGGTATTACTGTGCTCAATTGGCCTGCCAACTCTCCTGACCTGAACCCCATAGAGAATCTGTGGGATATTGGGAAGAGAAAGTTGAGAGACGCAAGACCCAACACTCTGGATGAGCTTAAGGCCGCTATCGAAGCATCCTGGGCCTCCATAACACCTCAGCAGTGCCACAGGCTGGTTGCCTCCATGCCACGCCGCATTGAAGCAGTCATTTCTGCAAAAGGATTCCCGACCAAGTATTGAGTGCATAACTGAACATAATTATTTGAAGGTTGACTTTTTTTGTATTAAAAACACTTTTCTTTTATCGGTCGGATGAAATATGCTAATTTTTTGAGATAGGATTTTTGGGTTTTCATGAGCTGTATGCCAAAATCATCAATATTAAAACAAGAAAAGGCTTGAACTACTTCAGTTGTGTGTAATGAATCTAAAATATATGAAAGTCTAATGTTTATCAGTACATTACAGAAAATAATGAACTTTATCACAATATGCTAATTTTTTGAGAAGGACCTGTAGAGGCCTCGTACACACGACCGAGTTTCTCGGCAAGAACCAGCAAGAAACTTGCTGGCAGAGATGTCTTGCCGAGAAATTCGTTCGTGTGTATGGTTTCTCGTCGAGAAAACCAACAAGTAACCTCGACGAGAAAATAGAGAATATGCTCTCTATTTTCTCGTCGGCATGTTTCTCGACGAGAAAAGTGAGTGTGTGTACACTTACCTGTCCTCCCGGAAGCCCGCGCATGTTCGAAATGAATTTGACGCATGCGCGGTAGCTTCCTAGGCATACGTAGGGTATACCAAGATGGCGGCGACGGCATCGAATGTGACGAGCGCATGCTCGTCGTAGTCGATGACGTCACCGCGTACGCTCCATTCAAAGAACCGCGGGTTCTTTGAATCGAGCGTGTGTACACTCGGCCGGGACAATTTTCTTGTCCAAGAATCTCGTCGAAAAAAACGTCATGTTTTTTTCGACGAGAATCTCGGCCGTGTGTACGAGGCCAGAGAGAAAAGATTCAACATTATAGAGACATGAAGATTCGACGAAGCAGCTAAAAACATACGATCGCCGCGAGCGGACATTTACGGTCAAATGCTCCGCCCATAGGCTGTAGAAGAATTCTAATGTTGTTTGAGTAGTAATAGTAATTAATAAATATAATTATTACTAGTCATACAACATTAGAATTCTACTATAGCTTGTGGGCGGAGCATTCGACCGGAAAGGTACGATTGCAGCGTGGTACAGTTTAGCTGCTCCGTCGAATCTTCTTAGAACATTCGACAGACACCATAAGCCTTCAATGACAGATTCAACCTTAATTCATTCAGATTTTCGGACAAATGCATTTTCTAGCGAAACTAAATAAATAAATAAATAAAACTAATTTCGGAAGTAACTAAATAATTTTATTTTTCGAACGAAAACGAAATTCCGAAACGAAATATTTCAGTGTGCACATGTCTACCTTCATATACAAGAAAAAAGGAGGAAGTAATGTGACAGTGACTAAACATGTTGGGGCGGATCCAATGATGTCATCATCATTTGACAGGAAGTGATGTCATATAGAATCCCAGTAAGGTGGAGCCGATCTTTTAGCTCCTCACAGCTAATATATGCTTATAGTCTGATGTACCCCAGATTACTGGGCACTTTTAAATGTGAGTAATATTCTTTTGGAGGTTTTAATAAATACAGGTTTTTTTGCAATAAGCATGATGATGGCTTTGTTCTGATTTTTTGAGCATTGCTGGAGTCACTGACCCCATTTAAAGAGGAAAGTGCTTTTTGACCTGTTTTACACAAGGGTCAATACAGCAAGGTGAGGAGTTGGTGCACACGGTGGAGAACAGCACTGTCACAGTCCCACAATAAGTCGCTAATCATTATTTGTATAAAATAAAAAAATAAAAAAATTCCAGTATACACTATGTTACCAAAAGTTTTGGGACACCTGCTTTACACGCACATGAACTTTAATGTCTTAGCCCGTCCACCCTTTGCAGCTATAACAGCTTCAACTCTTCCTGGAAGGCTGTCCACAAGGTTTAGGAGGGTGTCTATGGGAATGTTTGACCATTCTTCCAGAAGCGCATTTGTGAGGTCAGGCGCTGATGTTGGACGAGAAGGAATGGCTCGCAGTCTCCACTCTAATTCATCTCAAAGGTGTTCTATCAGAACTCTGTGCAGGCCAATCAAGTTCCTCCACCCCAAACTCGCTCATCCATGTCTTTATGGACCTTACTTTGTGCACTGGTCCAAATCATTTGGTAAAGGAGGGATTATGGTGTGGGGTTGTTTTTCAGGGGTTGGGATTGGCCCCTTAGTTCCAGTGAAGGGAACTCTTAAGGTGTCGGGATACCAAGACATTTTGGACAATTTCATGCTCCCAACTTTGTGGGAACAGTTTGGGGATGGCCCCTTCCTGTTCCAACATGACTGCCCACCAGTGCACAAAGCAGTGCACAAAAGAAGCTCTATTTGTGTGAAAAACATGTAATAAATGTCATTTGGGTACAGCGTTGCATGACTGCGCAATTACCAGTTAGAATAGCGCAGTGACAAATAGCAAAAAATGGCCTGGTCATGAAGGGGAGTAAAACCTTCTGGAGCTGAAGTGGTTAATTATTGAAAAACTTTATACACTGCAGGTCAGCCCTTCTATACCGCTTACCAGTCGGTGATTGGACAGTGAAAGGAGAAACAGCAGACTGAGCAGGTCCTCTCTATGTCACTCCCTTCTCCAATCAGCATGCTGTTTGCCTGACGGATTCCTTCTGCTGCTTCTCCCTGCCCATTGTGAGTTCTGCTGAACAGGGACTACAATAGGCTGATCACAGTTCACATATATGTATTTAGCTGTTTAGGGCAGAGGTCTCCAAACTTTCTAAACAAAGAGCCAGTGTATGGTCTTTCAGATGGTAGGGGGGGGGGGGGGGGCTGATTGTAGTCAGTGGGAGCTGGAGCATTACATAGCACCTGTGGTCATTAGGAGGAGGAATAGTGCCCCATCATTGGTGTCAGTGGGAGGAATAATGCCCCATCAGCGGTGTTAGTAGGAGGAATTGTACCCTATCAGTGTAAGTGGGAGGAATAGTGCCCCATCATTGGTGTCAGTGGGAAGAATAGTTCACCATCATTTGTGTCACTTGAAGGAATAGTGCCCCATTGTTGGTGTCAGTGGGAAAAATAGTGCCCCATTGTTGGTGTCAGTGGGAGGAACAGTGCCCCATCATTGGTGTCAGTGGGAAAAATAGTGTCCCATCATTGGTGTCAGTGGGAGAAATAGGCAGTACACCATTCTGTGATGTGATCTTTCTTGAATAAAAACCGGTTGGAGTGGATGAAATTGATGATCCTTGGTGTGCTGGCGAATATCTACATATTGTACAGATTCCATTATCCAGCTGGCGTTCACTACAGCACCCAGTACCTTATGAGGTCATTATAGGAACATGTGCGATGGGAATATGGACAGTGAGAGAAATTGTGCTCCATTGTTGGTGTCAGTGGGAGGAATAGTGCCCCATCATTGGTGTCAGTGGGAGGAATAGTGCCCCATCATTGGTGTCAGTGGGAGGAATAGTGCCCCATCATTGGTGTCAGTGGGAGGAACAGTGCCCCGTCATTGGTGTTAGTGGGAGGATTAGTGCCCCATTGTTGGTGTCAGTGGGGAGGAACAGTGCCCAGTCATTGGTGTCAGTGGGAGGAATAGTGCCCCATTGTTGGTGCCAGTGGGAGGAATAGTGCCCCATTGTTGGTGTCAGTGGGAGGAATAGTGCCCCATTGTTGGTGCCAGTGGGAGGAATAGTGCCCCATTGTTGGTGCCAGTGGGAGGAATAGTGCCCCATTGTTGGTGCCAGTGGGAGGAATAGTGCCCCATTGTTGGTGTCAGTGGGAGGAATAGTGCCCCATTGTTGGTGTCATCAGCAGGAGGAATAATACCCTAAAGACCAGACGAAGGCAAGTAAAGTGCTGCAGTTTGGAGCGTAATGTAAGAATCCCCCCCCCCCCCCCGCATGAGCTGTAAACTACACTACACATCCTGCCATTTTACACTCCCCCTTCCTGCTGCCTACAATTAATGTCTGTGCTCAGATTTGTACATAGACGTTTACCAATGAATCTCTTTGTGGTTCATTTTTAGGGCATCAATCGCATTGACCTCCCTGAATGTTCTGCACCCTCCAGGAGCGAATGGTTCTCACCACCGAGCCCGGAATCTACTTCATGGATCACGTCCTGGACCAGGCCCTGGACAACCCCGCTCAGGCATGCTTCATCAATAACATCCTGAGACGCTTCCGAAGGGTTTGGCGGTGTAAGTGAATTGTTGCTGTTACCCCTCCGCCTACCTGTGCTCTTCCTTCATGCTGAATCAATATTTCACTTCCATTATCACCTGTGTGTAGCACGGTCCCCTAGAGGCCTGCTTAGGATTACCCACTCTTCTGCACGGTCATGACCTGGTGAACTTTCCAACCCACCTGACACTCTGGGTTCAGACATCTTTGTGTCACTGTAAAGCAATAATCAGACAACTCAAGGTATTTAGGTTCTATGATTAGTTTACTTGAACCAATGAAAGAGGAAGTTATCAGAAAGAGGAGGTAATAAATCTGCTGAGTTGTAGGCGACAGCGCCAACTCAGCAAAAGAATTCCTCCGAAATGCACAAACAATATTTAACAATGACAATACTTTACATCTATGTACACTTCCTTTAGAAATAAAGTTGCCCCCTAGACAGCTAGTACAGCGAACTGCTTATGCTGCCACTCTGTAAGGCTGCATTCACACCTGAGCGTAGCGAATTGGGCGTTTTTACCGTCGTTTTTACCATTGTTTTGTCGCGCGAATTTGCGCCCGTCGGAACGCTCGTTGTCGCGCTAGACGCTTGAATCGGGCGTTTCCATTACATTATATGAATCCTAAAACGCCCAATCTGCCCGATTCGCGCGACAAAAAAGGGTCCGGAACTTGTTTGAGCTTCAGGCGTTCGGCTTCAGGCGACATGGAGTGGAGATGTGAACCATCTCCATAGAGAATAATGGATTTTTTCCCCTCTAGCGTTTTGTAGCTTCAGGCTTCAGGCTACAAAACGCTCAGGTGTGAATGCAGCCTTAAAGATGGAACCTGGCCTGCCTATAACACTTATCTAAGGGGAGAGAGCAGGTCTATGGAAGAGTAATATAGGGGCCTTGCTACAAATAATGGCAATAAAGTCCACGTTGCAGATCTGATGTTCTTCACCGGCTAGTTGGGGCGCGTTAATTGTAATCTGATTGGGTGTAATGGGACAATAAATTCCTTGTAGTAGAGAAAGCTAAAGATGTCTAAGCACAGTGTTCAAATAATGCAGTAAAGTATCCTGGGGGTAAAGATGTCTGTGTAAAGTGTCTCAATGTGATTGTGACAAAGAATGGATAAAGGTCGAGTGATTTGCCCTCTCACCACTGACCAGATCACTCCGAAGTCTTCCTCCTGGACAGGAACTCGTGCAATAGATCCGCTGTCTCAATCTCCCGACAAGAAGCTTGACACATACACACCGACTGGCAGGCGACGGGGTGGTGCTGAAAAGGATGTCCGACAGCGTACAGCAGAGCTAGGCCCTTCAGGCCACGGGTTGGAAAGTAAGACTCTGCGTGGTAGGCCACGACCTCTCTCTCCGTTGCACAGAGAGGTCCGTCTTGCGTCAGGCCCAGGAGAAAGAGAGCTCCGCGCAGGCTTCTGCTGATTTGATAGCTACTCCCAGCAATCTTCAGCTGGCAGCCAAGATCCATGGGATATGTAGTCCTGGCACATAATCTTGCAAAGCAATTATCTGACAGGAGGACTATCCCTCCCACTATCCTTTTATTTGGCACACAAATATGATGTCACTGGATACATTGATCACTAGAGGGACAGGCAAAACTCTGAAACAATAGAAGGTACGGTGCTTTATGCTTGTAGTCCATATTGCTACATGTGTATAAATGACACCGCTTCAGACAGACATATACCGGTACCTGCCACAGGTGCGCAGGCTGTTCAGCATCCGCCTTCTTCCCTTTGGGCACACAAACACCTAGGCCATACTCTGGTGTGTTTTCATTGCTGAACTGCAAAAAGCTTCATTGGTGCCAGATAGGTCAAAAATATATTTACTCCCTCCACCTTCTGACATGTTTCACCCAATGGGCTTAATCATGAGTTTGAAAAGCGTCAGAGGGCAAAGTCATGAGGGAATGCCGGTCTGACCAATCTGGTGCCAATAAAGCCTGTTGCAGATCACCGGGAAAAAAAACAACAGAGTGCAGAGACACAACAATGGTGGGAGCTCCTCATAATGAGAACAGCAGGTGTACAGACCAAGTAACTCAGCACAGGGATGGTGGAAACCCCTTATAATGGGTGCAGCAGGTGTATGGACCTGGGAACTCAGCACAGGGATGGTGGGAACCCCTCACAATGGGTACAGCAGGTCTACAGACTAAGGGACTCAGCACAGGGATGGTGGGAACCCTTCACAGTGGGCACGGCAGGTGTACGGACCTGGGAACTGAGCACAGGGATGGTGGGAACCCCTTATAATGGGCACAGCAGGTGCACAGACCTGGGAACTCAGCACAGGGATGGTAGAAATCCCTCATAATAAGCACAGCAGGTGTACAGACCCAGGAACTCAGCACAGGGATGGTGGGAATCCCTCATAATGGGCACAGCAGATGCACAGACCAAGGAACTCAGCACAAGGATGGTGGGAACCCCTCATAATGGGCACAGCAGGTGTACAGACCCAGGAACTCAGCGCAGGGATGGTGGGAACCCCCATAATGAACACAGCGGGTGTACAGACCTGGGAACTCAGTGCAGGGATGGTGGGAATCCCTCATAATGGGCACAGCAGGTGCACAGACCAAGGAACTCAGCACAAGGATGGTGGGAACCTCTCATAATGGGCACAGCAGGTGTACAGACCCAGGAACTCAGCGCAGGGATGGTGGCAACCCCCATAATGAACACAGCGGGTGTACAGACCTGGGAACTCAGTGCAGGGATGGTGGGAATCCCTCATAATGGGCACAGCAGGTGTACAGACCCAGGAACTCAGCGCAGGGATGGTGGGAACCCCCATAATGAACACAGCGGGTGTACAGACCTGGGAACTCAGTGCAGGGATGGTGGGAATCCCTCATAATGGGCACAGCAGGTGCACAGACCAAGGAACTCAGCACAAGGATGGTGGGAACCTCTCATAATGGGCACAGCAGGTGTACAGACCCAGGAACTCAGCGCAGGGATGGTGGGAACCCCCATAATGAACACAGCGGGTGTACAGACCTGGGAACTCAGTGCAGGGATGGTGGGAATCCCTCATAATGGGCACAGCAGGTGTACAGACCCAGGAACTCAGCACAGGGATGGTGGGAATCCCTCATAATGGGCACAGCAGGTGTACAGACCCAGGAACTCAGCACAGGGATGGTGGGGGGGGGGGGGGGGGTTAACTCTCCAGTGTCACTATTTGGGGGGTCATATTGATACAACTAAAGCAAGCTGATCTCTTTTTAGTTCTAGAAAATCCTACAAGATGACATTTCCCCTTACAGTTCAATCTTATGAGTAGTGAGTGAGGCTGTGGGTGAAGGGTGCTGTGCGGAGTGATTCATCCGGGTGATATTGGTGATATCTGTCCCAGTGATAAGATAGAAAACCGTTCTATCGGCACAATTCCTGGTGGGATTTGGCACAACCTGCACTGCAAATGTTCCTTATTGCAGAGCTGGTAGAAGCTGACGTGGCAATAAAGATGTAACTGTTTCCTCTTATGAGATCAGTCCCTGCTGAGGGTCCCCCTGGGAATTCTCTCTGTCTGAATACACGGCGGGCTGTTTTCTGAGATGGGAAAGATGGGCGCTCATTACTCATTACTCATTACTCATTACTCGTTACTCGTCTGAATAGAAAAAAACACCATATTTCCCTCTTTAAGCCCCATACACACTATCAGTTTTCTTGCAGGTTTTTCTCTTCAGGTTTACCAAAACCATCTAATATGGAGGTCAAACCTTAAGAGTTTCAATTCGTATGCAATCAGGCAGGCCCTTGCACTACATGGTTTTGGTAAACCTGAAGAGAAAAACCTGCAAGAAAACTGATAGTGTGTATGGGGCTTGACTCTTCTCTTCTCGGCTCCGGCATTCTGACTCGTCTCTCTTCTAGTTTTTTATGCAAGCTGGTTCACCAAATGGAGATGAAATGGTCAAAAAGTGGTGACAGATGGCATTAAAGGAATAAATAAATAATAATAATATATATATATATATATATATATATATATATATATATATATGTATATTGTATACACTCAACAGCCACTTTATTAGGTACACCTTGCTAGTATCGGGTTGGACCTCCTTTCATTCTTGGTGGCATAGATTCAACAAGGAGTTGGAAACATTCCTCAGAGATTTTGCTCCATAGTGACATGATGGCGTCACGCAGTTGCTGCAGATTTGTCGGCTGCACATCCATGATGGGAATCCCCCGTTCCACCACATCCTGAAGGTTCTCTATTGGATGAGATGTGGTGAATGTGGAGGCCATTGGAGTACAGGGACCTTATTGTCCAGGGGTGAGATGATTGGAGATGATTGGAGCTTTGTGACACGGTGCAATATCCTGCTGGAAGGAGCCATCAGAAGATGGGGACACTGTAGTCATAAAGGGATGTACTGTAGATCCATCGTGAGTCACGCTGCACCGCCAGACCCTATAAAAAAATTTAAAAAAAGGCTCCCCGCTGACTGCCTGCTCCTCCATCTGACGTTTCTTAAATAGCTAAGGGGCGGAGTTACCCGATGACCCCGCCCATTGTGACTTTTCTATTGCCGGTGATCTGTCGAGAAGTGCCCCCCCCCCCCCCCCCATCGTATAGTGCCCGGGATGAACTGCGCATCGTATGAGGTATCCCCAGATGGGAGATACCATTTCACAGCCACAATTTAAACCTATACAAATAGCGGGGGAAACTGGACCATCAGCACACTGTATAGCCGCCCTGCAACAGCGAGGCTCAATGTGAGAACTACGGTCTCCCCCCCGCTGTTTGTATAGGTTTTAATTGTGGCAGTGAAATGGTATCTCCCATCGAGAGATACCTCGTACGATGTGCGCTTGCTCCCTGTTCACGTCACTCCAGCTGATCGGCAATTCAGCTGGAGTGCGGCTCCATCCTGCGCATGCATGGGCATTATTCGATAGGGGCCACTTCTCGACAGAACACTGGCATTCTTTTGTTTACAATTCAGCTCTTAGTGGGGAAGCCCGCTGACAGCTGATGACTCTTCAGTTGTTAAGGATACGGCGGCTGGCTTCCCTGGCCGCTCCTTAACAACCATCTATTCTTCACACAGAATTTGAATCAGTCGATCATTTTTTCGACCGATCTGAATTCAATTCATTCCGAAAATTTGGAATCTGTTAGAAAATGAATAAATAAAAAGAAATGTAACTACACGAAACTAAACGAATTCTGGAACGAATCAAACTAAACAAAATTAGTAACATAACAAATCTATCCGAAACTAAACAAATTTTTTCCGTTCTGCACATGTCTATGAGTAAGGGCAGATGATTCATGTAGCATTTACTTCCTGGAATCCATCTGCCCTTAGCTCAGACATGCAGGCAAGAGGGTGTGCTTAGCTGAGAAAGACCCTCCTCCCCTCCTGAAGATGCCTGGGATGTACGACATAAGGCAGAGAAAACGGGAAATAACTGAAGAAATGTAAAACAAAAAGTTTAAAACAAGTAAATACGATATCTTTTCATATCTACCGTAAATACTTGAGTATAAGCCGTCCCGAATATAAGCCGAGGCACCTAATTTTACCACAAAAAACTGGGAAAACGTATTGACTCGCGTATAAGCCTAGGGTGTCCATCTGCATGCCTCACTGTGCCGATGTGCATGCCTCACTGTGTCCATGACTAGACTGACGTTTAACATGAGAGTCAATGGAAGGGGTGTCCAGATTTGAAAAATCGGTGCTCCCTGGCCGTAGGTCCCCCAGACAAAAAACTTTGCACACTTGTAGAAGAGAAATAGGGCTACATGTGTGCCAAGTTTCGGGTCCAGGAGACCTACGACCGTCTGGTACCGGGTCCCCAAATTCACAGGAGAAATGACCATTTAACATGGGAGTCTATGGAAGGGGTGCCCGGGTTTGAGAAATTGGTGCTCCCCGGCCGTAGGTCTCCCGGACAACAAACTTTTTACACTTGTATAGGAAGACTCAGGCTACATGTGTGCCAGGTTTGGCATCCAGTGAACCTACAGCTGGCCAGTACCGGGTCCCCAAAATCCGGAAGATCAGGCACAAAAAGGTGACTCGAGTATAAGCCGAGGGGGGCATTTTCAGCACAAAAAAATGTGCTGAAAAACTCGGCTTATACTCGAGTATATACGATAACTTAACGAAACTAAGCGAATTCTGGAACGAATCAAACTAAACAAAATTAGTAACATAACAAATCGACTGGCCGGTACCGGGTCCCCAAATTCACAGGAGAAATGACCGTTTAACATGGGAGTCTATGGAAGGGGTGCCCGGCTTTGAAAAATTGGTGCTCCCCGGCCGTAGGTCCTCCAGACAACAAACTTTTCACACTTGTAGAGGAAGAGTGTAGCTCTACATGTGTGCCAAGTTTCAGTACCGGCTCCCCAAATTCCGGGAGATCAGGTGCAAAAAGGTGACTCGAGTATAAGCCGAGGGGGGCATTTTCAGCACAAAAAAATGTGCTGAAAAACTCGGCTTATACTCAAGTATATACGGTATTTACTAATGCTAGCAGCATAAGGATTAAAAATAGTCAAAGCTGATTGGGAGAGTGAAGTTTCACTTTAAGAGAAAATTAATTAATTGTCTCCCACTTACAAATAGTTTATACAGGTTTGGAAATAAATCTCAGGATGGGATCACATGACATTCATTTTTTGGTCTTTGAAGAATGTAATGAGATTTGTCTGCCAATCGCTCTAATCCAAAGGCACGGCCCGGAGGGGGCGGGGGGGGGGGGGCCTGCCCTGTCCTGCCCGCCATCGTGCCGCTCCCCTCCAGGTTTTGGTAATTAGCAGAGTTATGTTAATTGGTAGCTGCACACAGAAGTTTCACCTCCTGCCAACAGCTTGCACTTTCTATCCATCAGGACTGCGCTGCTGTAGGGACGCCCCACCCCCCCGATCGCCCGCAGGTGACTTCGCCTGCGCCAAGAATTGCGTGCAAAGTGTTTTTTTGTGCCTCTGTACGAACAAAGACGACCCATATGAGGTCAAATAGCAGCTAAGGTTTGTTCTAAGCACAATTTGTTATATTTTTTCCCATCTCACACAAAAGATCTGATTCATTTTTCTCGGTGCGCCAACACTTTTTTTTTAATATACAGTATCTCACAAAAGTAAGTACACCCCTCACATTTTTGAAAATATTTTCTTCTATCTTTTCATGTGAAAACACAGAAGAAATGACACTTTGCTACAATGTAAAGTAGTGAGTGTACAGCTTGTATAACAGTGTAAATTTGCTGTCCCCTCAAAATAACTCAACACACAGCCATTAATGTCTAAACCGCTGGCAACAAAAGTGAGTACACCCCTAAGTGAAAATGTCCAAATCGGGCCCAATTAGCCGTTTTCCCTCCCCCGGTGTCATGTGACTCGTTAGTGTTACAAGGTCTCAGGTGTGAATGGGGAGCAGGTGTGTTAGATTTGGTGTTATCGCTCTCACTCACTCTCAGCCATGCAGACCAATTTGATGCAGTGTGCGGCGTATGGTCTGAGCACTGACAGGCTGACCCCCCACCCCTTCAACCTCTGCAGCAATTCTGGCAGCACTCATACGTTACATAGTTAGTCAGGTTGAAAAAAGACACAAGTCCATCCAGTTCAACTATAAAAAAAAAAAAAAAAAAATATCGTACAATCCCATATACCCAATTCTATACCCACAGTTGATCCAGAGGAAGACAAAAAACCCCAGAAGAGCATGATCCAATTTGCTACAGCAGGGGAAAAAATTCCTTCCTGATCCCCCGAGAGGCAATCAGATATTCCCCGGATCAACTTTACCTAGAACTGTCAGTACCCAGTTATATTATGTACATTTAGGAAAGAATCCAGGCCCTTCTTAAAGCAATCTACTGAGCTGGCCAGAACCACCTATGCAGGGAGTCTATTCCACATTTTCACAGCTCTTACTGTGAAGAAACCTTTCCGTATTTGGAGATGAAATCTCTTTTCCTCTAGACGTAAAGAGTGCCCCCTTGTCCTTTGTGTTGACCGTAAAGTGAATAACTCAACACCAAGTTCACTATATGGACCCCTTATATATTTGTACATGTTGATCATATCCCCCCTTATTCTCCTCTTCTCAAAAGAGAATAAATTCAGTTCCTCTAATGTCTATTTCCCAAAGACAACCTCTGGATATGACGCTGAGCATGTGCACTCAACTTCTTTGGTGGACCATGACGAGGCCTGTTCTGAGTGGAACCTGTCCTGTTATACCGCTGTATGGTCTTGGCCACCGTGCTGCAGCTCAGTTTCAGGGTCTTGGCAATCTTCTTATAGCCTAGGCCATCTTTATATAGAGCAACAATTCTTTTTTTCAGATCCTGAGAGACTTCTTTGCCATGAGGTGCCATGTTGAACTTCCAGTGACCAGTATGAGAGAGTGAGAGCGATAACACCAAATTTAACACACCTGCTCCCCATTCACACCTGAGACCTTGTAACACTAACGAGTCACATGACACCGGGGAGGGAAAATGGCTAATTGGGCCCAATTTGGACATTTTCACTTAGGGGTGTACTCACTTTTGTTGCCAGCGGTTTAGACATTAATGGCTGTGTGTTGAGCTATTTTGAGGGGACAGCAAATTTACACTGTTATACAAGCTGTACACTCACTACTTTACATTGTAGCAAAGTGTCATTTCTTCAGTGTTGTCACATGAAAAGATAGAATAAAATATTTACAAAAATGTGAGGGGTGTACTTACTTTTGTGAGATACTGTATATATATATATACACTATATTACCAAAAGTATTGGGACACCTGCCTTTACACGCACATGAATTTTAATGGCATCCCAGTCTTAAGCCCTGTACACACGACCGGTTTTCCTGCCAGGAAAACTGCCAAGAGAGCATTTGGCCTGGAAAACCGGACGTGTGTATGCTTCCTCGCAGTTTTCCCAACAGGAAAACAGCCGGGAATCCCGGCGGGAAAATAGAGAACCTGCTCTCTATTTTCCCGTCGGGATTCCCAGCGTTTTTTTTCCACCAGATTTACTACTACTTTCCTATGGGAAACGCTGCGAGGCAGTGCCGATGGAGCATACACACGGCCGGGATTCCCGGCCAAAGCTCTCATGGCTCTCATGGCAGTTTTCCTGCCGGGAAACCCGGCCGTGTGTAGGGGGAAAAAGCTACCGAGCACGTTCTCGGCTTTCCCCTCGGTTTTCCCGGCGGACTTTTTACCGCCGGGAAAACCAAGCGTGTGTACAGGGATTTAGTCTGTAGGGTTCATTATTGAGTTGGCCCACCCTTTGCAGCTATAACAGCTTCAACTCTTCTGGAAAGACCTGGTTTTGACAGGTATCCGCCAACATCAGTGCCTGACCTATGTGTGCATGCCTGACGGGGAGTTTATTGACTGTAGAAAAAAAATGTCTGAAGCCAAAAACAGCTGCTGTAAAAATGTCCAGTGTGCACGAGGCCTTAAGATGAATAAAACAGAGACTGTGAGCCAGGCCTTCTCGTCCAACATCAGTGCCTGATCTCACAAAGGCGCTTCTGGAAGAATGGTCAAACATTCCCATAGACACTCCTAAACCTTGTGGACGGCCTTCCTAAAAGAGTTGAAGCTGTTATAGCTGCAAAGGGTGGGCCAACTCAATATTGAACAATACGGACTAAAACTGGGATGCCATTAAAGTTCATGTGCGTGTAAAGGCAGGCGTCCCAATACTTTTGGTAATATAGTGTGGGGCAGGGTCACTGAAAACGGCGGTGAGCGGTGTCCTCCGAGCGGTGTCTTCATGTGTCTCTTCCCGTCCTCTCCTCCCGTCAGGCGTCCAATCACAGCGCCTGTCGTTTCGGCCAATCATGGGAAGGGTAACAGACCCTAGAATCTGATTGGCGGAGAGGCGGTTCAGTGTTAGGACAGCGAATATTCATTCGCTGTTCTAACACACCTGGGTGAACTGTGAGCACCAAGCATGGCGCTTGCAGGTCACCTTTTTTAACGCCTATTAGAGCCTATGGCTCTAATCAAGTGTTTCAAAAACACCCCCCGCCGCTGTAATTCAGGCGCCCGGCGCCTGAATAGGCAATGCATGAATCTATCCATTGGTCATAGAGGGGGTGGCTTGAGAGAGGGGGGGCACCTATGCGCCCTTATAGATGCACCGCCACTGATGTACAGTCAGATCACTTGGGGGAGAGGAGATTGAGGACTGCTTCCTCCTGCCTGCAGCAGACTGATGACATCATCTTAGCCTAGGCAAAGTCAAAGATAAAGTGGAAAGTTCCTAGCCGGCCTATATACACTCTATACATCTTAATACTTCCTTCTGCTGTTGCACTTTAACAGCTTCCCATCAAGCAACATACCCGTACGTCGGAGGACCTTCGGTGGTTATACTGGGATGATACCTGATGCTGCAGACATCACGCTGGTATCGTTTTTTAGAGCTGGCAGTTGGCTTTCTTCTAATAGCAAAGTCACTGGACTGGAGCTCAAAGACGGCTTTTTAATAATAAAAGGTGGAACTTTCTGAAGGATGATCCTGTTGCCGTATATTGTGACACGTGAGAGATGTTGTCATCCAGTGGTGGTGAATCAGTCACTGTCATTTCAATCACATGCACCAGGAAGATTCACTCGCTGGTAATGTTTGGTGAATATCAGATGAACGGCTTTATAAACATATTAAATGTCCATTTATGATACAGTAATAACCGCACACCATAACATCCTTTTCCGCAGGTGCGTATTGAAGACGACATCGCAGTGACCGCCAGCGGCGCAGAGCTTCTCACCCGCGTCCCCCGCACCGTGGAGGAGATCGAATATTTCATGGCGGAGTCCAAAGATGAGGCCCTGAGCAAAGTCATCCTCAGCCAAGGGTTGTAAATGGCGTCTTTAGTGGGGGGGTTTGGGGGGGCGGGACCCCCCATAACTTAACCGCTGCGTTTTCTGTGCCTTCCAATAATTTACTTTTTCTAATCTCAAACAAAAAAAAAAAAATTTCTGCAGATTTAATCGCCAAGCCAAACACGCAGCAAATCCAATTCTGTTTTTAATCATTTGACATTTGAAGGAACTGGAGCATCAGTAAAAAAAGAGAAAAGCGCCAAATACAAGCCTCGCTCTGTTCCGCTAAGTGGATGCAGTTTGTTTGGCGGAACAGCCGGGGAATCTTGGCAGCACAGCTCCGTTATTGCTTTTCAGATGTACTAAAATATCAGTTACCAAATAAATGCATTTAAACAATAGCAGGATATCGAGGGGAGGGTTTTCTTTTGTTTATGGGTTCGGTTTGTAACGAATGCCCCGGGAGATGGCGGCGTACACAAATGCGTACTGACAGTTTGCGCTGGCCACGGCGTTCGTACACATCCCCCCCACTTGTGTTCCAGAGCCAATATGAAGCTGGGATGGTTCTTGGACGGGACAAACTAATCCCGACTCTGATGTAATGATAATGAACACGAGTGTCATCCTGCTACCCGCTGTGCCTGGATTAAATGTTCCCATCCACTGCTATGGAGATAGAAGTATAATAAAGCAAAGGTCATCCTTAACCACTTCAGCCCCGGAAGGATGTACCCCCCTTCCTGACCAGAGCACTTTTTGCGATTCGCCACGGCGTCGCTTTAACTGACAATTGCGCGGTTGTGCGATGTTGCACCCAAACAAAACTGACGTCCTTTTTTTCCCATAAATAGAGCTTTCTTTTGGTGGTATTTGATCACCTCTGCGGTTTTTATTTTTTGCGCTATAAACAAAAATAGAGCGACAATTTTGAAAAAAATTCAATATTTTTTACTTTTTGCTATAATAAATATCCCCAAAAAATATATATATAAAAAACGTTTTTTTTCCTCAGTTTAGGCCGATACGTATTCTTCTACATATTTTTGGTAAAATATATTGATAGTATATTGTATATTGATTGGTTTGCGCAAAAGTTATAGCGTCTACAAAAAAGGGGATAGATTTATGGCATTTTTATTATTAATTTAATTTTTACTAGTAATGGCGGCGATCTGCGATTTTTATCGGGACCGCGACATTAATGAACGTCAAACGAATGGCATCTCAAATGCGAGTCCCGCGATTTGTCATTCACACATCGGCGCTTTCAAATCACGGGGCAGATTAGCGGCAAATCTGCCTGCGATTCAAACCGCTGAAGTGTGAATGCAGCCTACAGTACAAGCACCCCCCCCCCACACACAGTTGGTAATCACCCCCTAGGGACATATTTAACCTTTTGAGGGCTCTGATGTTAACCCCTTCCCCCCAAGTGTCATTAGTACAATAACAGTGCTTATTGTTTCGCACTGATCACTGTATTATTGTCACTGGTCCCCAAAAAAGTGTCACTTATGCCGTGTACACACAATCGTTTTTTCCGATGAAAAAAGACCGATGGACTTTTCTTCATCGGAAAAATTGATTGTGTGTGGGCCCCATTTGTCTTTTTTCCATCAGTGTTAAAAAATAGAACATGTTTTAAATTTTACCGATGGAAAAAAAAACTATAGGGAATTCCGTCTGTGTGGAATTCCATGGGAGAAAAAACCCACGCATGCTCAGAATCAAGTCGACGCATGCTCAGAAGCATTGAACTTAATTTTTCTCAGCTCGTCTGATTATTTTACGTCACGGTGTTTGGGACGGTCGGATTTTTGACTGATGGTGTGTAGGCATAACTGATGGAAGTCAGCTTCATCGGAATAAGCACTGAACTACAGTGTGAAACGCGTCACCTTACATCTGTTTTTGCTGTGGCATGTATTTTGTGATTTGATTTTACAATAAAAGGAACCATCTTTTGGAGTGCAGCTGTCCAAACTTTCTTCAATTTCTTCATCGGAAATCCGATGGAAAAATCCGATTGTGTGTACAGGGCTTTAGTGTCCCATTTGTCTGTCGCAATGTCGCAGTCCCGCTATAAGCCACCATTACTAGCAAAAAACAAAATCTATAAAAATTATATAAAAATATCCCATAGTTTGTAGATGCTATAACTTTTGCGCAAGCCAATCATTTAACGCTTATTGTGATTTTTTTTTTTTTTAACCAAAAATATGTAGCAGAATACATATTGGCCTAAATTGAGGAAGAAATTCGATTTTTTTTTTTATCTTTTTTTTTATTGGATATGTTTTATAGCAGAAAGTAATTTTTTTAATTTTATTCAAAATTTACGCTCTTTTTTTGTGTTCATAGCGCAAAAAATAAAAACCGCAGAAGTGATCAAATACCACCAAAAGAAAGCTCTATTTGTGGGGAAAAAAGGACGTCAATTTCATTTGTGTACAGCGTCGCACGACCGCGCAATTGTCAGGTAAAATAACGCAGTGCCATATCGCAAATAGTAGCCTGGTCATGAAGGGGGGTAAATCCTCCGGCGCTGAAGTGGTTAAATAAATTAAATTCCTTTCAAGGGCATTGCAAAGAATTACAGTGTTCTGTATTAGAAAGTAACCACACCGGCCCAGAAGACTTTTTCACACCACTGAAATGAATGGGCTATCGAAAATGGAGCGCGTTCCGGAATGAACCGACCCTCAATAATCTTTATTTTAAGACCAAGCGTGCGATGTCACATTTACACGATCGCTAATTGCTGTGGATTATAATTCTTCCTGGAAGAAAAAATATACTTTTTTTTTTAAAGAAGTTTTCTGGCAGAAGGTTTGCTGATTGTAGCAGAGCGCCGGGGATTGGAGGGCAGCGGGCCCAGAAGTGTACACGCCTCCTCTTGGCCTTGTCATGATCCCGGTACAAGGCTACGGCCGCGCTCACACGGGAGTCAATGTGCCGCCTATCTCTACCTTGATGGTCAAAGTACACGTCAATCTTCTGAGCACACACAACGTATCCCAGCTCTCTGCCTGCGAGCGAAATAGGCTGTGCGCCGCGGAGCGCAAACTTTCCTGCCTACTTATCCGCCATGATGGCAATTTAAAAAAGCAGACTCTAGCTTGTTGGACTATTGCTGTGTTATCTGCTACACTAGCCAAATAATAATTTGAATCTTTTCCAAGTGGACTTTCATGCAACCAATGACCACGAGGTCCAGGAACGATATGGGATCCGCCTCCTCCCTGCAATCATGAACAAACGTCCAGGCCACACAACACTGCTATTTTTTATTTTTTTCCAATTTTAAAATCTTTATTAGAAACACTGCATGACTTCTTTTACATCATTACTCCCCCCCTGCACATGACGCATTTCACCCTCAATGACGGTCTAACCACTCGTTTACGGGGGGCAATTTTTTTTATTTTTCGCACACGTTATTATCTGCATTGTTTTGCTAAAAAATTTCATTTAAACCCACCAAACATGAAAGCAGAGACCCTGTAGAATAAAATGGTGGTAGTTACTCCCCTTATACATGACGCATTTCACCCTCAAGGACAGTCTAACCACTCGTCTACGGGGGCAATTTTTAAATTTTTCGCACACGTTATTATCTGCATTGTTTTGCTAAAAAATTCCATTTAAACCCACCAAACATGAAAGCAGAGACCCTGTAGAATAAAATGGTGGTAGTTACTCCCCTTATACATGACGCATTTCACCCTCAAGGACAGTCTAACCACTCGTCTACGGGGGCAATTTTTTTATTTTTTGCACACATTAATATCTGCATTTTTTTTGCAAAAAAATAAAAAATAAATTTAAACCCACCAAACATGAAAGAAGAGACCCTGTAGAAAAAAATGGTGGTAGTTACCTCCATTACACGTGACGCATTTCACCCTCAATGACGGTCTAACCACTCGCCTACGGGGGGGGGCAATTTATTTTTTATTTTTCACCCACGTTAAAATCTACATTTTTTTAATCAAAAAAATCTATTTAAACCCACCAAACATGAAAGAAGAGACCATGTAGAATAAAATGGTGGTAGTTACTTCCCTTACACATGACGCATTTCACCCTCAATGACGGCTTAACCACTCGTCTACAGGGGCAATATTGTTAGTTTTCGCACACATTAATATCTGCATTTTTTGCTAAAAAAATTCAATTTTTAAACCCAATCAAACATGAAAGAAGAGACCCTATAGAATAAAATGGTGGTAGTTTCCCCCCTTACACATGACACATTTCACCCTCAATGACGGTCTAACCACTCATCTACGGGGGCAATTTTTTAATTTTTCACCCACGTTAATATCTACATTTTTTACAAAAAAAAATCCATTTAAATCCACCAAACATGAAAGACCCTGTAGAATAAAATGGTAAAATGGTGGAGCAGCAGCCCGCCCCCCCCCTGTCCTCAGCCCCCTAATACTTACCTGAGCCCCATCTTTATCCAGCGATGTCCGCGAGTGCCTCAGCCACCCGGGACTCTCCCTCCTGATTGGCTGAGATACAGCAGCGGGGGGCGCCATTGGCTCCCGCTGCTGTCAATCAAACTCAGTTAGCCAATTAGGAGAGAGAGGGGGTGGTGACAAACCGCAGCTCCGTGTCTGAATGGATACACAGAGCTGCAGCTTGGCCCGGGTGCCCCCATAGCAAGCTGCTTGCTGTGGGGGCACTCAACAGGAGGGAGGGGCCAGGAACTCCAGCCAGGGACCTGAGAAGAAGAGGATTCGGACTGCTCTGTGCAAAACCAACTGCACAGGGCAGGTAAGTATGACATGTTTGTTATTTTAACAGAAAAAAAACAAGACTTTATAATCACTTTATTATCTGCATTTTTTGCAAGAAAATTACTTTTAAATCCACCAAACTTTAAAGCAGAGACCCTGTAGAATAAAATGGTGGTAGTTACTCCCCTTACACATGATGCGTTTCACCCTCAATGACGGCTTAACTACTCATCTACGGGGGCAATTTTTTAATTTTCCGCACATGTTAATAACTGTATTTAAAAAAAAATAAAAATAAATACCTTTAAACCCACCAAACATGAAAGCAGAGACCCTGTAGAATAAAATGGTGGTAGTTGCAATTTTTATATTTTCAGCAAAAAATACACTAAAATGATTTTTCGTTCACAAAAACACAATGTAATACACAATGTATAGGTAGAATAAAAAAGACGAGGTTGCACAGAGTAAATAGATACCAAACATGTCATGTCTTAAAATTAAGTGCATCCATGCGCACCCGGTTCTTCACAGGTTGTCAGCTTAGACTTACCTGTGAATGATGTCCTTAGAACTGTTGCTCTCATTCCGACTCCCCTCTATTAGATCCCCAATGTCACCCCTGCCTTCTACTGCAGCTAATCAAGCACAGATCCTGCTTAATTAGCTGCATTCCCAGATACAGTAGCCGAGGAGATCGTGAACCAATGTTCCTCAATCTCTTCCTGTGCAATATGCTGGGGCATTTTACTGTGGTCCCAGGGTCCTCAGGCAAATGGGAGAGCACAGAAACGGGATCAGCAAATATTGCCTAAATCCATTTTATTATGTATATTATTTTTGAATCTCGGTGAGCTTTGTGTATTTCTTCCAGATCTGTGCAGTAATCCAGTGTGAGACTTCCTGTAATAAAGACCGCTCACTGCTGCTCTCTCTCCTTGTGCAGGGGGACTGGTCTTGTCTCCGCCCCTCCTGTAGTTTTCTGCAGGAAGCGTGTAGTGGGTGGAGCCTGCTGGCCCCTCCCACCGCTCTAATCTCTCTCCTTTGGGAGGGTGACTGGTCTTGTCTCCGCCCCCTCCTGTAATTTTCTGCAGACAGCCTGTAATGGGTGGGGCCTGTCAAGTCCCTCCTACAGCTCTGGTCTCTCCAAAGGCTATGTACAGCACAGTGATGATGTCACTCAGTGGCGGTGCGTCCATAAAGGGTGCACGGGTGCCGCCCCCTTTCTCCTGCCACCTCTCTCTCACCATAGATAGATTCATGCATTGCATGAATCTATGGTCGCCGCAGCCGCCCCCTATTCATGTGCCCGACCCCTTTTCGGGCGCCGGGCACCTGAATTACAGCGGCGGGTTATTTTTTGGAAGCACCTGATTAGAGCCGTAGGCTCTAATAGGCGTCCAAAAAGGCGAACAGCGGGCGCAATGCTGGGCACTCGCTGTTCACTCAGCGTTGTAGTTGGAAAGCGAATGAATCGCTTTCTTAACACTGAACCGCCTCTCAGCCAATCAGGTGCTCGGGTCTGTGTTACCTGTCACCTGATTTGCTAAAACGACAGGCACTGTGATTGGACGCTGCCTATCAGGCGTCCAATCATAGCAGAGGATGGGAAGAAAGGACGGGAGAAGACATCGAGGAGCGTGGAGGACACCGCCGCCGTGACCCGCTTCACCACCGAGACAGGGTAAGTGCCGGGTGGGCGGGGGATGCACAGTGGCAGTATTTGATGGGCACAGTAGCGTCAATTGATGGGTACACTGGCAGCAATTGGTGGGCACAGTAGCGGCAGTTGATGGGTACACTGGCAGCAATTGGTGGGCACAGTAGCGGCAGTTGATGGGTACACTGGCAGAAATTGGTGGGCACAGTAGCGGCAGTTGATGGGCACACTGGCAGCAGTTGATGGGCACAGTAGCAGCAATTGATGGGCACAGTAGCGGCAATTGATGGGCACAGTGTCAGCAAATTATGGGCACAGTAGCGGCAATTGATGGGCACACTGGCAGCAATTGATGGGCACACTAGCAGAAATTGATGGGCGCAGTGTCAGCAATTGATGGGCACAGTGTCAGCAATTGATGGGTACAGTAGCTGCATTTGATGGCACAGTGGCGGCAATTTATGGGTACAGTGGCTGCGTTTGATGGCACAGTGGTGGCAATTGATGAGCACAGTAGCTGCGTGTGATGGGCACAGTGGCTGCGTTTGATGGGCATAGTGGTTGCATTTGATGGGCACAGTGGCTGCAATTGATGTTTTTTTTTCCAGTTTGTTTGCGCCCCCCCAAAAAAATTTAAGCACCAGCCGTCACTGATGTCACTGATTTATTTACAAGGTAATATCTGGGTTTGGTGCACATAAAGAGCATTTATATCCTTTATGGCTATTGAGGAATATATTTTCATGAACATGTTTGTGTAGCTTTAAAAATAATTGGATTTAAATACGTTTTCTTTTTTTTTTCTTGGTCGGCTCATAAGGACATTCCACCATGTTTTCCCACTGGAAATCTGTTGAATTGCCCCACCCTTATCCGAATAATGGAACGCTGGCGAGGATTCCGACCGATTTTCACAAGTTTTTTTCCTCTTTCACCATCACCGCTTCATGTATTGACCTTTTCAAAGTTAGAAGAACATTTTAGTGGAGGAATTAGGATGCCAATGCCGCTGATGGAAAAGCAGTTCTTCCGCCAGTCATTACAAACCTCCTACCACCCCGGAGTTACAATTTAACCAAACATTTAGACTGGAAATCGCAGCTCTGACCGAGAATGACGCAAGTTTGTTGCTGTAGCTGATCACTCATCCGAGGCAAGGTACAAAGTCACTGTTACCTTTTCTCCCTTCAAGTATATCTGAAGCCAAAACTGTTTTTTCTTTGATTTTGGAAAGAATAAACAATGATTAAAGCTCAAAGAATACCGCAGTTAAAGCTGCAATACCCAATTTCAATCCAGAGCTGCCTCCTGCAATACCTTTTCTCTGCCACAAGGAGTCCCTCAGTCTTTCCGAGTTGAATGACCCAACATGGTTTGTTTAAAAAGCAATGGTTTAGCTCAGCTTCTTTAGCCCAGAAGAACCCCTAAAATTATTTTCAGGTTTGGGGAACCCTTACTACAACCAATCCATTGGGGTCAATGGCAAAAATGTCCCTTACACTGGTGATCAGTAGGAGGAATGTCCCTTATATTGGTGGTCAGTGAAAAAAATGCCCCTCTCTTTGAAGGGTTATTGGGAAGAATCCTCCATACATTGGTGGGCAGTAGGAAAATGTATCTGATATTGGTGGTCAGTGGGAAGAATTTCCCTTACATTGGTGGATAATGAGTAGCATGTTCCTTACATTGTGATCAGTGAGAAGAATGTCCCTTATATTAATGGTCAGTGGAAATGATTCTGCTCACATTGGTGGTCAGTGGGAAGAATGATCCTTTACATTGGTGGTCAGTGGAAAGAATGGCTCTTACATTGGTGGTCAATGAGTAGCATGCTCCTTACTACATTGGAGGTCAGCGAGAGTGATGCCCCTCTCATTTGTGGTCATTGGGAAGAATGTTCCTTACATTGGTGGTCAGTGGGAAGAATGTCCCCCTTACATTGGTGGCCAATGAGTAGCATGTTCCTTACATTGGTGGTCAGTGAGAATCATGCACCTCTTATTGGTGGTCACTGTCAGTGGGAAGAATGTCCCTTATATTGGTGGTCATTGAAAAGAATGCCCCTCTCTTTGGTGGTTATTGGGAAGAATCCTCCATACATTGGTGGGCAGTGGGAAGAATGTTCCTTACATTGGTGGACAATGAGTAGAATGTTCCTTACATTGGTGGTCAGTGGAAAGAATGCTCCTTACAGCGGAGTTCCACCCTGAAAAAGAAAAAAATACACAAAAATGCAGCAAAAAAATTGAAAATAAAAAATTGAAAAAAATTTTTTTTTTTACTCACCCGAAATACCGGTTGCTATGCGGAAGTCCCTAATCTGCCTCTTCCTTATCCGAGGTGGATCTTCTTCATCCCTCCTACTCGCGGTGTCTTCTGGTGAGTGGGGCGGTGCCTTCTGGGAACTGTGAGTAATCACAGAGAGCAGCCACCCATTCACAAATCGGCGCGAGACTCGCGCATGCGCAGTAGGAAATGGGTAGGAAACGGGCAGTGAAGCCTGTTTCCCTTAGTGAGGATGGTGGCGCGGGACCTGTAATCATCGGGGGGGACAGGGGGACCATCATCGCGGGCAAGTAGGACAGGTAAGTGTCCTTATTAAAAGTCAGCAGCTACAGTGTTTGTAGCTGCTGACTTTAAAAAAAATAAAAATCGCGGGTGGAGCTCCGCTTAAATTGTGATCAGTGAGAAGAATGTCCCTTTTATTAATGGTCAATGGAAATTATTCTGTTCACATTGGTGGTCAGTGGGAAGAATGATCCTTTACATTGGTGGTCAGTGGGAAGAATGATCCTTTACATTGGTGATTAGTGATGAGCCGAACACCCCCGGGTTTTGGTTCGCACCAGAACCCGCGAACGGACCGAAAGTTCGTACGAACATTAGAACCCTATTAAATACAATGGATGCGAACGTTCGGATTCTAAAGTGCTAATTATAACAACTATTATGCATGTTATTGTCCTAAAAAGGGTTTGGGAACCCGGGTTCTGCACCAGGGGACATGTATCAATGCAAAAAGAAGTTTTAAAAACGGTCGTTTTTCGGGAGCAGTCATTTTAATGATGCATAAAGTGAAAAAAAAAAAGTCAAATATTCCTTTAAATATCGTACCTGGGGGGTGTCTAAAGTATGCCTGTGAAGTGCCACGTGTTTCCCGTGTTTAGAACTGTCCCTGCACAAAATGACACTTCTAAAGGAAAAAGAAGCCATTTAAAACTGCTTGCGGCTTTAATGTAATGTCTGGTCCCGGTAATATGGATGAAAATCTTTAAGAAAAATGGCATAGCTACCCCATGACCCCCCCCCCCCTACCCCAGCCCATTACCAGCCCCTTTGGGTCTTGTATGGATATTAAGGGGAACCCCGCACATAAAATAAAAAAGGCCCTATATACTCTGAACAGCCGTATACAGGCGGTGCATACAAGACAGGGACTGTAGGTTTGTTCTTATGTAGAATGTGTTTGTAATTTTGAACAGGTACATTGTTGAAGTGTAGCTCCAGCCCAAAAATCTATTTTTAAACTTTTTGGAAAACATAGGTAAGGGTTATCACCCCTGTAACATTTGTTTTGCTGTCTGTGCCCCTGTTCAGAACATTTCACCTCACTTTCCGTCCCAATGACAACTGTTTTTGAAATGTGGTGTTTTTCTTGAAACAAGGATTGGTGATAAAGCATCAGTACAGAGGAGACACCTTTCTCCCATATTTATTCTTACAGGAGAGAATTTTCCTTCCTAGGGGTAGATTTCCTCTCACTTCCTGTTGTCTTCTTGCGTTTGCAAGTAGGAGTCGTTTGTAAGTTGGATGTTTGAAAGTAGGGACCTGCCGTATATACTCTGCAGAAATAGGCCCCTTAGTTGTTGGTGTTGGCACAACACTGTAAGCACTCACAGTTACTCTTGGTTGGTGCTGGAACGCCCTGCTGTCAACTATTATATCAGGAATTTTAATTACATATAATTGTTGAACAGTGGTAGTAAAAATTGGGCCTTTGATGGTGGTGCTGGTGCCACAACACTGTAAGCCCTGACAGTTACTCTTGGTGGGTGCAGCAATGGGCCCTGCTGTGAATTATTAGATCAAGAATTGTAATTGCATGCCCCTGTTGAACAGGGGCTGAAAAATTGGGCCTTTCGTGGTGGTGGTGGTGGTGGTGGTGTTGCCACAACACTGTAAGCCCTCAGAGTTACTCTTGGTGGGTGCAGGAATGGGCCCTGCTGTGAATTATTAGATCAAGAATTGTAATTACATGCCCCTTTTGAACAGGGGCTGAAAAATTGGGCCTTTCGTGGTGGTGGTGGTGGTGGTGGCGTTGCCACAACACTGTAAGCCCTCAGAGTTACTCTTGGTGGGTGCAGCAATGGGCCCTGCTGTGAATTATTAGATCAAGAATTGTAATTGCATGCCCCTGTTGAACAGGGGCTGAAAAATTGGGCCTTTCGTGGTGGTGGTGGTGGTGGTGGTGTTGCCACAACACTGTAAGCCCTCAGAGTTACTCTTGGTGGGTGCAGGAATGGGCCCTGCTGTGAATTATTAGATCAAGAATTGTAATTACATGCCCCTTTTGAACAGGGGCTGAAAAATTGGGCCTTTCGTGGTGGTGGTGGTGGTGGCGTTGCCACAACACTGTAAGCCCTCAGAGTTACTCTTGGTGGGTGCAGCAATGGGCCCTGCTGTGAATTATTAGATCAAGAATTGTAATTGCATGCCCCTGTTGAACAGGGGCTGAAAAATTGGGCCTTAGGCACTGGTGGCACAACACTACAACCCCTCACAGATACGTTACTTGGAGCACAGCAATGAGCCCTGTTGCAAAGTATTGCTTCAAAAATTGTAATGACACGCCCCTGTTAAACAGGGGCTGAAAAATTGGGCCTTAGGCACTGGTGCCACAACACTCCAACCCCTCACAGATACTGTACTTGGAGCACAGCAATGAGCCCTATGGCAAATTATTGCTAAAAAAATTGTAATTACACGCCCCTGTAAAACAGGGGCTGAAAAATTGGGCCTTAGCCACTGGTGGCGGCACCCATAAACAAAAATGATCTTCCAAGCTATCATCATCAATCGTATCATTGAGGACTCGGAGGAGGAGGATAGCCAGTCAACATAACAGCACAGGCACTCAGCATCAGCATCAGTCTTGAAGGGATGTGACATGTTAAAATCAATTAGTCTGTTATATCAGCATCAGGTGTGTGGTAGCTGGTGGTGATCCAAGACTGGTTCATCTTGATGAAAGTCAGTCGATCAACCGAGTCGGTGGACAGGCGCACCCTGTGATCCGTGACAAATCCTCCAGCAGCACTGAATGTGCGTTCCGAAAGAACGCTGGATGCAGGACAGGCCAGTAGCTCAATTGCATACTGTGCAAGCTCTGGCCAGTGATCCATCCTCAAGACCCAGTAAGCCAGAGGATTTTCGGTGGGGAAGGTATCCAAGTCTGACCTTGCCCCTAGATATTCCTGCACCATGTTTATCAGACGCTGGCGATGGTTGCTGGAACCGATCATACTTTGGGGCTGCGGACTAAAGAATTGTCTGAACGCATCGGTCAGACGGCCACCTTCCCCACCGCTCCTTCTTTGACTGGCCGAAGCCTCAGCAACTCGTTGTCCAGGACCAGGAGTTTGTAACCTCCCAGTCTCTGGGAACGCGTTGCACAGACCTTTCTGCAAGGCCTCCCGGAGTTGTCTCATCCTCTGCTCCCTCTGCGAAGGTAACATAAGGTCCGCAATCTTACCCTTGTACCGTGGATCAAGGAGAGTGGCCAGCCAGTAATGGTCCCTCTCCTTGATCCGAAGAATACGAGGATCCTTCCGCAGACTTTGCAGGATCAGGGAGGCCATGCAGCGTAGGTTTGCTGAGGCATTCGCTCCGGAGTCCTCTGGGTCACTAAGGACGACATGATCCGCAGCCACCTCCTCCCAGCCACGTACAAGTCCACTGGTTTCTTGGGACTGTAAATCATCCCTAAAAGACTGCTGCTGATGATGCTGAGTGCCAGCCTCCACCTCCATGCTGACACAATCCTCCTTCTCCTCCTCCTCTTCCTCTTCCTGTGCGATGGGTGGGACAGAAGGAACACTGTCTGGGTAAAGGGGGCCTTGAGAGGCAAGGAAGTCCTCCTCTTCCTGCCTCTGTTCTGCCTCAAGTGCCCTGTCCATTATTCCACGCAGCGTGTGCTCCAACAGGTGGACAAGAGGTACAGTGTCACTGATGCATGCACTGTCACTGCTCACCATCCTCGTGGCCTCCTCAAATGGTGCCAGGACAGTGCATGCATCCCTGATCATGCCCCACTGGCGTGGAGAAAAAAACCAAGCTCCCCTGACCCTGTCCTGGTGCCGTAGTCGCACAGGTACTCATTGATGGCCCTCTGCTGCGTGTGCAGCCGCTGCAGCATGGCCAACGTTGAGTTCCACCTGGTGGGCATGTCACATATAAGGCGGTTCTTGGGCAGGTTCAACTCCTTTTGCAGCTCAGCCAGGCGAGCACTGGCATTATAAGATCTGCGGAAATGCACACAGACTTTCCTGGCCTGCCTCAGGACATCCTGTAAGCCCGGGTACCTGCCCAAGAACCGCTGCACCACCAGGTTAAGGACGTGAGCCACACAGGGCACATGGGTCAGTTGTCCCTGTCGGAGGGCGGAGAGGAGGTTGGTGCCATTGTCGCAAACCACCATTCCTGGCTTAAGCTGGCGTGGCGTCAACCACCTCTCGGCCTGGTCCTGCAGAGCAGACAGGACCTCTGCCCCAGTGTGGCTTCTGTCCCCCAAACACACCAGCGCAAGCACGGCATGGCATCTTTTTGCCTGCGTACTTGCGTAGCCCCGTGAACGGCTACGGAGCACCGCTGGTTCATAGGACAAACCACAGGAAGAGGCCATGGAGGAAGAAGAAGAGGAGGGGGTGGAGGAGAGAGGTGTGTCACAACCAGTAGTAGCATTTTGGAGGCGTGGCGGTGGAACAACCTCCAACACTACTGCACCTTGTCCTGCATCCTTCCCAGCTGCCAAAAGAGTGACCCAATGGGCCGTGAAAGAAAGGTAACGTCCCTGTCCATGCCTGCTGGACCATGAGTCAGCGGTAATATGCACCTTACCGCTGACCGCCCTGTCCAGCGAGGCCAAGACATTGCCTTCCACATGCCGGTAGAGAGCCGGAATAGCCTTCCGTGAGAAAAAGTGGCGTTTGGGAACCTGCCACTGAGGAACCGCACATTGCACAAACTCACGGAAGGGGGCCGAGTCTACCAACTGAAAAGGCAGCAGTTGAAGCGCTAGCAATTTAGCCAAGCTAGCATTCAACCGCTGGGCATGTGGATGGCTGGGAGTGAACTTCTTTCGACGGTCCAGCAGCTGGGGCAGGGAAATTTGCCTGCTAGAATCGGACGTCGGTGTACTGCTAGCAGAGTGGCCGCAAGTACTGGGCTGTGACACACCTAATTCTACACCTTCATTCCTCTCAGTGCAGGTTTCAGAGAGGACTGAAGTTATAGTGGGGTTGGAGATCCCAGCTGATGCGGTGCAAGGAGAGGTCCGCTTTGTTCTTTGGTGTGGGTCTTTGAGGTAGGCTTGCCAACGAGCTGCATGGCAGGTCAACATATGTCTGGTCAGGCATGTGGTACCCAAGCGGCTGATGTTTTGGCCACGCGATATACGCTTGAGACATATGTTGCAAACAGCAGCTGTGCGATCTGATGCACTAGCCTCAAAAAAGGCCCACACCAAGGAACTTTTTGAATGACGGGCAGAGGCAGCGCCCTGCACAGGCGGAGCTCTGCGGTGTGATTCCGTCGGTGTACTGCCCTTACGCTGGCCACCAAAGGGCATCCTGCCTCGTTGGAGATGTGCCTCCTCCTCATCCTCCTCCTCCTCCTCTCTCCTATTAGGCACCCACGTGGAGTCAGTGACCTCATCATCCCCTCCCTCCTCATCACTGGAGCCAATCTGGCAGTATGCTGCAGCTGCTGGAACATGACTGCCAGATTGGTGTCCTTCTTGAGCATCCCCTCTGTCTGCTCTCACGCTACTGCCTTCCTGTAGCTGGGTTTCATCATCAGACCCTTCGAAACGCTGGGCATCCTCCTGGAGCATGTACCCAACACTGTGCTGAAACAGTTCGGGGGACTCCTCAGGAGGAGGACATGGTGGGTCTAGGGAAGGAGTGACTGATGATGAGTCTGACATTGATACCAGGGAAGAGGATGCTTTGGCAGCTGCTTTGCCAGTACCCTGAGCCTGGGTGAGAGAGGATGAGGAGGAGGAGGAGGGCTTGGTCATCCACTCTACCAAGTCTTCGGCATGATGTGGCTCAACATGTCCAGCTGCCGAAAAGAAGGACAAGCGTGTCCCATGGCCATGTGCTGATGACAATGCACCGCGTCCACGACCAGCACTGTTGCCCCCAGACACAGAGCCTGCTTGCCCTCTTTTATTGCCTCCTGACTGTCTGCCTCTCCTTGTTTGCCTTCCAGACATTCTAATAGATGGCCTGCAGGGAGATGGGAAAAAAGCAATAAGGGCTACCTTCAGGTGTCCTTCTCTGTCCCTTTACTTAAGGATTTCTAAATATGGTTGAGGATTATTGCTTTTGCACAGAATAGCACAACGACAATTTCCCTGACTGTCCAAAAAACAAGGATTTCAAAGATGGTTGATGAGGAATGCTTTGGCACACTATAGCACAAGGAGAATTCCCCTCACTTTCCTTCTTTGTCCCTAGAAACAAGGACTGGCACAGTGAAAGAAACTGACACTCTCCCTACCTACAGTTTTCTGTCCCTAGAAAAAAAGGTTTTTTAAAGCACACTATAGCACAAGGAGAAATCCCCTCACTTTCCTTCTTTGTCCCTAGAAACAAGGACTGGCACAGTGAAAGAAACTGACACTCTCCCTACCTACAGTTTTCTGTCCCTAGAAAAAATGTTTTTTTAAAGCACACTATAGCACAAGGAGAAATCCCCTCACTTTCCTTCTTTGTCCCTAGAAACAAGGACTGGCACAGTGAAAGAAACTGACACTCTCCCTACCTACAGTTTTCTGTCCCTAGAAAAAATGTTTTTTTAAAGCACACTATAGCACAAGGAGAAATCCCCTCACTTTCCTTCTTTGTCCCTAGAAACAAGGACTGGCACAGTGAAAGAAACTGACACTCTCCCTACCTACAGTTTTCTGTCCCTAGAAAAAATGTTTTTTTAAAGCACACTATAGCACAAGGAGAAATCCCCTCACTTTCCTTCTTTGTCCCTAGAAACAAGGACTGGCACAGTGAAAGAAACTGACACTCTCCCTACCTACAGTTTTCTGTCCCTAGAAAAAATGTTTTTTTAAAGCACACTATAGCACAAGGAGAAATCCCCTCACTTTCCTTCTTTGTCCCTAGAAACAAGGACTGGCACAGTGAAAGAAACTGACACTCTCCCTACCTACAGTTTTCTGTCCCTAGAAAAAAAGGTTTTTTAAAGCACACTATAGCACAAGGAGAAATCCCCTCACTTTCCTTCTTTGTCCCTAGAAACAAGGACTGGCACAGTGAAAGAAACTGACACTCTCCCTACCTACAGTTTTCTGTCCCTAGAAAAAATGTTTTTTTAAAGCACACTATAGCACAAGGAGAAATCCCCTCACTTTCCTTCTTTGTCCCTAGAAACAAGGACTGGCACAGTGAAAGAAACTGACACTCTCCCTACCTACAGTTTTCTGTCCCTAGAAAAAATGTTTTTTTAAAGCACACTATAGCACAAGGAGAAATCCCCTCACTTTCCTTCTTTGTCCCTAGAAACAAGGACTGGCACAGTGAAAGAAACTGACACTCTCCCTACCTACAGTTTTCTGTCCCTAGAAAAAAAGGTTTTTTAAAGCACACTATAGCACAAGGAGAAATCCCCTCACTTTCCTTCTTTGTCCCTAGAAACAAGGACTGGCACAGTGAAAGAAACTGACACTCTCCCTACCTACAGTTTTCTGTCCCTAGAAAAAATGTTTTTTTAAAGCACACTATAGCACAAGGAGAAATCCCCTCACTTTCCTTCTTTGTCCCTAGAAACAAGGACTGGCACAGTGAAAGAAACTGACACTCTCCCTACCTACAGTTTTCTGTCCCTAGAAAAAATGTTTTTTTAAAGCACACTATAGCACAAGGAGAAATCCCCTCACTTTCCTTCTTTGTCCCTAGAAACAAGGACTGGCACAGTGAAAGAAACTGACACTCTCCCTACCTACAGTTTTCTGTCCCTAGAAAAAATGTTTTTTAAAAGCACACTATAGCACAAGGAGAAATCCCCTCACTTTCCTTCTTTGTCCCTAGAAACAAGGACTGGCACAGTGAAAGAAACTGACACTCTCCCTACCTACAGTTTTCTGTCCCTAGAAAAAATGTTTTTTTAAAGCACACTATAGCACAAGGAGAAATCCCCTCACTTTCCTTCTTTGTCCCTAGAAACAAGGACTGGCACAGTGAAAGAAACTGACACTCTCCCTACCTACAGTTTTCTGTCCCTAGAAAAAATGTTTTTTAAAAGCACACTATAGCACAAGGAGAAATCCCCTCACTTTCCTTCTTTGTCCCTAGAAACAAGGACTGGCACAGTGAAAGAAACTGACACTCTCCCTACCTACAGTTTTCTGTCCCTAGAAAAAATGTTTTTTTAAAGCACACTATAGCACAAGGAGAAATCCCCTCACTTTCCTTCTTTGTCCCTAGAAACAAGGACTGGCACAGTGAAAGAAACTGACACTCTCCCTACCTACAGTTTTCTGTCCCTAGAAAAAATGTTTTTTTAAAGCACACTATAGCACAAGGAGAAATCCCCTCACTTTCCTTCTTTGTCCCTAGAAACAAGGACTCGCACAGTAAAACACACTGACACTCTCCCTACCTATCCTTCTCTTTCCCTAAACTAAAGGAATCCAGGTTAAGCAAGAAAGAAATAAATGTCACTGTCCCTGCCTATGCTTGTCTTTCCCTGCTCCGGAACACACTACACTAGGCCGCCGTGCTGGCGGCCTTTTATAGTGTGGGGCGTGTACTAAATACCCTCAGCAATAATTGGCCACAGGCATCCTGCCTGTGGCCAATCATTGCTCTCCTCGCTGCCGGCGCTGTGATTGGCCAAGCATGCGGGGTCACAGTGCATGCTTGGCCAATCACAGCGCCTGGATGACACTGCGATGGCGTAGTGCATTGTGGGCCGTTCGCGTCACTCGAATTTGGCGCGAACGGCCCAAATCGTTCGATCTTCGTCGAACGATCGAACAGCCGATGTTCGAGTCGAACGTATGTTCGACTCGAACACGAAGCTCATCCCTATTGGTGATCAGTGGAAAGAATGGCTCTTACATTGGTGGCCAATGAGAAGAATGCTTCTTACGTTGGTGATCAGAAGCAAAAATACCTCTCTCAATGGGGTCAGTGGGAAGAATTTCCATCTTACAGACAGCTAAAAAAAATAATTGGCTACATGCTGCTGGCTTTGCCAAATGATATTGGTTATGGAACTACAAAGACACCATCAAATGGGGGCTCATTCAACAAGGAACCCCTAGCAACCTCTGGAACTCTAGGGACTCCACGGGAACATTAGTCCGGAATGACTGGTTTAGCTGATCTGTCGAAGTCATGTGATCATCTCTTCTGGAATCACAGAGCTCTGTTGGTTGCATTAGGCAGAGAGACCTCAATGCGATACCATAGACTTACATTATGGAATGCATTTTATGAATGGGCTATATGAATGAGTATAACAGTGCATAAAAATGAATGTCCTCCTCAGTGTCACCTAACCCCAAATACTGAGAACAGGGCATCATTTGCACTTCCTCTGAGTGGGCATTACGATGGTGCCCTGTGCTGAAACTAGTTCTAATGTCACCCCCGCCTCGCCCAGCAAAGAGGAAGAGGACCCTGCAGCATCAAATGCATGGCCTGAAGACTTAAGAAAAATTAGGTTAAAAAAAAAAAAAAAAAGACATACTCTATATTCTACATGGCAAAAAGTTTGAGGCCACCTGGCCATTACGCCTATATGAGCTTGTTGGACATCCCATTTCAAGACTATGGCCGTTAATATGGAGTTGACTTCAACATTCACAGAACCCTTTACTGGAGACATCCCAACCCGATCCTTTGAAGGGATCTCCAGTTCTCCACGTACTTTACATTGAAAGATGAATTGCGATTGGCTTGGCCGAGATGATCTTGATTATCTTTCATAGATTTAACTAGAACGGCTCCCCTGGTGGCTGGTAATGAACATTGCACTTGTGGCTTCTGTACTTGTTCCTTCTTTCAGAAATACTTCATTCTCATCGCTATATTTGGCAAGAACAGAAGGTATGTTATCAATAAATCTTTCTATGGTACATTGCATACCAACCCTAAAATGTACAGAATGTGCTGAAGTGTTTACATCTACTACAGCAAAAAAATAATAATCCCATACTAATATAAAAGGCAAAACAACAAAAGAAAAACAACGCCTCCGCACTGTCCACAAACATGATCATCTTCTGAGCCTGAAGCAGCATTAAACCCCCTGACTGTCTTCTCTATCTCTCAGGGACTCTGTTGGTGAGAGAGCTCTGTGCCGAGTTCCTGGGTTTGTACACCTGCTGTGCCCATTATGGGGGGTTCCCACCATCCCTATGCTGAGTTCCTGGGTCTGTACACCTGCTGTGCCCATTATAAGGGGTTCTCACCATCCCTGTGCTGAGTTCCTGGGTCTGTACACCTGCTGTGCCCATTATAAGGGGTTCTCACCATCCCTGTGCTGAGTTCCTGGGTCTATACACCTGCTGTGCCCATTATGGGGAGTTCCCACCATCCCTATGCTGAGTTCCTGGGTCTGTACACCTGCTGTGCCCATTATAAGGGGTTCTCACCATCCCTGTGCTGAGTTCCTGGGTCTGTACACCTGCTGTGCCCATTATGGGGGGTTCCCACCATCCCTATGCTGAGTTCCTGGGTCCGTACACCTGCTGTGCCCATTATAAGGGGTTCTCACCATCCCTGTGCTGAGTTCCTGGGTCTGTACACCTGCTGTGCCCATTATAAGGGGTTCTCACCATCCCTGTGCTGAGTTCCTGGGTCTGCACACCTGCTGTGCCCATTATGGTGGTTTCCCACCATCCTTATGCTGAGTTACTGGGTCTGTACACCTGCTGTGCCCATTATGGGGGGTTCCCATCATCCCTATGCTGAGTTCCTGGGTCTGTACACCTGCTGTGCCCATTATAAGGGGTTCTCACCATCCCTGTGCTGAGTTCCTGGGTCTGTACACCTGCTGTGCCCATTATGGGGGGTTCCCACCATCCCTATGCTGAGTTCCTGGGTCTGTACACCTGCTGTGCCCATTATAAGGGGTTCTCACCATCCCTGTGCTGAGTTCCTGGGTCTGCACACCTGCTGTGCCCATTATGGTGGTTTCCCACCATCCTTATGCTGAGTTACTGGGTCTGTACACCTGCTGTGCCCATTATGGGGGGTTCCCATCATCCCTATGCTGAGTTCCTGGGTCTGTACACCTGCTGTGCCCATTATGGGGGGTTCCCATCATCCCTGTGCTGAGTTCCTGGGTCTGTACACCTGCTGTGCCCATTATAAGGGGTTCCCATCATCCCTGTGCTGAGTTCATGGGTCTGTACACCTGCTGTGCCCATTATAAGGGGTTCCCACCATCCCTGTGCTGAGTTCCTGGGTCTGTACACCTGCTGTGCCCATTATAAGGGGTTCCCATCATCCCTGTGCTGAGTTCCTGGGTCTGTACACCTGCTGTGCCCATTATGAGGGGTTCCCATCATCCCTATGCTGAGTTCCTGGGTCTGTACACCTGCTGTGCCCATTATAAGGGGTTCCCATCATCCCTGTGCTGAGTTCCTGGGTCTGTACACCTTCTGTGCCCATTATGGGGGGTTCCCACCATCCCTATGCTGAGTTCCTGGGTCTGTACACCTGCTGTGCCCATTATAAGGGGTTCCCATCATCCCTGTGCTGAGTTCCTGGGTCTGTACACCTTCTGTGCCCATTATGGGGGGTTCCCACCATCCCTATGCTGAGTTCCTGGGTCTGTACACCTGCTGTGCCCATTATAAGGGGTTCTCACCATCCCTGTGCTGAGTTCCTGGGTCTGTACACCTGCTGTGCCCATTATAAGGGGTTCTCACCATCCCTGTGCTGAGTTCCTGGGTCTGTACACCTGCTGTGCCCATTATGGTGGTGTCCCACCATCCTTATGCTGAGTTCCTGGGTCTGTACACCTGCTGTGCCCATTATGGGGGGTTCCCATCATCCCTATGCTGAGTTCCTGGGTCTGTACACCTGCTGTGCCCATTATGGGGGGTTCCCACCATCCCTGTGCTGAGTTCCTGGGTCTGTACACCTGCTGTGCCCATTATAAGGGGTTCCCATCATCCCTGTGCTGAGTTCCTGGGTCTGTACACCTGCTGTGCCCATTATAAGGGGTTCCCACCATCCCTGTGCTGAGTTCCTGGGTCTGACTCTGTACACCTGCTGTGCCCATTATAAGGGGTTCCCGTCATCCCTGTGCTGAGTTCCTGGGTCTGTACACCTGCTGTGCCCATTATAAGGGGTTCCCATCATCCCTATGCTGAGTTCCTGGGTCTGTACACCTGCTGTGCCCATTATAAGGGGTTCCCATCATCCCTATGCTGAGTTCCTGGGTCTGTACACCTGCTGTGCCCATTATAAGGGGTTCCCATCATCCCTATGCTGAGTTCCTGGGTCTGTACACCTGCTGTGCCCATTATGAGGGGCTCCCACCATCCCTGCACTGAGTTCCCAAGTCTGTACACCTGCTGTGGTCATTATGAAGGTTTCACACCATCCCTGTGCTGAGTTCCTGGGTCTGACCGCCTGCTATGCCCTTTACAAGTGGTTCCTACTACCTATGTGCTGAGTTCCCGGTCTGTACACCTGCTGTTCCCATTATAGGGGGTTCCCAACATTCCTTCATTGAGTTCCTGGGTCTGTACATCTGATGTGTCCATTATTGGGGACTCCTATCATCTTTGTATTGAATTCCCACCTGCTGTGCTCATTATGAGGGGTTCCTACCATCCCAGCTCTGAATTCCCAAGTCTGTGCACCGGCTGTGGTCATTATGAAGGGTTCCCACCATCCTTGCACTGGGTTCCTGGGCCTGAGCACCTGCTATGTCCTTTACAAGGGACTCCTACAACATATGTGCTGAGTTCCTGGGTCTGCATACCTGCTGTGCCCATTATGAGGGGTTCCCACCATCCCTGCATTGAGTTCCTGGGTCTGTAAACCTGCTGTGCCCATTATGAGGGGTTCCCACCATCCCTGTGCTGAGTTCCTGGGCCTGCATACCTGCTGTGCCCATTATGAAGGGTTCCCACCATCCCTGCATTGAGTTCCTGGGTCTGTGCACCTGCTGTGTCCATTATGAGGGGCTCCCATCATCTTTGCATTGAATTCCCTGGTCTGCATACCTGGTGTGCCTGTTACTAGAGTTTCCCACTATATGTGTTGCAAAACCCCCAGACTGGGAGCATTTACTTTGGGTCTTCTTCCTGATGGTCAACATCAAGTGAAGCCTAACAGAGCAAGTCACTTTTTTTTAGGCAGGTTTGTCAACCTCCCAAGGCATTTTTTTACTGACAAAACATGGGAAATTTACTAACAGAGAACATTTTTTTACTGCAAACTTGAAAAATGACACAGCCCCTATTAAAAAATCAAGACAATCGATATTTAAACAGTACATGGAAACACTGAAAATACACATAACAATTAATGTGCCTGATTTACACTTACAAAAGTCAGCAAAGCATGACAAATTATCAGCCCCTAATATTTACGGACAGTTGTAAAAGTCAATGATTTTTACAAACTTTCAGTAAACTTACTGATGTTTGGACACCCTGGTGTGAGGAGAAACCTGAAAGCTATCAATAAAGGAACTTCTGGGACAGGGGTGCCAGGGCCGTCTTTTCGCATGGGCACGCTGGGAAGTTGCCCGGGGGGGGGGGGGGGCACTTGCCTGAGGGGCCCCACCTGCCCAGCGACCCCCGAGAAATTTGTTGCGGGCCAGGCGGGTTGAAAGAGCGGGCGGCTCGGTTTGTGGGCGGGCGGGCGGGTGTGTGGCTCAGTGTGTGGGCGGGTGAGAGCAGGCTAGGTGTGAGTGGGTGGCTGGCCAATCAGTGATCCGGCGTGCAGGGGAGCAGAGAGATGACATCATCTCTCACCGCCCCCGCATCCCTGCAGTAACTTCCGCCCTCACTGTGCAGGCAGCGTGGGCAGCAGAGATATTACATTATTTCTCTGCTGCCTGACTCTGGGACCTAGAAGCAAGAGACAAGCAAAACACCACCTTAGCAGGCACGTGACAATCCGCAAGGTGTGGCAGGTGACGTAGCAAGTGACATTTCGCATGTGGTGGCAGGTGACGTAGCAAGTGACAATCCGCAATGTGTGGCAGGTGACGTGGCAAGTGACAATCCGCAATGTGTGGCAGGTGACGTAGCAAGTGACAATCCGCAATGTGTGGCAGGTGACGTAGCAAGTGACAATCCGCAATGTGTGGCAGGTGACGTAGCAAGTGACAATCCGCAATGTGTGGCAGGTGACGTAGCAAGTGACAATCCGCAATGTGTGGCAGGTGACGTAGCAAGTGACAATCCGCAATGTGTGGCAGGTGACGTAGCAAGTGACAATCCGCAATGTGTGGCAGGTGACGTAGCAAGTGACAATCCGCAATGTGTGGCAGGTGACGTAGCAAGTGACAATCCGCAATGTGTGGCAGGTGACGTGGCAAGTGACAATCCGCATCTGGTAGCAGGTGACGTGGCAAGTGACAATCCGCAATGTGTGGCAGGTGACCTGGCAAGTGACAATCCGCAATGTGTGGCAGGTGACCTGGCATGTGACAATGCGCAATGTGTGGCAGGTGACGTGGCAAGTGACAATCCGCAACATGTGGAGGAGCTCATAGGCCAACCATGCAATCTCTGACCATCTCCTGTTGCATGTCGCAGTTGAGACCCTCAACCTCCAATAAATTAACCACCACTGTAATAGTGAAACAATTGTGAAGGAAATAGGGATGGTTAAGCACTATGTAGCATTAGCCTTGTATGTTTTAAATGTCATAGGTATTGCTTGTGATCAGTTTTAATGGTCTTTGCAGAATACTTGAATTATTTCTCTTTGGTTTGTGAAGTATTGGAAAGCCAATGACAAGCGCCTTGACAGAGGGGGCCCTGGGTGCAGTTCACTCGAGGACTCTGGGTTGTTGTCAGGCCAAGTTAAACAGCCTGCAGAGATGTCCTGTGTATTATGTCCTGTAGGGCAGGGGTCTACTGCAGATAGTGAAGATACAGTATGAGATAACACGGTTCTCAGTAAAGTGCATGCAGGAGGGTGCACTGAAAGCTTGTCATACCATAATAACTGGAATACAGAGAGTCCCATCATGATAAATTTCAGTCTTTTTTATTTATTTTTTTAGAAGTCTTGTTGGACATTCCATTCCGAAACCCTGGCCAATAATATGGAGATTGGAGGGTGAGGAAAAGATGATCCGCACTCCGGTCGTCGCTCTTTAAAAAAATCGTCGTATTTAATAAAAAGCCACAGTGAACAAATGCAAATGAGAACAGTTGACGCGTTTCAGCCTATAAGGCCTTAGTCTTAACTATAACTAAGGCCTTATAGGTTGAAACGTGTCAACTGTTCTGATTTGCGTTTGTTCACTGTGGCTTGTTAATAAATACAACGATTTTTTAAAGAGCAACGACCGGAGTGCGGATCATCTTTTCCTCATTACTCTTTACTCAGCCAGCGACTGTGGATCGAGCACCCGGGAGCTCTGCTTTCTATGTGATGTATGGGTAGTAGCACTGACTTTTTTGTTTATATTCTGGAGATTGGAGGGTGCCTGTTTGTGCCTATTTATTCTGAGGTCAAGTGGTGATGTTGGATGAGAAAACCTGGCTCACATTCAGAATTCCAATTAATCCCAAAGAAGTTCAGTTGGGTTGAGGTCAGGGCTCTGTGCAGGAAACTTGAGTTCCTCCACACCAAACTGATCACACCATGACTTTATGGAGCTGGCTTTGTACACAGAGGCACAGTCATGGGGGAACAGAAAAGGGTCTTCACCAAACTGTTACCACAAGGTTGGAAGATCACAATTGTCTACAATGTCTTTGTGTGATATCGTTTTAACAGTACCCTTCACTGGAGACATTTGAACTCCATAATTTGAAGGGGCTCACATACTTTTAGCCATGTATTGTATGTCATTTGTGAAATAGATGTTTTTTTTTTGCAAAAGCACCCCAATTGAACCTAAAGGCTTCTCAACGCAACTCGGAAACAACTTATAACCTAGTCATAAGCATCTCCAGGCCATAAATGGATCATTTTATTTTGTTCAACCAACAGGTTAGAATCACTCACTAGGTCACACTTAACCCCTGCAGCGCCACCTAGTGGTTAACCCCTTCACTGCCAGTGTAATTTTTACAGTAACCAGTGCATTTTTATAGCACTGATCGCTGTAAAAATGACAATGGTCCCAAAATGGTGTCAAAAGTGTCCGATGTGTCCGCCATAATGTCGCAGTCACGATAAAAATCGCTGATTGCCGCCATAACTAGTAAAAAAAAAAAAAAAAAAAATGCCATAAAACGGTCTCCTATTTCGTAGAAGCTATAACGTTTGCGCAAACCAATCAATAAACGCTTATTGCCATTTTTTATTTTTTTTACCCAAATTTTTTTTTTTGTTTGGGAGCCACGTCGCACGACCGCACAATTTTCAGTTAAAGCGACGCAGTGCCGAATCGCAAAAAAGTCATTGACCACCAAAATGGTGCGGGGCTGAAGCGGTTAAAGAGGACCTTCCACCTTGTAGCCAAAAACCAAAATCCCCCACTCCAATTACTTTCCTGCTTGATATTCAAGAAACATTTGCTAGTCATTGGAGTCCAGCGTAGCCAACCTCCCATCCAAAGTTCTGCTACCTTTCCCTATCTGCTTGCTCTTAGGCCCCTTTCACACTGAGGCGTTTTTACCGCGTTTTCGCGGTAAAAATAGCGCTGTAAAATTGCTTGAAAAAATCTTGCCCCATCATTCTCAATGTGAAAGCCCTGAGGGCTTTCACACTGAGGCGTTTTGCTGGCTGTGCGTTGGAAAAAATCCTGCAAACAGCTTCTTTGGAGCATCTTTAGGACGCTAAAAATAACGCTGTAAAAACGCCTATCTCCATTGAAATTAATAAGTAACGCGGTAAAAACGCGGTAAAACACATAGTCGTTAGTGCTATTTTTACCGGTAAAAACGCGGAAAAAACACGGTAAAACACATAGGCATTAGCGCTATTTTACTGCGAACGCGGTAAAAACGCGGCAAAATCGTGGTAAAAAATGTCATCATTTTTTTTGCGTTTTTTCAATGCCTCAGTGTGAGAGTAGCCTTAGGCCCCTTTCACACTGGGGCGGTTTGCAGGCGCTATTTTGCTAAAAATAGCGCCTGCAAACCGAGCCTAAACAGCGGCTCCTGTCTCTCCTGTCTCCCTGAGGGCTTTCACACTGGAGCGGTGCGCTAACAGGACTTAAAAAAAAGTCCTGCTAGCCGCATCTTTGGAGCGGTGAGAGGAGCGGTGTGTTTATCGCTCCTCCACCGCTCCTTCCCATTGAAATGAATGGGATACCGCGGTAATACCGCCCGCAAACCGCGGCTGTACACACGGTCGGACTTTTTGCCAACAAACTTCAAAACGAGCAAGTTTGACAAAAAGTCCAACCGTGTGTACGCTCCATCAGACAAACTTTTTTGGTTTTCATCGGAAAAAAGTTCGATCTGCAAACGCCAAACTTTTCGCCAACAAAAGTCAGATGGAGCAAAGTCTGACCGTGTGTACAGAAATCCATCGGACTTTTGTCTGAGGTACAAATACGCATGCCCAGAACCAATGTTAAAATCAACCAACAATAGCAGAAGTTGACCAAAGGGTGGCGGTAAAGAGCAGAAAAGAGCAGAAAAAACACGTGATGTTGGAAAAGTTTTGGGAAAGTTTGCAGAAAAGTCCTGCCGTGTGTATGCTATGGGTGTGCCCGGCCAACTCCCTTCGGACAAAATTCCACGGAAAAGTTTGTTTGAAGTCTGACCGTGTGTACGAGGCTTAGGAAGCAACTCAAAGTAACCTAAAAGCAGCTTGAGGCAACTCAAAGGAAATAATAAACTAATCACATGAAGCAGTTCAAAAGCAAAAAAAAGCAATGCAGAAGCTCTGATGCCCAAGTACATGAACCCTTAAAGGATAGGCAACACCAATCCTCCAACCACTGCTGCTGTATGCCACTCCACTGCAGAGGGGGCATTTCCAGGCAGCCAAGGACACCACCCATTGCTGCCACCTGCTTCCTCTATCATGCTATGTGGGACCCAACATTGGACATTGCCACAGGAACACAGCCTGCGTTGGATTATATGACTCCATTAATAGGGACCAGAGAAGGTCCTTCTCTAAAACAGACAGATCGGCTCTCCATGGGTTGTTGTCACCGCATTTTGTACTTTCGGTCTCATGGTTCGTGTCATTTCACTGCACACAATTTTTGGCACCATTTTAGCATTCTAAATATAAATAGATTAATCAAACCGGTCTTACCAGTAAATCCACATTTTCTGAGAATCAAGCAATCAAAGAGCTTAAATCCCATTTAGGCATGTCCTATTTAAACCGTGCGTCTGTTCTAAAAAGTACCTGTTCAAAAAACTGCACCGAAATTAAAGCAAGAGTGTCCAACTTGTGGAGCTGGACTCTTAAGCCTTGTACACACGATCGGATTTTCCGACAGGAATTGTGCGATGGCAGGCTGTTGTCGGAAAATCCGACCGTTTGTACGCTCCATCGGACAATTGTTGTCGGATTTTCCGCGGACAAATGTTGGATAGCACTCTTTAAAATTTTCCGACAACAATTGTGTGTCGACGGATTTTCCAAATGCGTGTACAGAAGTCCGTCGGACAAAACTCCAAAGTACAAACACGCATGCTCAGAAGCATGCTCACCATAACACAACGTTAGCAGAAGTTGCCCAAAGGGTGGCGCTAAAAAGTTGAAAAAACACATATTTTTGTGTTTGTTGGCCGACAATTCTTTGCCGTTTGTATGTTCACGGCCAACGCCCTTCGGACAAAAGTCCTACGCTTTGTCCGATGAAAATCCGATCGTGTGTACGAGGCTTAAAGTGACACTAAATGTTCACTTTTTTTTTTTTAAATAACAAACATGTCACACTTACCTCCACTGTGCAGTTGGTTTTGCACAGAGTGGCCGCAATCCTCGTCTTCTGGGGTCCCATGGCGGCTCTTGCGGCTCCTCCCTGCATCAGATAACCCCCCCTGGGAAGCTCTCCCCCGAGCGGGTTACCATGCAGGCGCGCTCCTGTGTCATACTCTCGGCGTCCATAGTCTATGACTCGGCCCTGCCCCCCGGCGCCTGTGTCAGTGGATTTGATTGACAGCAGCGGGAGCCAATGGCTGCGCTGCTATCAATCTATCCAATGAAGAGCCGAGAAGCAGTGGAGAGAGCAATGCGGGATCACGCCCACTGAAATATGGAGCTCAGGTAAGTAAAACGGGGGGGGGGGGGGGCTGGGGGGCTGGACAGTGCAAGGTGTTCTTTCACCTTAATGCATAGGATGCATTAAGGTAAAAAAACACAAAGGTTTACAACCCCTTTAAAGCTGGCCATACATTATACAATATTCCTTTAGATTTACCAAAACCCAATAATATGAGGTCAAACCCAAACACTTTCAATTTGTATGCAATCGGGCAAGGCCCTTACTCTACATAGTTGAAGGTAAACCTAAAAGAAATTGAATAATAAAATTGTAGAATGTATGGCCAGCTTCAGGTCTAATGTCCGGAAGGGGCGGGGGGTGATAAGCTCTTTATGCAAAAAAGTTTGTTTTAAATGGAGCTCTTCTCAGGAGTCAGAGACACTGAGCAGGAAACATAACAATTGCAAAGGCTTAGGAAAAAAGCGAGAAAACTGGCCAAATGTGCTAATAAAATAAGTGGTTGACACCACACTAAGGAAGGCCTGGCACTCCCCGCAACAGGCCCAGGATGTGAGAGCCAATGTCAGGGCTCCGCACTTATACAGAGACCAAGGTTTTTGTGATCTCAGGGTGGCACACCACCAGACCAATAGCGAGGCAGAATCTGACAATTACATTCTCCCTCGGCGCTTAGCAGATCGTTGAATACTGCCTCAGACGATCTGCGCATGCGCCGTGTATGACATCACTGCAGCTGATCAATATATCAGCTGCATTGACGTTGGTTACTGCGCATGCGCATACCCATCGGAGGCATTTTTCGAGGGGGGGGGGCATTTCTCGATAGAACACCGTCCCTTCCTTTAGCCCTTAATATTCTATATGTAGTTCTTATTATCTTAATCAAAAAATTAAGGAAGACCTAATGAACAAGGAGTTCTTGTCTATGCTTTCTGCCAGTTTATATATATCCTTCAATTATGTTTATATAGATCCTCCTGAAGAAGCGGTGCTAATCGCGAAACCAGTTGAGGCTGTTGCCTTCTCCACTCCAAATAGATGGTGATGGTGGCCTGGCCACCTATATATGCTATTTAATTGTCGTGGGGTTGGCCTATGTTTTTAATGTAACTGTAATTTGTTTTCTTTTTTATGTAATAAATATATTTTTGTATGACCTTAGTGTCGTTCCATCAGTGCCTAGAAAAATAAAATTCCTTCTCTATTGATCATCTTTGGGTGGTATGGCATTAGCAACCATCACCCCTTGTTCATTAGGTCTTCCTTCATTAATTACTATGGATGATGGCACTAATTTTTGTTTTTGATTATTTGTTCTATCTGAGGCTATACTCAAAATTAGCTTAATCAAAAAATGGAAATCTAGTGCACTTCCCAGCGTTACTGAAGTCAGTGGGATTAATGGTGCCCCATCGTTGGTGTTAGTGGGAGGACTAGTGCCTAGTGTTAATTTTGGCATCGAATTTTGATTTAGTTTTAATTATAGTCTTTTGACTAAAATGGCATTTTAGTTTTAGGCCACTTTCACACTGAGGCGCTTGAAAAACTGCCAGTAAAACACTGAGCGCTTTTCAGGCGCTTTTGAAGCGCTTTCAATTCATTTCAATGGAGAGGGAAGTTTTTTCAGCGCACTGCCCCAGTGTGAAAGCATTCATTGATTTTAATGGAAATAAGTTTTCAGGCGCTTTTTTTAGCATGAAGACACCTGAAAAGCGCCTCAGTGTGAAAGTGGTCTTAGTCCCATTTTAGTCATCATTTGCAATTGTTTTTGTTTTAGCCGTATTTTAGTCGACTAAAATCTCCAGTAAATTTTAGACAAAAAATAATAATTTTAGTCAACTAAAATCAAATGTGTTTCGTGAATAGGTAGCCAGCCATCAGAGTAAGAAGTGGCTCTGTAGGTAAAGAGGATGGGAGAGAAGCAGCACCAATCTAAGCGCCAAGCATTGTAGATATCAATGGAGGAATAGTGCTGCATTGATGGTGTCAGTGGGAGGAATGGTGCTCCATTATTGGTGTCAGTGGGAGGAATAGTGCTCCATCATTGGTGTCACTGTGAGAAATAGTGCCCCATTAATAGTGTCAGTTGGGGGACTTCTACCCCATTGTTGATATCAATGGGAGGAATAATGCCACATTGATGGTGTCAGTGGGAGCCGGGAGGAATGGTGCCCCATCATTGGTGTCAGTTGCTGGACCAGATAAAGGCAAAGGGCCAAATTCTGTGCCTGGGCCGCCGTTTGGAGACCACTACATTGCTGTAAAACATACATCTTATCACATGTTACCTAAAAAGCTGTGTGTTGTGGTGCAATGCATTAAGAAAAAAAGGGAGACAAGTCAGTTTTTTTCATGTTTTAATGTGTGCTGTCAGACCATTCAACATGATAACATATCAATACATAGTGTGGATTGGCTCTTGGAATTAAAATGTTTCTTCCTTTTCCTTGCAACTCACAGCACTCCCCTTCTATTTATGTCCACAGAATTGAGGGATTGCTCTGCATAATATGTCGATTTATCCATTACTATTTACAGTTTGCTATAGCAGTATTTATGAGAATATATATATATATATATATGTAGAAAGCGAGGTAAATCAATAAAACAGATAAAAACTGCAACATTAATTTACATCAAACAGCGCTAAAAAATTAAACCTAAAATAATAAATAGACTCGTGGACAAGCCACTGATAAAAGTCTCAAACGTAGTGTTATGACAGAGTCAGTCCAGAGAATAATGAGGTGAGTATCAACAATTGTCCATATGTGTGCACCTTCCACCAACACAGAAATCAATTGTAATCCACCGCGTGATGTAATAATCCCCTCTGGGGTTCAAACTCACCGGAACCACAATAAAAATGTGCCTTCAGTAATAAGGAAAAGAAAGAATTCAGGATAAAAGAATTCATTACCTGCAATACAGCCTATGTAGTATATGCCTTGCAATGCCCATGTGGTTTAATTTATATTGGCCGTACTAAGAGACTTCTGCGAATCCGTATTGCTGAGCACATAGCCAACATTAAGTTAGGCTTCAAGGACCACAATGTGTCACTACATTTTAAGCTGTACCACAATCAGGACCCCTCTGGGTTAAAATTTTGGGGTATTGATCATCTCAAACCCTTTTGGAGAGGATCAAACCTTGTACGAGAACTCTCTAAACGTGAAACCCAGTGGATCTTCTTGATTGACACACTCTCTCCGAAAGGGTTGAATGTTGATTTAGACATAAATTGTTTTATTAGTGATCTTTAAGTCTTATCCTTTTTAGGGTAGGCAACATTTTATTTTCTGGTTTTATTTGATATTTAACATCAATTCAACTTATAGGCACTACTGTCATTTTAATAAGACACATATTTATTTATTTTATATGTTATCTTATATATTGTGATCCTATTTCTACCTTTATTTTATATATATATAGATATATATATCTATATATGTGGGGTACCCCCATATTTTTATAAATATTTTTATAAATATTTTTATAATTATTTTATATATATATATATTTTTATTCATTGTCTGTCATGATTTAATTTATTTTTATCATGGTTAGCTATTTTTGGCTGTTTTTTATTTAAGTTATTGGCCATAGTCCTATTATCTATTTTTATCTATTGATTATGATCTATTGATTGGTTCACTGCTATCTGTTACATTAGCCCTAGCCGGCCCTGCTGACAGTATGTCTTTGGTGATATTGTTTGGTTATGCGTTTTCCGCTCTCTCCCACTGACATTATTAATATATTCAGCATGTGCTGCGTTTAATAGATGTAACATTATAGATAATAACTATTCATCGATTATCTGATGATAAAACAATTACCATATCACTATGCACTTTTAGCCATTGATATTCATGGTATGAGTATTAGTTACTCTGATATATATGTATATATATATATATACTTCATAGTATTATCAGCGACTATGGTACATATACACTGAAGATGATTAATATTAACATATCTCTCTGTCAGTTCCGTTTATTCTAACATTGTTTTTCCAACTATGGCTTTGTATACTGTGTTATCCCGCAGCCATTGTTACCGTATGATGTATGTTTACATTGTTTTTAATATTCACCTCCGCGCTCTATGTATAAGAGGGTATGTCATCAGCGACCTATCAGGCGACAGATGCTAGTACCTGTCATCTGTTGCCGCGGACGCTGATTGGCGATTACTCTATGAGCAGGGGGATTTATGGATCGTGTTCACGTCGTTTGGTTACGCCCTCTGTCGAAGTCAGATGACGAAACGCGTCAGGGCGTAACTACGACAACACACGACCCGGAAGTGACGAGTGCGCTCCAAGGTTGCGTTCCACCGCCCTTCAACTCTACCCAGGAAGTGTCTGCAGGACTTGCGAACGCTCTGAGAGACGGCTGATTACGGTGATAGCGCCCTCTGAGGCCTCGATATGCTCATTTTTTTGCTTAATTTTTGTACGTAGTTTATTAAAGGGGTCTCCTGATGTATGGGAAGCAGTTTGTTTAATAAACAGGATTACGCTATGTTTGCTGTTATTTTCCATTATTATATGAGCTGCTGTGGAGCCCAGTGCATTGGTGGATCTTTGTAAGGAGTGACGAGCCACGACAGAGTAGCAGATGTTTCCTTATTACTGAAGGCACATTTTTATTGTGGTTCCGGTGAGTTTGAACCCCAGAGGGGATTATTACATCACGCGGTGGATTACAATTGATTTCTGTGTTGGTGGAAGGTGCACACATATGGACAATTGTTGATACTCACCTCATTATTCTCTGGACTGACTCTGTCATAACACTACGTTTGAGACTTTTATCAGTGGCTTGTCCACGAGTCTATTTATTATTTTAGGTTTAATTTTTTAGCGCTGTTTGATGTAAATTAATGTTGCAGTTTTTATCTGTTTTATTGATTTACCTCGCTTTCTACATTTTGTTTCTTTTTCAACGGCTGCTTAGTTATTTAAAATATTTTGAGTTGATCATTATATTTTATGTATATTTAGATATACTGCTGCTAATATTGTGGGATTGAATTGGCGCTAAGTGTGTGCTCCACTAGGCCTTTTATTGAACATACATCCTCCATTTTATATATATATATATACCTATGTTGCAGTTGTCTATCCTGAATATTGAGGTACATCAGTGGACACGCCTTTTCATCCTCACATGCTCCCCCGGTGGCTTACTGTCAGCTCCACCCCTTCAGCTCCCGAGTCAGACATATCCCGTGGCCGAGTCCTGAGAGATCACTTTTTGGAACCTTGGCTTTGCCGATTTGTAAGTATGGGGCTCTTTTAGGATATTTTTTGTGTAATATATACACTTTTAATTGATACTTTGTTTTTTAGATCTACTGCATACAAAGATCTACTCCTGAAGAAGCGAGCAGTGGCTGGCGAAACGCGTTGAGTCATAGATGCTTGTATATATCCAATACAATAACACATGTGAATGTTTTTAAGCAATTTGTCATTATGCTACCTTCAATAGCTTAGCTTTTATGTCCATGTATTTACTTGTGATTTCAATAAACTATGTAACCATGTTTATTTCTACTTTTGTTGGCCCCCGTGCTCACCTCACTCAAAGTCACATGGGCTATTTTTGCTTTCTTGGAATTTTAATGGACATGAAAGTGTAGGTTTTATTAAAATAATGTGTCAGGTTAAGCCGTTTTTTAGGTGTAACATTTTATTAGTTCTCAGTTCAAAAGTTCCATCCACCCCCCCCCCCCCCTCCTTATTTAGCAGTAACAAGAATAATGTGATAATTGTGATAAGGGACATTGTGCAGAGGAAAATGTCCAATGTTTCACTAAATACACTGCTCAAAAAAATTAAAAGGAACACTTTGAAAACACATCAGATCTCAATGAGGAAAAATCTCATGCTGGATATCTATACTGATATGGACGGGGTAATGTGTTTGGAATGAAAGGATGGCACATCATTTGATGGAAATGAAAATTATCCACCTACAGAGGGCTGAATTCAAACGCACTATAAAAATCAAAGTAAAAAAATGATGCAGCAGACACTTTCAATGGTCCTCAGTAGTATGTATGGCCCCCAAGTGCTTGTATGTATGCCTGACAACATCAGAGCATGCTCCTAATGAGACGATGGATGGTGTCCTGGGGTATTTCCTCCCAGATCTGGACCAGAGCATCACTGAGCTCCTGAACAGACTGAGGTGCAACCTGGTGGCACCAGATGGACCGAAACATAATGTCCCAGAGGTGTTCTGATGGATTTAGGTCAGGGGAGTGTGGGGGCCATTCAATGGTATCAATTCCTTCATCCTCCAGGACCTGGCTGCATGGCTCTCGCCACATGAGGCCGGGCATTGTCGTGCACCAGGAGGAACCCAGGACCCACTTCACCAGCGTAGGGTCTGATAATGTGTCCAAGGATTTCATCCTGATACCTAATGGCAGTCAGGGTGCCATTGTGTAGCCTGTAGAGGTCTGTGTACCTCCATGGATATGCCTCCCCAGACCATCACTGACCCACCACCAAACCGGTCATGCTGAACAATGTTACAGGCAGCATAAAGTTATCTGCGGCTTCTCCAGACCCTTTCATGTCTGTCACATGCTCAGGGTGAATCTGCTCTCATCTGTGAAAAGCATGGGGCACCAGTGGCGGACCTGCCAATTCTGGTGTTCAATGGAAAATGCCAATCGAGCTCCACGATGCCGGGAGGTGAGCACAGGGCACACTAGAGGACATTGAGCCCTCAAGCCACCCCCATGAAGTCTGTTTCTGATTGTTTGGTCAGAGACATTCACACCAGTGGCCTGCTGGAGGTCATTTTGTAGGGCACTGGCAGTGCTCATCCTGTTCCTCCTCTCACAAAGGAGCAGATACCGGTCCTGCTGATAGGTTAAGGACCTTCTACGGCTCTGTCCAGCTCTCCTAAAGTAACTGCCTGTCTCCTGGAATCTCTTCCATGCTCTTGAGACTGTGCTGGGAGACACGGCAAACCTTCTGGCAATGACACGTATTGATGTGCCATCCTGGAGGAGTTGGACTGCCTGTGCCACCTTTATAGGGTCCATGTATCACCTCGTGCTACCAGGAGTGACACTGACCCTAGCCAAATGCAAAACTAGTGAAAAACAGTCAGAAAAGATGAGTAGGGAAAAAAAATGTCAGTGGCCTTCTCCTGTAAAACCCTTCCTGTTTTGGAGGTCGTCTCATTGTTGCCCATCTAGTAATCTAGTAATTTTATTAACACCAAAGCAGCAGAAACTGATTAACAACCCCCTCTGATACTTAGCTGACCAGATCAATATCCCAGGAGATTAATTCACTTGATGCTATAAAGTAAAACCTTGGTTTGAGAGTAACTTGGTTTGAGAGCGTTTTGCAAGACAAACTAAATTTTTAAATACATTTTGACTTGATATACAAGCAATGTCTTGATATACAAGTAGAATCACGTCACAACTGAGTATACAAGAGAAGAGAGGCGCCTCTAAGTGTAGCAATATGGTTACAGTAAATGAAGGTACAATATTAAAGCGGAGGTGGTGCGGAAAAAAAATATTAAAAGCCAGCAGCTGCAAATACAGCAGCTGCTGACTTTTAACATATGGACACTTACCTGTCCTGGAGTCCAGCGACGTCCTCAGCAGAGGATGAGCAATCGCTCGTCACTCTGCTGCCCCCACCGCCATCCTCGGTGAGGGAACCAGGAAGTGAAGCCTTGCGGCTTCATGCCCGGTTCCCTACGGCGCATGCGCGAGTCGCGCTGCGCCATTCTGAATGGTCCCCTGTGTTCTGGGAGCCGAGTGTCTCCCAGAACACAATGGGTACTCTGCGGGAAGTGACGTGCTTCCCGCAGATTTCCCGCAGAGAGGACTCCCGGAAGTGGGTGCAAATACTTGTCTTAGACAGGTATCTGCACCCCCCTCCCCCCTGAAAGGTGTCAATTGTGACACCGGAGGGGGGGAGGGTTCCGATCAGCGGAAGTTCCACTTTAGGGTGGAGCTCCGCTTTAAGCAACATATTGCTACACTTAGAGGCGTCTCTCTTCTCTTTTATACTCTGTAACTCCTGCTGGATTTTGCTTCTAATTCCCTTGCGGAGGCTTCCATTTGTGGATGGACATTTTATGGTTACACAGTGTTATTGCTATAATCTTTTTATATGGACTATAAACTGAAGGATTTATGAATAAATGGTTGTGGAACGAATCATCCGAGTTTCCATTATTTCTTATGGGGAAATTTGCTTTGATATACAAGTGCTTTGGATTGCAAGGATGTTTCTGGAACTAATTATGCTCGGAATCCAAGGTTTTACTGTACTCTGATCAAAAAGTGTTCCGTCTTTGTGTATTTCCAACCCATATATATGCAAATTATAAGTTTGTTTTGTTTTTGATAATTGCTTGTCTTCATTGGGATGGGTGGGGGACAGAGAAGTGTATGGATGTCGGTCTGAGGGAGAACCCGTTCCTGGTAGAGCGGCAGGATATTGCAGGAGCCCCAGGAGGCGGCTCATCAGACAAGTCTTACTTACCCGGGGGTCAGCAGGGGGGCCACTGCAAGCCACTTAGGATGCTAATACTGAGTCAATACTAATGGTCTCCAGCCAGGTACATGGCCCCCATTATCACCTCCATTAATACTTATGTTACTAAGTGGTGTTAATTTGTACAAACTGTCATCTAAAACAAGCAAACTCTAAGCTGGACACACATTTTTTAGGCATCAGTCTTCTTATATGTGATCGGAATTTGGAATTTTATTCTACAGTACATGCGGCACATGTTCTCTTTTCAATTCATTAGAAATTCTGATTAGATGTACAGTTGTGCTCATAAGTTTACATACCCTGGCAGAATTTATGATTTCTTGGCCATTTTTCAGAGAATATGAATGATAACACAAAAACTTTTCTTTCCCTCATGGTTAGTGTTTGGCTGAAGCCATTTATTATCAATCAACTGTGTTTACTCTTTTTAAATCATAATGGCAGCAGAAACTACACAAATGGCCCTGATCAAAAGTTTACATACCCCAGTTCCTAATACCGTGTATTGCCCCCTTTAACATCAATGACTTGAAGTCTTTTGTGGTATTTGTTGTTGAGGCTCTTTATCTTCTCAGATGGTAAAGCTGCCCATTCCTCTTGGCAAAAAGCCTCCAGTTCCTGTAAATTCCTGGGCTGTCTTGCATGAACGGCACGTTTGAGGTCTCCCCAGAGTGGCTCAATGATATTGAGGTCAGGAGACTGAGATGGCCACTCCAGAACCTTCACTTTATTCTGCTGTCCCATGCGCAGCTTCCTGGCTGATGAATGCAAATGTTCCTCCAGTATTTTTTGATAACATACTGCATTCCATTCATCTTGCCATCAATTTTGACCAAGTTTCCTGTGCCTTTGTAGCTCACACATACATGCCCAAAACATCAGCGATCCACCTCCGTGTTTCACAGTAGGAATGGTGTACCTTTCATCTAGGGCTTGTTGTCTCCTCTCCAAATGAAGCGTTTATGGTTGTGGCCAAAAAACGTAATTTTGGTCTTATCTCTTCAAATGACTTTGTGCTAGAAGGTTTGAGGCTTCTCTCTGTGCTGTTTGGTGTATTGTAAATTGGATACTTTGTGGCATTTGCATAGTAATGTATTTTTTCTGGCCAGTCGACCATGCAGCCCATCTTTCTTCAACTGCCTCCTTATTGTGCATCTTGTACAGCCACACCACCAGGGATGAGCCGAACACCCCCCTGTTCGGTTCGCACCAGAACCTGCGAACAGACAAAATGTTCATGTGAACTTTAGATCCCTATTAAATACAATGGACTCAAACGTTCAAAATCTAAAGTGCTAATTATAAAGGCTAATATGCAAGTTATTGTCCTAAAAAGTGTTTGGGGACCTGGGTCCTGCCCCAGGGGACATGTATCAATGCAAAAAGAAGTTTTAAAAACTGAAGTTTTTTCGGGAGCAGTGATTTTAATAATGCTTAAAATGAAAACATAAAAGTGAAATATTCCTTTAAATTTCGTACCTGGGGGGTGTGTATGATATGCATGTAAAGTGGCGCATGTTTCCCGTGCTTAGAACTGTCGCTGCACAAAGTGTCATTTTTGAAGGAAAAAAAGTAATTTAAAACTCACTCGCGGCTATTAATGAATTGTCGGCTCCCGGCAATACATACAAAAGTCATTGATAAAAAAAAAAAAAAAAGCGTGGGGGTCCCCCACAATTCTATTACCAGGCCCTTCAGGTCTGGTATAGATATTAAGGGGAACCCCGCCGCAAATTTAAAAAAAAAATGCGTGCGGTTCCCCCCAAATATCCATACCAGGCCCTTCAGATCTGGCATGGATTTTAAGGGGAACTCCACCTGAAATAAAAAAAAATGGCGTGGAGTTCCCCCAAAAATCCATACCAGACCCTTATCCGAGCACGCAACCTGGCAGGCCGCAGGAAAAGAGGGGGGACGAGAGAGCGCCCCCCCCTCCTGAACCGTACCAGGCCACATGCCCTCAACATGGGGAGGATGTCCCCATGTTGATGGGGACAAGGGCCTCATCCCCACAACCCTTGCCCGGTGGTTGTGGGGGTCTGCGGGCGGGGGGCTTATCGGAATCTGGAAGACCCCTTTAACAAAGGGGACCCCCAGATCCCGGCTACCATTTCATGAAGAAAGTGTCAAAAAATGTAAAAAAAAAAACACACAAACACCTTGGAAAAGTCCTTTATTAATAAAAAAAAAAACAAAAAAAAACAAACATTCCAGCGGTGAAATCCAGTGTCCCGCGGCGATCCGATGTCCAGCGCTGTCCGTCATTGGCTGAGCCTGAGCGGACCTGATGGGGAACTTCCTCCGCAGTCTATTACATGTATAGACCCGCCCCTTCTAAAGTTCCCCATCAGGTCCGCTCAGCCAATTACTAGGTGTAAGGCTGAGGACCTGATGCAGAACATGAGAAGGGGCGGGTCTATTCATGTATTACAAAGTGAGGGAAGTTCCTCATCAGGTCCGCCCCCTCGGTATGTCAGACCCTGCCTACATCATTGGCCTGAGCGGGGAACTTCCTTCACTGTGTAATTTAAATTTACACAGTGAAGGAAGTTCCCCATCAGGTCCGCTCAGGCCAATGACGTAGGCGCGGTCTTGTGTCAACTTGTGTGCATGTTATCAGGCCAAAAATCACCAGGGTATGTAAACTTTTGATCAGGGTCATTTGGGTAGATTCTGTTGCCATTATGATTTAAAAGGGTAAACACAGTTTATTGATAATAAATGACATCAGCCAAACACTAACCATAAGTGGAAGAAACGTTTTTGTGTTATTCATATTCTCTGAAAAATGGCCAAGAAATCATAAATTCTGCCAGGGTATGTAAACTTATGAGCACAACTGTATATCTAATCAGAATTTCCAATGAATTTTTATCAATAACTGTTTTATTTGAAGCCACATCAGTTACAATTATAATGCATTGGTCTTACAACAAACAGAATAATTGCTTTTTCTTCTTGGTTACATGTTTGTAATAATTCCTGAGTGTGCCAGCACCGCACATCTAGCATCTATGCAGATTACTGATCTCATCAGATTATCTTAACATTTACGTACCGTGCTGTCAACCAAACCTTTAAACCGATAAGGCTATTAGATATTCAAGTATATGGGTCCCCTAGGGACTCCCAGATAAACGGAAAGAGTAGAGAGGAAAAAGAAGAGAGAAGAGAAAAAAAAAAAAAAAAAGGGAAAAATGAAAGGGAAAGAAGAGAGGGAAGAGGGAGAGAGAAGATGGGGGAGAGAGGGGGAATGTCATCAAAGTATACCTGGCTCTGAGTCACCGTGGTCCTCCCGGCGGCGCCACAGCTCCCAGACCATGTTGTGTGCGTCAAGGTGATCATGAATCCTCGCCGTCATCCTCTCCATTGATTCTACATCCCTAATCCTGGCGTACAGCGCTCCCTCTGAAGGGGGGGAGCTGCGCTTCCAGTTCAGTGCCACCAAGCAACGAGCTGCCGTAAGGACATGTCTGGCTAGTTTCTTGTATGGGCGAGGGGCCTTCAGAGATATCAGTCCCAGCAGGAAAAATTTGGGGGTGAATGGTACTTCCGTTTCTAGGAGGTGAGTCTCCAATGAATTTTAATGCGTTTTTGCATGCAGTTTTCATGGGTTTTGCGTTTTCTTTTTTTCTCTATAACAAACTGTGAATAGCTGATTGTTAAGGAGCAAGGCGCAAAGCCGGCCGCCGCGTCCCTAACAACCGGTGAGTCATCAGCTGATGACTCATCGGTTGTTAAAGAGGAACTGCAGCCTGCTCACATAATTTGTAATAAAAACATCTTTGCCATTCTGAAGCTTCCCTCCAACCACTTTGCATATTATTTTATATATATCATAGAGAAATTATGCAACAGAGTGCATTGGGGGATGCCCCCTTGGACTTTGTATGGCAGAGAAAGATAATAATGTGAATCGTATTGGGTAAAAACGGCACAATAAGTACCTGCTTTATTAATGTAGAAAAGATAAAAAAGGGCAATGTGTACAGACACAGGTTCACTTTAAGTATACAATGGAACAATATACCAATGAATCATCGTAACATAGAACATATAAAATTAGCCCAAAACTGTAGATCCAGATTGATACTCAAAACAAATTGTAGTAAACCAGTTGGATTCACATACCCAACATGTTTCGGAAATTATAGCATAAATATGCGTCTTTTCCTTCATCAGGGTTGGTATTGTAGTTTTATTATCCATTTATTTCTTTTTTTATATACTGCGATTCTGTACTTGCCAAATATGCTGCAGAAATCTCCCTCCACTGAGTCTGGCTGCAGCCATTTTAACTGTGGGCAGTGGAAGCTGCTGCCTGTTCACTTCCTGGATTTACACAGACACACAGAGGCACACCTCCAGCTCTGCAGCTCTCATTATCCTTCTTATGACTCATCCCCCCTCCCTTCCTGGCAAACTCTCACGAGTGAGAAAGAGAGAGAGCTGTGCATGATGTCATAAGCCTAGGCTTTTTACCAGACAAGAAACAGGAAGTGGGCTGTATAAGGTATTTACTGGCAGGAAAAAAAAATATTTTCCATCCAAAGTTAAAACAACAAGGGCAGAAGATTTAATAGATGGAAAGATGAAAAAATTACTGAAGTTCCGCTTTAAGGACATGGCAGCGTTCTGCTGAAAACTCCAACTCGCCAAAATCTTCAACTACGTTACTTCCGGTGAGTCTCCAGCAGCAATAATTGGAGATTTTGATGAGTTAGCTGTTTTCGCAGAACACCAGGTAAGGAGGAAAAAAGTTGTCGCCGCCTTGGAGGCGGCCATGTTGTTGGTTACTAGCAGGCGGACTAACAATGTCCACTCATTATATGGTGTACCTTAGTGTATACACTGCCAGTGTTCTGTAAAAACAGCCAACTCGTGGAAATCTCCAATTATTGCTGCTGGAGACTCACCGGAAGTAATGTGGTTGGAGAGTTGGAGTTTTCGCCAGAACACGACTTCCCAGCCCGCTCCTTAACAACCAGCTATTCACAGTTTGTTGAAGAGAAAAAAAAAACTTGCATTTTTGGTACTGTTCTAGTTCTACTGAAGTCTACATGCAAAACGCAATCTGCTGTGGAAAAAAAAGTCCCTGACACGTTACAAAAAAATCACCAGCTGAAAACCGCATGGATGTGAACGTGTACCATAGGAAACCATGTTAAATGGACTGCAGTGCAATTCTGCAAAAACGCATAGGCGTGAACCGAACCTCAGTTCTGTGCAGCAAGACAAGTGAGACACCTGCAGCCCTCCGGCGCCCCCTGTGGTCAGAATCAGATGGTCCCATGTTTGTTCAGCATCCCTAGCCGGCTTAGTCCTGACTAGGTGTAATCACGCTGGTTTCTGCAAGCCATAAGCCCTGTCTGGTCATACCCTCCCCCGGTTATGTGTTAATATCCTGTTGTTACTGATGTTGTCTCCCAGCCGTTAAGATTTACCAGTAGCTGGGACGATAAGAGCGTTCTTTAGAATTTACAATCATTAAAGGTGAATTCCAGGAAGCAACATTTGCATCTAAACTGTCCCCCCAGCATGAGGCGTAGAAATAATGACAACTCACACTTCTACCTTGCAGCACTGGGGTCCTCCATTCCAATTCCATTCATGACACTACCTGCATGGAGTTTGCATCTTCCCCTTGTACTTGTGTAGGTTTCCCCCGGGCACTCCGGTTTCCTCCCACGCTCCAAAGACATGCTGGAAAGTTAATTGGCTGCTGTCCAAATTGGCCCCTAATATAGGGTGACCAGACATCCCCGGTTTCCGGGGACAGTCCCCGGATTGAGGACACTGTCCCCGGTTTTGTCCCCGGATTGGATTTGAACAGGGGCTGGGACAATTTCAAAGACAGCCAGTGCAGAATAAAAAAGAAAAAAAAGAAAATCTGAATTACACCCCCCCCCCCACTCCACTGCACCCCCCCATTATCTGTGCCCCTTTCTGATGATCATGTGCTGGTCGGAGAGGAGTAAATATTTCTTCAGATGGGCACTGGCAGACCACTGGCCGGGCGCATGAGCCCGCCCCTAATCTTCATGCAGGGCGCCGGACGACTGGATTCTAATGTTTTTTTTTTGAAGCACATGATTAGAGCCTGAGGCTCTAATTGGCTCCAAAAAGGGTGGGGGGTGGACCCAGGCCCAGGGCCGCCATCAGGAATTTTGGGGCCCCTTACACAGCTTCAGGCATGGCCCCCTGGAGCAGAGGAGAACCGGGGGGGGGGGTGCTGCCGCGAATTGAGAAGGGGGGAGGTGCTGCCGCTGCGAATTGTTGAAGTCGGGGGGCTTTGGGTGCTGAAGAACAAAAAAAGAACAACAAAAAATAAGGGGGGGGGTTGCCATCCGGGGCCCTGGGGAACTCTGGGCCCCTTACAAAAAAAAGAAAAAAAATATTTTTTTTTAATAAAAAATACATTAAAAAAATAATGGGGACCTCCGGGCCTCTGGGACCCTTACAAAAAATAAATACAAATAAATAAAAAAATAAAAAAATAAAAAACAATTTAATATTTTATTTTTTTAATAAAAAATACATAAAAAAGGGGGGGTTACCATCCGGGGCCCTGGGGACCTCCGGGGCCCTGGGGACCTCTGGGCCCCTTACGAAAAAAAGAAAAAAAAATATATTTTTTTAATAAAAAATACATTTAAAAAATAATGGGGACCTCCGGGCCTCTGGGACCCTTACAAAAAATAAATACAAATAAATAAAAAAATAAAAAAATAAAAAACAATTTAATATTTTATTTTTTTTATAAAAAATACATAAAAAAGGGGGGGTTACCATCCGGGGCCCTGGGGACCTCCGGGGCCCTGGGGAACTCTGGGCCCCTTACAAAAAAAAGAAAAAAAATATTTGTTTTAATAAAAAATACATTAAAAAAATAATGGGGACCTCCGGGCCTCTGGGACCCTTACAAAAAATAAATACAAAAAAATAAAAAAATAAAAAACAATTTAATATTTTTTTTTTTTTTATAAAAAATACATAAAAAAGGGGGGGTTACCATCCGGGGCCCTGGGGACCTCCGGGGCCCTGGGGACCTCTGAGCCCCTTACGAAAAAAAAGGGGGGTTGCCATCCGGGCCCCTGGGGACCTCCGGGCCCCTTACAGGTGTACTGCCTGTACCCCCCTGATAGCGGCCCTGCCCAGGCTCACCCAGTTGTGTGAAATTAGCAAATTAATATTCGCTAATGCCTTCCTGTTTCTCCTCCCAATCAGGAAGCAGGTTCCGAGGCCCGAATTGGCCGGGAGTCCTAAGACCCAATTGGCCGCGAGTCCTAAGCCCTGATTTATCGGGAGGAGAAGCGACCGCCGGGACTCGGGAGGAGACGCGGGTCAGGGGGGCAAACCTCCCAACATTCTGAGACGGCAATAAACCCACAAGTGCTTTTTAACCAACACTATTCCTTTATATTGGCTTTAGGGATTTGCAAATGCAGCCATTTAGGCCCCTTTCACACTGAGGCGTTTTTACCGCGTTTTCGCTAAAAATAGCGCTGTAATAACGCCTGAAATAATCCTGCCCCAGCATTCTCAATGTGAAATCTCTGAGGGCTTTCACATTGAGGCGTTTTGCTGGCTGGGTGTTGAAAAAAATCCTGCAAACCGCTTTTTTAGAGCAACTTTAGGGCGCATAAAATAGCGCTGTAAAAACGCCTATCCCCATTGAAATGAATGGGATTTGCGGTAAAAACGCGGTAAAAACCCATAGGCATAAGCGTTATGTTAAAAAATAGCGCTAACGCCTATGCGTTTTTACCGCGTTTTTACCGCGTTCGCGCTAATTTTAGCGTGAACGCGGTAAAATCGCGGTGAAATCGCGGTAAAAACGCATAGGCGTTAGCGCTATTTTTACCGCGGTAAAATCGCGGTAAAAAATGTCATTATTTTTAAGCGTTTTTTCAACGCCTCAGTGTGAAAGGGGCCTTAGAAATTGGATGAAAGGTTTAGCTCTGTAAAACACTTTTTGATAGGTAGGTAGTGCATTTTATATACAACTATACAGATCAGACCAAAATGTGGGACAAATGAGGAGGAATGAGGGACAGAGGGACTTTGTTACAAATGAGGGACAGTCCTTCAAAATCAGGGACCGTTGGGAGCTATGGGGGAGGGGGGTAGCCGCTAAAGCCGCGACCTGGATGGGGTAAGTGCGGGGCTTGCGGGGGGCCTGACGGGCGTGCAAAGCGGCGATTGATCGATTGATTGACCGGGGGGAGCAAGGATCCATCGATCAAGTGGTGGGGGTGGGGGGTGGTTGGCTGGCTGGGAGGGGGCAGCCCCCCCCCTTACCCCATGAAAATCGAGCACCAGCCACCACTGCTGATAGGTATGTAAAGTGCCTCATACAAAATGTCAGCGTAACTGTAATAAATAAATACAATTATAATAAGAAAGGGGTGTGATTATAAAACATTCACAAAGCTATTTGTCCAGTGAAACTGCATGTATCTGTGCGAATGGGGGTAAAATCTAAATCAAAACATTATTATGCGGCGTACACACGATCGTTTTTCATGGCATTTTTTAAACCAACGTTTTTCTCGTTGTTTTTTTTTCATGTTTCCTCTCAAGCCTGTCTTGCGTACACACGATCATTTTAAAAAACATTCAAGCAAAGCGCAGTGACGTATACCACGTACGACGGCACTATAAAGCAGAAGTTCCATTCAAATGGCGCCACCCTTCATGTTAGTAAACTTTGTTGAGCGGCGATTCGCGCTTTTCAGCCTCGTGCTTTTCAGTCCGTTACAGCGTGACGAATGTGCTATCTCCATTACGAACGCTAGTTTTACCAGAACGAGCGCTCCCGTCTCATACTTGATTCTGAGCATGCGCGTTTTTTTTTTCCCCTCGTAAAAGCATACACACTATCGTTTTTCATGTTGTTAAAAAAAACGACATGAAAAACGACGTGAAAAAATAGAGCATGTTTGAAATTTTTAATGGCCGTTTTTCACGTCGTTAAAAATGCTCTGGAGCCTACACACGATCGGTTTTAATGCCCATTTTTAAAAATGGCATTTTTAACGGCATGAAAAACGATCGTGTGTACGGGGCATTAGGCTATTTTCTATCCAGGTTGAGTGTTATTCATTCATTAAAAATAGAGTGGTTCCGTAAACTTCTGCATTATGGCCACTAGATGGAGCCCATGATCATAGTAAACAAGTATGAATTTCCTATAATCATTTATTCCAACTAGTGGCCACGGTGCAGTATTTTCCTGATTTACTCTATTCTGTATGAATGAATAACATTTGAGCGGCGAGGGAAATAGCTCAGTAACATTTGATTTCCCCCCCTATTTGCTCAGAATAAATGTACATGCAGTTTAAAAGGACACACTTTTAATAAATACACCCCAAAGTGTATTTAAACACTTTTTTTCCTGGAAGAATCACCTGATTAACCAGTTGCCAACCACACTATAGCAGTTTTACTGCTACAGGGCAGCTGCGCTGCGCTGCGCAGCGCAGGATCACACACACATATATATATATATATATATATATGTGTGATCCTGCACTTCCGGGTAGTGGGCGCGTGTGCGCGCTGGCTGTGTCTCGCTCCAGCTGTGATTTTACACAGTGGGAGCCGATCAGTGGGTCCTGCTGATCGTTCGTTACAGAGGCAGAATGGCAGTCTGCGTATGTAAACAAGGCAGGTTGCCGTTTTGTCAGTTGGGAAGACATTGATCCTGTGTTCCTGCAAAACATACCTTCCCCTAGTAAAAGCACCTCCCCCACAATACACATAAATACTGGCTAGGCACACATTTAACCCTTTGATCGTCCCTGATGTTAACCCCTTCCCAGCCAGTGTCATTAGTACAGTGACAGTGCATGTTTTTTTTTTTTAGCAATGATCACTGTATTAGTGTCACTGGTCCCCAAAAAAAAATTTCAAAAGTGTCAGTTAGTGTCCAATTTGTCCACCGCAATATCGCAATCCCCGCTATAAGTCGCTGATCGCCGCCATTACTAGTAATAAATAAATAAATAAATAAATAAATACAATATCCCGTAGATTGTAGATGGTATAACTTTTGCGCAAACCAATCAATATACGCTTATTGGTATTTTTGTTCACCAAAAATATGTAGCAGAATACATATTGGCCTAAATTTATGAAGAAATTTGATTTTTTTTTTGCATTTTTTTATTGGATGTGTTTCATAGCAGAAAGTAAAAAAATATTGGTTTTTTTTTTTCCCCAAAATTGACAGTCGTTTTTTTATTTATAGTGTAAAAAATGATCAAATACCACCAAAAAAAAGCTCTATTTGTGGGAAAACAAAGACAAAAATTGTATTTGGGTACAGAGTCCCACGATCAAGCAATTGTCAGTTAAATTAACGCAGTGCGGTATCGCAAAAAAAAAATGGCCTGGTCATGAAGGGGGGTAAATCTCCCAGAGCTGAAGTGGTTAAAAAAAAAACATATTTTGTCGGCACATTCGCCCAGCTGATCGACTGATTTTGCCTCAATGGCATATCCAGGTATGGGCAACCTGTGCCATATTTGTAATACGGAGAGTGTTACAATGTCACCAGTGACCCCTTCAAAACATTTGGGTTGGAATCCCAACCACAGTACTACCTGCCTGGAGTTTGCATGTTCTCCCTGTGCCTGCGTGGGTTTCCTCCGGGTACTCCGGTCTCCTCTTACACTCCAAAGACATGGTAGAAGGCTAATGGGCTCCGGTATATATTGGCCTTAGTATGTGTATGTATGAATGGCAGTTAACGACCTTAGATTGTAAGCTCCTTGAGGGCAGGGAGTGATGTGAATGCAATGTTGTGTTGCGTAAATTGACTGCTCTAATAAATCAAGTACTGTACCTGTAATAAATAAAAAAATAAAAAATAAAAACATCTGCGTTCGCTGCCCCCTAGAGGTTGAACTCATTGGTTATGTACCTGTTTTAATTACTATGTAACAATGATGAAATATGATGAAATATAAGCAGAATACATTCAAGATTTATTAATTAACTGAGATCTCGTGGTGAATATTTCACATGGAAATTTAGAAAATGTTGACTTTTCTATGAAAAATTTATTTAACCAAGGATAAGAGGTCTTAATTTCACATGCACCACCTCCCCATAGTAGAAACATTTCAATGGGAGAAGTAGAAGTGGGAGTTTTAAGGTGCAAATTAATCAATATTGAGAACTAGACGTGTGCGGTAAAATTCGGAATGTATCAGAATTTCCGAATTAGAATAGTACCGAATTTAAACAAATCCAAAATAACGGAATTCAGACGAAATTCGAAATCGAATAATTTTCGAAAAGTTTTCAAATACTTTTCGAATTCGAATAGTTTTCCAATTTTCGAAGTAAATAAAATAGAAAATAAAGAAATAGAAGAGAAAACTATTTTTTTTTCTATTCTATTCCTTTTTTTTTTCTATTCTATTTTATTCCTTTTGAAGATTGGAAAATGTTTTGAATTCGAAAACTTTTCGAATTCGAAAACTATTCGAAATTGATTCGAAAACTATTCAAAATTGATTCGAAAACTTTACGAATCGATTCGAAAACGAAAAAACAAAATGAATCCCGAAAACGAATTAAACAAATGATACGAATTTAACCACTTGAGACCCGCGCTATAGACAAAAGACGTCTGCAGCGCGGCTCTCAAGTGCTGAGTGGACGTCCATGGACGTCCTCCTGTTTCTCTCCCCCCTGCGCGCCGCCGAGGGCGCGCGGCGGGGAACAGCTGTGCCCGCCGTGGTCACGTGATGCCGATGCGCGTGCCTGGCGGCGGCGATGTCCGCCAGGCATCCGCGATCGGCTGTGACAGAGGCAGGACGTGGATCTCTGTGTGTAAACACAGAGATCCATGTCCTGTCAGGGAGAGAGGAGACCGATGCTGTGTCCCTTGTACATAGGGACACAGATCGGTCACCTCCCCCTGTCAGTCCCCTCCCCCCACACAGTAAGAATCACAAATAGGGAACATAGTTAACCCCTTCCTCGCCCCCTAGTGTTAACCCCTTCCCTGCCAGTCACATTTATACAGTAATCAATGCATATTTATAGCACTGTTCGCTGTATAAATGTGAATGGTCCCAAAATAGTGTCAAAAGTGTCCGATATGTCCGCCGCAATATTGCAGGCCTGACAAAAATCACAGATCGCCGCCATTACTAGTAAAAAAAAAAAATATAATAAAAATGTCATAATTCTATCCCCTATTTTGTAGGCGCTATAACTTTTTCGCAAACCAATCGCTATACGCTTATTGCAATTTTTTTTACCAAAAAAATATAGAAGAATACGTATCGTCCTAAACTGAGAAAAAAAATAGTTTTTTTTAAAAAAAAATTGGGATATTATTATAGCGAAAAGTAAAAAAATAGTGTTTTTTTTCTAAATTTTCTGTCTTTTTTTGTTTATAGCGCAAAAAATAAAAACCGCAGAGGTGATCAAATACCACCAAAAGAAAGCTCTATTTGTGGGGAAAAAATTATAAAAATATCATTTGGGTACAGCGTTGTATGACCGCGCAATTGTCATTCAAAGTGTGTCAGCGCTGAAAGCTGAAAATTGTTCCGGGCTCGAAGGGGGTTTAGTGCCCGGTTGTCAAGTGGTTAACTAAACAAATTTATGCAAATAACGAATCAAAACAAAACAAATGTTATCGTTCTGCACGTCTACTGAGAACAAATTCAAAAATATATAAATTTAATAAACATCATTTAAAATACTATATTAAAACCAACATGACTAAATTCATATGGTCATCGTACAAAACTTTTGTACAATGAGACCCGGTTCACACAGGGGCGACTCTGGGCGACTCAGCCGCCTGACAAGTCGCGTCCCGCCCTGTTTAATGGAACCGTTCTAATAGGAGCGACTCAGGTCGCTCCGACTTAGAAAAAGGTTCCTGTACTACTTTGGGGGCGACTCGGGGCGACTTGCATTGACTTCAATACAGAAGTCATTTTGCAAATCGCCTCTCAAGTCGTCTTGAGATCGCCTTGCCGAGTCGCCCCCAAAGTCGTGCCGCCCCTCTGCGAACCGGCTCTGACCTTATGAATTTAGTCATGTTAGTTTTAATATAGCATTTCAAATGATGTTTATTAAATAAAATGTATATATTTTTTAATTTGCTCTCAATATTGATTAATTTGCACCTTAAAACTCCCACTTCTACTTCTCCCATTGAGATGTTGACTTTTCTATAATTGGCCCCCCTTATCTGTAGTGTCAATGTTGGTTGCAGGATTCGTGGTCATTGACACGGCACATTGGAGGTGGGATTGGGATGAAGCTCCCCCCTGGGGTTGTGGCTCGTTTCTGGTAATCTGTCCTCCTTCCTCTATCTGTGAGATATCTTTATCCACATCTGACCCCCCCCCCATGGAGTAATCTCCTTTAATTCCCTTCCTGCAGGGACGGCCATCATTACTTCCCAACAGATAGAGCGATAGATACATTGAAATTCATTTACTGGATCCAATCATTTATGATTGGATGACCTGAGAAATCAATTACCGGTACAAGCAATTCCACCACTCAGGTCAATAGAACAACATTGATGGCCAGTCTCAAACTAAAGAGGAATTTTCTAAAGTGGACCTGTTATCAGATTATATGTACATACACTATATTACCAAAAGTATTGGGACACCTGCCTTTACACGCACATGAACTTTAATAGCGTGCCAGTCTTAGTCCGTAGGGTTCAATATTGAGTTGGACCACCCTTTGCAGCTATAACAGCTTCAACTCTTCTGGGAAGGCCGTCCACAAGGTTTAGGAGTGTTTCCAGTGGCGGCTGGTGTTTTTTTGTTTGGGGGGGATGGCAAACAACCACCACCCCCTCTCGCGGTTCCTCAAAACATATCCACCACTAGGGATGAGCCGAACACCCCCGGGTTCGGTTCGCACCAGAACCTTCGAACGGACCGAAAGTTCGCGCGAATTTTCGAACCCTATTCGTTATAATGGACGCGAACGTTCGAAATCAAAATTGCTAATTACAACGGCCAATATGCATGTTAATGTTATAAAACAGGTTTGGGGACCCGGGTCCTGCCCCAGGGGACATATATCAATGCAAAAAGAAATTTTAAAAACTAAAGTTTTTTCGGGAGCAGTCATTTTAATGATGCATAAAGTGAAAAAAAAAAAAGTGAAATTTTCCTTTAAATACGGTACCTGGGGGGTGTCTAAAGTATGCCTGTGAAGTGGCATGTGTTTCCCGTGTTTAGAACTGTCCTTGCACAAAATGACATTTGTAAAGGAAAAAAAGAAGCCATTTAAAACCACTTGCGGCTTCAATGTCATGTCTTGTCCTGGCCGCCATATGGCTGAAAATCCTTGAGAAAAATGGCATGGCTACCCCATCACCCCCCCCCCCCCCACCCCAGCCCCTTTGGGTCTTGTATGGATACTAAGGGGGACCCCGCACCCAAAATAAAACCCTATACCTACAACCCTATATACTCTGAACAGCAGTATATAGGTGGTGCAAACAAGACATGGACTGTAGGTTTGTTCTTAAGTAGAATCTGAACAGGTACATTATGAAGTGTAGCTACATCCCAAAAAAATCAATTTTTAAGCTTTTTGGAGAACATAGGGAGGGGTTATCACCCCTGTAACATTTGCTGTCTTTGCACATCTGTTCAGAACATGTCACCTCACTTTCCGTCCCAATGACAAATGTTTTTGGAAAAGTGGGGTTTTAATTGAAACAAGGATTGGTGATAAAGCATCAGTAGAGAGGAGATACCTTTTTCCCAAATTAAATCTAACAGGATAGAATTTTCCTTCCTAGGGGTAGATTTCCTCTCACTTCCTGTTTTCTCTTGCCGTTTGCAAGTAGGAGTCGTTTGTAAGTTGGATGTTTGAAAGTAGGGGCCTGCCGTATATACTCTGCAGAAATTTGCCCTATTAGATGTTGGTGTAGCCACAAGACTGGTGGGCACAGGAATGGGCCCTGCTGTGAGTTAATAGATCAAGATTTGTACTTGCATGCACCTGTTGAACCGGGCAGAAAAATTGGGCCTTTGGTGGTGGTGGTGGTGGTGGTGGACGGTGTTGCCACAAGACTGTAAGCCCTCACATTTACTCTTGGTGGGTGCAGGAATGGGCCCTGCTGTGAGTTATTAGATCAAGATTTGTAATTGCATGCACGTGTTGAACAGGGCAGAAAAATTGGGCCTTTGGTGGTGGTGGTGGTGGTGGACGGTGTTGCCACAAGACTGTAGGCCCTCATAGTTACTCTTGGTGGGCGCAGGAATGGGCCCTGCTGTGAACTATTAGATCAAGATTTGTAATTACACGCCCCTGTTAAACAGGGGCTGAAAAATTGTGCCTTAGGCATTGGTGCTGGTGCCACAACACTGCAACCCCTCACAGATACTGTACTTGGAGCACAGCAGTCACACCTGTTGCGAAGCATCTTTTTAAAAAATTGTAATTACACGCCCCTGTTATACAGGGGCTGAAAAATTGTGCCTTAGGCACTGGTGCTGGTGCCACAACACTGCAACCCCTCACAGATACTGTACTCTGAGCACAGCAATGAGACCTGTTGCAAAGCATTGCCTAAAAATTGTAATTACACGCCCCAACAGGGGCTGAAAAATTGTGCCTTAGGCACTGGTGCTGGTGCCACAACACTGCAACCCCTCACAGATACTGTACTCTGAGCACAGCAGTCACACCTGTTGCGAAGCATCTTTTTAAAAAATTGTAATTACACGCCCCTGTTATACAGGGGCTGAAAAATTGTGCCTTAGGCACTGGTGTGGTGGCATGGATCATTGAGGAGGAGGAAGAGGATAGTCAGTGAACATAACAGGACAGTCACTCAGCATCAGCATAGGCAGTCTTGAAGGGATGTGACATTATAAATTATTCCGTTATATCCGCTTCAGGTGTCTGGTAGCTGGTGGTGATCCAAGACTGATTCATTTTTATGAAGGTCAGTCGATCAACCGAGTCGGTGGACAGGCGCACCCTATGATCGGTGACAAATCCTCCAGCAGCACTGAATGTGCGTTCGGAAAGAACGCTGGATGCAGGACAGGCCAGTAGCTCAATTGCATACTGTGCAAGCTCTGGCCAGTGATCCATCCTCAGGACCCAGTAAGCCAGAGGATTTTCGGTGGGAAAGGTGTCCAAGTCTGACCTTGCCCCTAGGTATTCCTGCACCATGTATATCAGACGCTGGCGATGGTTGCTGGAACCGATCATACCTTGGGGCTGCGGACTAAAAAATTGTCTGAACGCATCGGTCAGACGTCCACCTTCCCCACCGCTCCTTCTGCTACTGACCGAAGCCTCAGCAACTCGTCGTCCAGGACCAGGAGTTTGTAACCTCCCAGTTTCTGGGAACGCGTTGCACAGACCTTTCTGCAAGGCCTCCCTGAGATGTCTCATCCTCTGCTCCCTCTGCGACGGCAAGATAAGGTCCGCAACCTTACCCTTGTACCGTGGATCAAGGAGAGTGGCCAGCCAGTAATGGTCACTCTCCTTGATCCGAAGAACACGAGGATCCTTCCGCAGGCTTTGCAGGATCAGGGAGGCCATGCAGCGTAGGTTAGCTGAGGCATTCGGTCCGGAGTCTTCTGGGTCACTGAGGATGACATGATCGCCAGCCACCTCCTCCCAGCCACGTACAAGTCCACTGGTTTGTTGGGACTGTACATCATCCCTAAAAGACTGCTGCTGCTGATGCTGAGTGCCAGGCTCCACCTCCATGCTCACACAATCCTCCTCCTCCTCCTCCTCCTCCTCCTCTTCCTGTGTGATGGGTGGGACAGAAGGAACATTGTCTGGATAAAGGGGGCCTTGAGAGACAAGGAAGTCCTCCTCTTCCTGCCTCTGTTCTGCCTCAAGTGCCCTGTCCATTATCCCACGCAGCGTATGCTCCAACAGGTGGACAAGAGGTACAGTGTCACTGATGCATGCACTGTCACTGCTCACCATCCTCGTGGCCTCCTCAAATGGTGAGAGGACAGTGCATGCATCCCTGATCATGCTCCACTGGCGTGGGGAAAAAAAGCCAAGCTCCCCTGACCCTGTCCTGGTGCCGTAGTCGCAAAGGTACTCATTGATGGCCCTCTGCTGCGTGTGCAGTCGCTGCAGCATGGCCAACGTTGAGTTCCACCTGGTGGGCATGTCACATATTAGGCGGTTCTTGGGCAGGTTCAGCTCCTTTTGCAGCTCAGTCAGCCGAGCACTGGCATTATAAGATCGGCGGAAATGCACACAGACTTTCCTGGCCTGCCTCAGGACATCCTGTAAGCCTGGGAACCTGCCCAAGAACCGCTGCACCACCAGGTTGAGGACGTGAGCCATACAGGGCACATGGGTGAGCTGCCCCTGTCGCAGGGCGGAGAGGAGGTTGGTGCCATTATCAGAAACGACCATTCCTGGCTTAAGCTGGCGTGGCGTCAACCACCTCTCGGCCTGCCCCTGCAGAGCTGCCAGAACCTCTGGCCCAGTGTGGCTCCTGTCCCCCAAACACACCAGCGCAAGCACGGCATGGCATCTTTTTGCCTGCGTACTCGCGTAGCCCCTTGTACGCCTACGGAGCACCGCTGGTTCCGAGGACAGAGCACTCGAAGAGGACATGGAGGAAGAAGAAGAGGAGGGGGTGGAGGAGAGAGGTGTGTCACAACCAGTAGTAGCATTTTGGAGGCGTGGTGGCGGAACAACCTCCAACACTACTGCACCTTGTCCTGCATCCCTCCCAGCTACCAATAGAGTGACCCAATGGGCCGTGAAAGAAAGATAACGTCCCTGTCCATGCCTGCTGGACCATGAGTCAGCGGTAATATGCACCTTACCGCTGACCGCCCTGTCCAGCGAGGCATGGACATTGCCTTCCACATGCCAGTAGAGAGACGGAATTGCCTTCCGTGAGAAAAAGTGGCGTTTGGGAACCTGCCACTGAGGAACCGCACATTGAACAAACTCACGGAAGGGGGCCGAGTCTATCAACTGAAAAGGCAGCAGTTGAAGTGCTAGCAATTTAGCCAAGCTAGCATTCAACCGCTGGGCATGTGGATGGCTGGGAGTATACTTCTTTCGACGGTCCAGCAGCTGGGGCAGGGAAATTTGCCTGCTACAATCGGACGTCGGTGTACTGCAAGTACTTGGTTGTGACACACCTAATTCTACACCTTCAGTCCTCTCAGAGCAGCTTTCAGAGAGGACTGAAGATATAGTGGGGATGGAGATCCCAGCTGATGAGGAGCAAGGAGAGGTCCGCTTTGTTCTTTGGTGTGGGTCTTTTATGTGTGCTTGCCAACGAGCTGCATGGCAGGTCGACATATGTCTGCTCATGCTTGTGGTGCCCAAGCGGCTGATGTTTTGGCCACGCGAGATACGCTTGAGACAAATATTGCAAATAGCAGTGGTGCGATCTGATGCACTCGTCTCAAAAAAGGCCCACACCAAAGAACTTTTGTGATAACGTGCAGAGGCAGCGCCCTGCACAGGCGGAGCTCTGCGGTGTGGTACAGTTGCTGTGCTGGCCTCTAGCTGGCCTCCAGGGGGCATCCTGCCTCGTTGGACATGTGACGCTGCATCCTCCGCCTCCTCCTCCTCTCTCCCTTCAGGCACCCACGTGGAGTCAGTGACCTCATCATCCCCTCCCTCTTCACCACTAGAGCAAACCTGGCAGTAAGCTGCAGCTGGTGGAACACTACTGCCAGATTGCTGTCCTTCAGCATCCCCTTTCTCTGCGCGCACACTACTGACTTCCTCAAGCTGGGTATCATCATCCGAGCCTTCGAATCGTTGGGCATCCTCCTGGAGCATGTACCCAACACTGTGCTCAAACAGTTCGGGGGACTCCTCAGGAGGACATGGTGGGTCTAGGGAAGGGGTGGCTGATGATGCCATTGAGTACGCGTTGGCAGCTGCTCTGCCAGTACCCTGAGCCTGGGTGAGAGAGGATGAGGAGGATGAGGAGGGCTTGGTCATCCATTCTACCAAGCCTTCGGCATGATGCGGCTCCACATGTCCAGCTGCCGAAAACAAAGACAAGCGTGTCCCATGGCCACGCGCTGATGACGATGCACGACCACGTCCACGGCCAGCACTGTTGTCTCTAGAAACAGAGCCTGCCTGCCCTGTGTTCTTGCCTCGGCACGCTCTGCCTCTCCTTGGCGGTCTTCCAGCCATTGTAGTCGGTAGTGTATATAGTATAAAAAATAGAACTCCTATGTGTGCTCACAACACACTGTAGGTCCTATGGGTGCTGACACTAACACACTATAGGTACTATGTGTGCTGCTGACAAGAAAATATAGGAGCTCTGTTTGCTGCCACTAACACACTAGAAGTCCTATGGGTGCTGCTGAGAAGAAAATATAGGAGCTCTGTGTGATGCCACTAACACACTAGAAGTCCTATGGGTGCTGCTGAGAAGAAAATATAGGAGCTCTGTGTGATGCCACTAACACACTAGAAGTCCTATGGGTGCTGCTGAGAAGAAAATATAGGAGCTCTGTTTGCTGCCACTAACACACTAGAAGTCCTATGGGTGCTGCTGAGAAGAAAATATAGGAGCTCTGTTTGCTGCCACTAACACACTAGAAGTCCTATGGGTGCTGCTGAGAAGAAAATATAGGAGCTCTGTGTGATGCCACTAACACACTAGAAGTCCTATGGGTGCTGCTGAGAAGAAAATATAGGAGCTCTGTTTGCTGCCACTAACACACTAGAAGTCCTATGGGTGCGCTGAGAAGAAAATATAGGAGCTCTGTTTGCTGCCACTAACACACTAGAAGTCCTATGGGTGCTGCTGAGAAGAAAATATAGGAGCTCTGTTTGCTGCCACTAACACACTAGAAGTCCTATGGGTGCTGCTGAGATGAAAATATAGGAGCTCTGTTTGCTGCCACTAACACACTAGAAGTCCTATGGGTGCTGCTGAGAAGAAAATATAGGAGCTCTGTGTGATGCCACTAACACACTAGAAGTCCTATGGGTGCTGCTGAGAAGAAAATATAGGAGCTCTGTTTGCTGCCACTAACACACTAGAAGTCCTATGGGTGCTGCTGAGAAGAAAATATAGGAGCTCTGTTTGCTGCCACTAACACACTAGAAGTCCTATGGGTGCTGCTGAGAAGAAAATATAGGAGCTCTGTGTGATGCCACTAACACACTAGAAGTCCTATGGGTGCTGCTGAGAAGAAAATATAGGAGCTCTGTTTGCTGCCACTAACACACTAGAAGTCCTATGGGTGCTGCTGAGAAGAAAATATAGGAGCTCTGTTTGCTGCCACTAACACACTAGAAGTCCTATGGGTGCTGCTGAGAAGAAAATATAGGAGCTCTGTTTGCTGCCACTAACACACTAGAAGTCCTATGGGTGCTGCTGAGAAGAAAATATAGGAGCTCTGTGTGATGCCACTAACACACTAGAAGTCCTATGGGTGCTGCTGAGAAGAAAATATAGGAGCTCTGTGTGATGCCACTAACACACTAGAAGTCCTATGGGTGCTGCTGAGAAGAAAATATAGGAGCTCTGTTTGCTGCCACTAACACACTAGAAGTCCTATGGGTGCTGCTGAGAAGAAAATATAGGAGCTCTGTTTGCTGCCACTAACACACTAGAAGTCCTATGGGTGCTGCTGAGAAGAAAATATAGGAGCTCTGTTTGCTGCCACTAACACACTAGAAGTCCTATGGGTGCTGCTGAGAAGAAAATATAGGAGCTCTGTGTGATGCCACTAACACACTAGAAGTCCTATGGGTGCTGCTGAGAAGAAAATATAGGAGCTCTGTTTGCTGCCACTAACACACTAGAAGTCCTATGGGTGGTGCTGAGAAGAAAATATAGGAGCTCTGTTTGCTGCCACTAACACACTAGAAGTCCTATGGGTGCTGCTGAGAAGAAAATATAGGAGCTCTGTGTGATGCCACTAACACACTAGAAGTCCTATGGGTGCTGCTGAGATGAAAATATAGGAGCTCTGTTTGCTGCCACTAACACACTAGAAGTCCTATGGGTGCTGTTGGGGTGCAATGCTGTGCTAACAGCACTGCGGTTGGTACTACTGCAATACTGTACTAACAGTAAGCACGCACCAGACTAATCCCCAGCAGCAGCTAATAACACACTAACTGTGCAATCAGCAGCAATGAACGATCAATGACTTAGGTAGCAATGGTTTAGCAAAGAAATAGCCAATGGTTTAGAAAAGAAGAGCAAATCTTTCAGTATCAAGCAAAGACAGAATCAGCAGACTAATCTCTCCTAAAGCCGGAACTCATGTGACCGGGGCCGATGGCGTGGCGGCCTTTTAAATGGTGGGGCGTGTACTAAAGCCCCTGAGCTGTAATTGGCTACAGGCGTCCTGCCTGTAGCCAATTATTGCTCTCCGAGTTTCGGGCGCTGTGATTGGCCAAGCATGCGGGGTCACAGTGCATGCTTGGCCAATCATCAGCCAGCAATGCACTGCGCCGGCCGCGCCGGCCGCAATGCATTGCGGGGCCGCTCGCATCACACGAATGTGATGCGAACGGCCCAAATAGTTCTGGGCTCGACGAGCGAGCGAACGCCCGATGCTCGATTCGAACATGGGTTCGAATCGAGCACCGGGCCCATCCCTATCCACCACCACCCCCTTGCTGTCTGCCGGTCCACCGGCACTTACCCCATCTAGGCGGCGGGCACATCGGCCAGTGCGTCTCCTCCCCTCCTCCTAGGCATCCAATAGGATTGCCTGTCCTTTCAGCCAATCAGGTGATGGGTATCAGACCCGCTTCCCGATTGGCCCGGAGGAGGATCCGTGTTGCAACGGCGAATATTCATTCGCCGTTGCAACACACCTGGGTGGTCTCCAGACATAATGCTCTGCGTCCCAGCCCACCTTATTTTAAAGCCTATTAGAGCCTCTGGCTCTAATCATGTGCTTAAAAAAAAAAAAAACACCCACCCCATAGGAATTCATGCACCCGATGTCCTGTAAGGGGCCGGTCGCATGGATAGGGAGGGCGGCGATGGTGGATGGGGGAGGCGGCGCCCATGCGCCCACACTGGACGGCCCGCCCCTGAGCGTGTCTATGGGAATGTTTGACCATTCTTCCAGAAGCACACTTGTGAGGTCAGGCACTGATGTTGGGTGAGAAGGCCCGGCTCGCAGTCTCCACTCTAATTCATCCCAAAGGTGTTCTATCGGGTTAAGGTCAGGACTCTGTGCAGGACAGTCAAGTTCCTCCACCCCAAACTTGCTCATCCATGTCTTTATGGACCTTGCAAGCATGTAAATCCTGGTGCCTGTTAAGAAATATCTGACACAGATCAGCCTCTACTGCAGCCTCTCACTTGCTACAAAGTTACAGTGTATACTAGTCTCATCTATGGGGGAGGGGAGACTGAGGAAATGCTTCCTCCTGCCTGCAGCAGACTGATGACATAATCTTAGCCTAGGCAAAGTCACTGAATGGAGCTCAAGGACGGCTTTTTAATTATAAAAGGTGGAGCTTATCTGAACAATGATACTGCTTCTGTACAATATATTGTGACATGTCAGGATTTTTTTTAGAGTGCCTCAATGGCCCATAAAGGCATGCTGATTGGACAGGGAGTGACATTGGGTGGAGCATGGCCATCAATTAGGCGCCAGTAACAAGATGAAGCTAAGAGGGGCACAGAAGTTTTGGGGGGTTTTAGCTAAGTTTTTAGGATGTATTTCCTAAATTAACTGTATTAACTGAAAACATCGTTTTAAAACACTGTATGCAATCAGGCAGGCCCTTGCACTATATAGATGAAGGTAAATCTAAAGGAAATTGAATAAGATAATTGTATAATATATGGCCAGCTTAAGAGGCCGCTTTTAACTGATCCTCCAGACTGTGAGGTCACAGGTCATCTGACCTCATCAAAGAGCCCGTAGCCTAGGATTGAATGTGAGGACACAGTAAGGCCGGGTTCACATATGTGCGGCCCGCGGTTCCCCAGCATGGGGTCCGGTGCGTTTCTGTTCACCAATTCAGGTACGATTCAGATCTGAATTTTAGCCTGAATTTGCACCTGACCCGGACCCAAAGACGCACTGGACCCTTTTTTAATGCGGACCGCGGCCACCCCGAACATGTGTGAACTAGCTCCATTGAGAGCCGGTCGCACTTACCTGTCATGCGAATTGGATGCGCATATGTGTGAACCCAGCCTAACAGTGCACTGTGCCCCCCGAGCCCACCCACTTGTGTGACAAAAGCAAAATAATATTTGCTATTGTCTTCCTGATTCTCCTCCTGGCCAATCAGGAAGAGGAGCCTCAGGCTTCCATTCTTCTTAGGCTACTTTCACACTGAGGCGCTGGATGCGCTGGCAGTATAGCGGTGCTATTTTTAGCGCCGCTATACCGTCGTTTTTGCCGCGATTTGCAGGCGCTAGCTAGCGGCCGAGAATGGGTTAAAAACGCTCGCAATAACGCCTCTTTGCGGCGTTTTACGATCGTTTTGGAGGCGCTACCCCATTGATTTCAATGGGCAAGGGCGCTATAGGAGCGGTATTTTTACCGCTCCTATTGCGCCTCAAAGATGCGGCTTGCAGGAGTTTTTTGACCCTCCTGCAAGCGGAATGCTCCAGTGTGAAAGCCCTCGGGCTTTCACATTGGATACAATTAAATGGTCTTTTTGGGGCGCACTGCAGGCGCTATTTTTAGCGCAATAGCGCCTGCAAAGCGCCTCAGTGTGAAAGGGGCCTTACTTCCATGTCATCCAGGCACGGCTGACACTCGGCTCAGCTCGGCTCCCCTGGTCTCTGGTTTTCGCAGGGGTAAGTGCAGGGCTGGTGGGGGATGGATGAATGAAGGAGCAAATGGTGGGGGGTTTGAAAAATGAAGCGCCAGCCACCACTGGTTACAATTATATTTTGCTGTCCAAATGGATGTCTTTTTTTTTTTTTTTTTTTATGGGGGGAGATCAAAATGTGTTTTCTGTGCACTTCCACTGACTTGAATGGAGGCATTTGACAAGCTTTGCAAGTTGCAACACCTGCTGAGATCAAAATAATGCAAAAGCATTGTAAATGCACTGTGTGTACTACACCATTCTCTATTCCTGTTTGCTTTGCAAAGCTTTATTTAATATTATTATTAATACAGGTATTTATAATGCACTAAAAATTTACACAGTGCTTTTACAGATTGTACATTTACATAAATCCCTGCCCCCAAAGAGCTTACAATCCAAAACTGGGCATTCATTGATAGTTTTTTTCCATTCAACCTGATTTCATGCTATACACTATACAGCACAGATAGAGGAATCTGCAGTGCCAGCTCTTGTATTCTGACAGCGGCTACATCCAATCGAAAGATGTTTTGTGGGAGAGTGCCAACAGCGCCACACACTGAGTAAATATTGGACAGCCTGTCGGGCATCTATCACACATACACAAATACATACCAGAGCCAATTTAAGTTGGTCGTAGATAGATCCAAATTCAGCCAGTTCAGCGGGGACCATCCGAATTTGGATTTATATGTGGCCTTGCCTGTTCGCCAGAAGTTGATCATTAGGTCAACTTATGCTAAAAGAAAAAAAAAAAAATAAGCTTGTTGGACATTTTTTTCTCACTCAACCAGCTACAACCAATTGGCTGCTGCTCAGTGTGGCTAATTAAGGCCAGGTTCACCTATGTGCAGCCACTGGCCGCGGTTCCCAGCATGGGGTCCGGTGCATCCCTGTTCACCGGATCAGGTGCGATTCAGGTCAGAATTTTTGCCTGAACTTGCACCTGAACCGGACCCAAAGATGCACAGGACCCTTTTGGAATGCGGACCGCGGCCACCCGCACATGTATGAACCGACTCAACCGAGCGGGGAAAACACATGTATGCTTTACTAAAACTGGAGTGTGCAAAATCTGCATGTTAGCCAAACTTTAGCTTGTTTAATTAAGCTTTGCCAAAAAAAAAAAACTGGAAGCTGATTGGTTTTTATGCAGAGCTGCACCAGATTTTGCACTTTGCAGGTTTAGTAAATCAACCCCAATTTATTGTGACAGCTGAGAGTCCCCACTATCAGAATACTGTACAATTATACCGGGGAGGATTCCTTCATCCTCCATTCTCCACTGTGTGGATGGGGGAATCCATTTGTTTTGTTTAGCGTGCTGGCTGGCTGAACAAAAAAAAAGACTCAGCTATGACCAGCTTTACACAGTATCCGAGTAACCTACCACTATAATTTTGGCATGTGAAAGGAAACCTATTCAATCACAGGGAAAACATGCAAACTTCATGCAGATAGTGTCCTGGTTAGAATTTAAACCAAGGCCTCCAGTGCTGCAAGGCAGGAGGACTAACCATTAATGTACACTCATTATATTAGGCTGAAAATATGCTGGGAGTAACATTCCTGGGCATTTTTCCATGCCAATGAAGCTGCAGGTGCTGCATACAGCCTGCCATACAAATGAATGGTTAAACACGGCCGTACTCTTGTAAACGATGTGCAAAATAGTTGGCGTTTAGAAGATTTCAGCCATGTACAGCCATTCACTTGAATGTCAGGCTGAATGTGACACCTGAGGCTCCCTGAGCATGGGAAAGCGCCTGGAAATTTACACCCAGCATATCTTCAACCTCTCACCATCTAAGCGCATCGTGAGGCCTAAACCACTGGTGCAACGCGACGCAAATCACCTTATGCCTGCGTGAACAAAACCATAGGAGTTACATCCACTTTAATATACTGATGCGAAAAATGAGAATAAACACTCCCAATAAAAAAAATATATATATATATATATTTATATATATAGATATATATATCTATATATATATATCTAAATATATAGATAGATATATATATATATCTATATATATCTATATATATATAGATATATAGATATAGATAGATAGATAGATAGATAGATAGATAGATAGATAGATAGATAGATAGATAGATAGATAGATAGATATGTTTAATATCATGCAAAAAAAAAGAAAAAAATATATATTTTATGTAATACATATATTTATATGTATCAAAAATATATAATGCATACTTACATACATTTATTTTTTAATACAGTATCCAGTTTAACCTAAAGCTTCAGGGTGACCCCCCCCCCCCTCATAAAATATATGTTATAACAAAATATCTTTATAGATAGATAGATATACATAAAATACAGTATATGTAATAAATATATATATGAATAAATATATATATATGTATATATATATTTTTTTATTTTTTTTATTACATATATTGTATCTATCTATATATAAATATATATTCATTTTGTTTTATAACATATTTTTATGACATATAACCCTGAAGTTTAAGTTAAACTGGACACTGTATTACAAAAATAATAATGAAAATGTATGTATATATGCATATGTATATTTACGTTTTTTGATACAGCTAGGTATTACTATATATATATATATATATATATATATATATATATATATATTGTGTTTAATATAATGCAAAAAAAAAAGAAAAAATATATATGTATTTTTTGCAATACATATATTTATGTATGAAAAAACGTATATATATATATATATATATATATACATTTTTATTTAATTTTTTAATACAGGGTCCAGATTAATTTCAAGTTATAGTGCAATAGGGATATCCTGAGTGGAGACCCCCAGAGCGCCGACAATATGAATGCAGCATTTCTGTATTTCTATGTGCAGCCTGGCTGGCTGGTGCAAAGGGCAAAGTGCAGACAAGACCGGTACAAACCGGCGGAGTCCAGGGCCATCGTGCAGCGATCACAGGACGGCGGGTCTCGGAGGGAGTTGCGGGGAAGGAAGCGCTGAAGGCGGCCGGAGAAGTTCCAGAAGTTTTCTCGGTGTAGCGCAGCCGTGTGTGCAGTACCTCTAAGCTGCCATGAGGTGTCGCTGTCCCACCCTCGCCTCCCGTCTATATATAGAGTGACAGCGGCGCTCCGGCAGTCAGTATTGAGCGGCTGGCGGTGTCACCTGGTCGGAGAGTCCGGCGATTGATCGCGCAGAGTCAGCCCGAGCTCACCCTGGATTCCCGGAGCTCGTCACCATGCTTGGCCGGCTATAGGAGCTCCATGGAGCTAGCCAACTTCTACGAGGTCGAATCCCGGCCATCCATGAGCGCCCAGCCTCAGCAGCACGCCGCCTACGGCTACAGGGAGCCCCCCGCCTCCACCGGGGACGTGACCGAGCTGTGCGACAACGAGAACTCCATAGACATCAGCGCCTACATCGACCCGGCCGCCTTTAACGACGACTTCCTGGCCGATCTCTTCCATAACAGCAAGCAGGACCGAGCCAAGGCCACCATGGACTACCAGCAGGGCCACCCTCCTATGTATGGCTGCATGACCACCTACCTGGACAGCAAGATGGACAATAGCCTAAGGCCCCTGGTCATCAAACAGGAGCCTAGGGGGGAGGAGGAGGACGCTAACCGGGTGTCTCTAGCTGCCCTTTACCCTCACCCTGCTAACCAGCACCCATCCCACCTGCAGTACCAGGTAGCCCACTGTGCCCAAACCACCATGCACCTGCAGCCTGGGCACCCGACTCCACCACCCACCCCAGTGCCAAGTCCTCACCACCTTCCCCATCACCACCATCTTCATCACCACCAGCTGCAAGCTTCCTCCTCCAAGGCAATGTCCTCTTCATCTTCCAGCTCTTCTTCTTCATCAGAGACCAGAGGCAAGTCCAAAAAATGGGTAGACAAAGGCAGCTCAGAGTACAGGGTGAGGAGGGAGAGGAACAACATAGCAGTCAGGAAGAGCAGGGACAAGGCTAAGATGAGGAACGTTGAGACCCAACAGAAGGTGGTTGAGTTGTCCAATGACAACGAAAAGTTGAGGAAGAGGGTGGAACAGCTGAGCAGGGAGTTGGAGACCCTCAGGGGTATCTTCAGGCAGCTGCCAGAGAGCTCTCTGGTCAAAGTGATGGGCAACTGAGCATGAGGTCCAATCCAACCTCCTCATTCTTGAGTGCCAAGAGTGATCAGGACACTTCCATGAACTTGGATCCCAGCCTTTGACTCTTTTTCTTTGCATGAGGTTCAACTCAACCTCCAAATTCTAGACTTCCATCCTCCATCTTCTGTGGATCCTAACCAAGCACCAAGAGTGGTAAGGACACTTCCATGAACTTGGATCCCAACCTTTGACTTTTTCTTTCTCTCTATGTTGCACGAGGTCCAACTCAACCTCCAATTTCTTGACTACCCCCCCCCCCCCCACATCTATCCTCCATCTCCTGTGGATCCTAACCAAGCACCAAAAGTGATAAGGACACATCCATGAACTTGGATCCCAGCCTTTGACCCTGTCTCTCTTTCTACAGTTTTGCCAAAACATTGGATATTTGTATTTGTCCACCAGGCCCCTTTTTGATTGTGGTGACCATTTTGCAAGACAGTTATGGCTATAAGTTCTCACAACCTGGTGCTAACGCAGTTGTGAGGAGCCTCTATTAGTCAACCACAGTCTACCAAATACTGTACTTTTTTTATGGTTCTTTTTTATACTCTTTGTAAGAAAAAAAAGGTTTGAATAACTTCTATGCAACCTGTGGCTGGTCAAACGTTTTTTTATTATGTTTTTAAGGGGCAGTAAAGTTTGGTAATTGTTGAAGAACAGTTTGCTTTAACTCCCAATGGCATTTGGTGGGGTAAATAACAAAATCCTATAGGACAAACCCAGTAGGTCACAGGTCAGGCAACATTTGGCCTTGGGTTGTTTTGGCATCACAGACACCAGTGTGCCCTGTCAACACAGGAAATACTGGAAGTTTTGGTGCCAACCCAGCTGGGTGGCTTTAGGTTGTTGAATTGGTTTCTGACATGATGGGTTTGGCTATGAATAGGGGCAGTAAAGTTTGGTAAACATGGAAGAACAGTTTGATGCAACTCTCAATGGCATTTAGTGGAGTAAATAACGAGATGATAGGATTCTAAAGCACAAGCCCAATAGGTCACAGGACAGGTTCAGGCAACTTTTAGCTTCTGGTTGTGTTGGCACCACAAACTCCAGGGTGCCTTTTCAACACAGAAAACCTTGGAGGTTTTTTGTGCCAGCCCCACCAATAGCTTCAGATTGTTGAAGTATCTTGTGATATGATGGGTTTTGCTATGAACAGGGTATAATGATGCACCTTTTTTTTTAAAGTGCCTTCTCCTCAATCATAATTTGGTGTATCTGTTACTGTAAATCTCTACCTACAATCCAGTGCAGCTCATTAACTAACCACCAGCAGATTATCTATCAGGAGTTTGTGATATGAAGCAGATATGGACTTCTACAAATATTTATATATATTTCTTCAATTCATAGACAAGCTTTATTCAGGATAAGCCCTTGCCTTCACTTTCAGAGACGATCAATGTGCCAAGAGACTTTTTTTTTCCTTTTTTTTATTGAACGCACAAAACGTATTTAATGATTTCAATGACAAGCTGCATTGTGGAGTAAAGGGAATTGTGTCTTTGTGTGACACAGGCCATCACATTATCATACTGTATTACAGAATAAGAAAAAAACAATTAAGGCATTTTTATAAAAAAATTAAAATAAATCTTGACTACCTTTTAACAAGCTGCTATTCGCTGATTGCATTGCGCCTTTTTATCTCTTGTATATATTGGCTTTAAACTTTGTCAGATTTAAAGTGGACCCGGTTGAATGTGAATCAGAAAATTGCAGTTTTTAAGCTTCGAACATTTCTTTTTCATCATATTCTTGCCATTTTTTTAATTTTTTTTATTATCATCAGCGATCGATCTAGCTTGTTGCAGGTCTACAGTGGCTGGCAACCTTGAGTAGCTAGTATTGACGCACCCCCTCCCGCCCAGTTGTGTACAATGCACCCTAACCCAACCCAACAACCCACTAACCCATGACTTCCATAACTGTGCCTTAATTATTGTACGCATAGCACCGCTTAATTAACCCATCCTATCACTTTTTTTATTTTAACCCCTGGAGCAAATTTATGTCAAAAGATTTTTTTTTTCCCTACCAATTTATCACCCCCTTTTTCTAAAATCCCAAGATGTTTCAAGAGTTAATATTATTTTAAAGGATTTCTGTCTGTTTTAAAAAAAATGTTATTTTAAAAAAAGAAATGGTTCTATTCATTTTATTTGTTATTAATTATAATTTTGAAACACAATGGTATATGTTTTGGTTTTTATTTTCAATATAAATAAAGAATATACACTGTACAGATTTTTGTGTCACTGTTTTCTTTTTAAATTAACAGATGCTGAAAAAAAAGTAAAGGAGATACTTGAAAAAGGTAAAGGATACACTTTATTAAATAAAACAAGGCAAACATTTAATAATATAAAATACATTTAAAATAAATAAATATATAATATTATATATATTTTTATTATGTGAATAATTGGTGGGTGTGTGTGTGCATGTATATAGTTATAGGGTAATATTTTTTAGGGTTGGTGGTCATGCAGGACTGACTCAGTCTCGGTTCACACTGGTGCAATGCAGGAACCAGCGCGATTCCTGTGCGTGTTCCCGCATCGCATCTGACTAGCAGGCAGTTCACACTGACATCTGCAAACCGCTGCAGGTGTCAATAGAAAGTTAATGACACCCCCCTATATCGGTTTGCAGAACACAGTGTGAACTGTGGAATCGGTTGCATGAACACCCATGCAATCCGATTCCAGTGCGGACCAAAAAAAAGGGTCCTGCACCATTTTGGTGCAAATGCGATGCAATTTCAGCCATACAAACTGAGACCCGCCTTACCTTAAGAGGCAGATGACTGGGATCTCCCTCCGGGGGCTGTTGCTTCTCCTCCTGGCCAAAGTAGGTCCTAAATCTCCCTGGCCAATCTGTCAATTGGCATTGTGGTGGGACTGAGCCCTCCCCCATTCACACTGGTGTAACATGTAATGCGATTTGACAGGCCACCACAATGCCAATCGGTGCCCATAAAAAGTGCCCATCAGTAATGCATGTCATTGCCCAATGCCCATCAGTAATGACTGTCAGTACCTCCTCATCAGTGCTATCTATTAGTGCCTATCAGTGCCCATTAGTGCTGCTTATCAGTGCTGCCTTTCGGTGCCCATCAGTGCTGCATATGAGTGCCCCCTATCAGTGCCCACCAATTCTACATATTAGCGCTGTGCCCATCAGTGCTGCCTCATCAGTGCCCATTTGTGAAACCTTGTTAGTGAAGGAGAAAACAAAATGTTATAGCAAAAACAAAGAAAACTTTTTTTTTCTAAAATTTTGGTCATTTTTTATTTTGTTTAGCAAAAAATAAAACCCCAGTGGTGATCAAATACTACCAAAAGAAAGCTCTATTTGTGGGAAGAAAATTATAAAAATTGAGTTTGGGTACAGCGTTGCATGGCATCGCAATTGTCATTCAAAGTGTGACAGCACTGAAAGCTGAAAATTGTCCTGGGCAAGAAGGGGGGAAAGTGCATGGTATTGAAGTGGTTAAAGGGTAAGTTCACCTTTACAGAAAAATCTGTAAGGTGAAAGGGGTTGTAAACCCTTGTGTTTTTTCACCTTAATGCACCCGTTTTACTTACCTGAGCCCCGAATTTCCATGGGCGCGATCCCGCGTCGCTCTCTCCACGGCTTCTCGGCTCTTCATTGGATAGATGGATAGCAGCGCAGCCATTGGCTCCCGCTGCTGTCAATCAAATCAAATGACGTGGGCGCCGGGGCCGAGTCATATAGCCTCCGAGTGTATGACACGGGAGCGCGCCCGCAAGGTAACCCCCACGGGAGAGCGCTTTCCAGAGGGGGTTATCTAATGCGTAGAGGAGCCGCGAGAGCCGCCGTGGGACCCCAGAACAGGAGGATCGGGCCACTCTGTGCAAAACCAACTGCACAGTGGGGGTAAGTATGACATGTTTGTTATTTAAGAAAAAAAAAACTGAACCTTTAGTGTCACTTGAACTTACACAGGAGCCCCTCCTCAAACCCACCCCAGTCCTGCTGACCTGCAACGCAGCGATCTCCCGTTATAAGCCCTGGTATAGCCACCTCACCGGTTCGGGGCTTAGAAATCCCTGCATCTTCTTCTCCGAAACCCACCCTGTCAAGGAGGAACGTTTAGGAGCATTCTAATTGGTTTGGCGCCATCACATGGGTGGTGTCGACCAATCAGAACCCGTGTAGCCCGTCCTCTCACTGGGGAAGAAGACACATGAATGCCGAGGGGATTTCTAAGCTCCAGACCGGTGAGGTGGCTATAGCAGGGCTCAGAATGGGAGATCACTGCGCTGCAGGTCAGCGGGACTGGGGGGGGGGAGTGAGGAGGGGGGTCCTCTGTAAGTTCACCTTACAGATTTTTCTGTAAAGGTGAACTTACAATGTAGCCTCCCTGGCGGTATGATTCTGTCAGATTTTTGAATCTCAAAGCGGTACAATTGTTTTGCATAGAAATTTGGCGTTTTATATTGTAGGCCTGTAAATCTTAGGAATAACTCACTTAAATCTGTCCAAACAAGAGTCTAGTAGACATTCCAGGGATAAAGTTTGAAACATGAAATCATAAATTATAGTAAATAACTATAAATAATTATAAAAAATAATAATATAAAAATAATGAAATTAATTTCCCCACGATTCACTATCGCTCAATTCTGCAAGTGTTCTAATTTACTATCGCTGTTTTCTAGCTGCTCTAAAACAGCTTTTGATGTAAAGGGACACTTTTTGGTTGCTATGGACAATCTCAAGTTTCCAGGCAGAAAGAACAGTATATATAATATAAAACTACATGCAGGGCACTGGACAAAGCACTAGGGACAAAAGGGAGGTGGAATGATTTAATACAGTAATGTAATCTGTAAGATCACAGTGTACTGTATGTGTTATGTTTTTTGGATTTGCCGCTGGGCTCCGCCCCCATGTGTCGTGACACTCGCAGGAAACGAAGCCCGGGACACAGAGCATCGGGCGGATGATCTGGCGGAGGACACATCGGGGGGACATCACAGGATCCTGATGACAAGGTAAGTAACTTGGACCACGATTCTGCAATGCAATCCTGAGTGTGGCTCAGGGTTACCGCTAAAGGTTCCCACACTCGGAAATACCGCCAGGAGGGTTAAAGGGGTTGTAAAGGTTTTTTTTTTTTTTTTTTCTAAATAGGCTCCTTTAAGCTAGTGCATTGTTGGTTCACTTACCTTTTCCTTCAATTTCCCTTCTAAATGTTTTTTTTTTCTTTGTCTGAATTTCTCACTTCCTGTAAGCTTACCCACATCATCCGAGCCGTTCTGGCTGGGGGTTAGTCAGCCAGAACAGCTTACTGAGGAGGAACAGGAAGTGAGAAATTCAGACAAAGAAAAAAAACATTTAGAAGGGAAATCAAAGGAAAAGGTAAGTGAACCAACAATGCACTAGCTTAAAGGAACCTATTTAGAAAATAAAAAAACAACCTTTACAACCCCTTTAAGCAACATTTTCCTTGTGAATCTGTCAATAGGTTTCTTACCTAGAGATCCTGCTAGTAACAGCATTTCCTGTTGCAGGCTGATAACACTTAATCCCGTCGTAAAAAAAAAAACTTGGTTTTCTCGACGAGATTCTTGTCAAGCTTTCCTTGCATACACACTGTCAATTCCAAATCTCGTCGTTGTTCTGCGCGGTCACGTACAGCACGTACGACGGCAGTATAAAGGGGAAGTTCCATTCCAATGGCGACACCCCTTGGGCTGCTTTTGCTGATCTCGTGTTATCGCGTGTTAGTAAAAGTTTGGGGAGAGACGATTCGCCCTTTTCAGTCTTCGTGCTTTCAGTTCGTTTTAGCGTGACGAATGTGCTATCGCCATTACGAACGCGAGTTTTATCAGAAGGAGCGCTCCCGTCTCATACTTGATTCTGAGCATGTGCCTTTTTTTAAGACTCGGAAAAGCATACACACAAGCGGTTTTCTCGTCGGGAAACAGGCCGACGAGAATCCCGACGAGAAAAACGAGAATCCTGATGAGAAAATAGAGAGCAGGTTCTCTATTTTTCTCGTCGAGATTCCCGGCAGTTTTCTCGGCAAGAAACCATACACACGAACGGTTTTCTCGGCAAGAAAGCTCTCCCAACAGTTTTCTTGTCGTTTCTTGCTGAGAAAACCGGTCGTGTGTACGAGGCCTAAGGCTGGGTTCACACTGCCACGACTTGGGATCCGACTTGTGAGACCCCAAGTCGCATGACATGTGAAATCCAATGTTAGTCAATGTGAGCCGTCTTAATTAGCACTACTGAAGTCACTCCGACTTCAAAAAAGGTTCCTGTACTACTTAAAGGCGACATCTATTCTCTACTTCTATCAAAGTAGTACTCAAGTCGCCAGAAAGTCACCTGGCAAAGTCGCACTGCAAATCACACGACTTTCGGTTTGCGGACGTGTGAACCCAGCCTAAGTCGCTGTCTTGCAATTAGAAGCAACATTGTCAGCCTGCCACGCGTTCTCCTTCAGTTGCCTGTCTGGCCTTATAGACATGACAAGCAGCCCAGCAGCCAACTGAAGCAGCACACAAGCAAGACAGTGGCTGAGCATTGTTGGCCTGCACCAGGAAAGTGCTGTTATTGGCAGGATCTCCATGTAAGAAACTTTAGGCTGGGTTCACATATGAGCATGCGGCGACTCACAGCAGGGGGTCCGGCGCGTCCTCGTTCACCGTTTCAGGTCTGATTCCAGCCCCCGAATTTTTGTCTGAATTCGGACATGAAACTGACCAAAAGGCGCACTGGGCTCCTGTGCAAATCGCACCGGAGCCGCTGTGGGGATTTGTCAACCGGCTCCATAGAGAGCCAGTCACAATCTACTGCTGCGCGAATCGGATGCAGGGAAACTCACATCCAATTCGCACTAGTGTGAACCCAGCCTTACATCAGATTCACAAAAATAATTATATTAAGAAAACAGTGAGATGCGAGCAATTTACATACACTTTAACCGGACAAAGCGGCGTACATTACCATGGGAAAAATATATATGAAACATGCACCAGAGGTTGCTTATACTGAGCCCCTGGTCTGGAAAGGGTTAATACATAACCACTGACAATAAAGAAATTCATATTTTTTTCTGTGTTCGATCAGTAGCTTTAGGGATATGTCCAGTCCCAGTTAGCAAATAATGATCCCCAGAAAGATAAATCTGAGTTAGTATTTTAATTGACAACATAATGGTTTGATGGAATAAACTGATACGCTGGGTTGCCCATGAATGCTGGTCAGTGATTGGCTTGGCAGATGCTATCTGGTGCATGTCTTATGTGAAAGCTGCATTCGCATGAACCTCCTGCATTGTAATCCAAAAAGGTCTGAAAAACCTCCCTGTAATCCCCAAAACAATGAGCACATCTGGTGCTGATCACATGACCGATGCCAAGGCGCTCCAGCTGACTGCAAAATTTCAGAATAACCTGTTTCTGGTCTATTATTCTATTCATTACCTGAATGTCCTCCTCCCAATCACTGATCACTTGTATAATGTATCCATTTCTGAGACTAGACAGCAATGTATCAGCTCTAGGAGACTTCTAATACTCTGATACATTGTGATACATTGTGGGTACATTGTGGGTACATTGTGATACATTGTGGGTACATTGTGATACATTGTGGGTACATTGTGGTTACATGAACTTTAGCTGCTGAACAGGGGAGCCGATATATTGTACATTGGAAATGTGTCTACAGTGAGAAGTAACTTTATATAGCAGTGCAAACACAAAACTTTTTACTGATACAAAAACATCTAATTGTTACATATTCAGGTGGAAAAAAACAAAAAAACACAAATAAATCATGTTTAATAAATAGAAAAAAAAATAAGAAAAGTAAACTGAAAACCTGCATATACAGAACCTAAAGCCCTGTACACACGATCGGATTTCCTATGGATTCTAATCCGATGGTTTTTTCCATCGGAAATCCGATGAAACCGTCTTCCATCAGTCTTGCCCACACACCATCATTCAAAAAACCGACCGTTTCAAACGCTGTGACGTAAAACACTCCGATGAGCAGAGAAAAATGAAGTTCAATGCTTCTGAGCATGCATCGACTTGATTCTGAGCATGCGTGGGTTTTTTATCCGATGGAGTTCCCCACAGACGATATTAATTTGCTATCGTTTTTTTATCCATCGGAAAAATTTAAAACATGTTCTATTTTTTGACACCGATGGAAAAAAAGACCGATGGGGCCCACACACAATCGGTTTGTCCGATGAAAAAAGTACATCGGACTGTTTTCATCGGTAAAACCGATCGTGTGTACAGGGCTTTATATTCGGTTGGCTAACATGGCCATCGCTGATGAATGCGAGAGGGCGCGATTTATTTGGTGCAAAGTTTGGAATTTAAAATGATCCCAAATTACTGTACCTGTAACCACCTGCTTGCCAGGCCTATTCTATCATTCATTTCCTACATGTAAAAATCATATATTTTTTTAATTTTTTTTTGTTGCTAGAAAATTATTTAGAACCCCAAAACATTATAAGCAGAGGCCCTAGAGAATAAAATGGTGAGTGTTGCAATTTTTTTATGTCACACGGTATTTTCGCAGCGTTTTTTTAAACGCACATTTTTGGGAAAAAATACACTTTAACGATATGTAGTGTACACAAACACAAAAAATACCCAAGTAGATAGATACCTAACATGTCATGCTTTAAAATTGCACCTGCCTGTGGAATGGCGCCAAACTACGGTACCTAAAAATCTCTATTGGCGACACTTTAAATACCTCTAGAGCAGGGGTGTCAAACTTAATTTCATTGTGGGCCGCATCAGCATTATGATTGCCCTCAAAAGGGCTGTAAGATTAGATGTCCAGCGCATCCCCTCCCCTTACATTAGATGTCAAGAGCCATCCCACGATCAGAAGTTGAGTCCCCCACTCTCCCTTACATCACAGTGCACCCCCTTTCCTTATGCTGCTGCTGGGAAAAAGCTGGATGCATTGCTTGAAAGCAGAAAGTAAGGGTCTGGAGGAGGACTAGAGGAGGGCTGGAGCTCTCCTGCAGCTGCAGGAAAGGTGCGAGGGCCGCATGAAATGGCCTGGGGGGCCGAATTCCGCCCGCGGGCCTTGTGTTCGACACCTGTGCGCTAGAGGTTACCAGTTTAGATTTACACAAGAGGTCTGGGGCTGGAATTATTGGTCTCGCTGTAATGTTCCCCATGATCAGTGGCGGCTTGTGGTTTTTTGTTTGGGGGGGGGGGCGGCAAACAACTGAACCTCCCCACGGCAACTTAAACCCCCCCACCCCCCACACTTATCCCATCTAGGCGGCAGGCATCGGGCATCGGTGGGCATCCGAGGAGCATTGGCGGGGACAGGGCATCCAGGCATCGGCGGAGACCGGGCATCCAGGCATTGGCCAGCGGCTCTTCTCCTCGCTTCTGCCGTGCGTCTCCTTCCCTCCTCCTAGGCGTCCAATAGGATCGCCTGTCCTTTCAGCCAATCAGGTGACGGGTATCCGACCTGTTTCCCGATTGGCGGGGAGGAGGATCAGTGTTGCCACCACTCCATTCGCACATAGTGTCCGAGGCGCAGCGGCGGTGGAGGACTGTGTCCCGACTCCTGAATGAATGGAAGAAAGCAAAAATTCATTGATGGGCACTGGTAGGCTGCATTGATGGGTGCTTGTGAGGCTGCTTTGATGGGTGCATGTGAGGCTGCATTGATGGGTGCTTGTGAGGCTGCATTGATGGGTGCTTGTGAGGCTGCATTGATGGGCGCTGGTGAGGCTACATTGATGGGTGCTGGTGAGGCTGCATTGATGGGCGCTGGTGAGACTGCATTGATGAGCGCTGGTGAGGCTGCATTGATGGGCGCTGGTGAGGCTGCATTGATGGGCACTGGTGAGGCTGCATTGATGGGTGCTTGTGAGGCTGCATTGATGGGCGCTGGTGAGACTGCATTGATGAGCACTGGTAAGGCTGCATTGATGTGTGCTTGTGAGGCTGCATTGATGGGTGCTTGTAAGGCTGCATTGATGGGCGCTGGTGAGGCTGCATTGATGGGCATTGGTGAGACTGCATTAATGGGTGCTGGTGAGGCTGCATTGATGGGTGCTTGTGAGGCTGCATTGATGGGTGCTTGTGAGGCTGCATTTAATGGGTGCTGGTGGGCTGCATTTGATGGGCGTTTTGTTAAAAAGGTGGGCTATACATGGGCAAGGCAAAAAGGATGGAGTCAGGGGTAGAGCCAAGGGGGGGGGGGCGGAAAAATGAGGTTTTGCCTAGGGTGTCAAAAATCCTTGCACCAGCCGTGCTCGCGCCCCAACGCCACCTGTAAAAGCAATCCAGCCAATAGGATGTCTTTTACAATAGAGGGAATCGCCAGCTGAAAAAAAAAAATACCGGGATGATGCTTGTAGCTGGTGGCTTCAGCCCAGTAGAGCCACTTTAACCCAAGGACATACAGGTGCATCCTATAGGAAGGAAGTGGTTAAAGAAGATCAATAACCAATTACTAAAATCTCATCCTGCCATGAGGGACCTAGTTCAGGCACTTCCTGTTATAGGGTGACAACACTTCTTCCTTGTCTCCCCTATGTGCTCCTGCGTTGCCACCCCATCACATGTGCCCCTGGTAGAGATTACAAGCAACTGTGCTGACACACATCGCACAGGCATGGTCTACCGTTATCTCTATCAGGAAACCAGATCAATGATGTGCGTCTGACGCTGGACAAGTGGACAATGTGGACAGGAAGTGGCCAAAAGAGGCTGGAGAAGAATCTAAAACGGGTGATTTAAAACAATCCTGCTAAAAACTGCCTTTCTTACTTTTACTCCAAGTTGTAAGCAGAATCTGAGATATTCCACTAAATAAAATGAGGCACTGGGCTCCTCCTTCAAAGATAACCATTACTGCGAGAAATACGTCCTCTGCCAATGCAGAGCTCATGCTGAGAAATGCTGTTTGCCTGGTGGCTGCTTGATTTTTGTTTTATACATTGACCCAAAACAAGCACACAGTCAGCTAAGTCAATGTGATGTCAGAATACCTAATCTACAAATGACGTTGTACTGAGGACCATGGACCAAAAGGTTATCCAGGCAACTGCCATTTAAAAAAAAAAAAAGAGAGATTAGAACTGGCATTTGTGTTTCTCTTGGTAAAAAAATCCTTTAGGCTGGATTCACCCAGGCCCAGTAATCAGTGCATTTTTATAGCAGTGATCGCTGTATAAATGTCAATGGTCCCAAAAAAGCGTCCAATCTGTCCGCCGCAATGCCACAGTCCCTCAAAAAAAAAAACGCAGATCGCCGCCATTACTAGTAGAAAAAAGAATAAAAATGCCAGAAATCTATCCCCTATTTTGTAGGCGCTATAACTTTTGCGCAAACCAATCAATATACGCTTATTTCGATTTTTTTTTTCTACCAAAAATATGTCGAAGAATATATATTGGCCTAAACTAATGAAGAAATTAGTTTAAAAAAAAATAAATAAAAAATTGGGGGATATTTATTATAGCAAAAATTCAAAAAAATTATATTTTTTTCGAAATTGTTGCTTTGTTTAATAACGCAAAAAAAATTTAAACTCAGAGGTGATCAAATACCACCAAAAGAAAACTCTATTTGTGGGAAAAAAAGGGACGTAAATTTTGTTTGGGTACAGTGTCGCACGACCGCTCAATTGTCAGTTAAATCGACGCAATAATTTAATGGCCTGGTCATTAAAGGGGGGAAATCTTCTGGGGCTGAAGTGGTTAAATTTGGCAAAATATGGAGAATAGTGATAACCAATCACAAGCAGCGCCAGCCAAATCTATTATTGGATGGGTAACAACTTGTGACAATGCTGTCTATGACTCTCCTAGGAAGGTTCTCCTCCCTTCCTCTGCGGTCTCCAGGACAGGAAGTGAGGGAAGAGCTCAATGGGGAAACAGAATGAAGGAGAATCCAAACACATTGAAGGGCTCCCAGTCCACATTCTATCCAATACTTTTGTCTTTAGCTGGCTTTTATCTACAGTATGTTGCACATAGTTATAGAATTAGTTATGATTGATCTCTGAAGAGTTAGGTGACATTTTACATTACATATTTAATTTTACATTTGTACTTATATAGCGCCGTCAATTTACACAGCACTTTACATATATATTGTACATTCACATCAGTCCCTGCCCTCAAGGAGCTTACAATCTAACAGTGGTGGTGCGTCCATAAAGGGTGCACGGGCATCGCCCCCTCGCTCCTGCCACCTGCCTATCACCATAGATAGAGTCATACATTGCATGAATCTATCCATGGTCGCCGCTGCCACCCCCTATTCAGGTGCCCAACCCCTTTTCAGGCACTGGGCACCTGAATTACAGCGGCGGGGTATTTTTTGGAAGCACCTGATTAGAGCCATAGGCTCTAATAGGCGTCCAAAAATGTGAACAGTGGGCGCCATGCTGGGCGCTCACAGTTCACTCAGCTGTGTGTTAGGAAAGCGAATGAATATTTGCTTTCCTAACACTGAACTGCCTCTTAGCCAATCATTTACTTGGGTCTGTTACGTGTCACCTGATTGGCTGAAACAACAGGTGCTGTGATTGGATGCCTATCAGGACTCCAATTATAGCGGAGGACGGGAAGAGACAACGGGGAAAGACATCCAGGAGCGTGGAGGACACCGCCGTGACCCGCTGCCCCACCGAGACAGGTAAGTGCCGGGCGATGCACACTGGCAGCCTTTAATGGGCACAGTAGCGGCAATTGATGGGCACACTGGCAACAATTGATGGGCACAGTAGCGGCAATTGATGGGCACACACTGGCAGCAATTGATGGGCACAGTGTCAGCAATTGATGAGCACACTGGCAGCAATTGATGGGCACAGTAGTGGCAATTGATGAGCACACTGGCAGCAATTGATGGGCACAGTAGCAGAAATTGATGGGCACACTGGCAGCAATTTGAGCACAGTGTCAGCAATTGATGGGCACACTGGCAACAATTTATGGGTACAGTGGCTGCGTTTGATGGGCACAGTGGCTGAGATTGACGGGCACAGTGGCTGCAATTGATGTGTTTTTTTTTTCAGTTTGTTTGCGCCCCCCCCCCCCCAAAAAGTTTTGAGCACCAGCCGCCACTGCAATCTAAGGTACTTAACTCACATTCATACGCATACTAAAGGGCCAATTTAGACAGGAACCCATTAACCTACCAGCATGTCTTTGGAGCGTGGGAGGAAACCAGAGTACCCGGAGGAAACCCACACCGACACAGGGAGAACATGCAAACTCTAAGCAGGTAGTACTATGGTTGGGATTTAAACCTCCAACCCTATTGTCGCTAGGTGGCTGTGCTAACCACTTAGCCACTGTGCTGCCCAGTATATCAACTAAGAAGATAAAACCAACCCACTACATAGCTCTGAATTCTTTCTTTTTCTTGACATTCCATTTTTGCACCTGCCAGAATTCTTATTTCTGAATCTGAGCCCATGAAAAGCAGCCAGGGTGTTAACCAGTTCCAGCACTGCCAACCTACTGCAGCTAGAGACACATGTTTTGGTGCAGAAGAGGGAGGTTGCTCCACAGAAAGTTTTGTGACAAAAGACAATGCAGCCACAAGCACTGTGAAAAGCCTGCTTAATTTGAATTACATTAGACCAAACTCCAGTTTAAATCAATTAAGTGGGATTCCTGCTACTGATGCCAGAAATGCTGATTAGAATCTTCTCCAGTACAAATGCTGATTGGTTAGGCAGTCAGATCATAGATAAGAATAATTGGAGGTGCTTTATCAAATTGCCCAAATGTGTCTAATTATCAAACTGAAATTCTAACATAAGTGTGCCTATGTGGTGATGGAGCCGTAGGGGTCATCTGGGGTTAGAGGCAATGTTTGTAGGGTGGGGATGTTGCAGGGGAAGGAAAGGGGGGGGGGCTGGAGTAGGCAGAAGAGGCAGCCGCCTTGGGCATATTAGCCGTAGTAGGGGTGTAAAAAGGGGAGAACCTGCAACTTATGCTGCTCAAGTAGTTTCAAAGGTGGGGTTTGGAGGTAGGGGAGGTAGAAATGCACTGGTCATGGCACTATGGGGGGGACTATGGGGGGGACTGTGTTAGGTTACTTGGGTTGGACAAGACTTTGAGTGCCATAGGACCTATACCCTAGGCAGCTGAAGTGATTCAAAGCTGATGGGTTGGGTTGGGTTGGGGGGGGGGTAGTATGGGGGGACCTGTGGTAGGATACTTGGGGGATGAGAATTAAAGGTGCCATAGGACCTGAAACATATGCTGCTGAATTGATTCACAGCTGATGTTTTTTTTTTGTTGGGGGGGGGGGGCGCTATAGAGTTGCACTTTGGCCTTATGCCCTAGGTGCTAAAGAACCTTGTCCTGACACTATGGGGGGGGGGGGGAACTATGTTAGGATACTTGGGGCAATCAGGTCCATAGGAACTGCAACCTATGCTGGTAAAGTAGCCCATAGCTCTTGGGGATTCGGTGGGATGGAGGTGAGCTTTGGCCTTTTACCTTGGGTGATAAGGACTTTGTACTGGAACTTTGGGGGGACTATGTTGGGATTTTTGGGGCATGAGAATTTGAGGGGGGGGGGGAGTTGGGTCAATCAGGTCCATAGGAACTGAAAGCTATGCTGCTAAAGTTGTTTAAAGCTCATGGGGTTCAGGGGCATTGAGGTGCACTTTGGCCAATTGCTTTACACATAGAGGATTGGCGCAAAACCGCAAGCTCCGGTATGAGCCCACAGGACCCAAACGGAACCAATGGAGGCAATAAATCAAGAAAAACAAAATATAGGGATGATAAAAATATAAACAATAATTGAAAAAAATTCCATAAATTAGTCCATAATGTCCATGCAAAGGAGGTACTTGAAAGGCAGCTCAGTAGAAAGCAAGAAGCGGCTTTGGTAACAGCTGGAGAGGAAACTTTGTGAGTACCAGTTTCCTTACTTGTATTAAATCTTCATACATGCTACACTTAGATTGGCGCTTGTGTCTCCTCTCCAGCTGTTGGCCAATTGTTTTGAATACTAAAGAACCTTAAGGGGTTGTAAAGGTATTTTTTTAAATAACAAACATGTTATACTTACCTCCACTGTGCAGTTAGTTAGTCCTCTTCTGGGGTCCCTCAGCGGCTGTCTCGGCTCCTCCCCGCAAGAGCTAACCCCCGTTCTGGGAAGCTCACTCCCAAGGGGGTTAGCTTGCGGGCGCGCTCCCGTGTGATACAGTCGGCGGCCATAGCCGCCAAGTGTATCACTCGGCCCCAACCCGCCCGGTGCGCTACGTCATTGATTTGATTGACAGCAGCGGGAGCCAATGGCTGCGCTGCTATCAATCTCCAATGAAGAATGAAGAGCCACCTCAAGCTGGGGGAAACCATTGCGGGATCATGCCCACGGAGTCTCGTGCCTCAGGTAAGTAAAACGGGGAGGGGGGAGCTGGGGGGCCCAAGAGTGCAAGGTGTTTTTTCACCTTAATGCATAGGAAGCATTAAGGTGAAAAAACATGAAGCTTTACAACCCCTTTATCCTGGAACTATAGGGGGACTGAGTTAGGTTACTTAGGGGGATGAGAATTTGAAGGGACAATTAGTGCCAGAACAAGGTCATTTAGCAATAGCACCCAAGTTGAGAAAACCAAAGGGTGCGGGCAGCACAGTGGCTAAGTGGTTAGCACTTCCTTCCTGGCAGCACTAGGGTTGTTAGTTCAAATCCCAATCATGACACTACCTGCCTGGAGTTTGCATGTTCTTGCTGTGCCTGCATGGCTTACCTCCAGGTACTCTAATTTCCTTCCGCACTCCAAAGACATGCTGGTAGGTTAATTGGTTCCTGTCTAAATTGGCTTTTGTATAAATTTGAGTTAGAGACCTTAGAGTGTAAGCTCCATGAGGGCAGGGACTGATGAGAATGTATAATAAATATGTAAAGCACTGTGTAAATTTATGGCGCTATCTAAGTACAGTGGAACCTCGAATTGCGGTTAACAAACGTTTCGCAATACGAGCACTGTATTTTTAAACATCCTGACTCGGTTTGCGAGTGTTCTCTCGCAACACGAGCAGGATTCAAGCCACAGCAGTGTGCAGTACCGCGTTTGGCCTGAGGTGGGGGGCGCCGGAGCCGAACGGCGCCGTTCTGAAATGGTTGGAAAGACTCGGAAATACTCCGTTCCCGAGCCTTTCCGAGGTCAGCCGAGCTGTCCTCGGGCCTTTCCGTGTGTTTCCGAGGCTCTCCGGCGCCCCTCCACCTCTGGCCACATGCCATCGAAGTCAATGCGGAACAAAATATTTTCGTTTCCATTGACTTCAATGGGGAAACTCGCTTTGATATGCAAGTACTTTGGATTACGAGCATTCTCCTGGAACTGATTATGCACATAATCCGAGGTAAAAAAAAGTCTGTATAGACACACAAAGGCCCATACACAAGATCCATGGACGGTTTTCATGTCCAGTAAATAATTGACCTTCCAGTAAGGCCAGAACAGGTAAGTCCCTTATCTCTGGGAATGGTGAACAGAACAGAGTAGGTGGTTAGGATCTGATTGGCCGAACAAAGTCCAGGGTTAGCGAGTATTGAACACCAAGAACACAGGAAGAGCGAGCGGCCTCTGGCTTGTTACATAAAGCCACAGCTTCAGTGTTGCCCAATACATTTCCCATCATTGTACAGGAAGTGCTGTGTACCTGGTACATTGCTGATGTCTGTTCCCTTTATCCACTCTTACCGGAAGGATCCACCAGCGTGGGAAGATCTTGGCAGAAAAATGTTTAGAGGAATAAAAAGTTGATTAATAGCAAATAACAAGAGAGAGAGGGAGAGAAAAAGAGGGGTGGGGGGAAGAGAAAAAGAGAGAGAGAGAGAGAGAGAGAAAAAGGGAGAGAGAGAAAGAGAGTGAGAGAGAGAGAGAGAGAGTGGGGAGAGAGAGAGAGTGGGGAGAGAGAGAGAGGGGGAGGGAGAGTGAGAAGGAGAGAGGGAGATAGAGAGAGAAGGGGAGAGCAAGAAGGAGAGAGAGAGAGAAAGGGAGGGAGAGGGAGGAGAGAGGGATAGAGAGAGAGAGGGAGAGAGAGAAGGATAGAGGGGGAGAGAGAAAGGGAGGAAGAGAGGGGGGATAGAGAGAAAGGGATAGCGAGAAAGGGAGTGAGAGAGAGAGTGGGGAGAGAGAGAGAAAGGGAGGGAGAGTGAGAAAAAGAGGGGGGAGATAGAGAGAGAAATGGAGAGAGAGAGAGAAAGGGATATAGAGGGAGAGAAAAAGAGGGGTGGGGGAAGAGAGAGAGAGAAGGGAGAGAGGGAAAGAGAGTGAGAGAGAGAGAGAGAGAAAGGGAGGGAGAAGGAGAGAGGGAGAGAGGGAGAGAGAGAGCGAAAGGGAGGATAAGAGGGGGGAGAGAGAGAGAAAGGGAGAGCGAGAAAGGGAGTGTGAGAGAGAGTGGGGAGAGAGAGAGGGAGGGAGAGAGGGAGAGAGAGAGAGAAAAAGGGAGGGAGAGTGAGAAAGAGAGGGGGAGATAGAGAGAGAGAGAAAGGGAGGGAGAGAGAAAAAGGGAGGGAGAGAGAGAGAGAAAGAGGGAGGGAGAGACAGAGAAAAAGGGAGGGAGAGACAGAGAGAAAGGGAGAGAGAGAGGGAGATAGAGGGAGAGAGAGAGAAAGGGAGGGAGAGATGGAGAGAAAGGGAGGGAGAGACAGAGAGAAAGGGAGGGAGAGACAGAGAGAAAGAGAGAGGGAGAGAGAGATGGAAAGAGAGGGAGGGAGAGAATGGGCGGAAGAGAGAAATTATTAAAGAGGGGGGATAGAGAAGGGGGGATATAGGAGAGCGCGAAGAAGAGACGAAGAGAGCAGAGAGAGAAAAAGAGAGAGAGGATAAAAGGGGGGGATGGGGGGAAGAGAGAGATGGGGTAGAAGAGACTGATACACCTTACTAAACAATCCGTGGCTGCTGCCCCGCTCTGCTAATCCCTTCACTGGCTTAAACTAGCCCAATGCAGGGGCTGATTGGACATCTTTTGGCCAAGAGGGTAAGTACAACCCAGAGGCTTATGATGCAGTGACTGGGGACTTCTCCAGAACCTCTCCCATCCTCTGGAACTCCCTTCCCCAGTATGTCTGGTTAGTTCCTACCCTCTCTGCCTTTAGGCAATCCTTAAAAACTTATTTATTCAGGAAAGCCAACTGCACCTCCACCTAAACACTGTACTTCAGCCACCTGCATCAGATTATCCCCTGCAGCTATGACCTTTTGTAGCACCTCCCTTTAGATTGTAAGCTCCATGAGCAGGGCCCTCTTATTTCTTCTGTATTAAATTGTATTTTAATTTTAATGTCTCTCTTTATATTGTAAAGCGCTGAGCGAACTGCTGGCGCTATATAAATCCTGAATAATAATAATAGAAAAAGAGGGGAAGGTGGAAGACAGAGGGAAAAAAGGAGGAAGGAAAAGAAAGAAAGACAGAGCCTGAGAGATAGAGAGAGGAGAGTGGGAAGAGAGAGACAGAGAGATAGAGAGAGAGGGGAGATAGAGAGAGGAGGGTGAAAAGAGAGAGATAGCGAGAGGGGGAGATAGAGAGAGGAGGTAGGAAAGAGAGAGACAAAGAGATAGAGGGGGAGACAGAGAGAGGAGGGGAAAGAGGGAGATAGAGAGTGGGGAGATAGAGAGAGAGAGGAGGGGGGAGAGAGAAACAGAGAGAAAGATGGGGAGATGGGTGGGGTGACAGAGAGATGAGGGGAAAAAGAGAGACACAGAGAGAGAGAGAGAGAGGGAGGTGATAGAGAGAGAGGAGGGGGGGCAGAGAGATAGACAGAGGGGAGACAGAGAGAGGAGGGGGAAGAGAGAGAGAGAGATAGATATAGAGAGATGGGTGGGGTGACAGAGAGATGAGGGGAAAAAGAGAGACAGAGAAAGAGATAGAGAGAGGGGGAGATAGAGAGAGGAGGGGGAAAGAGAGAGACAGAGAAATAGAGAGAGGGGAAGATAGAGAGAGAGGAGGGGGAAGAGAGAGATAGAGAGCGGGGGAGACAGAGAGAGGAGAGGGGAAAGTGGGAGGGGGAGACAGAGAGAGAGAGGGGAGGAATAGAGAGAAAAGAGAGAGAGGGGGGAGACAGAGATAGAGAGAGATGGGGAAGAGAAAGAGAGGAGGGGGGAAAGAGAGAGAGAGAGGGGGTAGACAGAGAGAGACAGAGAGTTAGAGAGAGAGAGGCGTGAGACAGAGAGAGAGGGGAGGGGGAAAGAGAGAGACAGAGAGAGAGAGGGGGAGACAGAGAGAGAGGAGGGGGAAAGAGAGAGACAGAGAGAGATAGAGAGAGGGGAGATAGAGAGAGAGGAGGGGGAGAGAGACAGCGAGTCAGATAGAGAGAGAGAGGGAAGACAGAGAGAGAGGAGGGAAAAAGAGAGAGACAGAGAGAGATAGAGAGAGGGGGGAATATAGAGAGAGAGGAGGGGAAAGAGAGAGAGAGAGACAGAGAGAGGGACAGAGAGAGGAGAGCGGAAAGAGAGAGAGAGACAAAGAGTGAGATAGAAAGAGGGGGAAGACAGAGAGAGAGGAGGGGGAAAGAGAGAATGACAGAGAGTGAAATAGAGAGAGGGGGGAATATAGAGAGAGAGGAGGGGAAAGAGAGAGAGAGACAGAGAGAGGAGAGGGGAAAGAGAGAGACAGAGAGTGAGATAGAGAGAGGGGGAAGACAGAGAGAGAGGATGGGGGAAAGAGACAGATAGAGAGAGGGGGAGACAGAGAGAAGAAGGTGGGAAAAAAGAGAGAGATAGAAAGAGGGGGGAGACATAGAGAGAGGAGGGGGAAAGAGAGAGGCAGAGAGTGAAATAGAGAGGGAGGGGAGATAGAGAGAGGAGGGGGGAAAGAGAGAGACAGAGAGGGGGGACAGAGAGAGGAGAGGGGAAAGAGAGAGACAGAGAGAGAGGAGGGGGGAAAGAGAGAGCTGGAGAGATAGAGAGAGAGAGGGGGAGGCAGAGAGAGAACAGGGGGGGGGGAGAGAAAGCGAGAGAGAGGATGAAAGGAGAGAGAGAGTTTTGGTTTCCTCCAATTTTTGCAAAAGTCTGAAAAATTCTGTAAAATTGCACAATTTAGTGAAATGCATTGGAAGCACTGACGTGTTTCGTCAAAAATGATTTCCTCCAAGGGGTACTTGGCCAACAATAAATGAAAAAAATGGCCAAAGGATCATTTTTGTAGATGGGATCAGAATATAAAAATCTACTTTATCTTCCTTTAGTTGGAGCGTACTGTAGATGGGGGCATTTAGGGTAGTTCATTTTATTTTTTTCCATTTAATGTTCCCTCTGTTGTTTACTTTCCTTTTTTGGGGCAGTTTGTTAGTAGGAGAATGAGTCCAGTATAGTTGGACCTGCCATAAGGCCTTAGGAACCATTTACAGCTCGTCATTGCACCCTTTAAAAAACACCTTGAGTCATTTTTTTTACCTTAAAAAAAATTATATTTGGCCATAATGAAAAAAAAAAAATCCTCTCTCAACGGGGTGGTAGGGTGTAGTAATATTCAACAGCACAAAAAAATAATAATTTTTGAGCACACAAAAAGAGATGCAATAAATCTTACTGAAAAACAATTCTAATTTTCATTCAAACTCGAAAACAGCAATCACACACCCGAATACAAAAAAAAAAAAAATCTGTCTGTATCTGAATAAAAACGAGACGTGCCATGGGTGCAGCGAGCATACAGAAGATCGGACCTGATCACGAATTCACACGCACAGCTTGGCGTGATTTAGAACTGGCAACAATGCCAACCTTAAAAGAAAACGTTTTATAACCGAGGAAAACAAGAAAAACGAGTCAGTCGGCCAATTCACCCAACCCAGCGCAGCCGTGTATGAAATGACATAATGTACCTATTGAGAAGGCTGTAATTAATACATTTAATTACCCCTATCTAGATGAAAAATCTTTCCCTGCACCGGCGAGTGATCGAAAATCATTCGTTTTGTTTACTGAGTAACTGATAGGCCAGTGAGTCACGTTTATAATTAGCTGATAGTAAAAAACGACTAAAAAGGAAGCCGACCGGGCCTGGGGTACAGCCCAGTGCCAGAACTGTCATGGGGGAGATGTTGTGCTTCCCCCTCGCATAGCACACAGGAACAGAGCTGAGGCTGTCAATCACAAGCTGTGTGCTGGAGGTCCCTCCCCTGTCACCTTTTTGTTTCCTTTGGTGTCAGGAAAACTTGTCCGAAGTGACTCATGCTGACAGCAGAGGAACAAAGCAGCAGACAGAAATTACACTTATTTGTCCAAATATAATCGATCGAGGGGTGGTGGTTCAGTCCAATTATTTTGGAGAGAAGTGGCAGAGTTTCCCTTAACCTAGGGTGACCACATTTCCAAACTACCTTTCAGGGACACCCTCCCTTCCCAAAAATCAGCTTGTGCTGTAACGAATCACATCACGGTGATTGGACACAAGAGGCGGGATTTATGATTTCTCCAATCACAAGCAGGGGGCGGGGATTGTGCTCCTCCAGGCATTCCCGGCCAGGACAAGTACTGTCAGTGAGTAAAGCGGTGATGTGGCGGCCTTTTTTGGGGGCATCAGATTGGCCCGGGGGGTGGCTGTGTCAGTTTCATTCCGGGACACTGTATTGTCCTGGAATGAAGGTGCCCGGGACAGACCTGCAAAATGCGGGACTGTCCCAGGCAATCCAGGACACGTGGTCACCCTACCTTAACCGCTTAACCACTTGCCGACTGCCTCCTGTACTTATACGTCGGCAGAATGGCACGTACAGGCACATCCACGTACCTGTACATCCCCTTTAACTGCCTGACGTGGGGGTCGCGCGCGCGACCCTGCCGCCTTCCCCGTGAGTCAGACCGCGGGTCCTGCGGACTCGATCACCGCGGGGATCCCCACGATCGTCTCACGGAGGTATAGAGCGGGGAGATGCTTGTGTAAACAAGCATCTCCCCGCTCTGCCTAGTGACAATGACACGGATCTCAGCTCCGTGTACTCGGAGCAGAGATCGGTGTCATGTGACACAGAGCCCATCCCCCCTACAGTTAGAAACACAATGCAGGGAGCACTTAACCCCCTACAGCGCCACCTAGTGGTTAACCCCTTCACTGCCAGTGTCATTTTTACAGTAACCAGTGCATTTTTATACCACTGATCGCTGTAAAAATGACAATGGTCCCAAAAATGTGTCAAAAGTGTCTGATGTGTCCGCCATAATGTCGCAGTCACGAAAAAAATCACTGATAGCCGACATTACTAGTAAAAAAAAAAAAAAATTATAAAAATGCCATAAAACTATCCCCTATTTTGTAAACGCTATAACCATAGGTGTGCGCAGCCTATTGCATTAGGGTGTGCACCTCAAAGTTATATATATACCGGCCTCTTCCCCACTCTCCATCCTGAAACAATGGGGGAAGGGGGAGACCCGGGCAGCAGAAAGAGAGACAGAAGGGGTGGCATATATTGGTACCAATCTCCTGTATTTTTCTCCTGTGGTAGCTGAATGTCGACGAGAGGAGGAGATGCCTACTTTCAGCTGCTGCAGGAGTTAAATACAGATCGTTTCCACTAAATTCCAACTCCACCGCCTCTCCTGTCCAGGTTCTGGGGTTTGGCAAGGAAGGATCAAGGTTTACCTGTCACCTGACCACTATCAACAGGTAGCTTATGATTGACAGGTTTCCAACCCCAGGATTAGGGTGTGCCCAGGCACACCTGGCACACCCTTTGCGCACACCTATGGCTATAACTTTTGCGCAAACCAATCAATAAACGCTGATTGTGATTTTTTTTTTACCAAAAATATGTAGAAGAATACGTTTTTTTTTTTATATATATTTTTTGTGGGATATTTATTATAGCAAAAAGTAAAAAATATTGAATTTTTTTCAAAATTGTCGCTCTATTTTTGTTTATAGCGCAAAAAATAAAAACAAAAGAGGTGATCAAATACCACCAAAAGAAAGCTCGTCGATTTTGTTTGGGTGCCACGTTGCACGACCGCGCAATTGTCAGTTAAAGCGTCGCAGTGCCGAATCGTAAAAAAAGGGGCATGGTCTTTAACCAGCCAAAATGGTCCGGGGCTGAAGTGGTTAAGGACCGGAAGGATGTACCCACTTCCTAAACCAGGCCATTTTTTTGCGATTCGGCACTGCGTCGCTTTAACTGACAATTGCGCAGTCGTGCGACGCTGTACCCAAACAAAATAGTTTCTGAAAAATAGAGCTTTCTTTTGGTGGTATTTGATCACGGTTATTCGTTTTTGCGCTATAAACAAAAAAAGAGCGACAATTTAAAAAAAAATAAAACAATATTTTTTACCTTTTGCTATAATAAATATCCCTTAAAAAAAAAAAAAAAAATCTTCAACAGTTTAGACCAATATGTATTCTTCTACATATTTTTGGTAAAAAAAAAAAAAAAAAACGCAATAAGCGTATATTGATTGGTTTGTGCAAAAGTTAGTGTCTACAAAATAGGGCAAATATTTATGCCATTTTTATTTTTATTTTTTTACTAGTAATGGTAACGATCTGCGATTTTTAGCAGGACTGCGACATTGCGGCGGACAGATCGGAGACTTTTGACACTTTTTTGGGACCATTGACATTTATACAACGATCAGAGCTAAAAATAGCCACTGATTACTGTATAAATGTCACTGGCAGGGAAGGGGTTAACACTAGGGGGCGATCAAGAGGTTAAGTGTTCCCTAGGGAGGTGTTTCTAACTGTGGGGGGATGGGAACTGACTGGGAAAATAGAGAGATCGCTGTTCCTGATCACTAGGAACAGCATCCCCTATAGCGCCCCCTATAGCCCTTAAAGCCGCCGCCGTACAGCAACGGCGGATTCGCGCAGGGGAGCCAACCTGCCGCCGTAAAACGACGACTGCTGGTCAGCAAGGTGATTGTAAACCCTTACATATACCCAGGGAAGTGACTGGCCACATTTGATACAAAAGATGAAACAAATCACCCTACCTGGGTTGTACCTGTTTATCTGTAGTCTTCTCTTCTCTACAGCCAGTCAGAATCCAGAATTTATAAAGCTTTTTTCAGCTGTCAGAAAAAAGGGGACGGGAAGCTCTGCAGAGTTCAGTAAAGGAGAGCTCTGAGAGCTGATTGGAGGAAAGGGAACCCCCCCTCCCCTCTTTACATAGCACACAGTAACAGAGCTGAGGCTGTCAATCACAGGCTGTGTTCTGGAGGTCCCTCCCCTGTCACCTTTTTTCTCTTGGTGCAAGGAAAACTTGTCAGAAGTGATTCATGCTGATAGCAGAGGAATGAAGCAGCAGACAGAAATGACACTATAGAGGGATGTGCTGTGTTCATATTTCACATCTGAGGTTTACAACCACTTTAAAGGGATTAGTCTGGTTACAGTGAGGACCCCGGGTTTGGAAATGGCTGGTAAAGTTTACAGAGCAGCCACTGGCCAATGAGGTTAAGTGGGCGATGGCCGAGGGGGTCAATGAGGATAAATCGCTGATCACACGGCGATCACACCGCGGGCAGCAGCCAACGTGGCCTTACCGTCCCACCTACTGGAATGTGACTGTTAGAAGTGGAGAGTATTTGTTTGAAGAGAGAGAAGGGTGAGGGGAAAAGTCCACTCCGGAGGCGTTAATCATTAACGGAAGTACAACTCGCCGTTCTACTGTAAAGCTACAGATAAGTGGCTCATATTTGCCGTCTCCTCTACCCAAAATATGTGACATAGCTGTGCGCTGAAAGACCGCCCATCACACGGTGGATGGTAAATGGGTATAGTGCCCGACACGTGTTCATTGCAACACTTTACACAGTTTGTATCAGAAGCCACATCTAGTCAGATAGAGCCCGCCTCATTTCCTGGCTGGAAGACATCCGACATCATCTAAACCTTTTCTCCACAGCCTGACTGACCCTTGCCTGCCTCTTTCATCCATTGGATCAGTGGCAGCCCGTCCATAAGGGGTGCAGGGAAAGCCCCACTAATCCATGCGCCCGGCTCCTAATCTACATGCAGGGCACCGGACGCATTCACTTCAATGGAGTTGTTTTTTTTTTTTAAGCACATGATTTGAGTCTGAGGCTCTAATTGGCTTCAAAACAGGGTGGGCTCGGGGCGCAGAGCACTGTGCCCTGAGCCCACCCAGATGTGTGACATTAATATTCGCTATTGTCTTCCTGATTTTCCTCCCGGCCAAACAAGAAGCAGTTCCTGAGACCCGATTGGCCAGGTCAGTCGCCGAATTCCCGCCTGTCTCCCACAGGGGTGGCGTTAGTTTGCCGCCCGCCCCTAAAATATTAAGCACCGGCCGCCACTGCATTGGATTTCAGTTCTTAGGATCATGGAGGCTCAGCATCACATGAGAGCGTTACCTATGCCAAATACAGCCTGCTTAGGAACGCCCACTCCTCCAGACTGACACCCACCCATTAAGGCATATTGTTATTTGCATAACTCCTCCCAAGAGCCAACCCACTGCTTACATCAGGGATGAGGGCTCTGGAGAAGAGTACTGTGGCAGGGGGCTGTGTTTTTATGAAGCTATGTACAGCCCCCTGCTGGCCACTCCCACTAACCCTGATCTGCCTGCATTGCATAGAGAAGCACATAGTCCTAGTGATGACATCACTGGGTGTAAAATAAGGTATGTAATGGAAATGGAAAGGTTTTCATTAGCATGTTGATGACCTAAAGAGGATGACTGGCCATAGGAGCTAAACTTCAAATCTCTCTTCACTGCCTAAGAAGTTAAAGGCATGGCTCCTCCAGTCAATTATGTTGTTGCTTTTCTGAATCCATAACGGGACGTTTCTGTATGGACATTCCAGATAGAGATGTGAATCATGGAGGTCTTATCTATTTGCTTCTTCCCTCTGTTGCCACTTGTTTAATATTTTTCAAAGGTGTCAGCAGCCTATGTACTGCCAGGAGAGAGAGAGGGTGGGGGGGGGGAGAGAAAGAAAGAAAGAAGAGAGAAGTAGGAAAAACAGGGAGAGGGAGGAAGAAATGAGGAAAGAAAAAAGGAAAGAAGGGAAAGAAACAGGGGAGGAAGGAAGAAAGGAAAAGCAAGGAAAATAAGAAGGAAGAAAGTAAGGGTGGAAAAATGAAGGAAGGAGAAAATAAGGGAGAAAAGTATTTAAGAAAGAAGGAGAAAAGTAGGTAAAATCGGGGAGGGTGGAAGAAATAAGGAAAGAAGGAAGGAAAGAGTGGAGGAAGGAAGAAAGGAAAAGAAAAGGATGGAAAGAAGAATGTAAGGAAGTAAGGGAGGAAAAAGGTAGGAGAGAAGAAAGAAAGGAAGGATGAAAGAAGAGAGAAGAAAGAAGAAGAAATGTAGGAAAAAGGGGGAGGGTGGAAGAAATGAGGAAAGTAGGAAGGAAGGAAGGGAAAGAAAGAGGGGAGGAAGGAAGGAAGTGAGGGAGGAAGAAGAAAAGAAGGGTGTGAATGAACTAAGAAAGATGGTGAAATGTAGGAAAAACTGGGGAGGGAGGAAGAAATGAGGAAAGAAGAAAGAAAAGAATGAAGAAAGGAAAAGGAAAGGAAGAAAATAAGAAAGGAAGGAAGTGATGGAGGAAGGAAGGAAGAAGAAAAGAAGGATGAGAATGAACTAAGAAAGAAGGAGAGAAGTAGGAAAAATAGGGGCAGGAGAAATAAATGAGGAAAGAGGGGAGGAAGGAAGGAAGGAAAAGGAAAGGAAGAAAAGAATAAAGGAAGGAAGATGGAGGAAAAAGGAAGGAAAGATGAAAGAAGAGAATGAACTAAGAAAGAAGAGGAAATGTAGTAAAAAGGAGGAGGGAGGAAGAAATGAGGAAAGAAGGAAGGAAAGAAGGGAAAGAAACAGGGGAGGAATGAAGAAAGGAAAAGCAAGGAAAATAAGAAGGAAGGAAGTGAGGGTGGAAAATGGAAGGAAGGAATGAGAAAATAAGGGAGAAAATGGTTTAAGAAAGTGGGAGAAAAGTAGGTGAAATCGGGTAGTGTGGAGGAAAGAAGGAAGGAAAGAGTGGAGGAAGGAAGAAAGAAAAAGAAAAGTATGGAAAGCAGAATGTAAGGAAGTGAGGGAGCAAAAAGGAAGGAGGGAAGAAAGTAAGGAAGGATGAAAGAAGAGAGAAGAAGAAATGTAGGAAAAAGGGGGAGGGAGGAAGAAATTAGGAAAGTAGGAAGGAAGGAAGGGAAAGAAGGAGGGGAGGAAGGAAGGAAGTGAGGGAGGAAGAAGAAAAGAAGGGAGGGAATGAACTTAGAAAGAAGGAGAAAAGTAGGAAAAACGGGCAGGAGAAATAAATGAGGAAAGTAGGGAGGAAGGAAGAAATGAAAAGGAAAGGAAGAAAAATAGAAATTAAGGAAGTGATGGAGGAAAAAGGAAGAAAGGATGAAAGAAGAGGGAAAATGAACTAAGAAACAAGAGGAAATGTAGTAAAAAGGAGGAGGGAGGTAGAAATCAGGAAAGAAGGAAGGAAAGAAGGAAAAGAAAGAAAGATGGTAAAAAGTAGGAAAAACAGGGGAGGAAGGAAGAAATTAGGAAAGAAGTTGGTAAAAAGTAGGTAAAATCAGGTAGGGTGGAGGAAAGAAGGAAGGAAAGAGTGGAGGAAGGAAGAAAGAAAAATAAAAGTATGGAAAGAAGAATGTAAGGAAGTGAGGGAGGGAAAAGGAAGGAGGGAAGAAAGTAAGGAAGTATGAAAGAAGAGACAAGAAGAAATGTAGGAAAAAGGGGGAGGGAGGAAGAAATTAGGAAAGTAGGAAGGAAGGAAGGGAAAGAAGGAGGGGAGGAAGGAAGGAAGTGAGGGAGGAAGAAAAAAAGAAGGTAGGGAATAAACTAAGAAAGAAGGAGAAAAGTAGGAAAAACGGGCAGGAGATATAAATGAGGAAAGAGGGGAGGAAGGAAGAAAGGAAAAGGGAAGGAAGAAAATAAGAAATTAAGGAAGTGATTGAGGAAAAAGGAAGAAAGGATGAAAGAAGAGAGAAAATGAACTAAGAAAGAAGAGGAAATGTAGTAAAAAGGAGAAGGGAGTAAGAAATCAGGAAAGAAGGAAGGAAAGAAGGAAAAGAAAGAAAGATGGTAAAAAGTAGGAAAAACAGGGGAGGGAGGAAGAAATTAGGAAAGAAGGAAGAAAGGAAAAGGACAGGAAGAAAATAAGGAAGGAAGGAGAAAAGAAGGGAGAGAATTAACTAAGAAAGAAGGAGAAAAGTAGGAAAAATGGGCAGGAGAAATAAATGAGGAAAGAGGGGAGGATAGAAGAAAGGAAAAGGAAAGGAAGAAATGAAGGAAGTGATGGAGGAAAAATGAAGAAAGGATGAAAGAAGAGAGAAAATGAACTAAAAAAGAAGAGGAAATGTAGTAAAAAGGAGGAGGGAGAAAGAAATGAGGAAAGAAAGAGGGGAGGCAGGAAGAAATGAAAAGGAAAGAAAGAAAGGAAGGAAGTGAGGCAGGAAGAAGGAAGAAAGGAAGGAAGAAGAAAAAAAGGGACATAATGAACTAAGAAAGAAGGCAAAAAGTAGGAAAACGGGGGAGGAAGAAATGAGGAAAGAAGAAAGAAAAGAGGGGAGGAAGGAAGAAAGGAAGGAAGTGAGGGGGGAAGAAGGAAGGAAGAAAGAAGAGTGAAAATGAACTAAGAAAGAAGAAGAAATGTAGGAAAAGGGGGGGGGGAGAAAGAAATAAGGAAAGAAGTAAGGGAGGAAGGGAAAGAAAGATGAGTTAAGAGTTAGGCCCCTTTCACACTGGGGCGTTTTTCATGCGGTTTAGCGCTAATAATAGCGCTGTTATACCGCATGAAAAAATCCTGCCCTTTAGCCTTCAATGTGAAAGCCCGAAGGCTTTTACACTGAAGCGGTGCGCTAGCAGGACCGCTCCAAAAGTCCTGCTAGCCGCTTCTTTACAGCGGTAAAGGAGCGGTGTGTTCACCGCTCCTTTACCGCGGTCTCCCATTGAAATCAATGGGACAGCGCGGTAATACCGCCCGCAAACCGCGGCAATAGCCGCGGTTTGCGGGCGGTATTAACCCTTTTTCGGCCGCTAGCGGGGGTTAAATTAACCCCCCTAGCGACCGCATACCGCGGTAAGAACGACAGTATAGCAGCGCTGAAAATCGCGCTGCTATACCGCCACCGCACCTGCCCGCCCCAGTGTGAAAGGGGTCTTAGATATAGAATGGATAATGAAAATGGTGCAAGGAATTGAACACATTTTATAGTCATTTGAATTGTTCCGATAAATCTGTAACAACAAATTGGTAAAGTTATTGTGCAGCACTGCTAAGAAGGAAGCCGGACTTGTATATGTAAAAAGCAAATAGATAGATAGATAGATAGATAGATAGATAGATAGATAGATAGATACTATTGTTCATGATCTTTTTAGGTGGGGAAATGAAGAGAAGGAGCTGATTGGTTGCTATAGGTGACAGCGACGCGAGCCTCCGATAAGCCCCGTGATCTCTGCCCTGAGCTTAGCAAACAATGGCGTTAATCCTCCGCCGATCCTCCGTCTGCAGGTCTCTCGCCTCGCCCGGAAACCCGGACACACCTGTGATTGTGGCGATGAGAAGGAAGAACACGGAAGACAAAAGAATCTCTCAGATATAAGGACGCAGCGGGAGGCTCTTCCAGAAACGGCCGAGCATCACTTCTGTGTCAATATTTACCGCCACCAGCCGCCAAGTATAACTCCGCTCCACTCTGGCGCACGGAAAGTTCCTGATCTACTGCACACAGTTCATGTTCCTCCTCAGCAGTCAGCACTATACAAGGCTCATTTATACAGCTGTGAATGTGACTTACACCCAATATTCTCTGGTGGTGAATTATTTTTCTGTTATTGAAATCACATGGACCTGAGTGTTTGGTCAATGTCAGAGTCACTGCCCTATTAATATGACCCATCCTTGAGTTTCTCATATCTCTTGAGGGTTCTATGGATGGATTCTATATAATATGAAATAAATAAATAATTGGGGAGTCCATTGTGGGAGGGCGGAGTCACTAAATACTGCAAGAAATCTCACCATTGTGGGAGGGGCAGAGACACAAACTACTGCAGCAAATCTCACCATTGTGGGAGGGGCAGAGACACAAACTACTGCAGCAAATCTCACCATTGTGGGAGGGGCAGAGACACAAACTACTGCAGCAAATCTCACCATTGTGGGAGGGGCAGAGACACAAACTACTGCAGAAAATCTCACCATTGTGGGAGGGGCAGAGACACAAACTACTGCAGCAAATCTCACCATTGTGGGAGGGGCACAGACACAAACTACTGCAGCAAATCTCACCATTGTGGGAGGGGCAGAGACACAAACTACTGCAGAAAATCTCACCATTGTGGGAGGGGCAGAGACACAAACTACTGCAGAAAATCTCACCATTGTGGGAGGGGCAGAGACACAAACTACTGCAGCAAATCTCATCATTGTGGGAGGGGCAGAGACACAAACTACTGCAGAAAATCTCACCATTGTGGGAGGGGCAGAGACACAAACTACTGCAGCAAATCTCACCATTGTGGGAGGGGCAGAGACACAAACTACTGCAGCAAATCTCAACATTGTGGGAGGGGCAGAGACACAAACTACTGCAGAAAATCTCACCATTGTGGGAGGGGCAGAGACACAAACTACTGCAGCAAATCTCATCATTGTGGGAGGGGCAGTGACACAAACTACTGCAGCAAATCTCACCGTTGTGGGAGGGGCAGAGACACAAACTACTGCAGGAAATCTTTAATTGCCAAAAACTCAAAACCCCAAATTTTAGCAGGTAAACTAAAGACACTGCAGTGGATATAGTGTAGCTTGAACGCTCTCATGTTTCAGACACTGGGGGAACTACTTTATTTTAGGAAAGTCCTTAATAATCAACTTACAGCTAAATGACTTTATCTGACAGGTGTGCTCCTTTAAATGACCCCAGTATAATTCTCACTCATCAGTATAAAGCCAAATACCTACTGCTTGCTTCACTCTGCTAATTTGTAACTCTTTCTCCAAATTCTGTACGTTTGATACAGATGATTATTACATGAAAGTAAAAAAAATATTACAATTAGAAAGATAAATGTAAAAAAAAAAAAAATACATTTTAATGGAAAAGAGAACAGGGGGGTTTATAACTTGGCGGACAACTATAAAATACTTTTCCAGCATTTAGAATTTAACTGAGAACAGACATTTCCCTAGAAATTAGGGAAATATTTAGAACTTTTTTTTAACTGTCCCCATATACTCGGAGCACACCGCCATGGTATAGGTTACATTCATCTTATAAGGGGTGACAGCAAAGTCACTGAAATCAGTATGAAGAGAAGAAATATGCTGACAGCATTATGACGTTGTCCCCACCCCTGCTGTAAACAGATCCTATATAATGGATGGGTACACCGAGAATACCTTAAATAACCTCTTCTACACACGTAGACTTCACAAAGAGAGAAAAGAAAAGAATTTTCCTGCTGGCAGTGACACATACGCCCTCCACCTGAAAACAATACACCACCACACTCCCACACTATTATTACATATATTACACTGACATATACTGCAGTGCTGTACAAAGAACACTGAGCAAGTCACATCAGTCTGCACCAGAAGAGCTTATACTCTAATGTCCCCCCCTCCCCTCCATCACATTCTATTATATTTATATAGCTCTGATATATACAGCAGTGCTATACAGAGAACACTTCACCAGAGGAGCTTACACTCTAATGTCCCACCATAGTCACACACTATTATTATTATACATTTATATAGCTCTGACATATACTACAGTGCTGTACAGAGAACACTGAGCCAATCACATCAGTCTCTGCACCAGAGGAGCTTACACTCTATTGTCCCCCCACAGTCACACACTATTTTTTATTATACATTTATATATATATATATATATATATATATATTGTGACAGCAGGAAGGTAAAGTCACCTGGTTGCATCCAGGGGGGTAGATATATTTCGCCCAGATTCAGGCTTTACGCCGACTTATACAACTAGGTGGAGAGTTGTATAAGGCTAGTGGGCTCATGGATGACTCATACCTCTAGGGAGAGGGCTGGGCGTCGTACAGACAGGGAGTTGATGAGGCCAGCTGAAGCTTGTCAGCTCATTTAGGCCTCTATAAGAACTCCCAGCTTCATTAGATGTTAGCTCATGCCTGGAACCAGACCTGTGTGGACTGTCTAGGGAGAGTGAACCCCTGTGCGGTGAGGCAAAGCCTGTGTGGCTATTTGTTTGGACTTTTACTAAACCAGGGACTTAGGGACTAGGACAGCACTAGGCTGATCCCAGTTGTTAGTTAGGAAACCTGTATGTTTAGTCAGAGGTCAACTTGACCAGGATTTATTTTGTTTATGTTTCTTTTGCTTTGCTGTGTTTTGTCACTGTAAATAGAAAATAAACCGCACCTTTTTTTGATTTTGAAAACCACAACCTCCGTTTGCTGGGCCTGTTTTGTGTGGGGAGCCCATCCCGGGGGTCACACACACCCGCTGCCGAGCTAACCCCCTCACAGTTGGTGGAGAACCAGTGGCAGTTTTTTTTAAGCCAGCATGGAGGAGATACTGAAGCAGCTGGCTCTAGCAAATGCCAATCAACAGCAGACAAATGCAGGTTTGCAAAGGAGCCTTGCAGCCCAGCAGCAGACAAACGCAACTTTGCAACAGAGTCTGGAGGCTCAGCAACGAGCCCAGCAGCAATCTGAGGCCCGCTTCATAGACCTGTTGCAGAAGCAAGAGCAGAGACTACAACAACAGATGGAAGCAGTAATGCAGCAACGTCCGCAGACCAGTGAGGAAAGCCGTCCCACTAATACCGCGTCCTTTGGGGTGAGTCGTTTATTGACAAAAATGACTGGAGAGGATGATCCAGAGGTATTTTTGACCACATTTGAAAGGACCGCTGAAAGAGAAAAGTGGCCTGAGGAGCAGTGGGCTGGACTGGTGGCTCCTCTGTTAACTGGTGAATCGCAGAAAGCTTACTATGACCTAGAGCCTAACCAAGCAAAAGACTATGTGATGCTAAAAGCTGAAATATTGGCAAGGCTGGGTGTCACCCAGGCTGTCCGGGCTCAGCGTGTGCATAACTGGACTTTCCAGCTTGGAAAACCCCCCAGGTCTCAAATGTATGATCTCATTCACCTGAGCAGAAAGTGGCTACAGCCAGAGACTTTGTCCGCACCAAAGATTGTGGAACGTGTTGTAATGGATCGGTTTTTGAGAGCTCTTCCTACTGCCATCCAAAAGTGGGTAAGCCATGGAGACCCAGAGACGGCCGATGGTCTTGTGGATCGTGTGGAGAAATACTTGGCTACAGAGAACCTGACGGCCTCTTCCAGAGACACTCGGACTTTCCACCCTAAGACCAGACCATCCCCAGGGGCGGATAAGAGGATTCCAAGGGGTGAGGGTGGAGAGAGTGAGAGGGTGGGAGCTCTACCCCAAGTTTGGCGAGAACAGCCTGGGAAATCAGCGGCTCAAGAGGCGGCAAGAAGGATCGTTTGCTACCGCTGCCGGCAAGCGGGACATATTGCAGCCAATTGCCCGGTTGTGGAGGAACCCATGCAGTGTGACTTTCTGACGGGCAGACGTCAGTCGCTGTGTGCGACAGTCGCATGCGCTGCCATTCGAGGAACTGAGAAACATTTATGCAAAATGTGTGTTAATGGTAGAAAGGTTGTGGTATTGCTGGATTCAGGTAGCCTTGTGACCCTGATAAAGGCTGAGTTAGTTAAAACAGAGGTCTCTGGGAATAGCAAGGTAGCTGTTATTTGTGTGCATGGGGACACCCGAGAGTATCCAGTGACTACAGTGTGTTTCGAGACCCCCAAAGGTACCCTCTCTCATCCAGTGGGCTTAGTATCTCAGTTACCGCATGACGCCATTGTGGGAAGGGATTTTCCGAAGTTCTGGGAACTGTGGGATGATCCTGAGCCCCTCACTGGTGCCCCTATGTACCAGGAATGTGATAGCCAGAACTCCCCTGAGAGTGGTGAGGACTCTCCGGAATTTCCCTTATCAGTATTGGCAGGGGAGACTCAAGAAACTGGAGAGGAGCCCACCTCCTCAGACGAAAACCTACCGTCTGTGGAGTTTTCTGATCTTGAGGTTCACAGGGAAAACTTTGCCACAGAACAGTTGAAAGACCCCGCCCTAATAAAGGCACGGGAAAACGTAGTGAAAATAGATGGTGAGTTAGTGAACCCAGATAATACCTGCACTTACCCATACTTCAGCGTAGAGAAGGACCTACTGTATCGGGTGGCAAAAAGGGCAGAAGAAACCGTTGAGCAGCTTGTGGTGCCCAAACCTTACAGGAAGTTGGTGTTGGAGTTGGCCCATGGGCACATTCTTGGAGGTCATCTGGGGACAGAGAAAACCCGAGAGAGGGTATTACAGAGATTCTATTGGCCGGGGGTGATGAAGGACGTAGAAAATTATTGTTCCTCCTGCCCTGTGTGTCAGAGGTTGGCCCCGATGCCACATTTCCGTAGCCCGCTGGTCCCTCTACCCATCATTGAGGTCCCGTTTGAGAGGATCGCCATGGATTTGGTAGGTCCTATAATCAAGTCCGCTAGGGGGCACCAGTACATATTAGTTATAATGGACTATGCCACCCGTTATCCAGAAGCGATCCCTCTCCGAAATACCTCGGCCAAAACCATAGCCAAAGAGCTATCTCTTGTTTTTAGCCGGGTGGGTATTTGTAAAGAACTGCTTACGGACCAAGGTACACCCTTTATGTCCCGGGTTATGAAAGAGCTGTGTAAATTGTTCAAAGTGACGCAATTGCGTACGTCTGTGTATCACCCCCAAACCGATGGGCTGGTTGAAAGATTCAACAAAACCCTAAAACAAATGTTGAAGAAAGTGGTGGATAGAGATGGAAAGGATTGGGACTGTTTACTTCCTTATTTGATGTTTGCTATTAGGGAGGTGCCCCAATCCTCTACGGGATTCTCCCCCTTTGAGTTACTGTATGGGAGACACCCAAGAGGGCTGTTGGATATTGCCAAGGAAACTTGGGAAAGTGAGAGTTCTCCCCACAGGAGTGTGATTGAGCATGTCGCCCTGATGCAAGACCGAATTGCACAGGTAATGCCCATCGTGAAGGAACATTTGGCCCAAGCGCAGTTGGCACAGCAGAGAGTGTACAACCGTGGAGCCAAGACCCGTACCTTTTCCCCGGGGGATAGGATATTGGTACTTGTCCCTACGGTTGAAAGTAAATTCCTTGCCAAATGGCAAGGCCCCTACGAGATAATGGAAAAAGTGAGCGAAGTGAATTACAAGGTCAGACAACCAGGAAGGCGAAAGCCCGAACAGATCTATCACGTTAATCTGTTGAAAGCCTGGAGGGATAGAGAGTCCCTAGTCGCAGACACTTGGTCACCAGCTCAAACTGGTTGCGTGATTCCTGAGGTTGGAATAGCAGCCACCTTGTCACAACCCCAACAACAGGAGGTTAAGGAGTTTGTGCTTCGCAACAAGGAGGTATTCTCTGAGCTGCCGGGACAAACATCTGGGGTAGAGCATGACATCATTACCCCGCCCGGTGAAAGGGTGAAGTTAAAACCCTATCGGATCCCAGAGGCTCGACGGGAGGCAATACGGGAGGAAGTACAGAAAATGCTGAACTTAGGGGTGATAGAGGAGTCCCAAAGTGATTGGTCTAGTCCCATCGTGTTGGTGCCTAAACCGGATGGGAGCTGGCGATTTTGTAACGATTTTCGTCAGTTGAACAAAGTTACAAAATTTGACACCTACCCCATGCCACGTATAGATGAGTTGATCGACCGGCTGGGAACAGCCCGATACATGACGACTCTTGACCTCACAAAAGGGTATTGGCAAATCCCCCTGGCCAAGTCGGCCAAAGAGAAAAACGCATTTGTAACCCCAGACGGGGCGTTCCAATATAAAAGAATGCCGTTCGGGTTACAGAATGCGCCGGCCACATTCCAGCGGAAAGGGACCAGATGCTGAGGCCCCATCGGAAGTATGCTGCGGCTTACCTGGATGACGTAATTGTCCATAGCACAGATTGGGCCTCACATCTGCCAAAAGTGCAAGCAGTCCTGGACTCTGTTCGGGAAGCGGGGTTTACGGCTAACCCCAAGAAGTGTACCATTGGGCAGGAGGAGGCCAAATATCTTGGGTACACCATTGGGAGGGGAGTAATAAAACCCCAACTCAACAAAGTCGAGGCCATCCAGAGTTGGCCACGTCCCAACAGCAAGAAGCAGGTACGAGCCTTTCTGGGAATCGCTGGGTATTATCGGCGATTCATTCCCCACTTTGCTTCTAAGGCTGTGCCCCTAACCAACCTGACGAAGGGGAAAGGGTCGGTCATGATTAAATGGACCCCCGAGGCTGAGGCAGCATTCCAATTCTTGAAACAAGCCTTATGTAGCCAGCCAGTGTTGTACTCACCCGACTTCTCTAAAGACTTTGTCGTACAAAGTGATGCGTCAGATGTGGGGTTAGGAGCAGTATTGTCCCAGGTCTGGAACGGGGAAGAGCACCCAGTCATTTACCTCAGCAGGAAGTTGAAGTCCCATGAGGTAAATTATGCCACCGTTGAAAAGGAGTGTTTAGCGGTGAAGTGGGCTCTAGATTCCCTTCGGTACTACCTGCTAGGTAGGCACTTTGACATGGTTACGGATCACGCTCCATTAAAGTGGATGGCTCAAAACAAGGAAACAAATAGAAGAGTGAATAGGTGGTTCCTGGCCCTCCAGGAATTCAACTTCACAGTAAAGCATCGCCCTGGCGTTCAAATGGGGAATGTGGATGCTTTGTCTCGAGTACATGAATGCCTGATTGCTGGTGTTCCAACCCCGAGGTTAAAACAAGAGGGGGGGGGTATGTGACAGCAGGAAGGTAAAGTCACCTGGTTGCATCCAGGGGGGTAGATATATTTCGCCCAGATTCAGGCTTTACGCCGACTTATACAACTAGGTGGAGAGTTGTATAAGGCTAGTGGGCTCATGGATGACTCATACCTCTAGGGAGAGGGCTGGGCGTCGTACAGACAGGGAGTTGATGAGGCCAGCTGAAGCTTGTCAGCTCATTTAGGCCTCTATAAGAACTCCCAGCTTCATTAGATGTTAGCTCATGCCTGGAACCAGACCTGTGTGGACTGTCTAGGGAGAGTGAACCCCTGTGCGGTGAGGCAAAGCCTGTGTGGCTATTTGTTTGGACTTTTACTAAACCAGGGACTTAGGGACTAGGACAGCACTAGGCTGATCCCAGTTGTTAGTTAGGAAACCTGTATGTTTAGTCAGAGGTCAACTTGACCAGGATTTATTTTGGTTATGTTTCTTTTGCTTTGCTGTGTTTTGTCACTGTAAATAGAAAATAAACCGCACCTTTTTTTGATTTTGAAAACCACAACCTCCGTTTGCTGGGCCTGTTTTGTGTGGGGAGCCCATCCCGGGGGTCACACACACCCGCTGCCGAGCTAACCCCCTCACAATATATATATATAATTATTTTTTTTATAGCTCTGACATATACTGGAGTTCTGTACAGAGAACACTGAGCCAATCATATCAGTCTCTGCTCCAGAGAAGCTTACACTCTAATGTCCCACCACAGACACACACTATTATTATTATCCACTAGTCCACCGCCCGCCGTCATATGACGGCGGGACGATGAGCCTCTCGTTCTGGGCGGACGTCAAATGACGTCCCGCCTTCCCGAGCCACTAGGGGGCGCACCCGCCGCGTCACTGGGAACCCGATGCGCGTGCCCGGCGGTAAACACACAGATCCACGTCCTGTCAGGGAGAGGAGACCGATGGTGTGTCCCTTGTTCATAGGGACACCGATCAGTCACCCCCCCCCAAGTCAGTCTCCTCCCCCCACAGTAAGAATCACTCCCTAGGGAACACATTAACCCCTTGATCGCCCCCTAGTGTTAACCCCTTCCCTGACAGTCATATTTATACAGCAATCCCTGCATTTTTATAGCACTGATCGCTGTATAAATGTGAATGGTCCCACAAATGTGTCAAAAGTGTCCGATGTGTCCGCCGCAATATCGCAGTCACGATAAAAATGGCAGATCGCCGCCATTACTAGTAAAAAATAAAGAAATAATAAAAATGCTATAAATCTATCCCCTATTTTGTAGACGCTATAACTTTTGCGCAAACCAATCAATAAACGCTTATTGCGATTTTTTTTTACCAAAAATATGTAGAAGAATACATATCGGCCTAAACTGAGGAAAAAATTTGTTTAAAAAATAAATTAAAAATTGGATATTTATTATAGCAAAAAGTAAAAATGATTGTGTTGTTTTTTTTCAAACTTGTCACTCTTCTTTTGTTTATAGCGCAATAAATAAAAACCGCAGAGGTGATCAAATACCACCAAAAGAAAGCTCTATTTGTGGGGGGAAAAAAATTACAAACATTTCATTTGGGTACAGTGTTGCATGACCGCACAATTGTCATTCAAAGTGTGACAGCGCTGAAAGCTGAAAAATGGCCTGGGCAGGAAGGGGGTGAAAGTGCCCGGTATTGAAGTGGTTAAACATTTATATACTTTAGCTCTGACATATACAGCAGTGCTGTACAGAGAACACTGAGCCAGTCACATCACTCCCTGCACCAGAGGAGCTTACACTCTAATGCCCCCCCCCCTCCGTCACATTCTAATATATTTATATAGCTCTGATATATACAGCAGTGCTATACAGAGAACACTGCACCAGAGGAGCTTACACTCTAATGTCCCACCACAGTCACACATTTATTATTCTCTAATTTTGATGGAGCTCTGGTCAATCGAGCTGAAGAAGCCCAATCAGATTGCTTGAAGGGGGTTCCCATTTTCACATCAAAATGAATTAAAGCGGAACCTTCAGTAATTTTTTCATCTTTCCATCTATTAAATCTTCTGCCCTTGTTGTTGTTTTAACTTTGGATAGTAAAACATTTTTTTTTCTGCCAGTAAATCCCTTATACAGCCCACTTCCTGTTTCTTGTCTGGTCATTATCCTAGGCTTATGACATCATGCACAGCTCTCTCTCTCTCTCACTCTCATGCTCCTGAGAGTTTGCCAGGAAGGGAGTGGGGATGAGTCATAAGAGGGCCAATGAGAGCTGCAGAGCTGGAGGCGTGCCTCTGTGTGTCTGTGTAAATCCAGGAAGTGAACAGGCAGCAGCTTCAGCTGCCCACAGTTAAAATGGCTGCAGCCAGACTCAGTGGAGGGAGATTTCTGCAGCATATTTGGCAAGTACAGAATCGCAGTACAGTGGAACCTTGGTTTACGAGTAACGCGGTTAACGAGCCTTTTGAATAACGAGCAACTTTTTTTTTTCAAAATCCCGGTTTGCGAGTGTTGTCTCGCAAAACAAGCAGAATTCATGCTAATTGGGTGTACAGTACCGCATTTGGCCAGAGGTGTGGGGGCGCCAGTGACACTCGGAACGGTTCGGAGCCGTTCCGAGCCATTCGGATATACTCGGAACCACTCGGAAATACTGCGTTCCCGAGTGTTTCCGAACCTTTCCGAGGGCTTCCGAGAACAGCCGAGCTGTCGCCGAGTATTTCCGAGGCTCTCCGGTGCCCCCCCCACCTCTGGCCACATGGGGTATTGCATGCCATAGAACTCAATGCGGAACAAATTATTTTCGTTTCCATTGACTTCTATGGGGAAACTCGCTTTGATATGCGAGTGCTTTTGGATTACGAGCATTCTATGCTCGTAATCCGAGGTTCCACTGTATATATAAAATAATATGCAAAGTGGTTGGAGGGAAGCTTCAGAATGGCTAAGATGTTTTCATTACAAATTATGTGAGCAGACTGCAGTTCCTCTTTAATAGTCATTTAATCTCATTAGCGATCAGACGTCAGTTGAATTCGGTTACGACTAAAATTGCTACATATATGACCACGCTTGGACAGGGCAGAGATTCGATTGGCTGCTCTGGGTTTCTGCATGCGCATTACTTTATGTGACGCAGCACGTCGGCGTTCGCTCCCTAAATCCACAAATCAGGAAATGCCCAAATCTGTTTCAGAATTTGTTTTCTTTCTTCTACAAGGAAATCCAACCAGAGCAATGCAGAATATTCTAGAAGGCAGCTTCCTGCAGCGGAGGTTAGCAGGGATTCAACGTATACAGCAAATCCATTGTTTGATTTCTAAGCGGATTAATATCAATCCACCAGGAACAATGTTTCCTTTCACGTACCGTGTCACTGACAGTTCCTGCTGCGCGGGCTCATCCAGATCCAGCCTGGACTTCGCTCTTGGATACGGCGATACAAATAGCGGCTTTGGGGGTGACGGCTCAGAGCGCAAATCCAAATACACAACTAGAATAAAACTTAAATGCCAATCGTTTTACATAGATGACGATCGCTACATGCGTTGCTGCTTTGTATTGCCATTCATTTTCATACCGTGTTCCCCCGAAAATAAGCCCGGGTCTTATATTAATTTTGGCAACAAAAGACACAGTAGGGCTTATTTTTTGGGGTAGGTCTTACCATATAATGTGCTGTCTTCTCTCCCCCTCTCTCTCCCTGCCTGTCAGGAATCCCCAGTGTGAACTGAGATAGAAAACTTCTATAATACAGTAGTATATAATGTACAATGTGTGTGTTTCTGTAATATAATTGTGCCAAATACCTTCATTATAGCGCCGCTCTGCGCTTCTGTGACCCGCCGGAGCTCTCTTCACCGCAATTATATTACAGAAACACACACATTATATAATACTGTAATAGAGTGGATTATAGGATTTTACAAGCATTTTAAACTAGGGCTTATTTTCGGGGTAGGGCTTATATTGCAGCCCAACTGGAAAATAACGCTAGGTCTTATTTTCGGGGAAACACGGTAGTAGCACGCCGTAGTGCACTGAGTTAAACATGAGTTGTGTCGTGTTTGATTTGCCAGAGGGTTTGGTGCTTTGATAGCCCGTTATATTTAATTAATGTGCAACACAATGCATGTGGAATAATGCACCGCAAAAAAGTGACATCATCACTGGGACTCTGTGCTTCTCTATGTAATGCAGGCAGGTCATTTCTGGTGGAAGGGGCCGGCAGGGGGCTGTAAAAATGTTTTGTATTAGCCAATATCACTATCATCTGTTGCATCATTTGTTGCTAGATATTTGAGCTTTTTTAGCTTTTTTATTAGCATTTATTTCTTTTTTTTTTTTTATTGTTATTCAGTTATTATTAACTTTTTTCGTTAGGATAAGGGGTTCGAGTTAAGGTTAGGGTTAGGAATTTAAAGTTGGGGTTAGGATAAGGGGTTAGGGTTTTTTTTTTTTTTTTTTTTTTAGGGTGTTAATACTACTACTACTACTACTACTACTACTACTAATAATAATAATAATAATAATAATAATAAAAATAATATTAAATGATAAAATAAATGTAAAATAAATTCACAAATAAATAAAATAATCATAAATAAATAAATGAATGCTAAGTAATAATAAATAAATAAATAACCCCTAACCTTAAACCCTAACCCCTAAAATTTTTTATAATAATAATAAATAACTAAACACCCTCACCCTAACACAAAATAAATAAATAAAGTGTTATTATTATTATTATTATTATTATTATTATTATTATTATTATAGTAATAGTAATTTACTTTTTTGTTTATGTCTGGAGTTTATAAATTTATTATTATTATTATTATTATTATGAGTTAAGGTTAGATTTAAGGTTAGGGTTAGGAATTAAAAGTTGGGGTTAGGATTAGGGGTTAGACCACTTTCACACTGAGGCGGTTTTCAGGCGCTTTCTCTCTAAAAACAGCGCCTAAAAAGCTCAGGAAAACTTATTTCCAATAAAATCAATGAATGCTTTTACACTGGGGCAGTGTGCTGGCAGGGCTGTGAAAAACTCCCCTCTCCATTGAAATGGTTAGAAAGTTTTTCAAAAGCGCCTGAAAAGCGCTTCAAAAGCGCTCAGTGTTTTTACTGGCAGTTTAGAAGTGTGAAAGTGGCCTTAGTGTTATATATATATTTATTTATTTATTTTGTCAGGGTGTTCATACTACTACTACTACTACTTCTACTAATAAGAATAATAATAAATGAATAAATAAATATAAAATAAATTTACAAATAAATAAAAATAATCATAAATGAACACTAAGTAATAATAAATAAATAATTAACCCCTAACCCTTAAAAAAATAAAATAATAATAATAAATAACTAAGCACCCTCACCCTAACACCTAACACAAAATAAATAAAGTATTATTATTATTATTATTTTTATAGTAATAGTAATTTACTTTTTTTGTTTATGTTTGGTGCTTATTTATTATTTATATTATTATTATTATTATTATTATTAATAATAATAATAATAATTTATTTAATATTTTTTAAGGTTGGGTTTAATTAATATTTATTCATATATTATTACATATTATTCATTTAATTTATTAATGTTCTGTTTATTTATGATGATTTTTGTTATTTGTGTATTTATTTAACCTTTATTTATTCATATATTATTAAAAAAAAATCATTTGAGCATATAATCAAGCAAATATGGATGACAAAACGCGCAAATGGTACGTTTACATCCATTTCAATGGGAATAAAGACGCGCCAAACATGCTCAAATCTGCCCGATTCGAGCAGCGATAAAAAGCTCCAGAACTTTTCTGAGCTTCAGGTGACTTGGAGTGGAGATGTGAACTATCTCCATAGTTTCTCCTCCAGCGTTTTGGAGCTTCAAGGTACTAGGTAACGCCCACCTGTGATGTTGGGCCTTGATGTTTGAAAGAGCAGAAAGCCAATAAATTTAAGGGGCGGGGCCAGGGACAGTCAGGTTGCAGAAGAAAGGACTAAATGATGCCGGATGTCCTCCAGCCAGGAAATGAGGCGAGCTCCATCCGACTTACTGCAGCTTCTAATGAACACTGTGAGAGGCTCACAGTGAAATTTGACTGCTCCAGGAAGAATCAGTTTCCTAGCACAGCCCCTTCCCTCCTTGAACGTCATAACCCCCTCCTTTTATGGGGGTTTCTAATTGATGTCCGTGCTGGCCCAGCTCCTCTGGCTCTCTCCCCACCTTCCTAAATAACCTTTTTACGTAGCTCTGGGGGAAGGAGAGAAAGAGAGAAGGGGTATACAGAGTGTGCAAGGTGTGCCTGGGCACATTCTAATCACCCTGTGCTGTGCAGGTTCCTCCTGCTGCCTGGCTGCAAAGAAAGGGGCTGGAGAATCTCTGTCCCTCAGTCCCATTCCTTGTCTCAAAAGTGATACATCAGGGGTCTGTTTAGACCCCTGATATTTCACCAAAGCCCCCTAAGGGGGCTCCTAAAAAAATGTAAAAGAAAATAATAAAAAAAAAACCCGAATAATAAAATAAATATAAATAAATGATATGATATATTATAATATAATATATATTATTAAAAAATGATTAAAAAAAAAACTACTGACACCAATCTCTGCCTTACTGACATTGACTATTGCCCTATATATACTGTATATATTATAATAGAGAATATAATATATCATATCATAGCAGACATAATCTTACGGTAAGATTTTTGTAGCTGGTGACAGGGTCTCTTTAAGAGATTTTAGCGATTTCTTTAATATTCCGCTCTCACTCGGCGGCTCTTCTCCTAATTTATCCCGGCATTGCGGAATATCTTCTTTTTAATGCCTTTCCAGGGAATCCTGCTTCTGCTTTGGGTGATCTTTGCACTGATTATATCTCACTGGATGTATACAGATTTGGGGTGTTTTCATTGGGTGGTCAATGAATATTATTTTCTTTAGCCGTGGAGCTCGAAAAGCCGCGATGGTTTCCCGGACTGTGAAAGGAAATCGGCGAATTCCACCGGGACAGGACCGTGCCTGAACCTTCCACTCCGAGCTGGGAGACCGGAAAGTGTGTCTGTGAGCGGAGTCATTGGATTCACAATGCTAAGCCTTAAAGTGTACCTGTCATGATAGAGATACTGGGGCTGTCCGTCATTTCTTTTTATTTATTACAGGTACTTGTATATCACCGTCAATTTACAGAGAGCTTTACATATATATTGTACATTCACATTAGTCCCTGCCCTCAAGGAGCTTACACTCTAAGGTCCCTAACTTACATTCATACACACCTGTGGCGGCTGGTGCTCAAATTTTTTGGTGGGGCACAAACTGAAAATTTTTGAAAAAAAAAACATCAATTGCAGCCTCACTGTGCCCATCAATTGCAGCCACTGTGCCATCAATTGCAGCCACTGTGCCATCAAATGCCTCCACTGTGCCCATCAAATGCTGCCACTGTGCCCATCAATTGCCGCCACTGTGCCATCAAATGCAGCCACTATGCCCATCAAACGCAGACACTGTGCCCATCAAACGCAGCCACTGTGCCATCAAATGCAGCCAGTGTGCCATCAAATGCAGCCACTGTGCCATCAAATGCCGCCACTGTGCCCATCAAATGCAGCCACTGTGCCTTTAAATGCAGCCACTGTGCCCATCAAATGCAGCCACTGTGCCCATCAAACACAGCCACTGTGCCATCAAACGCTGCCACTGCGCCATCAAACGCAGACACTGTGCCCATCAAACGCAGCCAGTGTGCCATCAAACGCAGCCAGTGTGCCATCAAATGCCACCACTGTGCCCATCAAATGCCGCCACTGTGCCCATCAAATGCAGCCACTGTGCCCATCAAATGCAGCCACTGTGCCCATTAAACACAGCCACTGTGCCATCAAACGCTGCCACTGTGCCATCAAACACAGCCACTGTGCCCATCAAACGTAGCCACTGTGCCATCAACCGCAGTCACTGTGCCATCAAATGCCGCCACTGTGCCCATCAAAGGCAGCCACTGTGCCATCAAATGCAGCCACTGTGCCATCAAATGCAGGCACTGTGCCATCAAAAGCCACCAGTGTGCCCATCAAATGCCACCATTGTGCCCATCAAATGCCGCCACGGTGCCAAATGCTGCCACTGTGCCCATTAAATGCCGCCATTGTGTTCCCAAACTGCAACCACTGTGACCCCTGCCCACCTGCTGATGGGGCACTTACCCCATCTTGGTGGTGGGTCAGGCAGCGGCAAGCTGTGTCCTTCGTGTGTCTCGTCTTCCTGCTTCCTGCTAGTAGCACCTGTCCTTTCAGCCAATCAGGTGACAGGTATCAGACCCGCGCTACCTGATTTGCGGAGAGGCAGTTCAGTGTTAGAAAAGCAAATATTTGCGTTTTTAACACACCTGCGTGGGCTCCGAGGGCAATGCTCTGCGTCCACCCTTTTTTTAAGTCAAAACCTGACCCATAAACTTGCACAGCCACTGTAAAATGCTAAGAAGTAGGAAGCAGAACCTGCCTATGTAATGGATAAATATAAATGCCTATATATATATATATATATATATATATATATATATATACAGTGATACCTTGGATTACAAGCATAATTCGTTCCAGAAGCATGCTTGTAATCCAATGCACTCGTATAGCAAAGCGAGTTTCCCCTTTAGAATCAATGGGAACTCAGATAATGCATTCCAAAGTCACTGCTGGTGTATGCAGCACTGTATGTGGCCAGAGGTGCGGGGGCGCCAGAGACACTCAGAGACACTCGGAGACGCTTGGGAACGGAATGTCTCTGGGTGTCTCCGAGCATCTCCGAGATTCACCGGTGCCCCCGCCCGCACCTTTGGCCACATGCGGTACTGCACACCCCAGAGGCTTGAATCCTGCTCGTCTTGTGAGACAACGCTCACAAACCGAGTCAGGATTTTTTTTTAAATAGCTTGTATTTTGAAACACTCGTAAACCGTGTTACTCGCAATCCGAGGTATTACTGTATATATATGCATATATATATAAAATTAGCTTTGAATTTTTGTGCTGCTCATGCTGCTTTCATCATCTCTTGGCATGAAGTCAGGACAATGCAGCCAGAGCTGTAGCTTTATGTAATGGGTCCTATGGCAAAACAGATACGTCAACCCAATGTCTTAATAAAATTCAGCAATGATAAAAGATATATAATTGTTTTTCATACTAATGATAAAAGGATGCCTAAACTATATACTGTATACATTTCCCTTGAATCAAGTCATTCATGACGAAACACTACGGGGCGGAGCTTATTCACCTCACTAAGCTGAGCTTGTTACATATTAACATTGCACTGATTTGATTAGACCGTTGGATTAATATTTGCACCTTCAGTTACTCTGTAAATTCAATGTATCATTTTTGATCTCTCCATGGTAGATAGTGTTTATATATAAATTAATTTCTCCCAAATGTATTTGTCTAACCCCACTGCGACCCTCATAATTGGCTTTGTGCTTGTGGGCCCCATAGGGGTCACAGGCACAGGAAGGGGCCACATTCCAGTGTATGGGGTTCACCGAAGGCGGAAAGCGATCCAATAATCCAAAAATAACACAGTTTTTATATAGCAGGTGATGGGACCTGCGGAGAGGTGACAACCCGGTCTGACATGTTTGTGTTTCCTGATTCTGCCCCCATTGTGTCTCCGGAACTCCGTGTCCTCTGGAAATAAAAGGCTTGTCTCTCTTTCTCTCCGACAGATTTGTAACAATTATACAGATCAGGGCTAATTCCTGCGGGTGAATCACCCGATGGTGTACAGGGAAGAGATCACGCCCGGGAGACAAACAGCGCTAATCCCGATCAATAACAAGACGCTTCGTCTGCTGGTACGCCGAGGATTCATTACATTAAAGGGGGACTCTGGGCTACGTTAAAATGTGCCTAAACCATAGTGCAGAATGTAATTTTCCTGGTGATCCTGCCTGTTGTTGGGTGACAACACCATACATGCCAACTGTCCCAGTTTGCCAGGACAGTCCGGCATTTCAGACCTCTGTCCCGATGATAATGTGTCCTGGGCCGTGTCCTGGGATCACATCATCAATCTTATTTGAGTTACTCAGCATTCTCAGAAAACTCAAAGAAGGGTATTATTGATGGCATAATGGCTATGAGGGGGCAGTTATTGCATATTTAGGGGTGGGGCTGTGGCAGAAAGTGGGTATAGTTTGAAAGCACACAGCTGCTGCTGTGCCCATATGAGGGGTCCCACCATCCCTGGGCTGAGTCTCAGGGTCTTTACACCTGCTGTGCCTACTATGGGGGGTTCCCATCATCCCTGTGCTGAGTTCCTGGGTCTGTACACCTGCTGTGCCATATATAAGGGTTTCCCACCATCCCTGTGCTGAGTCATTGTGTCTGTACACCTGCTGTGCCCATTATGAGGGGTTCCCTCCATCCCTGTGCTGAGTTCCTGGGTCTGTACACCTGCTGTGCCCATTATGAGGGGTTCCCACCATCCTTGTGCTGAGTTCCTGGGTCTGTACACCTGCTGTGCCATATATAAGGGTTTCCCACCATCCCTGTGCTGAGTCATTGTGTCTGTACACCTGCTGTGCCCATTATGAGGGGTTCCCTCCATCCCTCTGCTGAGTTCCTGGGTCTGTACACCTGCTGTGCCATATATAAGGGTTTCCCACCATCCCTGTGCTGAGTCATTGTGTCTGTACACCTGCTGTGCCCATTATGAGGGGTTCCCTCCATCCCTCTGCTGAGTTCCTGGGTCTGTACACCTGTTGTGCCCATTATGAGGGGTTCCCTCCATCCCTGTGCTGAGTTCCTGGGTCTGTGCACCTGCTGTGCCATATATAAGGGTTTCCCACCATCCCTGTGCTGAGTAATTGTGTCTGTACACCTGCTGTGCCCATTATGAGGGGTTCCCTCCATCCCTCTGCTGAGTTCCTGGGTCTGTACACTTGCTGTGCCCTATATGAGGGGTTTCCACCATCCTTGTGCTGAGTCATTGTGTCTGTACACCTGCTGTGCCCATTATGAGGGGTTCCCTCCATCCCTGTGCTGAGTTTCTGGGTCTGTATACCTGCTGTGCACTATATGAGGGGTTCCCTCCAGCCCTGTACTGAGCTCCTGGGTCTGTACACTTGCTGTGCCCATTATGAGGGGTTCCCTCCATCCCTGTGCTGAGTTCCTGGGTCTGTACACTTGCTGTGCCCTATATGAGGGGTTCCCACCATCCTTGTGCTGAGTCATTGTGTCTGTACACCTGCTGTGCCCATTATGAGAGGTTCCCTCCATCCCTGTGCTGAGTTCCTGGGTCTGTAGACCTGCTGTGCCCATTATGAGGGGTTCCCTCCATCCCTGTGCTGAGTTCCTGGGTCTGTATACCTGCTGTGCCCATTATGAGGGGTTCCCTCCATCCCTGTGCTGAGTTCCTGGGTCTGTATACCTGCTGTGCCCTATATGAGGGGTTCCCTCCATCCCTGTGCTGAGTTCCTGGGTCTGTATACCTGCTGTGCCCATTATGAGGGGTTCCCTCCATCCCTGTGCTGAGTTCCTGGGTCTGTATACCTGCTGTGCCCTATATGAGGGGTTCCCTCCATCCCTGTACTGAGCTCCTGGGTCTGTACTCCTGCTGTGCCATATATGAGGGGTTCCCACCATCCTTGTGCTGAGTTCCTGGGTCTGTACACCTGCTGTGCCCATTATGAGGGGTTCCCACCATCCTTGTGCTGAGTTCCTGGGTCTGTATACCTGCTGTGCCCTATATGAGGGGTTCCCTCCATCCCTGTACTGAGCTCCTGGGTCTGTACACCTGCTGTGCCCATTATGAGGGGTTCCCTCCATCCCTGTACTGAGCTCCTGGGTCTGTACACCTGCTGTGCCCATTATGAGGGTGTACCAACATCCCTGTACTGAGCTCCTGGGTCTGTACACCTGCTGTGCCCATTATGAGGGGTTCCCTCCATCCCTGTACTGAGCTCCTGGGTCTGTACACCTGCTGTGCCCATTATGAGGGTGTACCAACATCCCTGTACTGAGCTCCTGGGTCTGTACACCTGCTGTGCCCATTATGAGGGGGTCCCACCATCCCAGCTGGATTTGTATTTATTTTATATTAGAGAACATAGAGAAGGATCTGGAACACACAATGATAAATTGGGGGTTTTACTGTTGGAAGACATATTGGACTCCATAGACTGACTCCACTGGACCTTTATGGGCACAATATTGGGTTCATTTTGCTGTGGTGAAAGCTGAACCTCCTGACCTGTACAGTTGGGAAATTCTTGGCTTTGCATTATACATTTACCAGCAGGTCACGCTACATACAGTTTGTATATTGTGATCACAGCAGCCAGATATCTTCACTGATCTAAAATAAAAAACGGAATAAGCTCCCGTCGGCACGGACGAGCACTTTTGCTCCAGTGTTCTGAGGTGGCCCCCGGAGAGCTCCGGCTGTGTGAAAACAATCCGGGGCCGCGCGCGGTGCCAGCTTGGTGACAGCTCATCTTGTAATTTTGTGGTTGAAAGGTTTCACATTCCAGCAGTTTAACAGCCCAGATGCAGCATTATTGACTCTGTTGATATAACCTCAATCTTCCTGATATAAATAGTCCTCATACATTGTAATCTAATCCTCGGAGAGGAGGAATTAGTGGAATCGTTCACCCGGGAGCTCACATAACAACGTCCCCAAAAAAAGGTGTGAACAACCTGAAGACCTCCAGTTTTGCAACGTTGTACCGGCTCCGCTCCTGGACTGGGATTGCTTAAGCTGGGTACACTTCATAAGGGGCAAAAGGGACAGTTGCCCCAGCCCCCCGCCAGAGGGGGCCGAAGACTTCCTTTATTAACCTCTTGCCGACAGCTGCACGCCAATATACGTCGGCACAATGGCAGCGGTGGGCAAATAGGCGTACCTCCACTTCCCCTTTAATTTGCCGTGTAGTGGGCACACGCACGCCCGCCACGTACTCCGCGAGCGTGCCCGCATGCCCCGCAAACTCGATGTTCGCCGGCGGCCCGCGATGGGGTGACGGAGAGGCAGAACAGGGAGATGCCTATGTAAACAAGCCTATTAGAGCCTCTGGCTCTAATCAGGTGCTTCAAAAAACACCCCCCCCGCCCACCGCCGCCATAGGAATCCATGTGTCTGGCGTCCTGAAAGGGCCTGAGCATATGGATCAGGAGGGTGGCAGAGGTGTTGGGGGGGGGCGTCGCCCATGCGCCCACAATGCACGGGCCGCCACTGGTCCATGCTGAACTGGCTGAGATTGGAACCATGTATGGGCAGGCTGATTGTACCCAAGTTGATTGATCGATCAACTTGGGTACAACCAGCATGTCGTGTAGCTGCTAGCAATAATCACTGTGTGTTCTTCTGGCCCGGGGCGGCTCCCCACGTCCCCCTGCTGGGAGAACACAATAGGCCACTTCACTCCCACGCATGCGCACAGAGCGGGCCAAAATGTGGTCTGAGCTGCGCATGTGTGGCTCAGATCACATTACTCGCTGACAAGCAAGGGGTTTATTAATGACAAAAGAGACCTCTAGGGTCTCTTCTGTACAGTGGTGTGCACAGACTATTGCATTAGGGTGTGCACCCCAAAGCTCAAACTCACATGCGCGTGCGTGTATATACTATTTATACAGCGTCACTGAACAGTGATTGAATGGGAAATGCTGTGTACTGAGTTGCTTCCTGTTCATTCATAAACTGAAGCCTAGTAAACACAGTTTACTAGGCTTCAGTTATGAATGAACATAGTGAGTGATCTGTACCAATCACTTAGTGTGCTTATTCGGAAAAGGAATTGGCCAGTTAATGATATGACCCCGGGCAGCAGGGGGAATCTACACCACACGGGGTGATTAGGGTGTGCCCAGGCACACCTGGCACACCCCCTGCGCACGCCTATGCTTCTGTAATAAAAACCCTGCCTGTCAGCGAGTTTTGTAAGAACTGAGTTTACTGCTTTAAATTGTAAAGCATTATTTAAAGTGATTGTAAACGATCACATTGTAAAATAACACATTCAGTTTAAAATAGAAATAAAAGGCAAAACATTTTTGTATGGATATAAAAAAACATTATAAATACCTTTTTTATTTTTCCCCCTTTTTATAAGTGATCACATTCCCTCTGTTCTCATAAGAGTTAGGAGGGAGGAGAAGCAACATCACACTGGGCTTCCCAGTGAATGTCTGTGCAGCAGGGGCGTGTCAGGACAAGTCTGATCATTGGAGGAGAGCATACTGAGTTCCCAGCCCAGCTAGAGAACTGACCACTGTTCTCTCTTTCTTAGTGTGGTCAGTTTTTAATAAGAATGCAGAAGGACCAGCCGGAACGCCAGGGATTTCACACAAAGGAAGCAATATAAAGAGAATCAGAGACTTTCTCATACAAGTACAGTGCCTTAAAGTATTCATACCCCTTGAAATTTTCCACATTTTGTTATATTACACCAAAAACGTAAATGTATTTTATTGGGATTTTATGTGATAGACCAACACAGAGTGGCACATAATTGTGAAGTGGAAGGAAAATGATAAATGGTTTTCAACTTTTTTTATAAATAAATATGTGAAAAGTGTGGGGAACATTTATATAGCGCCCCACTGAGTCAATACTTTGTAGAACCTCCTTTCACTGCAATTACAGCTGCAAGTCTTTTTGGGGATGTCTCTACCAGCTTTGCACATCTAGAGAGGGACATTTCTAACCATTCTTCTTTGCAAAATAGCTTCTGAGCTGTGGATCTCTGCAGCTCCTCCAGAGTTACCATGGGCCTCTTGGCTGCTCCTCTGATGAATGCTCTCCTTGCCCGGCCGGTCAGTTTAGGTGGACGGCCATGTATTGGTAGGTTTGCAGTTGTGCCATACTCTTTCCAATTTCCGATGATGGATTTAACAGAGCTCCGTGAGATGTTCAAAGCTTGGGATATTTTTTTATAACCTAACCCTGCTTTAAACTTCTCCACATCTTTGTCCCTGACCTGTCTGGTGTGTTCCTTGGCCTTTATGATGCTGTTTTTTCACTAAGGTTCTCTAACAAACCTCTGAGAGCTTCACAGAACAGCTGTATTTATACTAAGATTAAATTACACACAGGTGGACCTTATTTACTAATTAGATGACTTATGAAGGCAATTGGTTCCACTAGATTTTAGTTAGAGGTATCAGAGTGAGGCCGGGTTCACACTGGGGCGACAAACGCTCCGACGTTGGGAGCTCATGTCGTATGACGTGTGAAAATCAATGTTTCCCTATGGGAGCCGTCTTAACTGGTCCGGCACATGTCGGTCCGACTTTGAAAATGCTCCCTGAACTACTTTGGTCCGACTTTGATCCTACTTCAGCCCATTGAATATCATTGAAGTCAGATCAAAGTCGGAACGCCGTCTTGCATGATCCGACTTTGGCATGCGACTTGTGCTCTGCTGATCTTCAGGGGGAACTCCACGCCAAATTTTAAATAAAAAACCGTGTGGGGGTCCCCCCATAATCCATACTAGACCCTTATCCAAGCACGCAGCCCGGCCAGTCAGGAAAGGGGGTGGGGGCGAGCGAGCGCCCCCCCCCTCCTGAACCGTACCAGACCGCATGCCCTTAACATGGGGGGTGGGTGCTTTGGGGCAGGGGGCGCCCTGCGGCCCCCCACCCCAAAGCACCTTGTCCCCATGTTGATGAGGACAATGGCCTCTTCCCGACAACCCTGGCTGTTGGTTGTCCGGGTCTGTGGGCGGGGGGCTTATCGGAATCCGGGAGCCCCCTTTAATAAGGGGGCCCCCAGATCCCGGCCCCCCCACCCTATGTGAATAAGTATGGGGTACATCGTACCCCTACCTATTCACCTGGGGGAAAAAAGTGTCAATAAATAAACACACTAGACAGGTTTTTAAAGTAATTTATTAGGCAGCTCTGGAGGTCTTCTTCCGACTTCGGGGGTCTCTCCGGCCCTTCGGTTCTTCTCCCGGTCTCCGGTTCTTCTGCCAGGCTCCTCCACTATCTTCTGCTCTTTTGCCGCTCTTTTGCTAGCATTGGCCCGGTCTTCCCCGTCGTCTTCTTCCCTCTTCTCTTGTTCCGATGTTGACACAACGTTTTTTTCCGCTGTAATGCCGTGTGCGCGGTGTGCAACGACTTATATAGGCATGGGGCGTGATGTCATCCGGTAAACCCGCCCCCTTATGACGTCACAGTCCCATCATGCCCTGGGACTGTGACGTCATAAGAGGCAGGGTCACCGGGTGACATCACCCGGTGACCACGCCCCATGCCTATATAAATCATTGCGCACCGCGCACACGGCATTACAGTGGGAGAGACCGTTGTGTCAACATCGGGACAAGAGAAGAAGGGAAGAAGAAGGCGGGGAAGACCGGGCCACCGCTAGCAAAAGAGCTGGCAGAAGATAGCGGAGGAGCCCGGCACAAGGCAGAAAGCACCAGAGAGCAGAAAAAGAAACGGAGAGTGGGAGAAGAGACCGGAGAGTCGAAAGAGACCCCCGAAGTCGGAAGAAGACCCCCAGAGCTGCCTAATAAATGACTTTAAAAATCTGTTTAGTGTGGGGTTTTTTTCTTGACATTTTCCCCCCAGGTGAATAAGTAGGGGTACGATGTACCCCATAAGCATTCACATAGGATGGGGGGCTGGGATCTGGGGGCCCCCTTATTAAAGGGGGCTCCCGGATTTCGAAAAGCCGCCCGCAGACCCCGGCAACCAACGGCCAGGGTTGTCGGGAAGAGACCCTTGTCCTCATCAACATGGGGACAGGGTGCTTTGGGGTGGGGGGGGGGCCCAAAGCACCCACCCCCATGTTGAGGGCAACCCACCCCCCATGTTGAGGGCATGCGGCCTGATACGGTTCAGGAGGGGGGCGCTCGCTCGTCCCCACCCCCTTTTCTGACCGGCCGGGCTGCGTGCTCGGATAAGGGTCTGGTATGGATTTTGGGGGGACCCCCATGCCGTTTTTTTCGGTGTAGGGGGTTCCCCTTTAAATCCATACCAGACCGAAGGGCCTGGTATGCTCCTGGAGGGGAACCCATCCCTATTTTTTATTTAAAATTTGGCGTGGAGTTCCCCCTCAAGATTCATACCAAACACAGTGCCTGGTATTGGCGGGGATCCAAGTCGGATCCCCATTCATTGAAAGTCGGACGTATGTTGGCTTCAAGTCGCAGGGCAAAGTCGGATCCAAACTAGGACAGCTGTCGTGTCGCACAAGTGCGAACCCGGCCTCAAGGGCGCTGAATACAAATGTACCCCACACTTTTCAGATATTTATTTGTAAAAAGTCAAACTCCCCATCACGTTATCCTATGTGTCCATGCACATGTAGCGGGGTGTTCCCCTTTAACGCAGAGAGACTACACTACCCAGAACCCTGTTCGGCAATGTTTCCACCGCAGAGACTCATCGGAGGGGTTATAAAAGGAGGAGGCGAGGCTGGGCTCGGTCTCTTTGGGACACGAGACTTCAGAGACTGATCCTCCTGTGCGGATGTGTCGGAGTGCAAGGCCTGAAGCCTGAGATCTTGCGCAGCACCAAAGAGCCTTTCACCCCTCTGCGAGCCTGGGTGACATCTGACTTCGCTTAACTACAGCATTCGTTGGATCGGGGACCCGATCGCTAGAGACACTGTGTGGTGGAAGTTCCCGGACTGGGACCGCAGTCCGGACGGGTGAGAGGGCGGATGCCCAAACCATATACTGTTACTGCTAATAGGCCTATAGACTGCCGTGGCCCACAAGTTGTTCCTGATACTTCCACTGAAGAATCTTATCAGAGCTGTACTCAGTTCGCTTAGCAAAGTGTTTACCCCATCTTTATCTTTCCCATTGGATTACAAATCATACTCTGTTAATGTGCACCACCGTTAAAGACCTGCCGGTGAAGAAAAGAACATAATCCCCTATAGACTAGTTTGTAGATATTAGAGCCAGGCCTGATCAGTTTTCTAGTTTGTTTGATTACTGCGCCACAGGACGCCTAGCTAACGGTCGCCCATGTGGCGCACTTGTTGCTGTTAACTTCATATTCATAGTGTGTTAGTGTTGCAGGGCTCTGCATTATATATATATATTTTGTGAACTGTGATAAATGTTAACCCCTGATTATTATCAAAAGCTTAAGTAAATCTTTTACCCGTTTTATACTATTATTGTCTTGATGTTTAATTACTCATACAGTATAAGACATACGTATTGCTGTCAGAACTAGCTGTGCCAGTAGGGGGTCGAGTATATTGCCGGGGGTTGGCGGAGCTGTCTTCAGGGCCCAAACTAAATCTGCGGCCTTCTTAAGTGAAGGTATCGCTACACGTGGGGGCTCTCGTCCGGGATCCTGATACAGCAGGTGAACGCCAGAAGTGCCGGCATGGATCCACAAACAGTAGAAGCATGGTGCAAAGCCTCTAACGCAGAGCCAAACCAGTCGATAGTCATCAGCCTCCCTGGGGAGGAATGGTCGACTGAGGCGGTAGAGGAGTTAATGAACTCAGTGTCCCCAGATCACACACCGTGGGTGACGTGGGTGACGGAGATAAAGTCAGACCCAGACATCTCATATCAGTATGCATTAGTGGAGTACTGGGACGGGATGCCAGAGGCCTGTAAGCGCAAGTGTGTGCGGACGCCAGACAACAGAACCTATAGGTTGGCGCACGCAGTAACTGAAAGAAAGGAACCATCACCAACGGGATCACCGCAGGCTGTGGCCCATACCCCACCGGAAAAAGGGGACAGGGCGACGCCCCCGGTGGCGCCTGCACCTGCCACTGCTATATCACCAGAACTGATAGGTGCGATAGGGGATCTGCTAACCAAGTGTCAAAAGGCGAGCACGGTGCATGTAGAGACTAGCTAGCGGAGACTAAAGACATTCTCAGGGAAGCTCCCTGTCCCCGCAGGGGAAGAAGATTTTGACACCTGGGTGGAGCAGGCATTGCAAGCAGTAGAGGCATGGGAGGTGCCTGAAGCACAGAAGAGGCAACGAGTGATGGAAAGCCTTAAAGGCGCAGCAGCAGAAGCAGTGAAAAGTTTTCGGTTTGGGAATGCAGATTGCACGGCTCAAGACTGTCTAGCCATGCTGTAAGGAGAGTTTGGTCAATTGGAAAAGGTGACCGAGATGGTCTACCAATTTGAACATACTTTCCAACAACCAGAGGAGAAACTTTCCGAGTATGTTAGAAGACTGAACAGGTTGTTGTGCAAGATTGTGTTGAAGAAGGGGATGAAGCCCCAAGATACAGATGCGGCAAGAATGAAGCAAGTCTTAAAGGGAGCGTTACGCTCGGATCCAGTCTGGCTGCACCTAAAAACCTCAGGAGGAGGAACGTTGCTGACTTATGCTGACTTGATAAAAATCATCAGAGATGAGGAGGCGCTGAAACAGGACCAGCAGATGGTTAAGACAAATGTTGTACCCGCACAAGTGCTAGTCAATCCAGTAATGACCCCTGAAAGAGATTCGGAGATAGACACCCTAAAAGCTCAAATGTCAAAGGTGTTAGAGATGTTGACCTCTCTGATGGAAAAAGAGAGAGAGGGTCCCAAGAGAGAAGTACCAAGGAAGGAATTATTCCCAATTGCCTCAGCACCCGCATCTTTACAAGAATGGGGAGATATAGTCTGCTTTAACTGTGGAGGAATTGGACATATTGCGGCTACATGCTCCAGTCCCAAGAAGAAGAAGAAAATAGACAACCGCAAGCCGGCGGGAAACTCCAGAGGGCCCCGGTGAAGGAGTCAACCGGGTGCCCATCACCTTCAGTGAGCTCCAAACTGAAAGCAAAGCAGAAAATAACAGGAGATAAAACGCCTCGGGGGAAACACAACATTCCTCAACAGAGATACACCCCAGAGAAAGGGGGCAAGACCCCTCAGAAGAGGCACAGCACTCCCCAGAGGGGGTGCACACCTAAGTAAAATAATAGTATCCCTCAGCGGGTCCCTACACCCAGTAAGAGGAGGGAAGTCAATGCATACCAGACTCAAGAAAGACTGAAGTCCAAAAGGGATTGGACGAGAGAAGGTTCAAAGAGAAAAAGTCTGAAAAAGGCGACCCCTGCCGGGCCATATCCGGAGAAGCTGGTAGGCCCATCTCCTATAGTATCCATTCAAGTGGAGGGAGTTTACACCAGAGCAATCTTGGATACTGGGGCGCAAGTGACCCTACTATACAGAGATTTCTACGATAAGCACTTGAGTCACCTACCCATCCGGAAGATACAGGGACTAGAGATATGTGGGATTGGAACCCAGAACTTCCCCTACGATGGTTATGTGCCTGTCAGGATGATCTTTGACCCATCTGTGGCTGGAAAAGCCGAAGTGTTTGACACCCTGGCGGTTGTGTGCCCTCGGCCGCCGGGAGCCAACACGAGTTCCCTTATAATAGGGACGAACACGGATCTTGTCCGAAGACTTCTGACCCCTATAGTGAAAGAAGAAGGGGCCACCAAGATCCACCCCATGCTGAAGACGGCTTACCAACGGTTGGTCTTAGAGCAGAAGACCCCAGGAGAGGGGATAGGGAAGGTGTGGAGACTTGGAAGAGGAGGGATAGTGTTGCAGCCCGGTGAAGTAACCTGTCTCAGAGCCACTGTGAAGCTTACTTGGGAGCAGCCCGGACCCTTTGTCATGTTGGAATCTGACCCAAGGGAAGGGTCCCACGGTCTGGAAGTGATACCGGAAGTGATTCCGCTGAAGGCCCTAAAGAAGGCCCATTGTAGAGTCCCAGTGAGTGTTAAGAACAACTCAGATGGCCCCATGGAAATCCCAGCCAGGATGCTGCTGGGCCAGGTGAGCCCTGCTGCCCCTGTCAACCTGTCAGAGATGGGCGAAGGGGGTGACGCTTGGGAGAAGATATCCATGGAAAATCCGAATCTGCCCAGGGCTTGGAAAGAGAAAGCCAAGGCCCAGTTGAACAGATGGGAGAAGATCTTCTCTAAAGATGAGTTCGATGTGGGGTGTGCAAGGAGTGCCACCCATCGGATCCGCCTCCAGGAAGATAAGCCTTTCAGAGAGAGGGTCAGGCGGGTCCCACTAGCAGATCTGGAGGATCTAAGGGAACAACTTGCAGAACTCAAGAGGACTGGTGTGATACGGGAGTCTAGAAGCCCCTATGCCTCTCCGATAGTGGTGGTCAGGAAGAAGAATGGGTCATTGAGGCTCTGTATTGACTACAGGACTCTAAACAGGAGAACCATACCCGACCAGTATACCACTCCAAGGATAGAGGATGCCCTACAGAGTTTATCTGGAGCCAAGTGGTTCAGCGTTATGGATCTCAAGAGCAGGTACTATCAGATCCCTATGCACCCAGAAGACAAGGAGAAGACGGCTTTCATAACCCCAGTGGGGTTCTTTGAATTCGACCGGATGCCTCAAGGTCTGTCTGGAGCCCCAGCTACCTTCCAACGTCTCATGGAGAAGACTGTAGGAGACATGAACCTTATTGAAGTCCTTGTATACCTGGATGATGTCATTGTCTTTGGAAGAACCCTGGAGGAGCACGAGGAGAGGCTGGAAAAAGTCTTGAGGAGACTCAGTGAGGAGGGACTCAACCTTTCGCCTGAGAAGTGTCGGTTCTACCAGTCTTCTGTGAACTACCTGGGGCACATAGTGTCTGAAGAAGGGGTGGCCACAGACCCCGAGAAATTGGAGGCAGTTACCTCCTGGCCACGACCCACCACAGTAACAGAACTCAGATCCTTCTTGGGGTTCTGCTCCTATTACAGGAGGTTTGTGGAGGGATTCGCCCGAATTGCTAGACCATTGAATGAACTGCTCAAGACTGAGGGAGAAGAGGATGACTCAGGGCCCAGGAAGCCGGGAGAGTCCATCAGAGATCAGTGGAATCCGAAGTGTGAAGAAGCCTTCCAGGCGTTGAAAAAGAGCCTGACCACTGCTCCAGTCTTGGCCTACGCAGACCCAACCAAGCCCTATGAACTACACGTAGATGCTAGTCATGACGGTCTGGGAGGAGTGCTTTATCAGGAGCACGAGGGACAACTGCGGCCTGTTGCCTACGTGAGTAGGAGTCTGACCCCCTCTGAGAAGAACTACCCCACCCACAAGCTGGAGTTCCTGGCCCTCAAGTGGGCGGTAGTGGACAAGCTCAAAGACTACCTGTATGGGGCGGAGTTCACTGTGAAGACTGACAACAACCCCCTTACCTACCTTTTCACCACGGCCAAACTGGATGCCACTGGACACAGGTGGCTGGCTGCACTGTCTGGGTTCAACTTCAGCCTAAAGTACAGGCCAGGGGCTGGGAATCGAGACGCAGATGCTCTGTCCAGGAGGTCTCATGCCCCCACCAGTAACGTAGAAGATTGGACACAAGTGGCACCGGACGGGGTGCGGGCCCTTTGTCAAGGAGCTGAATTCAAAGCCAGAGAAGGCTCCAGAGCAGAGGAAATAGGAGTTACCATGGTGGGAGTCCCCAAACACTACTGTGGAGTGACTCAACTGGAAGAAGACAGCTTGCAGAGACTGTCCAAAAAGGAGTTGAGGTGTGACCAATTGGAAGACCCTATGGGGAGATTGGTCCTGGAGGCCCTGGAGAATCAGGATCCAAACAGACTCTTGCGGCATCCCTCAAAGGAAGCCCGCCTATTGAGGAAAGAATGGGACAGGTTGCAGGTACATCAGGGAGTGGTCTACCGAAGGGGCCCCTCTGATGACTCAGAAGATAAGTGGCAACTGTTCCTCCCAGAGAAGCATTGAGAGACTGTTCTGGTTGCCCTGCATGACAATCATGGCCACCTAGGGGCTGAAAGGACCTTTCAACTTGTCAGAAGTCGGTTCTATTGGCCCTGCATGAGGGCCGAGGTAGAAGAGTACTGCCACTCATGTGCACGATGCATCCAGAGGAAGACTTTACCCCATCAAGCTGCCCCAATGGGCCATCTACAAAGTCAAGGCCCAATGGATCTGGTATGCATTGATTTTCTCTGCCTCGAACCCGACCTGAGTGGACTAGGAAATGTTCTGGTGATAACCGACCATTTCACCCGGTATGCCCAAGCTTTCCCAACCAAAGATCAGAAGGCCTCCACCGTAGCCAAGGTGCTTATGGAAAAGTACTTTGTCCATTATGGGCTGCCCCAGCGACTTCATTCAGATCAAGGAAGGGACTTTGAGAGTAAACTGATCCGGAAACTCCTGGATTCGTTGGGAATCAAGAAGACTCAAACTACACCTTACCACCCACAGGGAGATGCTCAGCCGGAAAGGTTTAACCGAACCTTGCTTAACATGTTGGGGACTCTGGAAAGTGAGAAAAAGCAACATTGGAGCAAACACATAGCAGCCCTAGTACATGCTTACAACTGCACCATTAGTGATGCGACAGGCTACTCCCCATATCGACTCATGTTTGGGAGAGAGGCGAGACTACCTGTAGACTTGGCCTTTGGAACCTCTCTGGACCATTTCTCAGCCGCATCTCACAAAGGATATGTGGACAGGCTCAGACACAGCCTGAAAGTAGCCCATGAACAAGCTCAAGCGGCCTCAGACCAAAGGGGAGCTCGAAACAAGAGAAACTTCGACTTGAAGGTCCAGGTGCAGGACATACAGCCCGGGGACCGAGTACTGCTACGCAATCTGGGGGTCCCTGGAAAACACAAACTTGCAGACAGATGGAGATCTGAACCCTATGTCATCTGCAGGAAGCTGCCGGGCCTACCTGTCTACAAGTTGAAGCCAGAAGGAAAGGTAGGACCACTGAAGACGTGGCATCGAAACCACCTGCTCCCACTTGCTGAGGCAGTTAGGATACCTCCCCTGAACCGGTCTCTATCCTGGATGCTCCTAGGCCGAACACTCGGTCGCAGACCTCCCGAACCGAAGATGGAGAGGCCTCTCAACTTAGTGAAAGTGAAGAAACAGAACTTGATTGGCTGTGGCCTTCCCCAACTCCGGGAACTTCTACTATAGATCTTCCAACCTCTGAAGACACTCCAGATGGAACACTGAACCCAGAAGCCACAGAGTTCATCCCATTTAGTCCTTCAACAGATTACTGGGAAGATGCCCATGATAGTTGCTCAGAGGAAGAGGAGCCTGTGGCACCAGAGCCAGAAATTCCAAGAGAGCAAAGGGCTCGAAGAGTCATCCGGCCTCCTAGGAAGCTGACCTACCCACAAATGGGGAAAAGCTCAGAGGACTCTGTAGTTACCGCTAGGAGGAATGCTGAAAATCCGGATCCCTCCACTGTCCATTTAGTGGAGGGCAACCCCAACTCACTCTCTGGCACAGTTAGGCAGGCCACCCATGATAATGTGACCTGTGGGCAAGGGAATTCTACCCCTCAGTTTTGGTGGGAATTCCCTATGCCAACATCGTTTGCAGAATTAACTAGAGTTGTACATAGTCTTTGTTAAGGTTTATCTTTGGGGACCAAAGAGTTTAAGTGGGGGGAGTGTGTAGCGGGGTGTTCCCCTTTAACGCAGAGAGACTACACTACCCAGAACCCTGTTCGGCAATGTTTCCACCGCAGAGACTCATGGGAGGGGTTATAAGAGGAGGAGGCGAGGCTGGGCTCGGTCTCTTTGGGACACGAGACTTCAGAGACTGATCCTCCTGTGCGGATGTGTCGGAGTGCAAGGCCTGAAGCCTGAGATCTTGCGCAGCACCAAAGAGCCTTTCACCCCTCTGCGAGCCTGGGTGACATCTGACTTCGCTTAACTACAGCATTCGTTGGATCGGGGACCCGATCGCTAGAGACACTGTGTGTGTGTGTGACACAGTTGGTGGAAGTTCCCGGACTGGGACCGCAGTCCGGACGGGTGAGAGGGCGGATGCCCAAACCATATACTGTTACTGCTAATAGGCCTATAGACTGCCGTGGCCCACAAGTTGTTCCTGATACTTCCACTGAAGAATCTTATCAGAGCTGAACTCAGTTCGCTTAGAAAAGTGTTTACCCCATCTTTATCTTTCCCATTGGATTACAAATCATACTCTGTTAATGTGCACCACCGTTAAAGACCTGCCGGTGAAGAAAAGAACATCATCCCCTATAGACTAGTTCGTAGATATTAGAGCCAGGCCTGATCAGTTTTCTAGTTTGTTTGATTACTGCGCCACAGGACGCCTAGCTAACGGTCGCCCATGTGGCGCACTTGTTGCTGTTAACTTCATATTCATAGTGTGTTAGTGTTGCAGGGCTCTGCATTATATATATATATTTTGTGAACTGTGATAAATGTTAACCCCTGATTATTATCAAAAGCTTAAGTAAATCTTTTACCCGTTTTATACTATTATTGTCTTGATGTTTAATTACTCATACAGTATAAGACATACGTATTGCTGTCAGAACTAGCTGTGCCAGTAGGGGGTCGAGTATATTGCGGAGCTGTCTTCAGGGCCCAAACTAAATCTGCGGCCTTCTCAAGTGAAGGTATCGCTACACACACATAGGCTGTTATCAGGCTGGGGCGTCTTATGGCTTTAAAAAATAAATAAAAAAATAGTGGGTTCTGACTGAGAGGAGTTTTTCAGCTGTAAAAACGCTCTAACTTCAAAAAACGCTGATGAATGCCGATAAACGCTCAAAAACGTGGCTCACCGGCTTTTTTTGACGTTTTTGATCCTTTGAAAAAAAAAAAGAAAGAAAAACGCTAATAAACGCTATAAAAAGCGTTTGCAAAAATGTTGACAGTTTTAGAAAAACTCAGTGCGAAGCTACTGGCGCTTTTATAACATTATTTTAACGTCCAGTGTGCATGAGACCTTAAGTGCCACTTTGTGTTGGTCTATCACATAAAATACATTTACATTTTTGGTTCGTTTGTTTTGGTTGTGGATAACCGACTGATAAGATATAGCACCAAATCCCTAAATTGGTAAATATATGGGAGCAAAGAAAATGGGATTTTTAATGGTGCAGAAATGACAAAGTATCAAGCAGATTATAATAAAATATTTTTATTTTGACACCAAAATAAAAACAATGGTAAAAAACGGTGTAGAGAGTGATTGTTACAAACAGTACAGTTAAATTGGACAGTTGAATGGCCTAACTCCTGACATGTTTCGCCCCTAAATCGGGCTTCTTCAAAGGGGAAGCACTGTCCAATAGGTGACATACACCTTCTCTCTATACACTCCAGCCAGCCCAGATGGTCGCGTCCCCAACGGTAGCACCGGAACCCCGCCCAGGGCGCATCCAAGGATCACAGGGGGCAGCAAAAAAAACGCAAGGGGAGAAAAAACGACCCGTGGCCTGGGTAATATACAAGCTACAGGGGTAATTGACTTGATTCCTGGGATGGCAAGGACAAACGATTCACATATGTATAAGCAGTAGTTCCCAAGTGCTTGTGAACATAAAGCGACCGTATGGTCCCAGGGGCTCAGCAGCGATTTTTTTTTTACATTTTTGGTTGTAACATGAAAAAATTTGGAAAAATTTCAAGGGGTATGAATACTTTTTCAAGGCACTGTAAAGTTTGATCTGGAGCTTGGCTTCAGTTTGTTAATGGAAAAGGGAAGCAAATATGCAAAGGTGGGACTTTGAGTTGAAGCATGCTTCCCAGGAGGTAACACGGATCAATTGAATGGGGCATGTATCCAGTTAATAGAACCAAAGACATTACATGAGAGCATTGCATGGCAATTGACAGTCAGTATTTTAATCGTATACAAAGTAACAAGGACAATAATAACACAGCACACCTAATGTACCAGTCCACAATTGAATGGTATACAAATTACAGCAATCAATGGTAGTAAAATATAGTAACACATTGGTTCATAAAAATTGTTCCCTCTAGATGGGCACACCTACGAGAGACACACCTGCAACCCATGCCCATGGAGGTCCTCCGCTCCTGGGTATTCCTACTTTTGCTACGGTTTTCCAGCCTGCATGGAGGGGTTCTTCCACCCCAGCTCCCGGGAGCTGTTGTTTTTCTGGCCGGGCCCACCCCCTTACGCCTTTACCCACCACCATTGACATACATGTAAGTAACCCAGGGTATTGTTATTGCTCCACCTTCATTTCCTGCCCCTTGATTTTATATACTTTCTATATACTATACAATCTTTATCTCAAATTTTATTGCCTTGTCATTTATAGACCTCTACCCCATACCTGCTCCTGAAGAGTGGCAGTAGCCACGAAACGCGTAGAGCCAATAAGATGCCCTTATCTATACATATTGCTACTGCACCATTCATCACCTCATACAACAATTGGTATTCACCAATCAACTACGGTTATAACTATCATGGAGATAAATTTTAATGATACTGGTTATGTATATTTTTCATACAATGTATCAATATGCCCACTGCGAGCTAATTAGATGCTCTTTCTTGTATGTACGTTAATATCATTATTATCTACCAGTCTCTATACTCAGTGGACTGTGCCAGCGCACTTAATCTACGTAATTCTTATCATGGAGACACGCTTCATTGAATTGGGCCCCCCTTTTCTCTCTATGTTGTCACCGGGATTTTTATGAACCAATGTGTTACTATATTTTACTACCATTGATTGCTGTAATTTGTATACCATTCAATTGTGGACTGGTACATTAGGTGTGCTGTGTTATTATTGTCCTTGTTACTTTGTATACGATTAAAATACTGACTGTCAATTGCCATGCAATGCTCTCATGTAATGTCTTTGGTTCTATTAACTGGATACATGCCCCATTCAATTGATCCGTGTTACCTCCTGGGAAGCATGCTTCAACTCAAAGTCCCACCTTTGCATATTTGCTTCCCTTTTCCAGATACCGGGATGGAGGTGTTCCTTTAGGCCCCACACCTCAACTAAAAGTCCCAACCTTTAGTTTTTCATGTTCAGTTTGTTAATGTTTCTAAATCTGCTAGTACATCTCACACTCTACTTCCCCCAGATTGACAATGTTGCAATTTTTTTCCTTTGGCAGTGCTAAAAAGATCACTGCTCCCGCCGGCCACATAGAATTTTTGAAACTTTTTTTGCAATGGTACACCCCTCCCATCCCCCCACGCAATTTTTTTTTTTTTTTACACCCCGTTGCCTTTTATCCTTTATTTTGCTGATTCAGCTCCTATTGATTTCAGTGGGATTCGGATTCAGAATCCAAACTTTCTTGAAATCCATCGAACTCGACTTAAACTGAACCCAGGGCAGTTCTGTTCATCACTAGTCCTAAAATTCCAATCTACAAGAACCCCCCCCCCCCCCCCCCCACAGGGTCATACAACAGGTCCGCAGACTCACATACCTGATCAGACGTCTCCTCTTCCTGGTGCACTGACCTCCATATGTTATCTCTGGAAGAGTTTAAATATTTGGCCAGGCCGGAGCGTCATCAGTCTGCCCAAATATTATATCAACTGGATAAGAGGAAGCCAAGAGTATTTGATGTTTTCTGATACAGTGGAACCTTGGTTTGCGAGTAACGCGGTTAACGAGAGTTTGGAAAGACGAGCGACTTTTTAAAAAAAATCCTGACTCGGTTTGCGAGTGTTGTCTCTCGCAAAACCAGCAGAGTTCAAGCTAATGGGGTGTGCAGTACCGCACTTGGCCAGAGGTGCGGGGGCGCCGGTGACACTCGGAACAGTTTGGAGCCGTTCAGAAATACTTGGAATCACTCACTAATACTCGAAAACACTCGGAAATACTCCGTTCCCGAGCCTTTCCGAAGGGTTTCCGAGATCAGCTGAGCTGTCCCTGAGTATTTCCAAGGCTCTCTGGCGCCCACCTCTGGCCATATACGGTATTGCATGCCATAGAAGTCAATGCGGAACAAATTATCTTCGTTTCCATTGACTTCTGTGGAGAAACGCGCTTTGATATGCGAGTGCTTTGGATTACAAGCATTCTGCTGGAACGGATTATGCTCGTAATCCAAGGTTCCACTGTATTGTACATGGATGGCAGAAGCCGAATATTATTATTATACAGGATTTATAAAGCGCCAACAGTTTGCGCAGCGCTTTACAATATAAAAGAGGGATAGTAGAGTTACAATACAATAAAATACAAGATGGTTATGAGGACCCTGCTCATAAGAGCTTACAATCTAAGAGAACATCAACCTAAAGCTTTGTACCGGACAACCAGTCATTATGTATCTGTGGTCATGTATGGTGTGTCCATGGAGCACATTGAGAAGAACCCCTGTCAGGTTTTTACTGCTTGGGGAGGTGGATAAGAGGAACCCTGAGGTGTCATTCCATAGTATAGCAATGGTGGGAACATACAGAGAATCAGAATGACACACGGACATTTGGGGTTCCTATGCAGACCTCCCAGCTTTGGGGGTCCAGAACAATGACACACTGACACTAGGGGGCCCAGAACAATGACACACTGACACTAGGGGGCCTAGAACAAAGCCATTTGACAATTGGGGGCCTGGAACAAAGATAACCTGACACTTGGGAGCCCAGAACAATTACACACTGACACTCGAGGGCCCAGAACAATGACACACTGACACTTGGGGGTCCAGAACAATGACACACTGACACTCGAGGACCCAGAACAATGACACACTGACTTTTGGGGGTCCAGAACAATGACACACTGACACTCGAGGGCCCAGAACAATGACACACTGACACTTGGGGGTCCAAAACTATGACACACTGACACTTGGGGGTCCCAGAACAATGACGCAGAAGGTGGGACCCAAGGTTCCCAAGTGTCAGTGTGTCATTGTTCTGGAACCTCCAACAGAGTGATATTGGTCGGTATGGCACACATGACTATGAGTGGATCCCCTATGAGATCGGATCTCTTGGGTGGATATTTGCACCAACTGAGTGTAGCTGGGTGTGTGACGGAGCCGCGGGAGGAGCAGGCTGTGTTCCTCTCACCCCCTTACTTCACCCCTATACCAGCTATTCTCCTCTAACCGCTGCTGTGTTGCTGAAGTGGCTCTGTGTAACATCCCACCCCTCTCCCAAGCTCCTTTCCCCCTCCCTCTTAATAGCAGCGGTAGTGGATCAATCAGCACAAGGCTGGAGAAGATTCATGGGACATGTAGTCCTTAGGTGCATTGTGCAATGGAGGCTATGGAGCCGTGGACTTCAATACTCAGATTACCTGCACACAGAGGTGGAGAGGACTGGACTTTTCCCAGACAATTCACCGGAGGTCTGTGCAATCTGTTGTGGAGAGCCAGAGCGTGCGGACCTGCTGCTGGGGTCTGTGCACTACACCAGAAGAGGCAGCGCCTGTCACCAGGTTGTCCATGTTCACAACCAAGAGCCTGGGGACTGAGTCATTGACAGGGCTTTTGCGGTGCTGGAACCAGGGCTGCAGGGACCCGTTGCCATGAGTGCCTACACCAGAGCTGAGAGACTGAGCCTTCTGCGGAACCGATCGCAAGGATATGATTGTGGGGACTAAGCCTTCTGGGACCATAGACCGTAAAGCGCACTGGACCGGATCCATTGCCTACCAGGAGTGGTGAGAACAACTGTGCTTAACCCCTCACTGCCCACAGTTAATGCTGATAGAGACAGCTCCTTGCTTAGAGGCCCATTAGCCATCCACTGTTAACATTCTTACAGGGAGAGCTTCATGTGAACCACCTTACAGAAGGGCCCCAATGATAGGTGGCTAATAATACTGACAATTAGGCACCAGGTGCTTTAAAACCACCTCCAGGGGTACCCCTTTGTCAGGAACGTATACACCCACCCACTATTGGACATGTGTCTCCCCTGCAGAGATGTCTTTTACTCGCACTGGAATGCACAGCTGTTGCGTGCATCTCTATGCCGGCGTCCCATTAATTTCTACTGGTACATGCGGCTGCATGGGCACAGCCACTGTGTCCTAATATAACATGCAAATGTGTGGGTGCAGGTCCATGAATGCATTCAAGTTTTGTTCGAGGACCCACACCCACCCACATGTTATAATGGGACACAGCGTCTGTGCCTGTGCAGCCGCGTGTCCCCATAGAAATGAATTGGAGGCCGGCACGAGGCAGTATGCAACAGCTGTGCATCCCCATGCTGGTAAAAGACGACCCTGTATGGGAGATGCATGTCATGGCCGACCAGAGAACCCATCATATCCAGCGGCTCCTGTAGGGGGTAGCGCTACATGAGCAGAAAATCGTTTTGTAATCCCTATGAGAAAGGACCCCATAGCCAGGGCCATCTTAATGCAAGGGCACTCCTGGGCACCACCCAGGGGCCCCAGGTACATGGGGGGGCCCCACAATAATCTTGCATTACATCATACTTGCCAACTGTCCCGCATTTGCTGGGACAGTCATGCTTTTTACTAAACTGTTCCGATATGGTCGTGTCCTGGGAAGCGTCCCAGAACCTATACTGTGCCCTCCTGATCCCAGTGCTGTGCCCTCCTGACCCCCCCCCCCTGTACTGTGCCCTTCTGCATTCCCCCCTGTACTGTGCCCTTTGAGTTGACTAGTCTTTGATTTATGGAATGTTTTTCTTTTGTAAAATCGATTTTATTGAAAGTACTAATGAATATATGTTTAATTCTATCAACTATTTATACTTTATTTCTTGAAAGTAGGTGTGTAAATTGGGGCAAGCTGGTAGGGGCCCCAGTGCATTACTTTGCCCAGGGGTCCATGATGCTATTAAGACGGCCCTGCCCATAGCAGTTCACATTTACTGTAGGTATACTGGTGCTGACCCCCTTATGTCAATTTTCCTGTTGGGGGTGGAGTTCGATGACGGACAGACACCATTTTATCACCAATAAACAATATAAAGCTTGAGGTGTCTCTTTAAAATTGGGCGAGTGATGGGGAGAAGCAGTAAGATTTACAGAGCTGCCTGGGGCCGGAGATAAGGTGAGTCAGGAGAGGAATGCTGAGGTGGAGTGCTGCGATCTAGGAGTGGAGCTCCCTGTGAACGTCGCAGCCCGATATGCGGCTTCAGGTCGGCTCTTGTTTGCTTCTTTTAGTACATAAATAATGTTATTTAGATGCCTGTGGTTGGATCGGCATACCACGCGTGGCCGAGACTCCACACAGTCTCTGGCGTTCACCCACCGCATAACTGCGCTCGTTCCCGGCTACTGGATTTTCTCACGATTCTTTTTTTTTTATTATTTAACGGGTAACTCCACCCAAAAGTGACTGTTCATTAATGTCATAGAAAAGTCAAATATCAATTTAGGAAGAGGAGAAGGTGAAAAGTAACTCTATGCATAGCTCCCAACTGTCCCTGATTTCCAGGGACTGTCCCTGATTTGGAACAAAGTCCCTCTTTCCTCCTCATTTGTCCATAATTTTGGTCTGATCTATATAGTTGTATATAAAATGCACTCTTTATCTATCAAAAAAGTGTTTCCCAGCGCTAAACCCTTCATCTGATTTCTAAATTGTTGCATTTGTAAATTCCAAAAGCCAATATAAAGGAATAGTAGTGGTAAAAAAAGCACTTGTGGGTTTAACCAATTTTTTTTTTTGTACAAGTCTCCTTTAAGGGGGTGTGGCAAGGGGTGTGTCCTATGCCTGCATACTTTTGCTGATAGGTGTCCCTCATTCCCATTTCTAAAAGTTGGGAGGTATGCTCTGTCTATGTGATGTGTTCACCGTTTACCTTGAGGGAGCCGAGCAACTAAAGGCGCTGTCCAATGTTTTCTGTCTGTGCCCCGCCCCCTCTTCTATATCAAGCTTATTGGCAGACTGAGATAAGGGACGAGTCTGTGACTCACATAAGGGGTGAGTTGCTCAGGTTCGGCATGTTAATGAGGAGGAGTGGCCTTACTTGCTGTAAGGAAGTCAGGGAAAGTCAGGCATTAGGCTCACACCTATGCATTTCTGCAGTGCTTTTGCTGTGCATTTTGCGGTTTTGCACACAAGTCTTTGACACATTTTACGCAGATTTTTTTGATGCGTTTTTGCATTTTTCATGCTTTTTTTGGCCAATTTATTGTTGTGGGGATTAACCACTCCAGCTCCGGGAGGTTTACCCCCCTTCAAGACCAGGACATTTTTTGCAATAGTGCACTGCATTGCTTTAACTGGCAATTGCGCGGTCGTGCGATGTTGTACCCAAATAAAATTAATGTATTTTTTTCCCCACAAATAGAGATTTCTTTTGCTGGTATTTCATGGCCTCTTTTTTTTTTTTTTTGCGTTATAAACAAAAAAAGACCGACAATTTAAAAAACCAAAAAAAAACAATGATTTTTACTTTCTGCTATAAAACATATCCAATAAATAAAAATCGAATTTCTTCATCAATTTAGGCCATGTATTCTTCTACATATTTTTGGTAAAAAAAATCTCAATAAGCATACAGTGGAACCTCGGATTAGAAGCATAATCCGTTCCAGGAGAATGCTTGTAATCCAAAGCACTCGTATATCAAAGCGAGTTTCCCCATAGAAGTCAATGAAAACGAAAATAATTTGTTCCGCATTGACTTCTATGGTATGCAATACCGCATGTGACCAGAGGTGGGGGGGGCGCCGGAGAGCCTCGGAAATACTCGGAAAGCCTCGGGGACAACTCAGCTCAACTCGGAAAACATCGGAAAGGCTCGGGGACGGAGTATTTCCGAGTTTTTTAAAGTATTTCCGAACGGCTCCGATCGGCTCCACTCAGCTCTGCTTGGCTCCCGCACCCCCGCACCTCTGGCCAAATGCGGTATTGCACACGGCTGTGGCTTGAATCCTGCTCGTTTTGCGAGACAACACTCGGAAACCAAGTCAGGATTTGAAAAAATCGTATTGCGAAACGCTCGTTAACTGTGTTACTTGCGATCTGAGGTTTCACAGTATATTGATTGGTTTGCGCAAAAGTTATAGCGTCTACAAACTATGACACATATTTATGGACTTTTTATTTATTTTTTTACTAGTAATGGCGGTGATCAGCAGGACTGCGACATTGCGGCAGACATATCTGACACTAAGTGACACTTTTTCGGCGACCAGTGACACCAATACAGTGATCAATGCTAAAAAAAATGCACTATCACTGTACTAATGACACTGGCAGGGATGGGGTTAACATCAGGGGTGATCAAAGGGTTAAATGTGTTCTCTGGGAGTGATTCTTTACCGTGTGAGCCGAAGAAACAAATGACGTACAGGTACGTGATTTTGTGCTTTAAAGGCCGCCCTGCCGCAGTATTTGTACGTTGGGCAGTCCTTAAGGCCCCTTTCACACTGGGGTGCGTCGTTGGTGCTTTACCATCATTTTTGCGGAGGTATTCGGCCACTAGCGGAGCACTTTTAACTCCCGCTAGCGGCCGAAAAAGGGTTAAAACCACCCGCAAAGCGCTGCTTCGGCAGCGCTTTGCCGATGGTACGGCCCCGGTGCCCATTCATTTCAATAGGCAAGAGCGGTGGAGGAGCGGTGTACACCGCTCCAAAGATGCTAAATGCAGGACATTTTTTAATGTCCTGCGAGCGCACCTCTCCGGTGTGAAAGCCCTCGAGCTTTCACACTGGAGTGAAGGGAGCCACTCTTTCTGGGTGCTTTGCAGGCGCTATTTTTAGCGTTATAGCGCCTCAGTGTGAAAGAGGTCTAAGCAGTTAAAAGACCTTTTAACCACTTGCCTACTGGCATACTTTGAATGACAATTGTGCGGTCATGCAACACTGTAGCCATATGAAATTTTTATAATTTTTTTTCACACAAATAGAGCTTTCTTTTGGTGGTATTTAATCACACTGTTTTTTTTTATTTTTCGTTGAACAAACAAAATAATTTTTATAACATTTTGCAAACAGGCAGTTTTTCTCCTTCACTGATGTGCGCTGATGAGGCTGCATTGATGGGCACTGATAGGTGGCACTGATGAGGCGGCACTAATGGGCACTAATGGGCAGCACTGATAGGTGACACTGATGAGGAGGCACTGATAGGCATGGATTGGCAGCACTGGTGGGCACTGATTGGCAGCACTAATGGGACTGCCATGATTATCAGTGTTGATGTCCTTTTAACACAAGCCAATAATTGGCTCTCCTCTCCTTACGCTGTCAGCATGAGGAAAGGAAAGCTGATAACTGGCTTGTGTTTACATCCATGATCAGCTGTCATTGAACACAGCTGATCACGTGATCATGTGTCGTCCTCCGGCTTTCCTGTGTCCTCCTCCAGCCCTCCTGTGCATAGCTGATTTTGAGGGACTGTCCCTGATTTGGAGCAATGTCCCTCTGTCCCTCATTCCTCCTCATTTGTCCCTCATTTTGGTCTGATCTATATAGCTGTAAATAAAATTTACTTTTTATCTATCAAAAAGTGTTTTCCAGCATGAAACCTTTCATCTGATTTGTAAATTCCAAAAGCCAATATAAAGGAATAGTAGTGGTAAAAAAAAGCACTTGTGGGTTTAACCAATTTTGTTTTTGCACAATTCTCCTTTAAGGGGGCATGGCAAGGGGCGTGTCCTATGCCTGCATACTTTTGCTGATAGGTGTCCCTCATTCCCATCTCAAAATGTTGGGAGGTATGCTCTGTGTCCTCCTCCAGCCTTCCAGTGTCCTCCTCTGGCCCTCTTGTGTCCTACTCCAGCCCCCATGCCCCCCCCTCCCCATGTGTCCATTCATAACTGAAACATCGTAAACTGTATTTATAATGCTTCCGTTTATGAATGGGACCGGTGGTGCGGTGTGTCAGTCACCGCTACACCGATCTCGGTAAAGAGCCTCCAACAGAGGCTCTTTACCACGTGATCAGCCGTGTCCAATCACGGCTGATCACGATGTAAACAGGAAGAGCCCTTGATCGGCTTTTCCTCACTCGCGTCTGACAGACCTGAGTAGAGGGCCGATCGGCTGCTCTCCTGACAGGGGGGGGGGTCTGTGCTGATTGTTTATCAGCGCAGCCCCCCCCCCTCGGATGCCCGCCCAGGACCACCAGGATGCCGTAATGGACCACCAGGGATGGCCATCCACACTGGACCACCAGGTATGCCACCCTAGACCAAAAGGGAAATGCCAATCTGTGCCCAGACAGCTGCCAATCAGTGCCCATCCCCAATGCCTGCCAGTGCCATCAGTGATGCCTATAAGTGTCATCTCTCAGTGCCGCATATCAGTGGCACTCATAAGTAACCATCAGTGCAGCCTTTTAGTGCGCATCAGTGTCGCCTATCAGTGCCCATCAGTGCCGCCCATCAGTGCCGCCTATGAGTGCCCATCGTCAGTGCCCGTCTGTGCCACCTCATTGGTGCCACCTCATCGGTACTGCCTTATCAGTGCCCGCCAGTGCCACCTTATCAGTGCCCATCAGTGAAGGAGAAAACTTACTTATTTACAAGATTTTATAATGGAAACAAAATAAAATAAAAATTCTAAATTTTTGGTCTTTTTTTATTTGTTTAGGAAAAAATAAAAACCGCAGTGGTGATAAAATACCACCAAAAGAAAGCTCTATTTGTGGGAACAAAATTATAAAAATGCAGTTTGGGTACAGTGTTGCATGACCGCGCAATTGTCATTCAAATTGCGACAGCGCTGAAAGCTGAAAATTGGCTTGGGCAGGAAGGGGGTGTAAGTGCCCGGTATTGAAGTGGTTAAGGGGGCGTGGCAGGGGGTGTGTCCTACGCCTGCACACTTTTGATAATAGGTGTCCCTAGTTCCCATCTGAAAAAGTTGGGAGGTTTGCTTTAGGTCGGTCCCGCTCACATGCTGCCATTTCTCCTTTTACTATGGAGCCCGCCCGCTATTTCGTATCGTTCTCGATACGAGAAATGTGAATGGGGCCTTAAGCAGTGATGTCAGACATTTGTGTGCGGAGCTTCCCTTTAATCCCGGTCTCTGATCTCCGGTGTCACCGGCTCGGGCGGACAAATAATAGCATTAGGAGCTCCTTCGCGCCGGCTCTGGGAAATCAGGTGGCCGCGTCCCCTGAAAGCGCTGATGTTCTCTCGCACAACAATGATTCATTATCTGGAGTGTGTTTATATAATATCATATAAATACCAGGCTCAGGTATTTGTGTAGGTTAGTATTTACCTGGGCAGGCAGCCACATGCACTTATGCAGTAAACAATGAACTATTCTTCCAGGGGTTAACATAGGTCTTAGACAAATCCGATTTCCCTGTGCTGGGCACTCCTTGTTTTTCTGCTGCCGGAGTGGCTCGTTCAGATGGATCCGATGATAAGGCGTACAATCGCTCGGCATCACACGCTTGTCTCCCGGGTGACCGCGGAGTCAACACACCGGGACCAGATTAGACGCTGTCGTGGAAAAAAAAAACGCTTTGCGACTTGCAGGGCGAAGACATGACAATGCGTGGGAGGAAAACAGCATATGACGTCATTCTTTATCCTGATGGGTCATAATACACAGTGACAGTGTCATGTTTCAGAAAAGCTCCACCTGTTATTAAAAAGCTGTCCTTGAGCTCCAATCAATGATTTTGCTTAGGTTGAGGTGATGTCATCAGTCTGCTGCAGGCAGGAAGGAGCATTTCCTCAGTCTCTCCTTTCGGAGTGATCTGACTGCAACATTGTAACTTTGTGACTGATCTGTGCCAGAGCCGGCATCTCAGTCCAGGAAGTGGATGAAGACAGGGTCGTCTTAATGCATGGGCGTCCCTGGTAGGGTGACCACATTTCCAAACTGCCATTCAGGGACACCCCCCCCCTTCCCAAAAATCAGCTTGTGCTGTAACGAATCACAGCACAGTGATTGGACACAAGAGGTGGGATTTATGATTTCTCCAATCACAAGCAGGGGGCGGGGATTGTGCTCCTCCAGGCATTCCCGGCCCGGACAAGTACTGTCAGTGAGTAAAGCGGTGATGTGGCGGCCTTTTTTGGGGGCATCAGATTGGCCCGGGGGGTGGCTGTGACAGTTTCATTCCGGGACACTGTATTGTCCTGGAATGAAGGTGCCCGGGACAGACCTGCAAAATGCGGGACTGTCCCGGGCAATCCGGGACACGTAGTCACCCTAGTCCCTGGGCACTGCCCAGGGGCCCCAGGTGCACGGGGGGGGGCATGATTATCTTGCACTACATCATACCTGCCAACTGTCCCGGATTTGCTGGGACAATAACGGATTTTACTAAGCTGTCCCGGGGTGACCGTGTCCCTGAATCTGTGCTGTGACCTCCTGAATCCAGGACTGTGCCCTCCTGATCCCCCCCTGTACTGTGCCCATTGTGTTGATTAGTCTTTGATTCATGACATGGTTTCTTATTGTTTAACCGCTTAAGGACCAACCGCCGCAGTTGTACTGCGGCAATGTGGCTGCTTCCTGCGAATCGCCATCATTGTACATCGGCTCGTGTCAAAAATGACAAAAAGTGTCAAAAATGTCAGTTAGGTGTCTGATCTGTCCACCGCAAGGTCGCAGTCCTGCTATAAATCACTGATCGCCGCCATTACTAGTAAATAAATAAATAAATAATAAAAAATCCATAAATCTATCCACTATTTTGTAGACGCTATAACTTTTGTGCAAAACAATCAATATACGCTTATTGCGATTTTTTTTTATTACCAAAAATATGTAGAAGAATACGTATCGGCCTAAAATATTTATTATAGCAAAAAGCCAAAAAAATATTTTCAAAATGATTGGTCTTTTTTTGTTTATAGCGCAAAAAAATAAAAACCGCAGAGGTGATCAAATACCACCAAAGCTCTATTTGTGGGAAGAAAAGGACATTGATTTTGTTTGGGTACGCAGTGCCGTATCACAAAAAATGGCCTGGTCATTAAGGAGGGAAAATCTTGCGGTTGAAATTGATTTTATTGAAAGTACTAATAAATATATGTACAATTCTATTAATTATTTATATTTTACGAGTAGGCACTACTTTGCTCAGGGGCCCATGATGCTATTAAAACAGCCCTGGATGATGACCCTGGATGATGGCTGAACAAAGAAGGCGCCGTCCTTCTGGAGAGAAGAGCAGATGAACGCATTGCCAGGGGGAGCTCCGTGCAAGAGACAACATTGTAAAAAGTATTCACTACCTGGTTGGGTGTGTTATGTGGGACCCCATCATTGGGATTGCAGCAACAAGTTGTCATCCAGAGGGTCTCCATGACCAGTATTGTGGGATGGACTTTAAGGGGTCATGCAGCTATCAAGTTTTTTTGATTGATATTTCATATGAATATTTTTTATTTTTCAAAGAAAATCTCCCTTTTCAAGTAATAATTTAGTATGACGTGTACTCGTGACATCGTTAACTCAGAGTAGTATGAGTTTTCTAGATCACAGCAGAAGCTGTTTGCTTTCAGACTATCTCTCTCTAACTGAAAGTCAGCATGGAACTATACAGAGCAGAGAGAGGAGTGTGGGGGGGGGGGGGGATTTTTAAGCAAAACAGTTAATTTCCGACCTCTAGCCTTCCCTTCAGTCTTGTACAGTTGCATACAAACGGTCACACAAAAGTTCTCTGAACTTTCGACCGTCAAGAACGCGGTGACGAACAACACTACGACGAGGCGAGAAAATGAAGTTCAATGCTTCCGAGCATGCGTCAAATTGTTTCTGAGCATGCGTCGGAATTTTGCGTGTCGGAATTGCTACAGACAATCGGAATTTCCGATCTGAATTTTTTCCGTCGGAAAAATTGAGGACCACCTCTCAATCTTTTGCTGGCGGAAATTCCGACAGCAAAAAGTCTGATGGAGCCTACACACGGTCGGAATTTCCGACCAAAAGCTCTTTTGCTGGCGGAAATTCCGACCGTGGGTACGCGCCATAAGTGATGACATCACTGATTCTAAAATAAGGTCCAGTATGTAATGAAAATTGAAAGGTTTTATTAAAAAAATGTCATCAGCATGTTGATGACGGGGGAGGGAGGAGGAACCAAGCAAGGCGAACGGATCAACTTCAGTACAACCAGCCTGCCCATAGATGGATCTTATCTCAGGCCGGTCCCTGCTGAACCAATTCGATCCATCTATGGCTTTAGTTTACAGCTGTAAAATGAACAAATATTTTTTCACTTTTTTTTGGTCTGAAATCTACGCCTTGTAACCCGCCAGGCCGCCACCCTAAACATGAAGGGGGACCGATGTATTTGCACAAGAGCAATAAAGATTAGAGGTGATTATATGGCACTCAGCGGAGGGCAGAAATAATCATTTACAACTTAAACATCTTTCTATAGATAAGCGGCTTCAATGACACCTCTCCAGATCATAAGCTCCAGCCGGGTGATAAAGCAGGCCGGAGCCCTGGCTACGCTGTATCTTCAACAGTGATTGTTATATAGTCATTGTTTGCTGTACCGTATTGCCATGCTTTTTATCACCTATGCATTTTTAAAGTACAGTATGTGTCAGAGCAAATATAAAAAAAAAAGGTGTATGCTGTACTCCTGTGCATTACATGTACGTTTTCCCATGTGTAGCAGAGTCTCTGACCTCTTCCAGTCTAATGGGAACCTTCAAGGCCAAAGATAGCTGACATCCTTCAATATGTGGTGGGTTGTGAGGCATAGTGGGTGCAAAGGTGGTAAAAGTCATTGGGCGCCAGACACTTTTTGGATAAAAAAGAGGTTTTATTTCTTTGACGGTCCTTTTTTTAGATTTTGGGGAAAGAGGGTTAGGGTCAGGACACCCTTGCCATTTCAAATGGCAGACTCCGAGACTTCAGTAGGAGGACAGCCGTACAGGGAAAGGCCCCAGTAAGGCGCCTCTTCTGCACGTGTAGGATTGCTGTCTTCTATGGCAACAGTACTTAAACAGTTCCTAACTCAAAGTAACAGTTCTCTCAGCTGTACTACAACTTCTCCTTGTAGTTCTTCAGCCCCTTGAGCTCCTGGTCTCTCACTGGACCCTCTGATTCACTGACTCTAAATCCCGTGAGCTCCTCAAGGCTTTTGCGGTGGTATTCCCCTCAAGCGTCACCTACGCTTCCCTGCTGGGTCCCTAGCTTGGCACTTCGGATACCTTCAAGCTTCACCCCTGCCGACCACTCGGTCCCTAGCTTGACACTGCAAGCGTCAACTCCGCTGGTTGGGTCCCTGACTTCATCACCGCCTGAATTTTCTCGATTCTCCACCGTGCCCGTTCGGTGAGAATATGATTCCGGTATTTGCTTCAGTTACTCACTGTGTTCCCTGGTAAAGGCGATTGGTCCCTTAGTGGCGACAGCTTCCCTTCTACCTCTGACCATGACAGGTTCTCTGGCCGACAGAACCGTCATTTTTGGTTGGACTGCAAGTCACAGTCCCAACCCTGCGCTGCCCTCTTACTTCTGGATAGGCCCTCACACAGTCTAGCAGCCAGATGCCCCCGGGATAGGCCCAATCTCCGGCCTAGCAGCCCGGGGCGTACAACACACGTCCACCCAGACAGCAGTCTGGGTGGCACACAAGAACCTGGATCACCTGACCTCACCCGAATATATAGGCTCTCCCAGCAGGCCAAGGGATTCAAGAAAACCCCTGCCCACTGGCTGAGATACCCCATATACCCATAACCTGACCTTGAGTTGTCCCTCTCAATCTAATACCTCCAAGTGCCTGGCCAAAGTGCCCAGTGGTAAAAGAGGAAAGTACAACCAGGCCAAACTTAGGGAGAAGTCAATGGATCCCTAGTAATTAACTACAGTAGCTATTCCTGACAAGGAATTTGGTGAGGAGCTCCCTTTCTAAACCCCAGGGCTCTACACATGTTTTATTCAAGTGCTATCCAACCCAGGGGAACAAGCCGGTGACCAACAGGAGTTGCGGATGCCATTCTTCGGAGAGCGACCCCAGGAGCAATGGGTGACTGAGTTGGACAGGCTGGTCCAGGAGGAGATAGAGCTGGACAATCGGTATCGGGCTCAGCAATGGCATGCAGAGCAGGAATATTCAGGGGAGACAACAGAATACTCTCCGGAGGGATATGACTCTGGTGGCCCTGGATTGCTGTATGGGAGCCTTACAGATAATTTTGTGTTTGGCTATGAAGAGGAACCTAAACTTGAGGACTTGCATCACATACTAGCCCATTACGTGGCACTTACCTGCAAACGAAGCATCCATATTCGCTCCTCTGCTGGTGAAAGCATCCATCTTCGCCCCTCTTCCTTCTGGGGCCACGGACTCTGGCTCTGTGACTGGCCAGAGCCGCGTGTCACGGCACACGTTAGGAAAAAAACGGCACAGAGGGCCGTTCCTTCACTGCGCATGCGCCGATGACCTCATCAACATACTACAAGGTCCTCATCGACACACTAAATGTCTCCTAAACGGCACATGTTTAGGAGATATTTTCAGTACATATAGGTAAGGCTTATTATGAGCTTACCTATATGTAAAAATGTCTCAGGGGTGTCTACAACCACTTTATGTTTCTTTGGAGGTTTTTAAGTACCGAAGTTTGGCGCCATTCCACGAGTGTGCACAATTTCGAAGCGTGACATGTTAGGTATCTATTTACTCGGTGTAACATCATCAACATTAAACAAAAATAGGGCTAGCTTTAGTGATTTTTTTTTTTCTGAAACAGGAGACAGCTGGAACCAGTGAGGGCGCGCCGCGCGGCTCGCGTATGCGCAGTAGGGAACCGGGCAGTGAAGCCGCAACGCTTCACTTCCTGATTCCCTCATTGAGGATGGCGGCGGGGCAGCCGAGAGACGAGCGATTGCTCGGCGTCGGCTGTGGACATTGCGGGCGCACTAGACAGGTAAGTGTCCATTTATTAAAAGTCAGCAGCTGCAGTATTTGTAGCTGCTGGCTTTTAAAAAAAAATTGGGTGGCCCTCCGCTTTAATGCATCCTATGCATTAAGGTGAAAAAACACCTTGCCGTGCCTGGCCTCTCCAGCCCCCCCGTTTTACTTACCTAAGCCCCAAATTTCCGTGGGCGCGATCCCGCGTCGCTCTCCCCACGGCTTCTCGGCTCTTCATTGGATAGATTGATAGCAGCGCAGCCATTGGCTCCCGGTGCTGTCAATCAAATCCAATGACGCGGCCGCCGGGGGGGGCGGGGCCGAGTCATACACTCGGCGGCTATGGACGCAGAGTGTATGACACGGGAGCGTGCCCGCAAGGTAACCCCCTTGGGAGAGAGCTTCCCAGAGGGGGTTATCTATTGCGGGGAGGAGCCGCGAGAGCTGCCGTGGGACCCCAGAAGACGAGGATCGGGGCCACTCTGTGCAAAACGAACTGCACAGTGGAGGTAAGTATGAGATGTTTGTTATTTAAAAAAATTAATAAAAAACTGAACCCATAGTATCACTTTAAGCTACAAAACACTGTTTGGAAAATGCTGGTCCCGGTTGGTGTTCTCAGGTCGGTGTTCTCAGGGTCGGTCACGTTAACCAAGTCCACCAAGGCAACCCAACTGATAGAAAATCGACTTTTTACAAAAACATTACAGGATATCACTCCTATGTACTTTAGTGAAGACATTGTAACAATAACAATGTCATAACGAAGCAGAGGTGGATAAAGAGAACCCATGGAAGGGATGTGGTGTGCCAATCTTTTCGGTTGCTCACTCTTCACACATGATGAAAGAGAAGCTTTCATGAAATTGATGTTTTCGGGAATGGTGAAAGCCGCCAGAGAACAGGAAGTTTTGCACGATAAGTTCATCCTTAGCTAGAAGGAGCAGAAGATAAAAAGTGTCTTTGTTCATCACTGCCAAGGAAACTGGTATCTGTCGTGTCCCCGATGACAGGCTCCTCTGAGCGGCACGCACCATGAGTTCCATGCCCAGGTCTACGGCCGGCCACTTCTGCCACAGGGGGAAAGTGTTTTTGCAAAAGAGACCCAAAACACACTGGAGCACGGCAAAGTCGTCTTTTGGCGTGGTGTCACTGAGCGCACAGCGACGGGTTAGGCTGTTATGACGCTTTGCTCTTGTTGGCTGCTGACTCTACAGCAGCAAAAAAGATGCCAGTGCTTTTCCTATACTGGAAATAAAAATGGCAGACACCCAGGTCAGCTTATCCTTAGCATACGTAAGGTGCGTATAGGCAGGGCAATTCACAGTACTTTTCCCACACTGAAAATAAACATGGCAACCACCCAGGTCCTGGTATACTTAGCATACATAAGGTATGTGAACTGGCGGTAATTAGTGGGCTTGACAAATTTGCTTTGAATCTAGGAGCCAGCTAAAAAAAGTTAGGAGACAGTTTTTTTTTTTAACTAACAAAGCTTTCGGATTTAACATGTTCCTGAAGATGAACTTATCCTTTAACCCTTTCACATGTTTAAAAAAAGAATTTTAGGCCTGAAAACCCCCAAACATGATATATTTTCTGAAAGCAGATTGGGGGGGGGGGGTATTATGCGATTTTTTTGCAGGCAATGGCTGGTGTTAGCGCTTCAATCATCACGGCACCATGGTTGATTCGGTGTTAGGACGATTGAAGCGCATTATTACATTGTAATATAAATAAAATAGTTCAACTCACCATAATACAGAATCAGTGGTAGCCCCGAGCGTGTCACTTGCTACGTCGCCTGCCTTCAGATGCAGATAGTCACTTGCCACGTTGCCTGCCACCAGATGCAAAATGTCACTTGCCACGTCGCCTGCCACCAGATGCAAAATATCACTTGCCACATCGCCTGCCACCAGATGCAGATTGTCACTTGCCACGTCGCCTGCCACCAGATGCAAAATGTCACTTGCCACGTCGCCTGCCACCAGATGCAAAATGTCACTTGCCACGTCGCCTGCCACCAGATGCAAAATGTCACTTGCCACGTCGCCTGCCACCAGATGCAAAATCTCACTTGCCACGTTGCCTGCCTTCAGATGCAAAATGTCACTTGCCACGTCGCCTGCCACCAGATGCAAAATGTTACTTGCCACGTCGCCTGCCACCAGATGCAAAATGTCACTTGCCACGTTGCCTGCCTTCAGATGCAAAATGTCACTTGCCACGTCGCCTGCCACCAGATGCAAAATGTCACTTGCCACGTTGCCGGCCACCAGATGCAAAATGTCACTTGCCACGTTGCGGGCCACCAGATGCAAAATGTCACTTGCCACGTTGCCTGCCTTCAGATGCAAAATGTCACTTGCCACGTTGCCTGCCACCAGATGCAAAATGTCACTTGCCACGTTGCCGGCCACCAGATGCAAAATGTCACTTGCCACGTCGCCTGCCACTAGATGCAAAATGTCACTTGCAACGTTGCCGGCCACCAGATGCAAAATGTCACTTGCCACGTCGCCTGCCACCAGATGCAAAATGTCACTTATGTATTATGCGATTTTTTTGCGGGCAATGGCTGGTGTTAGCGCTTCAATCATCACGGCACCATGGTTGATTCGGTGTTATGACGATTGAAGCGCATTATTACATTGTAATATAAATAAAATAGTTCAACTCACCATAATACAGAATCAGTGGTAGCCCCGAGCGTGTCACTTGCTACGTCGCCTGCCTTCAGATGCAGATAGTCACTTGCCACGTCGCCTGCTACCAGATGCAAAATGTCACTTACCACGTTGCCTGCCACCAAATGCAAAATGTCACTTGCCACGTCGCCTGCCACCAGATGCAAAATGTCACTTGCCACGTCGCCTGCCACCAGATGCAAAATGTCACTTGCCACGTCGCCTGCCACCAGATGCAAAATCTCACTTGCCACGTTGCCTGCCTTCAGATGCAAAATGTCACTTGCCACGTCGCCTGCCACCAGATGCAAAATGTTACTTGCCACGTCGCCTGCCACCAGATGCAAAATGTCACTTGCCACGTTGCCTGCCTTCAGATGCAAAATGTCACTTGCCACGTCGCCTGCCACCAGATGCAAAATGTCACTTGCCACGTTGCCGGCCACCAGATGCAAAATGTCACTTGCCACGTTGCGGGCCACCAGATGCAAAATGTCACTTGCCACGTTGCCTGCCTTCAGATGCAAAATGTCACTTGCCACGTTGCCTGCCACCAGATGCAAAATGTCACTTGCCACGTTGCCGGCCACCAGATGCAAAATGTCACTTGCCACGTCGCCTGCCACTAGATGCAAAATGTCACTTGCAACGTCGCCTGCCACCAGATGCAAAATGTCACTTGCCACGTCACCTGCCACCAGATGCAGATTGTTACTTGCCACGTCGCCTGCCACCAGATGCAAAATGTCACTTGCCATGTCGCCTGCCACCAGATGCAAAATGTCACTTGCCACGTCGCCTGCCACCAGATGCAAAATGTCACTTGCCACGTCGCCTGCCACCAGATGCAAAATGTCACTTGCCACGTCGCCTGCCACCAGATGCAAAATGTCACTTGCCACGTTGCCTGCCACCAGATACAAAATGTCACTTGCCACGTTGCCTGCCTTCAGATGCAAAATGTTACTTGCCACGTTGCCTGCCACCAGATGCAAAATGTCACTTGCCACGTCGCCTGCCACCAGATGCAAAATGTCACTTGCCACGTTGCCTGCCTTCAGATGCAAAATGTCACTTGCCACGTCGCCTGCCACCAGATGCAAAATGTCACTTGCCACGTTGCCTGCCACCAGATGCAAAATGTCACTTGCCACGTCGCCTGCCACCAGATGCAAAATGTCACTTGCCACGTTGCCGGCCACCAGATGCAAAATGTCACTTGCCACGTCGCCTGCCACCAGATGCAAAATGTCACTTGCCACTTCGCCTGCCACCAGATGCAAAATGTCACTTATGTATTATGCGATTTTTTTGCGGGCAATGGCTGGTGTTAGCGCTTCAATCATCACGGCACCATGGTTGATTCGGTGTTAGGACGATTGAAGCGCATTATTACATTGTAATATAAATAAAATAGTTCAACTCACCATAATACAGAATCAGTGGTAGCCCCGAGCGTGTCACTTGCTACGTCGCCTGCCTTCAGATGCAGATAGTCACTTGCCACGTCGCCTGCCACCAGATGCAAAATGTCACTTGCCACGTTGCCTGCCACCAGATGCAAAATGTCACTTGCCACGTCGCCTGCCACTAGATGCAAAATGTCACTTGCAACGTCGCCTGCCACCAGATGCAAAATGTCACTTGCCACGTCACCTGCCACCAGATGCAGATTGTTACTTGCCACGTCGCCTGCCACCAGATGTCAAATGTCACTTGCCATGTCGCCTGCCACCAGATGCAAAATGTCACTTGCCACGTCGCCTGCCACCAGATGCAAAATGTCACTTGCCACGTCGCCTGCCACCAGATGCAAAATGTCACTTGCCACGTCGCCTGCCACCAGATGCAAAATGTCACTTGCCACGTCGCCTGCCACCAGATGCAAAATGTCACTTGCCACGTTGCCTGCCACCAGATACAAAATGTCACTTGCCACGTTGCCTGCCTTCAGATGCAAAATGTCACTTGCCACGTCGCCTGCCACCAGATGCAAAATGTTACTTGCCACGTTGCCTGCCACCAGATGCAAAATGTCACTTGCCACGTTGCCTGCCACCAGATGCAAAATGTCACTTGCCACGTCGCCTGCCACCAGATGCAAAATGTCACTTGCCACGTCGCCTGCCACCAGATGCAAAATGTCACTTGCCACGTTGCCTGCCACCAGATGCAAAATGTCACTTGCCACGTTGCCTGCCACCAGATGCAAAATGTCACTTGAAACATCGCCTGCCACCAGATGCAAAATGTCACTTGCCACGTTGCCTGCCACCAGATGCAAAATGTCACTTGAAACATCGCCTGCCTTCAGATGCAAAATGTCACTTTCCATGTCTCCTGCCACCAGATGCAAAATGTCACTTGTCACTTCGCCTGCCACCCGATGCGGAATGTCCCTTGCCACATAGCTTGCCTCCAGATGCAGAATGTCACTTTCAATGCCACCTGCCACCAGATGTGAATTGTCACTTGCCACGTTGCCTGACACCAGATGCAGCTTGTCACTTGCCACCTCGCCTGCCTTCAGATGCGGATTGTCACTTGCCACATTGCCTGCCATCAGACTTCAGATACAGCTTGTCACTTGCCACGTTGCCTGCCACCAGATACAAAATGTCACTTGCCACGTTGCCTGCCTTCAGATGCAAAATGTCACTTGCCACGTCGCCTGCCACCAGATGCAAAATTTTACTTGCCACGTTGCCTGCCACCAGATGCAAAATCTCACTTGCCACGTCGCCTGCCACCAGATGCAAAATGTCACTTGCCACGTTGCCTGCCACCAGATGCAAAATGTCACTTGCCACGTTACCTGCCTTCAGATGCAAAATGTCACTTGAAACATCGCCTGCCTTCAGATGCAAAATGTCACTTTCCATGTCTCTTGCCACCAGATGCAAAATGTCACTTGTCACTTCGCCTGCCACCCGATGCGGAATGTCCCTTGCCACATAGCTTGCCTCCAGATGCAGAATGTCACTTTTAATGCCACCTGCCACCAGATGTGAATTGTCACTTGCCACGTTGCCTGACACAGGATGCAGCTTGTCACTTGCCACCTCGCCTGCCTTCAGATGCGGATTGTCACTTGCCACATTGCCTGCCATCAGACTTCAGATACAGCTTGTCACTTGCCACTTCGCCTGCCACCAGATGTGGAATGTCACTTGCCATCGCCTACCTTCAGATGCGGATTGTCGCTTGCCACTTCGCCTATTTTCAGATGCGAAATGTCACTTGCTATGTCGCCTGCATCAGATGCAGATTGTCACTTGCAACGTCGCCTGCCACCAGATGCAGCTTGTCACTATCCTGCCAGAAAGTGAAAAAATACCGAAAGTGTAAACAAATTTAAAAATAAACATAAAATAAACAATATTTTTTTTTTTTAAAGCGCTCCCCTTTACCCTGTGCTCGCACGCAGAAGCGACCGCATACGTAGGTCGCACCCACATATGATGTCTCCTTCGTGGCCTGGCAGCAGAGCTGCCACGGCCCAGTGGTTGGGGACCTCCACCCTAGAGAGTACAATAGTGGCAGTTCCAATTTTTTTATGTCACACGATATTACCGCAAAGGTAATTTCAGTAAAAAATGTCAGTAAAAAAAAAAAAGTTAATTTTAGTGGGCAAAAAACACAATAAATTACCCAATTTAGTGGTAAAATATAAAAGATGAGGTTGCACTGAGTAAATAGATACCCAACATGTCAAACGTTAAGCATGTCAGTACCCTATATTTTCCATAAGCGACATTTCAAAAACACCTATAGGTCATCAGTTTAGCGTTACGAAGGGGGTCTGGTGCTCTCATTCCAGCGTGCGTGGCGATACGTAACATTGTGTATCACAATCTATGTTTTCAGGCGTAGGCGCCCCGCCCTTTGCGCTTGTACATGCGTATATGTGGGGTGGGGGGGACCTCAATTTTTTTTTAGGTGTTGGGGATTTTATGTGCTTGGGTGTAACTTACATTTTTTTACAATTTTTTTTCTTTTCTCTCTTAAAGGGGAGGTACTGGGAGGTGGGTAGGGGGTTGAACCAAGGGACGGTGCTCGGAGGTAGGTAGGGGGCGGAGACAAGGGGGTGACTTGGAAGAGGGCAGTTCCTGCACCTATTCTTTGAGAAAAATAAAAAGCCCTGATAATACCTATCAAAGTACTATGTCAAAGTAGAGTTCCCCTTTAACTATCCAGAATGTCTTAGGATGTGGACTTTCCAAAGCGCCGCGCAGAATGTGACATTTAAATGAGTGCGCACGGAGAAGAACTTCATGGAAAGTACTTTCTAAGGGCCCTTACAGAATTCTTTTCTGTAAAACAAACACGAGAGCTGGAGGACCCAGCTGAGGAGCGCTCACAAGAAGGCCCCGCTGCGGCCAAATGAGCCTCTCGACGGCCTACTTTCCCGCCGCGCTGAGTGGCGGATAAACAGCCGTGTCTGCAGGTGACTTCAAATATCTGCTAATTGTTGACACAAATGGATTTGGCTCGCCCCGGATTGTGTTTTCCTTCTGTAATTAAACTGTTTGTTTTAGTAAGAAGCAGCGATCGTGGCTGCTTTGCGACTGGCGGCGAACTTTTATGTGGCGGCATCGGGGAGTCCTCCATGTGCGTTTTGGTCAGAGTCATTACAAATGAGTGCTTACACAGGATCCACCTTAAAGGCTCGCTAAATAAGGATATCAATTTGTTCCCACGTCATCTGTTATAATGGAATTTCCGAGAGGTTTACGTTACAAAGCTGAATCCTACGCAAAGAATCCTGCTGAAAGCTGTTAGCGCCTGGAGTTGCCAGTCATTTGGGGGGGAGAAGTGGCAAACAACTACCCCCCCCTGGTCGACCCGCACCCCCCAGCCATATCTCCTCACCCCCTGCGTGGTCGGTCGGGTCACCTGCAGCAAGTCCCCCCCCCCCCCCGAGCTGTTGGGTCGGTAATCCAGCCCTCCACTTACCCCATCTATGTCGCAGGCAGACAAGGCTCCTACGGGCAGCGGCTTCCATCGCGTCTCCTCCTCTGCATCACCGTGCATCTCCTCCCTCCTCCTACTAGGCGTCTAATAGGATCGCCTGTCATTTCAGTCAATCGGGTGACGGGTCTCAGGACCCGCTTCCTGATTGGCCGGGAGGAGAATCAGTGTGACAATAGCGAATATTAATTCGCTATTGTCACACAACTGGGTGAGCTCAGGGCGCAGTGTTCTGCGCCCCCAGCCCACCCTTTTTTTAAGCCAATCAGAGCCTCAGGTTCTAATCACGTGCTTCAAAAAAAAATAAAAAAAACTCCATTGGAATCCATGCGTCCGGTGCCCCACATGTAGATTAGGGGGCCAGACGCATGGACGAGGGGGGCGGCGCATGTGCGCCCCTTATGGTCGCCACGTAGCATACAGTTTTTTTTAACCACTTCAATAATGGGCACTTTCACCCCCTTGCTGCCCAGGCCAATTTTCAGCTTTCAATGCTGTCACACTTTGAATGACAATTGCGCGGTCATGCAACACAAATAGAGCTTTCTTTTGGTGGTATTTAATCACCACTGGGTTAACAGGAATTGTGCCCCATTGTTGGTGTCAGTGGGAGGTATAGTGTCTTGCATCAGTGGAAGTAAAAGTGCCCGAAGGGCCGGATAGAGGCAAGCAAAGGGCCACATCTGGCCCCCGGGCTGCAGTTTGGAGACCACTGTTCTAGAGCCTTCTAGAAGTATAGTGGGAGAGAGCAGGACAGGCAGCCTGAATATTTATAAAACAAAAATGTGTAGAGCTAAATTGAATGAGAAAGCTCAAACACATGGTACCGATCACTCACTGTGTTCATTCAGAAAGGGAAAAAGCTGGTAAATTACATATTTACCGTCCCCTTCCCCACTCATTATAAATCATCCCCCTGTGTGTGCCCTCAGCAGCAGCCAGTGGGAGAGAAGAGGGAGGAGGCCAGAAGCGTTGTGGGGGGGGGGAGCCAGGGCAGTAGAGGGAATCTGTGTTGCACAGGGTAATTAGGGTGTGCCCATGCACACCTGGCACACCCTGTGCGCACGCCTATGTTTGCAAGATAACTGAAATACACAGGTGATCTCATTTGCTGCTCAGTGATTGCCGTATTCTAGTCTGAATCTCCCCCAAGGTAATACATAAAATCTGGCCTGTTAGTGGGCCCTGAGGACAGGGTTGATGACCACTGGTCTAGAGCACTTATCAGTGTCATGGTAGTCCATTGAGAACTACAAGCCGTCAGCCACAAAGGCTGTCGGTACTTGTATATGTAGCCACCTCACTCCCTCCTCTTGTGTATCGGTTATCCGATAGCTCTTGTCCAGGGGTATATTATACTTGAGAGTGAGATGCGCTACGGCCCATGTCCTCCCCATTGCAGTGGGTGAGGTGAAGGCCAGTACCAGTTATTCTCCTCGGGCCTGTGTGCTTCAATTAGTAACAAAGTCCTGCTGTGCTGACACTTCTCTTTGCTCCCATCAACCAGAGTAACACACACCGATAAGGATCCAACACTTGCTTTATTGTCGCATACGATTAAACAGTTCTTGGTCAGATAATTGGTTGAGATCCATAAACAATTCAACACGGTGGGGTGAGCAGGTCGAGGCACTGTCCTAATAGTAAACTAAACCACTGTGGTCTCACCAGCGGTTGCTATAGCCATTGGCTAGAGAGAGAGAACTTGAAACTTGTGAGTCTCTACCAGCGACTCTGGAGAATATCAATTGGAGTACCTTCGCTGCGTTGTGGCCCCTGTCAGGGGAAAGATGTCCCTCCAAGGGAGTTACCGAAGGCCCATCCGTCACCGGGTTGCATAGTTGCCAACAGTCACGGATTGGCCGGGACGTTCCCGGGATTCAAACCCTTTTCCCGGATTTATTTTGTCCCGGCCAATGTCCCGGCCAATCCGATTTTTCCCGTTTTCCCCGAATTTGGACGCCGCAGGCCGCCGCCGCTAGAGGTCCACGGCTGGCGGAGACAATGTCTCATGTTCAAGAAGACCAAAACACGGATGTAGTACAATAGAAAATAAAGCCGCTGCGGCGCCGCCCACACCCCGCACCTCCCCGGGGGTGGGCGGCGCCGCAGCAGCTTTATCTTCTATTGTACTACATCTGTGTTTTGGCTGGCCGGCCGGCCACCCCCCCGCCCCGCCCCGCCCCGCTGCAGGTCTGTCTGTAATGGAAAGGGGCGGGGGTCGGCAGCGCCACAGCTTAATTTTTTTTTTTTTTGCAGCCACACTGTCGGCTCCGCCTCTATTTTGTTCCCCTTCGGGGAAGGGGAAACAATAATGGCGACCGAGACAGGAGACGCCTGTGGTTAAGGGGGGACTCCGCTGGGGATGCCTGTGGTAAGGGGGGACTCCGCTGGGAACGCCTGTGGTAAGGGAGGACTCCGCTGGGGACGGCTGAGGTAAGGGGGGACTCCGCTGGGGACGCCTGATGTAAGGGGGGACTCCGCTGGGGACGCCTGATGTAAGGGGGGACTCCGATGGGGACGCCTGATGTAAGGGGGGACTCCGCTGGGGACGCCTGAGGTAAGGGGGGACTCCGCTGGGGACGCCTGATGTAAGGGGGGACTCCGCTGGGGACGCCTGAGGTAAGGGGGGACTCCGCTGGGGACACTTGATGTAAGGGGGACTCCACTGGGGACGCCTGATGTAAGGGGGGACTCCGCTGGGGACGCCTGATGTAAGGGGGGACTCCGCTGGGGACGCCTGATGTAAGGGGGGACTCTGCTGGGGACGCCTGATGTAAGGGGGACTCCTCTGGGTACACCTGATGTAAGGAAGGACTCCGCTGGGTACGCCTGATGTAAGGAGGGACTCCTCTGGGGACGCCTGATGTAAGGAGGGACTCCGCTGGGGACGCCTGATGTAAGGAGGGACTCCTCTGGGGACACTTGATGTAAGGGGGGACTCCACTGGGGACGCCTGATGTAAGGGGGGACTCCGCTGGGGACGCCTGATGTAAGGGGGGACTCCGCTGGGGACGCCTGATGTAAGGGGGACTCCTCTGGGTACACCTGATGTAAGGAAGGACTCCGCTGGGTACGCCTGATGTAAGGAGGGACTCCCCTGGGGACACCTGATGGCATCTGGTGGCAGGCGACGTGGCAGGTGACACACTCGGGGCTTCCACTGATTCGGCATTTTGGTGAGTTGAATGATTTCATTTTATATTAAAATGTAATAAGAGAAATAATGCACTTCAGTCATCCTGACACCCTAACAACCATGGTGCCGGGATGATTAAAGAGCTAACACCAGATGTTTGGATTATCTTTATCTGTTGATTGTTAAACTCTGGAATACACATATTTCTATTATGGTGTAGGATCTGGGCCTGCTGTCCTTCCATCCTTCCTTCTCTTTCCTTCCCTCCCTCTTTCTTTCTCCCTACATCCCTCATTCATCTCAGACTTTAACCACACCCCCTTTGAGCCACGCTCATTTAAGCCACTCCCACTACCCGCGTAAACCACGCCCACGCTTCGTGCGCCACTTTTTTCTCCTAAAGTATAACACACCTTCAAATGAATGCCCCACCCCCTAATTATACAAAGGCTCCGCCTACATGCGAAAAAGTGTCACGGATTTTTTTTTTGCAATGTTGGCAACTATGGGGTTGATGCTGCTCCGGACTCTTCAGACGGGTGACCTCCCCGGCCTCCTCACAGGCTGAAGGTGCCTGAGATGGACGCCAACTCCGCTCCGGCCAGGCCTAGGGCGCCTGGGCCGAAACTCCGGACCACTCGCACCCAGGCCTAGGGTGCCTGGGCGCGTGATGAAGAAAACCTTGTGGCGTGCGCGTCTCCCCCTTTTATCTCCTCCCTTGACGTCACAGCAGGTTCCCCGCCCTTGCTGTACCATCTCCGGAAAGGGACAAAAAGGACAGTACTGCGGCAGTGAATCTACCTTGAGCCTGCGGGAACACTGCCACCCACAGGCTAAGGAGAATAGTACACCACCCAGTCCTCCACGAAAAAAAAATGGTCTAAATCCTCTCATGATTATACACACCTGGGTCATACTACCACCCAGGTGTATCCCCCTAAATTTAAACCCCCGCTACATATAGTTAATTCATTCATGATTGACGCAGCTGAGTGGGTGGAGCCCCACGTGGCTACGTTCTTTTCAAATTGTGACAACGTGTGCGGGGAGCAGATCCCTGGCCTGCTGTCACAATTAGAAGAGGGATCTGGGAGAGGCTGCAGGAGCAGGAACATGTTACATGTTCCACCCTAAAAAAAACGAGTGGAACATGAAACATATTCCCAAAAGTGAACTTATCCTTTAAATTTCCTTTTTCTTCCCCATTCTGATGCTCGCTTTGAACTTCAGTAAGACCCCTTTCACATTGAAGAGTTTTTCAGGCGTTTTAGCGCTAAAAATAGCGCCTAAATACCGCCTTAAAAACTCCTGCCCTGCAGTCTCAATGTGAAAGCCCGAGGGCTTTCACACTGAGGCAATGCGCTGGCAGGACCGCTCCAAAAGTCCTGCTAGCAGCATCTTTGGAGCGGTGAGAGGAGCGATGTGTTTACCGCTCCTACACCGCTCCTTCCCATTGAAAGCAATGGGAAACCGCAGTAACACCGCCGGCAATGCGCCTCTGCAGAGGCGCATTGCTGGTGGTAGTAACCCTTTTTCGGCCGCTAGCGGGAGTTAAAACCGCACCGCTAGCGGCTGAATACCGCCGCAATTCCGCCGGTATATCGCAGCTAAAAATAGCGGTGCTATACCGCCACCGCACCTCCCGCCCCAGTGTAAAGGGACCTAAGTCATCTTCACAACATCTAGATGCCTAAATGCATTGAGTTGCTGACATGTGATTGGCTGATTAGCAATTAGTGTTACCAAGCAATTGATCAGGTGTACCTAATAAAATGGCCGGTGAGTGTGTGTATTTCAGCTGCATACATAGCAATGTGTCTGTAGAAGGTTGTAGCGTGAGATATGAAGGGAACCCTTTCAGATTTCCACCCCCCACAGATTTTAGCTTTGTCTCCTGCAACCCACGCCGTTTCGATACCGCCCATGTTCCTGTCCCAGATGTACCTATGGTTGCTTCCATAACATTTCTACTTACAGGCCGTGGGGGAGAAAGAGAGCTCTCCAATGATGGCCTTGACTCTTCCACAGACGCAAGCTCAGGGCTGGACAGGAAACTTGGACGCATGTAGCAGTCATCAATGACCTATTTGTCACCGCAGGCAGCTGAGCCGGGCCCAGGACGGCACCCGACTCTTTGATACTCAGAGATGGTCAACAGGAGGCTGACTTTCTCCATTCCGTGAACGCAATCTGGGTCAGTAGGACCCGTTCAGGACTTCATTTCGTGAGCACAACATGAAAAAATGAGAGTGAATTCAGGCCACAGAGCCCTCCAGGACGTGGGATCTGCTCTACACAAAATAGCACGTCTAAGGTGGGCAGATCTTTAACCATGATAAAAATAATAAGAATAAGGCTTCATATATAGTACGGGTCTAATCCACGTGAAAACCTAATACATAGAAAGGGGGGGGGGGGGGGAGTATTTGTGGTATGCGGGTACTTAGAACCAACACACAAATAAAAGTATTTCAATGTATCTGTTCACAGAAAAGCATTCACAGGTTCTAATTGTTTAAACCCATGAAGAGATCATTTGCAAAACCATTGTTGTATAGACACTTAAACCCCCCCGGACCATTTCGCTGGCCAAAGACCAGAGCACTTTTTGCGATTCGGCACTGCGTCGCTTTAACTGACAATTGCGCGGTCGTGCGACGTGGCTCCCAAACAAAATTGACGTCCTTTTTTTCCCACAAATAGAGATTTCTTTTGGTGGTATTTGATCACCTCTGCGGTTTTTATTTACAAACAAAAATAGAGCGACAATTTTGAAAAAAATGCAATATTTTTTACTTTTTGCTATAATAAATATCCCCAAAAAATCTATAAAAATTTTTTTTCCACAGTTTAGGCCGATACATATTCTTCTACATATTTTGGTAATATAAAAAAAATTTGAAATAAGCGTATATTGATTGGTTTGCGCAAAAGTTATAGCGTCTACAAAATAGGGGGTAGTTTTATGGCATTTTTATTATTATTTTTTATTTTTTCACTAGTAATGGCGGCGATCTGCGATTTTTATCGTGACTGTGACTTTATGGTGGACACATCGGACACTTTTGACACATTTTTGGGAGCATCAGATCGGCCTGGTGGGAAAGGAGGGTGTAAATGACACTGGCAGTGAAGGGGTTAACCACTAGGTGGCGCTGAATGGGGTTAAGTGTGTCCTAGGGAGTGATTCTAACTGTAACGGGGCGTGGCTAAGAGTGACACGTCACTGATCACTGCTCCCGATGAGAGGGAGCATACGATCAGTGACAGTGTCACTAGGCAGAACGGGGAGATGCCTGTTTACACGGCCTCTCCCCTTTCTGCAGTTCTGTGATCTGACACCGGCGGACATCGAGTCTGCGGGTCCCGCGGGCATGGTCACGAAACGCGCAGCACTGCCAACGTAAATCTACAGGAGCCGGTCATTAAGCGGATAGTATACAGGACAAGGAAACTTTCCTATGCTGATTTTCATCCACATGTTACTTGGAACAAAGTCCACTTTTTCATGGATGCACATGCAGTTTGGGTAATAAAAATCTCAAGTAATTAGTCATAATAAGCTTGTAGGTGGGATGCAGCGTAGCACGGCGGCAATAACTCTCACAGTCAGGTGCAATAGAAACTTTTATTGAAGTAATGCAACAACAGTTCGCAACAACCCAGAGGGACGCCTGCCCAACCGGGTACACTCGTGGTTTCCAACAATGTGCAGAAATCAGCAGGGTTGATAGCTTCTGTTATAAGAGCAGAATACGGCCTGGCCATCTCATGCCCAAGCAGATTAAGGTCCAAAGGATGAGCGACCCTTCGATTTCTCTCCTCGTCAGGAACCTTTCCCTAACACTGGTACTGTGCTTAACAAGCAGGGTACTTTTTCCTACACTACCAACTCGCAAAAGCGCACCAAACCGGGGAGCCATGGCCTTAAATTGGCTCTGCCTGGCCCAAGATGGTTGCTAGAGTCACATGGGTTGGCAGCATCCAATTGGGTGCTTCCCCAGTGACCCAGGAACCCATTGAGGAACTGTGTTTCTCTTGACTTCCTCTCCAGCTGTGGTGCCGCTGCGAAGGAGCACCACCTGCCAGGGCTTTTTTTCAGGGGGAACCTCTGGCTCAGACCCTTGGGGGGGGGGGCTGCTCACCACAATCACTTGTGTAGCACACGGATCCTTTTCCCCCTCTTAACTTCTCAATCAGGGGGATAAGACACACCATGCCACATGCCCGTGTCCTCTAGATTATAAAGGTCAGGCGGTTTTACATACTTGGGTCCTGCAGTTAGAAGCTCCCTTCTTCTGGTTCTCCCCTCTATGTTTATAGAGGCGAGTCTTTATCTTTCCCAAATGAGGTCAATGTCCACACAACATATCGTCGTGGTTGAGTTCCAGCACCTACTGTTTAAGAAAAAAAGCCCTGTCACCTGCAATGGAGAAAGTAGACTGCACCTGCCTACAACTTGTTTTAGGAAATATATCCTTAACCATTCACATGCAATGTCCACCTTTTGCCAAAGAATCCATACCTCAAGAGTAGGGATGAGCTGGAATCGGTCCAAACTCAGAAATCCCTTGACAGCTTCCCACAGGTTCTACCAAACTGAGTTTGGACTGTTCCCAGATCATCCCTACTCATGAGGAACCTGGCATGAGGGATCAGTTTGACACAGGAAGATCTAAAGGGCTTCTCAGGCAGGACCTTTCCTACGAGGCAACCCTACAGGACCTCCTGGCACCACCTGCTGTTTAAAGCTCTCCCACTGCAAACAGATGCTGGTGCCAGGAAGTACGGTCCCCAGGAGGTCAGGTCATCTTGTGGGATAGCTCCAGCCTGAAAAGCCATTTGGATCTTCATGTGCCAGACTGACCCATCATATTAGGTTCCTCTTGAGTAGGGACAGTGCTTGGACAAGGTCATCTAGAGCCAAGGCGAACATGCCAATCTCTGCCCCCCCCCCCAAGATGTATGAGCATTATGTTTCAGCAATAATCCCCCCACAAAAACACTGAGCACTAATCTGCATGCCTGCACCCTAAGCCAGCCATTCTCAACCAGGGTTCCATGTAACCCTAGGGTTCCTCCAGAGGTGGCTAGGGGTTCCTTGAGCTGTGGCTGATTTACCTCCTGTTTGATGGTACCGACATAATTCTGAGCCAATGCCACTTGGAGGAGCCAGTGGTATGACACCAATGATCTTTCTAGCTCTCTGTAAGGGGGCCATTCTTACCACCACTGTAAAAAAGGGCAAAAGGGCATTCTTTTCACTGACCACCAAAGTAAGGGGCATTGTTCCCACTGACTGACACCTTCATTCCAGGACAATACAGTGTCCCGGAATGAAACTGACACAGCCACCCTCCTTTCCCACCAGGCCGATCTGATGCCCCCAAAAAAGGCCACCACATCGCCACTTTACTCACTGACAGTACTTGTCCTGGCCTTGAACGTCTGGAAGGGCACAATCCCCGCCCCATGCTTGTGATTGGAGAAATCATAAATCCCGCCTCATGTGTCTAATCACTGAGGGGCAGTGTAGAGCCAGCGTTACAATAAAGTAAAACGGGTATTGGCCAGCCAGGACAGGTATTCTCAGTGAGTAAAGTGGCGATGTGGCGGCGATTTTGGGGGGCGTGATCAGTGCTTCTGGGTAGAGTGTGCACCCGCCGTACCGGATTTGTTACAGCATAAGCTGATTTTTGGGAAGTGGGGGTGTCCCTGAAGGGCAGTTTGGAAATGTGGTCACCCTAGTTTGAACCAATGACAGTTCATCCCTATTTAAGAGGAAGAGAAAATTTTTTTTTAAATAATATATAGGCAAATTTATTTTCTGTCTACTGTATTTTACGTATGCTTTCTGATATCGGTATGAACTATTATGCTCCTTAGTTCCAGTATCAATGTATATATTTTCTGTTGTTAGGATTTAACATCCGGAGCAGTTTATTGTCCCATTGCGCCCGCTGCACCCATTGGTTGTGGGTTGCGGCGGAGGTTGTGGGCTTTACTGCTTCCTGTGACACACCTGGGGGGTTCCTTCCCCCTTGGAGGGCGTGCGTATCGTTGCTATGATTCCTGTTGCCATGGTCACGCGGATGTGCGGCACACTCTCCCCCTGTGCTTTCGTCATTCCGCTTCAGCGTGATGACGCGCACAGAATGTTTTTACAAACGAGGCTTGGTTTCCTCGTGGGGAGAGATGCGTGCGCATCCGGCGTTGGACTGGCTTAGCGGCACTGCTAGCGAGACGTGGTTGCCTCGCGGCGTGACGCGTGCGCGTGCGCGCGCTCTCCTCCGGGTCGGATCCCTTTCTCCGGTGTGTTCCCTATAAAGAGGGGGTGACGCAGCCCATCGCCCGTGCCCCAAGACGACGTGAATTTTCACGAAACGCGTAGGGCAGGATACGAGCTTTGTGCTGACGTCACCCTCCACTGCTCGGCTTCCACGGACGTATATGTGTGCCAGCGCCTTTGACCGGTCGGCGCTGATACACTCTAAGGCTGTCATTTTAACTGCTTTTGTGAGTATGTTTCCAATATTCTTTTAATAAATGTACACCAAGGATTTTACACTATCCGGTGTCCTTCCTTCTTTTCATGTTGATGTTGAACATTCGCATGATGTTATATGAGCTGTCGGGCCACTAAACCATTGAAGTTCACCATTTGCTGAAATCCGGAGGTTCCACTGAGTATCACTTGCGGCTGTTTTAGGTCCTCTGTCATAGGGGACCATCGCTTTCTGGTAAGCAGGAATTCTTACTGGTGGTGGTGAAAGTCACGGATTATAAGAAGATTTTCTGTCGTTCGTTTTTTTGGACACTTATTCACGGGTGTTTTGTTTATCATGGACTTTCAGACATGAACTTTGAGGGTCCTATATAGCAGTTGTGGACTATCATCTTATTAACTGTTTAATCATAGTTCACTCACCTTAACATTATTTATATTTCACTGATTCTTCATGGTTCTTCATTGAGCATCTATACGATTTATCACTGTTGGTATTTGGATTTTTTCAATTATTCAGTGGTGGGCTTATGTTCACGGTCATAAGTTAGCGCGACTATATATATATATATTTTTTTCTATTTAAGAGGAACCTGGTATGATGGGTCAGTCTGGCACATGAAGATCTAAAGGGCTTTTTATGATGGAACTATCCCATAAGTGGATCTAACCTCCTGGGTACCGTATCTCCTGGCACCAGCTGCTGTTTACAATGGGAATGCTCTAAACAGCAGCTGGTGCCAGGAGGTAAGGGGATGTGGGATGTGCAGTACTTCTGGGTACCACCTGCTTTTAAGAGCTCTACCATAACCAAAAACAAAACAGGTGGTGCCAAGAGGTATGGGCTGCAAGAGGAAAGGTCCCCTTGTTGTATAGCTCCAGCTTGAGAATCCCTTTAGATTTTCATGCTCCATCCTCATCCATCATACCAGGTGCCTCTTGGGTATGAGCTGCAACTGGGCCAAACTCAGTCCAAACCCAGTTTGGCAGAATCTGTTGGAAGCTCTCACATGACTGCTTCCCTGCTGACCCAATCAGCTGCAGCAGGGCATTCCTTGCCCTGCAACTACATGTACACATAGGGTTAGGAATGCTTATGACATCATTGACCTAACGTGTAACAGCACAAATGAGACCTTTGTGACCCCGGTAGCTCCACCACTGGTGTCAGTAGTTTTTTATTTTTGTTATTTATTTATTTTTTACCATTTTTTAAAATGTTATTGAATTTTAGTTTTTACAATATTCGTTTTTAAATTTTTATTTTTAGGAGCCGGTTGGGGGGCTTTGGTGAGATATCAGGGGTCTAAACAGACCTCTGATGTTTCGACTTTGAGACAGAAAATGGAGATTGAGGACACAGCCCTCATGCTCCTTCTCTGCAGCCTCAGCTGCTCAAAATGGATGGACCGAAATAGCTCTGTACAGAGGCTTCCCCTCCATTCACAAACTGAAGCATAGTAAACACATGTTTCAGTTATGAATGGACAGAGTCAGTAATCAGTACCGATCCCATTCTGTCCAGTCAGAAAAGGAAGGAGCCGTTAAATTACACATTTAATGGCCCCTTCCCTGCTCTCCATCCTCTGTGCTCTGTCCCGGGCCCCCTTCATCCCCCACAGCAGCCAGTGGGAGGGGGAAAGCTGGTAGAGCTGTGGGGGTCAAGGGGGGTGGATCAGGGGAGAGCACAGAAGTCTGGAAAAGAGCACAGAGGGGCAGGGGGGCAGCAGAAAGAGGCTGAATAGGAGGAGCGGCGGGAACTGCTGCATATAGAGGAACCGATCTCTCAATTTTCCTCTTGCAGCCGCTGAATGCCTACAGGAGGGAGAGCAGGAGAAGCGGCATTCAGCGGCTACAGGAGGAAAATGTAGAGATTGGTTCCTCTATTTGCAGACCCGCCCATAGCTCCCAACTGTCCCTGATTTGGAGCAATGTCCCTCTGTCCCTCATTCCTCCTCATTTGTCCCTCATGTTGCTCTGATCTATATAGTTGTGTATAAAATTCACTTTTTATCTTTCAAAAAGTGTTTCCCATTGATAAACCTTTCATCCAATTTCTAAATTGCTGCATTTGTACATTTTATAAATATAAAGGAATAATAGTGGTAAAAAAAGACCTTGTGGATTTAATTAATCCTTTTTTTTAGTTAATTCTCCTTTAGGGGGCGTGGCAGGGGGCGTATCCTATGCCTACATACATTTGCAAGTAGTTGTCCCTCATTTCCATCTCAAAATGTTGGGAGGTATGCCCCTGGAGCATGGGGCCTGGTTGCAATTTCGACCCCTGCGACCCCTGTAGGTACACCCCTGAACGATACTGTAGCTGTATATTGTGACGTGTCAGGAATTCGTTTGTGTAAACTTACCAACAGGTCCACTTTAATTCTTGGTAGGTAAAAATTCACATGGATCTATCTAGAACTGCATATGTTACAATTGTGAAGGTAATGCCTCGTACACACGACTGTTTTTCATGACGAGAAAAATGCAATTTTTAAAAATGGTCGTGAAAAACAGTCGTGTGTATGCTCCAAGGCAAAAATGCCCCAGAAAAAATTAGAGCCTGCTCTATTTTTCTCGTTGTTTTTCGCGTCGTTCTTTTTAACGTCGTGAAAAACGGTCGTGTGTATGCTTTTACGAGGGGAAAAAAAACACGCATACTCAGAATCAACTATGAGACGGGAGCGCTCCTTCTGGTAAAACTAGCGTTCGTAATGGAGATAGCACATTCGTCACGCTGTAATGGACTGAAAAGCACGAAGACTGAAAAGCGCGAATCGTCTCTCACCAAACTTTATTAACACGAGGATCAGCAAAAGCATCCCAAAGGGTGGCGCCATTCTAATGGAACTTCCCCTTTATAGTGCCGTTGTATGTGTTGTACGTCACCGCGCTTTGCTCGAGCGTTTTTTTTTCACGAACGTGTGTATGCAAGGCAGGCTTGAGAGGAAACACGAAAAATCACGTCGAGAAAAACGTCGTTTTTTTTTCCATGACATGAATACCGGTCGTGTGTACGCGGCATAAGAGACAAAGACGGATTTGAATCCAGAGTGTCCCATGCAGGGCCGGGCCGAGGAATAAGCAGTTGGGCGCTTATGTAAGAAGAAGGAGCGCACAAAATGCCGGACCTGCAACCTATGCTGCTCAGATCATTCAGAGGTCAAGGGTGAGGAAGGGGGGCATTTCGCATTGGGCCTTAAAGGGCCTTGTTCCAGTGTTTGTCCCACACCCCATCCGACGAATGTGCCTAAAAACTGGGAAAACAACAAAGTTCATCAAAAACGGTTTAACCCCCCCCCCCCCCCCCCCAACCATTAATTTTTTGTGTTCCGCAGTTAATTGCGTTCTCCATCAGTCCTCCAGCGGAGAGCATTACAGAACATGTGTCCCGGCTGTTGTTGTTTGCAATAAGCCATCCATCGCACGCCGCGCGCCACTTCCTCAAAATAAAACATCTGCTTTGAGCGGCGCGGATGTGAGGGAGCAATCTCGTCCCGCCATTAATTGGATGTATAAAGGATGGCGGCGGCTGTGATCTGCCTGTCCCCCAGACACAAATTGATGGTCGTGCGTGCATCATGGGAGAAGTCTATTAGCCGCCCGCAGTGTGATACCGCCTGAATAATTCATCCGTCACCGCCCGCGCTCGCTGCCACGACTTTACTAATCTCTCCCAGCTCGATAATGAGCAAAGGCGTCGGCCCCCAGATTTCTTCCCGCCAGAAGGCACTCCTGAATTGGAGAAGGGGGGGGGCTCATTCATTAAAATTTCATTTGTGGGACTCTTAAAGCGACACCGAGTAGTATTTTAAAGCTGAACTCCAGGCAGGTATAAAAGATCAAAATAAATGATATATTAATCGCGCTTGGATCAAACCAAAAAATATCAAATAAAAATTAGCAGCCAGCAAAATTTGTTGATCACAAATGAACAAATGTTATCTCAATATGCTGCGCTAGAAAATGTCCAAATCGTATAGGAATGTCCATAAAACACAATTATATCCATAAAGTTCTGACACACAAGTTCAGAAGTTCTGACACACAAATGTAAAGTTTGGAACACACGATCGGATTTTCTGCGAACAAAGCGTAGGACTTTTGTCCGAAGGGCGTTGGCCATGAACTTGTATTGCATACAAACGGCAAAGAATTGTCGGCCAACAAACACAAAACTACGTGGTTTTTCAGCTCTTTACCGCCACCCTTTGGGCAACTTCTGCTAATGTTGTGTTATGGTTAGCATTGCTTCTGAGCATGCGTGTTTGTACTTTGGATTTTTTTTTCCGAAGGACTTCTATACACACGATCGGATAATCCAACAGCACACATTTGTTTTTGGAAAATTTTAAAATGGAAGTAAACCCTCCTATAATTTTCAGGCAAGGAAGCTGCCATCTTGGCCTCTGTTTAATCTTCAACTGCCATGATGCTGCACATGTGATTAGCTATGACACCAGCCATTGGATGGTGTGATAGTTTGGTTGAGAGCACAACCAATGTGACAGTTAGCATTGCCGGCATGTCGGGAATGTAACTGCTTTTTGAAACTATTAAATCGTTGGCATAGGCGTGCGCAGCCTATTGCATTAGATTAGGATGTGGACTCCAAAGCTCAAACACATGGCACCAATCACTTACTGTACTCATTCACAAACGGGAAGGGGCTGGTAAATTATATATTTACCGGCCCCTTCCCCCACTCCTTTTAAAACGTCCCCGTGTATGCCAGCAGCAGCAGCCTTTGGGAGAGAAGAGGAAGGAAGCCGGCAGTGCTGCTGGGGGGCAGGAATGAGCCAGGGCAGTAGGGGCAATCTGCACTGCACAAGGTGTTTAGGGTGTGCCCAGGCACACCTGGCACACCCTGTGCGCACGCCTATGATCGTTGGGTTTACTTCCGCTTTAAAGCATGCTATCCAACATGCTCTCAAATTGTCCGACAACAAATTTGTTCCGTCTGATTATCCGATCGTGTGTACACAAGTCCGTCTGACTAAAATCCAAAGTACAAACACGCATGCTCGGAAGCAATGCTCACCATAACACAACATTAGCAGAAGTTGCCCAAAGGGTGGCGCTAAAGAGCAGAAAAACCACGTAGTTTTGTGAATGTTGGCTGAAAACGTTCTGCCATCTGTATGCAGAACAAGTTCACAGCCAACGCTCTTCGGACAAAATTCCATGGATTTGTCTGATGGAAATCCGAACGTGTTTACGAGGTTTTAGAGTGAACATTCAATTATTATTATTATTATTATACAGGATTTATATGGTGCCAACAGTTTCCGCAGAGCTTTACAAAATAAAGGCAGACATTACAGTTACATTACAATTTGGTACAAGAGGAATCAGAGGGCCCTGCTCATTAGAGCTTACAATCTGAAAAGGGAGGGTCAAATGATACAAAGGGTAATAGCTGTGGGGGATGAGCTGATGGAGGAAGTACAAGTTAGTTAGAAGCAGGATAGGCTTCTTTAAAGAGAAGGGTTTTCAGGGATCGTCTAAATATGGATAGATTAGGGGACAGCTGGACAGATTGGGGTAGGGAGTTCCAAAGGATGGGCTCTGGAGAAATCCTGGAGGCAAGCATGGGAGGAGGTGACAAAGGAGCTAGAGAGCAGGAGGTCTAGGGAGGACCGAAGAAAGCGGCTTGGTTGGTATTTTGGGACTAGGTTAGTGATGTAGCTGGGGGCCAAGTTGTGGGTGGCTTTGTAAATTATTGTTGGTACTTTGAATTTTAAATACTTCCAAGTGCGCTGGAACATAGCCAGGAATTATGGCAGGGTGGCCCCTCTGTTGGAGGATGCAAGACATACAAGGGGTTGTCACAGCCCACCAGACTCCACCTATATCTACAATAATACTTCTGGGTGGACTATCGGAGGGTAAACTCTCCACCATCCACCAAAAAGGACCATTTTTAACACACAGGTCAGGTCTGTACGAATGTGAATTAGCAACATCGCAATGAATGGGATTCCTACCCATGCCTACTACCGGCCCTCTCACCTTCCCTATCAGTATTATATGATTATTATGATTATTATTATTATTCAGGATTTTTTTTAGCACCTACAGTTTGCACAACACTTTACTATATAAAGGGACATGGTACAGTTGCAATACAATTTATACAGGAGAGTTAGGAGGACCTGTCAATGGGAGCTTACAATCTAAAAGGGAGTGGAAAGTGATAAAAAAGGGTAATAGCTGTGGGGAGATGAGTTGGTGGAGAAAGTAAAAGTTCAGTCATTGGGTAGAGGAGGGATGGGCTAGTAGTAGGAGATAGCCAGATAGATTGCAGTAGGAAGTTTGAGAGGCTGAGAGAGGCTCCGGAGAGATCGGGGTAGGGTGTTCCAGAAGATGGGAGGGGCTCTCGACAGATTGAGGTAGGGAATTCCAGATGATGGAAATGGCTCTGGACATATTGGGGTAGGCAGTTCCAGAAGATGGGAGAGGGGGCTGGACGGACTGGGGTAGGGAGTTCCAGAAGATGGGAGAGGGTCTGGACAGATTGGGGTAGGGAGTTCCAGAGATGGGAGAGGCTCTGGACAGATTGAGGTAGGTAGTTCCAGAAGATCGGAGAGGCTCAGGACAGATTGGGGTACTCTGAACAGATTGGGGTAGGGGTTCCAGAAGATGGGAAAGGCTTTGAACAGATTGGGGTAGGGGTTCCAGAAGATTGGAAAGGCTCTGGACAGATTGGGGTAGGGGTTCCAGAAGATGGAAGAGGCTCAGGACAGACTGGGGTACTCTGGGCAGATTGGGGTAGGGGGTTCCAGAAGATGGAAGAGGCTCTGGACAGATTGGGGTAGGGAGTTCCAGAAGATAGGAGAGGCTCTGGACAGACTGGGGTAGGGGGTTACAGAAGATGGGAGAGGCTCTGGACAGATTAGGTTACTCTGGACAAATTGGGGTAGGGGGATTCCAGAAGATGGGAGAGGGCCTGGACAGATTGGGGTAGGGAATGCTAGAGAATGGAACAGAATCTGGACAAGTTGGGGTAGAGAGTTCCATAAGATGGGAGAGGCTCTGGACAGATTGGGGTACTCTGGACAGATTGGGGTAGGGAGTTCCAGAAGATGGTAGAGGGTCTGGAAAGATTGGGGTAGGAAGTTCCAGAAGATGGGAGAGTCTCTGGATGGATTGGGGTAGGGGGTTTCAGATGTTGTGAGAGGCTCTGGACAGATTGGGGTAGGAGATTACAGAAAATGGGAGAGGCTCAGTACGGTTTGGGGTAGGGAGTTCCAGAGGCTGGGACAGGCTCTGGAGAAATCCTGGAGGAAAATATAGGAGGAAAAGACAAGGGAGGTATAGAGCAGGAGGTTTTGGGAAGAGCGGAGAGGGCATTTTGGGTACTATTTAGAGATAAGGTTGGTGATGGAGCTTGGGAGAGGCTCTGAACAGAATGGGGTACTCTGGACAGATTGTGGTAGGGAGTTTCAGAAGATGGGAGAGGCTCTGGACAGGTTGGGGTAGGAAGTTCCAGAAGATGGGAGAGGCTCTGGACAGGTTGGGGTAGGAAGTTCCAGAAGATGGGAGAGGCTCTGGACAGAATGGGGTATTCTGGACAGATTGTGGTAGGGAGTTCCAGAAGATGGGAGAGGCTCTGGACAGAATGGGGTACTCTGGACAGATTGTGGTAGGGAGTTCCAGAAGATGGGAGAGGCTCTGGACAGGTTTGGGTAGGAAGTTCCAGAAGATGGGAGAGGCTCTGGACAGAATGGGGCACTCTGGACAGATTGTGGTAGGGAGTTCCAGAAGATGGGAGAGGCTCTGGACAGATTGTGGTAGGGAGTTTTCCAGAAGATGGGAGAGGCTCTGGATGGATTGGGGTAGGGGGTTCCAGATGTTGGGAGAGGCTCTGGACAGATTGGGGTACTCTGGACAGATTGCGGTAGGGAGTTCCAGAAGATGGGAGAGGCTCTGGACAGGTTGGGGTAGGAAGTTCCAGAAGATGGGAGAGGCTCTGGACAGAATGGGGTACACTGGACAGATTGTGGTAGGGAGTTTTCCAGAAGATGGGAGAGGCTCTGGACAGATTGGGGTACTCTGGACAGATTGTGGTAGGGAGTTCCAGATGTTGGGAGAGGCTCTGGACAGATTGGGGTATGTAATTACAGAAAATGGGAGAGGCTCAGTACGGTTTGGGGTAGGGAGTTCCAGAGGCTGGGACAGGCTCTGGAGAAATCCTGGAGGAAAATATAGGAGGAAAAGACAAGGGAGGTATAGAGCAGGAGGTTTTGGGAAGAGCGGAGAGGGCATTTTGGTACTATTTAGAGATAAGGTTGGTGATGGAGCTTGGGAGAGGCTCTGAACAGAATGGGGTACTCTGGACAGATTGTGGTAGGGAGTTCCAGAAGATGGGAGAGGCTCTGGACAGGTTGGGGTAGGAAGTTCCAGAAGATGGGAGAGGCTCTGGACAGGTTGGGGTAGGAAGTTCCAGAAGATGGGAGAGGCTCTGGACAGAATGGGGTATTCTGGACAGATTGTGGTAGGGAGTTCCAGAAGATGGGAGAGGCTCTGGACAGAATGGGGTACTCTGGACAGATTGTGGTAGGGAGTTCCAGAAGATGGGAGAGGCTCTGGACAGGTTTGGGTAGGAAGTTCCAGAAGATGGGAGAGGCTCTGGACAGAATGGGGCACTCTGGACAGATTGTGGTAGGGAGTTCCAGAAGATGGGAGAGGCTCTGGACAGATTGTGGTAGGGAGTTTTCCAGAAGATGGGAGAGGCTCTGGATGGATTGGGGTAGGGGGTTCCAGATGTTGGGAGAGGCTCTGGACAGATTGGGGTACTCTGGACAGATTGCGGTAGGGAGTTCCAGAAGATGGGAGAGGCTCTGGACAGGTTGGGGTAGGAAGTTCCAGAAGATGGGAGAGGCTCTGGACAGAATGGGGTACACTGGACAGATTGTGGTAGGGAGTTTTCCAGAAGATGGGAGAGGCTCTGGACAGATTGGGGTACTCTGGACAGATTGTGGTAGGGAGTTCCAGATGTTGGGAGAGGCTCTGGACAGATTGGGGTATGTAATTACAGAAAATGGGAGAGGCTCAGTACGGTTTGGGGTAGGGAGTTCCAGAGGCTGGGACAGGCTCTGGAGAAATCCTGGAGGAAAATATAGGAGGAAAAGACAAGGGAGGTATAGAGCAGGAGGTTTTGGGAAGAGCGGAGAGGGCATTTTGGTACTATTTAGAGATAAGGTTGGTGATGGAGCTTGGGAGAGGCTCTGAACAGAATGGGGTACTCTGGACAGATTGTGGTAGGGAGTTCCAGAAGATGGGAGAGGCTCTGGACAGGTTGGGGTAGGAAGTTCCAGAAGATGGGAGAGGCTCTGGACAGGTTGGGGTAGGAAGTTCCAGAAGATGGGAGAGGCTCTGGACAGAATGGGGTATTCTGGACAGATTGTGGTAGGGAGTTCCAGAAGATGGGAGAGGCTCTGGACAGAATGGGGTACTCTGGACAGATTGTGGTAGGGAGTTCCAGAAGATGGGAGAGGCTCTGGACAGGTTTGGGTAGGAAGTTCCAGAAGATGGGAGAGGCTCTGGACAGAATGGGGCACTCTGGACAGATTGTGGTAGGGAGTTCCAGAAGATGGGAGAGGCTCTGGACAGATTGTGGTAGGGAGTTTTCCAGAAGATGGGAGAGGCTCTGGATGGATTGGGGTAGGGGGTTCCAGATGTTGGGAGAGGCTCTGGACAGATTGGGGTACTCTGGACAGATTGCGGTAGGGAGTTCCAGAAGATGGGAGAGGCTCTGGATGGATTGGGGTAGGGGGTTCCAGATGTTGGGAGAGGCTCTGGACAGATTGGGGTACTCTGGACAGATTGCGGTAGGGAGTTCCAGAAGATGGGAGAGGCTCTGGACAGGTTGGGGTAGGAAGTTCCAGAAGATGGGAGAGGCTCTGGACAGAATGGGGTACACTGGACAGATTGTGGTAGGGAGTTTTCCAGAAGATGGGAGAGGCTCTGGACAGATTGGGGTACTCTGGACAGATTGTGGTAGGGAGTTCCAGATGTTGGGAGAGGCTCTGGACAGATTGGGGTATGTAATTACAGAAAATGGGAGAGGCTCAGTACGGTTTGGGGTAGGGAGTTCCAGAGGCTGGGACAGGCTCTGGAAAAATCCTGGAGGAAAATATAGGAGGAAATGACAAGGGAGGTATAGAGCAGGAGGTTTTGGGAAGAGCGGAGAGGGCATTTTGGTTGGTGATGGAGCTTGGGGCAGAGTTGTGGATGGCTTTGTAGGTTTTAATATTTTTAATGGTATTTGTTGGATGATGGAAAGCCAGCGGAGGGATGGGCAGAAAGGGGCGGTGGATGCTGAGCGGCTGGTAAGGCGGATGGCAGCATGACAGATGGAAGGGGGGATAGTCTGTGTAGAGGTCAGCCAACGAGGAAGAAGTTGCGATGGTTGGAGTTTCTATTTTTCTGATGTTTCTAAGGAAGGATATTATATCCAGGATTTCACGGTTGTCCTGACACCTTCTGTATAGTCTAATTAGATAAATAAACAGAGCGCTAATCTCTGTCTCTCTCCTGGTGAGTGTTGTAACAGCTCAGATTATTATCACCTCTCGGTGTGATCTGCACGGCATGCAGAAGGAAGGTCCCTCCAAGCACGGGGCTGCCAAACATCTGCACTCTCATCAGCAATCAATTCGAATTTCTCGTCCAATCTAAAACCTGACAATAGAGCTCATGGGGACGGCCCCCTACGCCAGCAAGACAGAGAGGGCGCCAAAGTTTTACATTTCTGCTTGTCGGCTCCCTCTAGTGGTAGGGCTGTGTAGAACACCCAGCAGTGTAAGATGAGGCTGGTCATGTGACCAGTGCTGCAAAATTGGGGGGCTTCTGTTGGAGGGTACTTTTGCCTTTAGTTAGCTCATTCAGTTAAAGTGCAGGGCTGGGCTGAGGGGTAGGCATCTTTGTTCAGCCATCATCCATGGTCACCATCTACTTGCTGGACTGAGATGCCAGCTCAGAAATTACACAAATGGGTAAGTTGACAAGTGTCTGACCTAGAATTTTATATAATGGGGGCATTTACACTGGCAACTGGCACCTCCAACCACCCACCTGGTGCTGCCACTGGATAATGCTAATGCACATGGGGTGATTATGGTGTGCCCAGGCACACCCGGCACACCCTGTGCGCACGCCTATGTGTCTGACACAGATCAGCCTTTGCTGTAGCGTCTTACTTTGTGACTTGCTACAAAGTTACAATGTACGGTCTGATCACTGGGGGAGGGGAGACCATGCTTCCTCCTGCCTGCAGAAGACTGATGACATCATCTCAGTCTAGGCAAAGTCACTGGACTGGAGCTCAAGGATGGCTTTTTAATGATAAATGGTGAAGCTTTTCTGATAAACGATACCAGTGGCGTAACTAGAACCTTCAGGGCCCCGGTGCAAGAAACCATGAAGGGCCCCCCCTCAACCCTGGCTGGGGCCCTCCCCTCTAAACCCAGTGGCAGAACAGTGCAGGAATGGTGGGGACCCTCATAATGGGCACAGCAGGTGTACAGACCAGGGAACTCATCACAGGGATGGTGGGGACACTCATAATGGGCACAGCAGGTGTACAGACCCTGGAACTCAGCACAGGGATGGTGGGAACCCCTCATAATGGGCACAGCAAAGGCAAGATAAGTCCCTGTCTGCCTTTAGACAGAGGACTGTCAGCAAGCTGAAGCGGATTGAGAAGGAAGAGGAGAAGTTGATGGTTTTGATGGCTGAGTTTAGGAAGAAAAAGCAGATCTGTGCTAAAGTGTACAGTAAGAAAAGACCGGCTCTGAGGCCTGAGCTGAAGGACTTGGAGCAAGCTGTAAGGAAACAGAAGGAATTGGTGAGTTCTCTGAAGGAGAATAGCGGAATATTCAAAGAAAAATATAGGAATGAGGAGCGATTTAATCGCATGAGGAGAGGAGCCACTTCCTGCATGGAGAGTGACCCAGCCAGTGAGGAGATGCAAGAACAGACAGACTCAGCAGTGAGTGAGAAAGTGGGCCCGGAGGATGAGCCCACCTGTTCAACACCTCATGCCGCGTACACACGACCGTTTTTCATGACGTGAAAAATGCAATTTTTTAAATTGGTCATTAAAAACGATCATGTGTGGGCTCCAGAGCATTTTTAACGACGTGAAAAATGGCCTAAAAAAAATTAGAACCTGCTCTATTTTCTCACGTTGTTTTTCACGTTGTTCTTTTTAACGTCGTGAAAAACGATAGTGTGTATGCTTTCACGAGGGGAAAAAAAATGCGCATGCTCAGAATCAAGTATGAGACGGGAGCGCTCGTTCTGGTAAAACTAATGTTCGTAATGGAGATAGCACATTCGTCACGCTGTAACAGACTGAAGAGCATGAGGCTGAAAAGCGCGAATCGGCTCTCACCAAACTTTACTAATACGAGCATCAGCAAAAGCAGCCCAAAGGGTGGCGCCATCCGAATGGAACTTCCCCTTTATAGTGCCGTCATACGTGTTGTACGTCACCGCACTTTACTCAAGCATTTTTTTTCACGATAGTGTGCAGGCAAGGCAGGCTTGAGAGGAAACACGAAAAATCACGTCGAGAATTTTTTTTTTTTTTCAATGACATTAAAAACGGCCGTGTGTACGCAGCATCAGACATCTGCTGAGCCCTCAATGGCGGAGGCCTCTGTCCCCTTCCCACCCCAGCAATGTGGAACATCTCAGGAGGGTGAAGGTACTGGTATACTGGAGTTCATCTCTAAGCTGGAATTCCCTGCGGCTTCCCCGGATGGTGATGAGGAGATGGACACCATTCCTCACCCTGTGAAAGACAAACCTATGGAGAAAGCAAGATCCACCATGAAGTCTGCAGCAGCTGGGAAGAAATCTATACCCCACCATCAGCCATGAAATCGCAGAGGTGACAACACAGCAAGCAGGTACAGTGTGTGTGCAAGATGGTGTGAACTTTATTAGTGACAATGGGCTTGCTGAAGGATGTAGTGCTGCAGGAAGTCAGCTCAGGCCCATAGACAATGTACAGCATACATCTGATAATAACTGTCAGCTTCAGTCTGCAGAGAGGTCCATGGACAATACAGAGACTTTGCTTGGACCAGGCACAGCGGCTGTTCCTGTGAATGGTGGAGGAGATGCTGGGTTCAGTAGTGCCACAACTCTCCAGGAGACTGCAGTGGACAAGATTGGAGCTGAGTGTTCAGAGCAGGGGGAGAGGGCGGGTCCTGCCTCTGCTAATCAGAAGACTGCTATCCCAGCTGATTCAGGCTCTCTGCCAGCAGGTTTGAATGTGTTTAAGGACAAGACTGCAAATGCTGGTAGTGTTAAAAAAAACTTATGCTGGAGTTGCTGCTACAGGATCTGGGAGGGGGTGCAAGCAGGGAAGGAGCATGGAATTTTTTTATTTTCCTCCCTGTTTAAAAGGAGGAATGTCGTCCAGTTGAAATGGGAAGGCGGTTGAATCCCCCCACATAGGAGGGCAGTGGTGGATAAAATCCTGCAGATGGGGTTTACGCCCGCAGATATCTTCGCCCTGATCAGTCCGGCAGGTTCCTATGAATATGATTTGTCCTTTATCCGTCCGGAGTCTTTGGACATATTTTGGGAGAAATATGAACACGTGTGTAGGGGCCTGCCGGACTGGAAAGGGCTCATCCCCAAGCTTATATCACGCCAGCCCCTCATTAAAATGGTGACAATTCTTGTCCATAATGAATCCATACCACAGGGGGATTTATCTGTATGGTTGAAGAGGTATGGGGATGTCCTGAGCCCCCTAAAAAAGATTTTGGACGATCGGGGAATAAGGACAGGGGGGTGGTCTGTGCAGCTAAAATTAAAAGTCATTGACAATGTCGTCCAGCATCTGCCATCCTCAGCTTTCCTGGGGAGGGACAGGCTGACCATCTTTTATCCGGGCCAGCCAAAGCTGTGTAACAAATGTGGAGATAAAGGTCATCTTGCATCCTCCTGTCCAGTGATGAAGTGCTCTCTGTGTCAGGGTATAGGACATTTGGCTAAGGATTGTAACATCATCAGGTGCAATCTGTGCAATGCAGTGGGACATCCTTACAGTCAGTGTCCTGAGGCAATGCACAACAAGCCTGAGCTTATGAGAGAGTTCTTCCGCCTGGACATGGAGGATGTTCAGAGCTCATGCCTGGAATGCCTGTGAGTCCATCTGAGTCTGTGCCAATACCCAATGTGTCTGTGTCTTCCCAGTCTGTGGTGCCCCAGTCTGTGCCAATGCCCAATGTGTCTGTGTCTCTCCAGTCTGTGGTGCCCCAGTCTATGCCAATACCCAGTATGTCTGTGTCTCCCCAGTCTGTGCATTTACCTAGTGTGTCAGTGTCTTCCCAGTCTGTAGGTAAGGTGTCAGTTGCTGAGAATGTGTCCAATCTTTCTGTGTCGGTGTCTTCTAAAATTGCAGAGGCAGCGAGAGGTGCTGAGGCAGGTGCATCAAGTGCGGTGCCAGTCCCCCTCCCTCGATGCTGCAGGGTTCCTGTTAAGGATCGTGGGGTGCAGAGGAGTGGGGAGGATGGTGAAGAGGCTGGTCTGGTGGTAGATAAGGGAAGGGAGTGTGGGGGGGAGGGGGTGGAGGGGAGGATAGGAGTGGGGAGGCTGTTGACTCCGGTTTGTCCAAGGATGATATGGAGTGGTTGGAGGATAAAAGGAGGAGAGGCAAAAGGAAGGAAAAAAAAGGAGGTACAGTTACCTTAAGTCCTAAGGTTTTGTCTTTGGCGAATAAATTTAAGGTACTGTCAGATGATGATGATGATGATGATGAATGGGACTCGTTCAGTTCAGCATCCTCTATGGATGATGAGTGCCAGGGTGCAACGAAGCGCGCTGGTTTTCCAAGGAGAGGGAGTAGCCAGGCTAGGAAACAGCTGCCCCAACTACCCTAATGGCAGTTCCCACTCATTTTATATAAAAGGCTACATGCATGGTGACGGTTATGTTCTTTAGTCTGGCTCTCCCGTAGGGATTATGTTGTGCGCAATTTGGTTTGCACCGTTTATTATGTTCTTGTGGAGTTATTTTTTTGTTTTGTTTTGTATAGTCATATTCAATTATTTTGTAAATATGTTTTATTTATTATGATTTTATTGTATACATAGTTACATAGTTACATAGTTAGTCAGGTTGAAAAAAGACAAAGTCCATCCAGTTCAACCATAAAAAAATAACTAAAATAAAATAAAAAAATATCGTGCAATCCCATATACCCAATTCTATACCCATAGTTGATCCAGAGGAAGGCAAAAAACCCCAGCAGAGCATGATCCAATTTGCTACAGCAGGAGAAAAAATTCCTTCCTGATCCCCCCGAGAGGCAATTAGATTTTCCCCGGATCAACTTTACCTATAAATGTCAGTACCCAGTTATATTATGTACATTTAGGAAAGTATCCAGGCCTTTCTTAAAGCAATCTACTGAGCTGGCCAGAACCACCTCTGCAGGGAGTCTGTTCCACATTTTCACAGCTCTTACTGTGAAGAAACCTTTCCGCATTTGGAGATGAAATCTTTTTTCTTCTAGACGTAAAGAGTGCCCCCTTGTTCTCTGTGTTGACCGTAAAGTGAATAACTCATCACCAAGTTCACTATATGGACCCCTTATATATTTGTACATGTTAATCATATCCCCCCTTATTCTCCTCTTCTCAAGAGTGAATAAATTCAGTTCCTCTAATCTTTCCTCATAGCTGAGCTCCACCATGCCTCTTATCAGTTTGGTTGCCCTTCTCTGCACTTTCTCCAGTTCCCCGATATCCTTTTTGAGAACTGGTGCCCAAAACTGAACTGCATATTCCAGATGAGGTCTTACTAATGATTTGAACAGGGGCAAAATGATGTCTCTCTCTCTGGAGTCCATACCTCTCTTAATACAAGAAAGAACTTTGCTCGCTTTGGAAACCACAGCTTGGCATTGCATGCCATTATTGAGCTTATGATCTACCAAAACCCCCAGATCCTTCTCCACTACGGATCCCCCCAGTTGTATCCCCCCTAGTATATATGATGCATTCATATTCTTAGCCCCCAAGTGCATAACTTTACATTTATCAACATTAAACCTCATCTGCCACATAGTCGCCCAATTAGACAGTGCATTGAGGTCGGCTTGTAAATTGGAGACATCTTGTAAGGACGTTATTCCACTGCATAGCTTGGTGTCATCTGCAAAGACAGAAATGTTACTTTTGATCTCAGACCCAATATCATTTATAAAGATATTAAAAAGTAAGGGTCCCAGCACTGAACCTTGGGGTACACCACTGATAACCTTAGACCATTCAGAGTAAGAATCATTAACCACTACTCTCTGAATTCTGTCTTTTAGCCAGTTTTCTATCCATTTACAAACTGATATTTCCAATCCTGTAGACTTTACCTTACACATGAGCCGTGTGTGGGGAACTGTATCAAACGCTTTTGCAAAATCCAAGTATACCACGTCCACAGCTACCCCTCTCTCCAAGTATACCACGTCCACAGCCACCCCTCTGTCCAAGTATACCACGTCCACAGCCACGCCTCTGTCCAAGGTTTTACTTACCTCTTCATAAAAAGAAATCAGGTTTGTCTGACAACTTCTGTCTTTCATGAATCCATGCTGTCTGTTGCTTAAATAGTTTTTTTCCAGCAAGAACTCATCTATGTGGTCTTTTATTAATCTCTCCAGTATCTTCCCAACTATGGAAGTTAAACTAACAGGTCTATAGTTACTTGGTAAAGACTTTGTTCCCTTTTTAAATATAGGCACCACATTGGCCCTGCGCCAATCCAGTGGTACTATTCCTGTCATTAATGAGTCCCTAAAAATTAGATACAATGGCTTTGAAATTACAGAGCTCAATTCTTTTAGGATCCGTGGGTGTATGCCATCTGGTCCAGGTGCTTTATCCACCTTTATTCTGTCTAAATATTTCTGGACCATATCACTTTTGAGCCATTGTGGATTTGGGGCTGTGTCACTACCACCCCCATTATGGACATGAACTCCCCCATGCTCCTTTGTATACACAGAACTGAAGAAAGTATTTAATAAATTAGCCTTCTCTTTGTCCCCAGTCACCCACTCTAGATTATTTTGTAAAGGGCCTACATGCTCAGACTTGACCTTTTTACTAGACTTGTGCACAACGGAAAAATTCGTTCCGTTTCGGTTCGTTTCTTTCCGGTCCTGTTGATTCGTAATCATTCGTAATTTTGCTAGACGGGATTTTTCGTGTTCGGACTCATTCGTATTTTTGCAAGCGACATTTTTCGTTGAATTTTTTGTTGCTTTATAATTCGTACTTTCGGTAGAGTACGTTGTTTTTCGTTGATTCTGGACACAACTCCTACTTTCGTAACTTTTTTTGGGTTCGTACTTTCGGTAGAGTACGTTGTTTTTCGTTGATTCTGGACACAACTCCTACCTTCGTAACTTTTTTTGGGTTCGTTGATTCGTAATTTTCCGTGTCTCTCTCACAACGACGCTGCCTATTATGCCTAATGTGCTTCGAATGGATTTGTACTTTTCTAAATACATTGCGGTTATTTGTAACGATTCGAAATCTCGTATTTTACTTTCGTTTTTAACATGCGGCTATAGGCTCCGCCCCTGTACACCATTTTGAGAGGGTTCAGCACGGTGAGGGAGAAGCAGAGAGCAGAGTGAGTGTTATTGTGCTTCGAATGGATTCGAAATCTCGTATTTTACTTTCGTTTTTTACATGCGGCTATAACCTCCGCCCCTGTACACCATTTTGAGAGGGAGTTCAGCACGGTGTGGGAGAAGCAGAGAGCAGAGCAGAGTGAGTGTTATTGTGCTTCGTATGGATTCGTACATTCGTAACTTTTTCATAACGAATTATGCCGAAGACATTCGGGCATTCGCTATTTGCGGTATAATTTATTTCGGATTCGGTCTTATTCGTAATTGCTTTGTTCGGAAATTCGAATGCTTCCGAATGTCCGAAAGTTGCTAAATTCGGACGAATTTCAATTCGTTACGAAACGAATTGCACAAGCCTACTTTTTACTATTAATATATTTGAAGAATTTTTGAGGGTTTGTCCTACTATCTTTTGCAATCTGTCGTTCGTTTTGAATTTTTGCATCCTTGATTTCCTTTTTACATATCCTGTTATATTCTTTGTAACATTTAAATGACACTAGTGTTCCCTCATTTTTATATTTTTTAAAAGCGCTTTTCTTATTGTTTATAGCTTTTTTAACTTTAACTGTGAGCCACATAGGTTTTATTTTCAGTCTTTTAAACTTATTGCCCATGGGAATATACTTTGCAGTGAGTTCACAAACAGTCTTTTTGAAGAATTCCCATTTCTGTTCTGTGCCCATTGATGCCAATATTCTCTCCCAGTCTAAGTCCTGGAGAGCAGCCCTCATCCTTGGAAAATTTGCTTTATTGAAATTAAGTGTTTTTATCCTTCCTGCATGTATTTCTTGCTTACAACTAACATCATCAAATGAAATCATGTTATGGTCACTGCTACCCAGGTGTTCCTTTATCTTAAGGAACTTATATAAGTTGTTGTTTGTAAGATTTTTAAATAAACAAAATTAACCCCTTATAAATGGGCACAGCAGGTGTACAGACCTGGGAACTCAGCACAGGGGTGGTGGGAACCCCTAATATTGGGCACAGCAGGTGTACAGACCCGGGAACTCAGCACAGCGATGGTGGGAACCCCTCATAATGGGCACAACATCAACATTTCTGCAACTCCACTGCTGACCTCATTCCTATAGTAAAGGTCCCCTGGCTGTCACTCTGATCCCTCAGGTTTCCTGACGTAGGTCAGTGGTCCTGTTTCACTGACCGCATGCTTCTTTTGAGTCAGTGATGACTGTGTAGGTAGGGAAGCAAGGACAGCTCTATCACTGGAACTTGCACTTGATGGCTACAACAGCCAGGCAGGATGGGAAAAGCCCCTCTGCACCCCCATAGTACAGGTGCTAGTGGCCTTTTCAGTTGAATCTGTATTCAATGCGATTGTCGCTGCAGATGATTGTAGAACTTCTTCAGCTCAGCTGTGATGGTGCAAAATCCTCAGAGCATCTCTCGCAATGTGCCGAGAGGTCAGGATGTGGTCAGCCTTTGCAACCAAAGCTCAGGTTCCCCACGGATCCCTCTGTCCGTTACTCGGGGTTGCACTACAAGTCACAACGTCCTGAAATTGCCAGTAAACCGTCTTTGCAAAGTTTTGTAACAGGGTGTCGAGACTCATCATCCCGTATTTCCAAACTCTGCGAGCTGCACAAAGAGGATTACATAACAGCTGTATCTGCATGAGAGATTCCGCTACACCTATAGACCAGCATTATTATCCCAGGGATTAATATTGGCCTTTATATTATTGTGATTACCCAATGGTATGGAGGTGGTGTAAATACAGAGAATCTGGATGCTTGTGCACACCAAAGGATTTCCGCGGTCTCTTTGCACTCTGCTAGGGATGAGTGGATCCGGAATACTCACAGATTCAAGTCTTTTCCAAAAACAGATTATTAATAAAGCCAACGCATTTCGGGGGCTGGTGATCTGCCCATGTTTATCAGTGCTTTAACAAATGAGACAATGTAGACTCAGTAGGTAAAGTATCCCTGTGTGCCCCATGCCCTGAGATGTGTGCCTCATGCCCTGTGATGTGCCCTGCTGTGTGTGTACCGCCTAATGTGCCCTGTTTCTAATGATGTGCCCAGGGATGTGCCCTACTGTGTGCCCTGTGCTCTTCTGTGTGCTCTACTATGTGCCACATGCCCTGTGATGTGCGGCATGCCTTGCTGTGTACCTCCTGATGTGCCCTGTGATGTGCCCCTCTGTGTATCCCATGATGTGCCTACTGTGTGCCCCTTGCCCTGCTGTGTACCCCCTGATGTGCCCTGTACCCCCTGTGATGCACCATGCTGTGCTCAATAATGTGCCCTGCTGTGTACAGAATAATAAACCCTGCTGTGTGCCCCGTGATGTGCCCTACAGTGTGCCCCATTGCCTGCTGTGTAACCCCTGATGTGCCCTACTGTGTGCCCTGTAATGTGCCCCATGCCCTGTGATGTGCTCAGTGCCCTCCTGTGTGCCCTGTGATGTGCCCTACTGTGTGCCCCATGTCCTGTGTTTTGCCCTGCTGTGTACCCCTTGATGTGCCCTGTGCCCCATGATGTGCCCTGCTGTGCGCCCAATGCCCTGTGATGTGCCCCATGCTCTGCTGTGTGCCATGTGATGTGCCTTACAGTGTGCCCCATGATTTATGTAGGTGGGGCTTTGTGTAGGTGTGGCTTGTGTGTGGGTGGGGACAAATGGGGCCTGATGATCTTCTATTGCCCGGGGGCCCCATGAGTTGTCAGTCCGCCCCTGAGTATTGGTATGACAGTGTTGTATTTTTGCTCAGCATCCATCAGCAGCAGGCTTCAGCTAGAACACTGTAATAACCAGGGCTGGGAAAAGGGGTGGGCAGGATGGGCAGCTGCCATGGCTGAAGTGGTAGCAAGGGGAGGGGCACCCCCCCTCGCCACATGCTCCAGATCAATGACTTGCACCCAAAGCTGGGACAAGGTCATCTAGCGCCCAGGGCAAAGATGCCAAACTGCCCAGCCTTGAGGCGCCCCATCCATACAGTAAGCCATTGAGCCCAGTGCAGCAGCCCCTCCCGCCCACTGCTTGTCCCAGCCTTGATGGGCACCAGGAGCAAGAGGGCGGAGAATGGGCACAGGGTAGTACACCCATTCTATGTCATACATTAGCAGCAGGGGAGAGAGGTCCAGTTCCGCATCCTTGCCCTGGGGTCTGGACGAACCTGTCGTGGGACTGGGAATAATAATAATACTTTTATTACTGAGTCCATATACAATAAAACCTTGGATTGCGAGTGTAGCGCCCTGCTCCCAATGACTGGGCGCTATATTAAATTTAGTGGGTGTCTGAGCCGATAGTTGGGCTCAGAGTTAAATGATCGTGCTAAATTAGCCTCTGTTCAGCTGTGGCTGTGCCTGACAGGATTTCCCACTGTTGTCTGTAGGTGGCGATACCGCCACAGGCCAGTGTTAGAATATGGGCAAGTCATGGTGGATTAAGTGTCCTTTCCCGGAAACAGCCGAGTTGGAGTGGTGTCCCTGCTGGGCATGCCGGGAAGGGGTACTTAAGGGGCCGACGCCATTTTTGGGGTCCTTCGCCTCGTGGCCCTTCTGGCGCGGGGAATGTGCTGTGTGATTTCGGCCCTGGGACCATGTTGGTCCGAGGCCTCATCTCTACCAATTAGGCCTAGTTATGCTGACTGGGGTCTATGATTCAGAGGGGATCCCAAGCTGTCCGTCTAAGCAGAGGAAGCTACTTAACGGAGGAAACCAGGGGAGGACCTGCCCTGGAGGAGACCAAGCAAAAGGCTAATGTCTCGGGATAGGCCTGGTGACCTTATTAAGGAGGGATCTACCGCTCAAGTTACCTTACAGTCCGTCGGGTCGGCTTAAAGGCTCTTTGACTGTTTGGCTGGGAGTTCGGGTGTTAAGTCCTGTGGCAGAGGATTCCGGACTATCCATTTTTTTTGTTCGCAACCAGTCTGTGGCAGAGACTGTTCCTGATCATTGTCCGTGCATCATTCCGGCTGCTAGGCCAGGTGAGAGGGGTCTATCCGGGTGAGCAATATCCACTCAAGGGGGAGTGGTGAATGACTTTGGGGTTGAGAAGTTTTTTCCCAGTGATCTGTACCGCGTACCTGAACCTTCCCCTTCCTCCTTCATCCTTCTACTTTCTTCCCAAGTTTTGAACAAAAATAATACCTAACAGCAAAAAGGTTTTACATCTTGTGTGGACATTGGAGTTTCTTACAGACTTTATTCCCCTAGACCATGGATATGCAATTAGCGGACCTCCAGCTGTTGCCAAACTAGAAGTCCCATCATGCCTCTGCCTCTGGTTGTCATGCTTGATGCTGTCACAGTCTCGCTATGCCTCATGGGACTTGTAGTTTGGCAACAGCTGGAGGTCCGCTAATTGCATATCCCTGCCCTAGACAATGAATACCGAGGTAACGTGCAAGGCCCAAACAAAAACCAGCAGCTCCTACGGGGGTAGTGCTACACTTGGGGGCTCGTCCGGGATTTGTCGTTACCTCTCGCAACTGGATAAAAAGGTTTTTTGCGTTATTGAAAGTCTGCAATCAAGAAGGTGTTGGACTGTGCTTTGAATTGAAACCAGAGGGGTTAAGGGTACAGATCACGCGTTTTACGAGCGTTTTGCAATATGAGCTGTTTTTTTTTTCTTTTTTGAATGCTGACTAGGTTTGCAAGTGTTGTCTCGCAAGGCGAGCAGGATTCAAGCCTCTGGGGTGTGCAGTACCGCAATTGGCCAGAGGTGCGGGGGTACCAGTGATGCTTAGAGACACTCGGAGCTGCTTGGAGACACTCGGAAACACTCGGTCCCTGAGTGTTTCCGAGTGTCTCCGAGAGTCTCTGAGTGGTCTTGAGCTTCTCCGAGTGTTTCCAAGTGTCTCCGGCTCCCCCCCACCTCTGGCCACATGCGGTACTGCATAGACAAGCAGTGGCTGTGAAACAAATTATCTGAGTTTACATTGATTCCTATGGGGAAACTCGCTTTGATATACGAGTGCTTTGGATTACAAGCATTCTTCTGGAACAGATTATGCTCGTAATCCAAGGTACTACTGTACAGTACATTGTTTCATTATGTACAACAAAGGATTTCCACCATCATCCTGGGTTGTGATACGGATGGGTGAATCTAAATTTGAAGTGATATTCAAGTTCAGATAAAACCTACACCCTTTATCACTAGTCTAGGCTGAGATGATGTCATTAGTCTTCTGCAGGCAGCAGGAAGCATTTCCTCAGTCTCCCCTCCCCCATTGTAACTTTGTAGCAGGTTACAAGACTAGAGGCTGCATCAGGGGCGGATTTGTGTCAGACACTGTACTTATGCAGTCTTCATCAGGGCTTAAAAACACACACACAAAGCAACAATCTGTCTTTAGAATCAACTTGAATCAGAAACAATGTATACAGAATCCGTAGTAAAATAGCTTTTACTACAGTGCTCTAGGTAGAACCAGGGGCAGATACTGTGCAACCTGGCACTAGGGTTTACATTTGTGTAATCTCTGAGCCAACATAGTAGATGGTAACCCTGGATGATGCCTAAACAAAGATGGCGCCATCCTTCTTCAAGCTCGGCTCACACCGTGTAGGTGTGACTGAGCACAATCTTGTTTCCATGCATTCCTGTTGGTAGCGTGTAGGGTTCAACCTATTCATTTCAATGCACGAGAAATGCAGAAAAGAAGCCCCTGACTCTTTTTCAAAAACGCACCGAACTGCATAGGGGCACCATGCGGCTTGGCCTGCGCGAAAACGTGCGCATGTGCAGGTGACCCTTTGATTACCCCTGATGTTAACCCCTTTCCCAGCCAGTGTCATTAGTACAGTGATAGTACATATTTTTATCACCGCTATACTAGTGTCCCTGGATAACAAAAAAAGTCAAAAGTGTCAGTTAATGTCCGAATGTACGCCGCAATATCCCAGTCCTAAGTCGCTGATCGCCACCATTACTAGTAAAAACAATAAATAAATAAAAATATCCCATCCCAGATAGCAAGAAATTGTGATGCAAGTTTAAAAATGACTTGCTGAGCTATTACTAGACCTGTCAGGCTTCTAATGCACAATTCCAGAAAGTCCGCATTGCATGACTCCAGATCAACTCCAGATCAACTTTCTTTGCAAACATTCTGCAAGTCTGCTGCGAGTTTTGGTTCAGTTGTGCAACAGTCATCCCACCACAGGGGGTCACTGTGGCCGAATTTTCATGCTGTAGACTTGCAGAGCTCTTGCTGTAGACTCACCGCTGCAACTTTGCTCTTGCTAGAGACTTGCCACGCAAATTTGCTACAAATTGGAAAAGTGTCAACTAGAACTTGTGCTTCAGGTGCTTTGCAAGTGTACAACTTGCCTGCAAAAATGTGCAGCAAGGTAACAGATTTATGCCGCGTACACACGATCGGAATTTCACACAGAGATCCACGTCCTGTCATGGAGAAGAGACCGATGGTACATAGGGACAACCATCGGTCACCTCCCCCAGTCAGTCCCCTCCCCCCACAGTAAGAATCACTCCCTTAGGCACACTTAACCCCTTCAGCGCCCCTAGTGGTTAACCCCTTCACTGCCAGTGTCATTTTTACAGTAACCAGTGCATTTTTTATAATGGTCCCAAAATGGTGTCAAAAGTGTCCGATGGGTCCGCCATAATGTCGCAGTCACAATAAAAATGGCTGATCGCCGCCATTACTGGTTAAAAAAAAATATTTTTAATAAAAATTCTATAAAACTATGCCCTATTTGGTAGACGCTATAACTTTTGCGCAAACCAATCAATAAACGCTTATTGCGTTGTTTTTTTTTACCAAAAATATGTAGAAGAATACGTATCAGCCTAAACTGAGGACATTTATTTTTTATTTTTAAATGGGTTTATTTATTATAGCAAAAAGTAAAAAATATTGTGTTTTTTTCAAAATTGTCGCTCTTTTTTTTGTGTATAGCGCAAAAAATAAAAACCGCAAAGATGATCAAATACCACCAAAAGAAAGGTCTGTCTGTGGGAAAAAAAAGACGTCAATTTTGTTTGGGAGCCACGTCGCACGACCGCGCAATTGTCATTCAAAGCGTGACAGCGCTGAAAGCTGAAAATTGGCCTGGGCAGGAAGGGGGTTTAAGTGCCCAGTAAGCAAGTGGTTAAGTAACGCAGTGCCACATCACAAAAAAATGGCCTGGTCATGAAGGGGGGGTAAATCTTCCGGAGCTGAAGTGGTTATATCTAGAATTTATTCATGAAGACTTAATATTCAGAAGCGGATCATCGGCTTTCATTGACCTGGAACAAGCACGCAGCAAGTAAAGTCTCAAAACTTTCTGGCTGATGTTTTTCCCGGCCCCTGACAAGGAGTGCACAGGTGTATTACACAATGGTCATAGATTATGCTACTTCGGTCATGGGAGTCGGGGGTGGGGTGCTGCATGATATACGAGGGGCGGCGAGTGCGTTCCCGGCTTCCAGCATTTTCTGATTGATAACGAGTTGCCATTTTGAAACCATAAGATGGTAGAGATATGGTGAGGAAGTGGCGCAGTGGGGAGATCCTATCAGTGGCCCGCAGCTGGCCCAGAGCAGGAAACTCAATCACTCAGGAGCCAGACACGCCGCAGCCCTGCCTAAACCTCTGCGCCCTTGTGGCCGGTGATAACGGGGCTGTGTTTACCAACTGGGGGGGGGGGGGGGCGAGCTGCCGCGCTGTCCAGGGGCATCCGTCATTCGGATCCATACCGCCGGCCTATCAATTAACTGCCTGTCACACTTGTCACCATGAATCTCTCCGTGAACGCTCGCCGCCTGCGCCAATGTCAACCCAGTCCCCGACCATGCAGGGGCCCATTTATGAGAGAGTCAAATGAATTATACAGCCTGGGAATATACAGATTGCAACCATTCCTTCCATTTATACCAGTGCACCTTCCAGTGTTAGAAAAGGGCACCGATCTTCATGAACCTTGTAGCTCCCAACTGTCCCGGATTTCGAGGGACTGTCCCTGATTCGGAACAAAGTCCCGTTGTCCCTCCTTCCCCCTCATTTGTCCCTCATTTTAGTCTGATGTATATAGTTGTGTATAAAATTCACTTTCTATCTTTAAAGAAGTGTTTCCCAGAGTTAAACCTTTCATCTAGTTTCTAAATTGTAAGTTTCAAAAACCAATATAAAGAAATAGTAGTTAAAAAAAAAAAAAGGCACTTTTGGGTTTAACTAATCATTCTTTTTATTTTTATAAATTCTCCTTTAAGGGGGTGTGGCAGGAGGTGTGTCCTATGCCTACATACTTTAGCTAATGGGTGTCCCTCATTCCCATCTCAAAAAGTTAGGAGGTATGCTCTTACCATCCACGTAATGCATATGTGCAGCGGCAAAGAGGGTGGGCTTTAACACCCACATGTCCCACATATACACTATATTACCAAAAGTATTGGGACGCCTGCCTTTACACGCACATGAACTTTAATGGCATCCATGTCTTAGTCCGTAGGGTTCAATATTGAGTTGGCCCACACTTTGCAGCTATAACAGCTTCAACACTTCCAAGGTTTAGGAGTGTGTCTGTGGGAATGTTTGACCGTTCTTCCAGAAGCCCATTTGTGAGGTCAGGCACTGATGTTGGACGAGAAGGTCTGGCTCGCAGTCTCCACTCTAACTCATCACAAAGGTGTTCTGTCGGGTTGAGGCCAGTCAAGTTCTTCTACCCCAAAATCGCTCATCCATGTCTTTGTGGACCTTGTTTTGTGCACTGGTCCAAATCATTTGGTGGAGGAGGGATTATGGTGTGGGGTTGTTTTTCAGGGGTTGGATTTGGCCCCTTAGTTCCAGTGATGGGAACTCTTAAGGCGTCAGCATACCAAGACATTTTGGACAATTTCATTCTTCCAACTTTGTGGGAACAGTTTGGGGATGGCCCCTTCCTGTTCCAACATGACTGCGCACCAGTGCACAAAGCAAGGTCCATAAAGACATGGATGTGCGAGTTTGGGGTGGAGGAACTTGACTGGCCTGCACAGAGTCCTGACCTCAACCCAAAAGAACAACATTGGGATGAATTAGAGCGGAGACTGTGAGCCAGGCCTTTTCGTCCTACATCAGTGCCTGGCCTCACAAATGTGCTTCTGGAAAAATGGTCAAACATTCCCATAGACACCCTCCTAAACCTTGTGGACAGCCTTCACAGAAGAGTTGAAGCTGTTATACGGAGTAAGACTGGGATGCCATTAAAATTCATGTGCGTGTAAAGGCAGACGTCCCAATACTTTTGATAATCTGATGTATGTTCATGGGTGGCAGAAATGATGATGTTGAGATCAGGGCTCTGTTGGGGCCAAATCATCACTCCCAGAACTCCTTGTTCTTCTTTACACTGAAGATAGATCCTAATGACAATGGCTGTTTGGAGTCGTTGTCCTGCTGCAGAATAAATTTGGGGCCAATCACACGCCTCCCTGATGGTATGGCATAATGGATAAGTATCTGCCTGTATTTCTCAGATTTGAGGACACAGATTGATCGGATAAGGTTGAGGACCATAGACGCAGTGGTCAGCCAAGAAATATGCAGCAGATGAAAGATACATCATGCTTACTTCCCTTCCACATTGGAAGATGTCCAGCAGTACCATCAGCACAGAACTAGTGAAAACCAATAGAACCCAGGTACACCCATTTACTGTCCGGAGAAGTCTGGTGGAAACCAGTGGGACCCAGGTACACCCATCCAGTGTCCGAAGAAGTCTGGTGGAAACCAGTGGAACCCAGGTACACCCATCTACTGTCCAGAGAAGTCTGATGGAAACCAGTAGAACCCAGGTACACCCATCTACTGTCCAGAGAAGTCAGATGGAAACCAGTGGAACCCAGGTACAACCATCTACTGTTCGGAGAAGTCTGGTGGAAACCAGTGGAACCCAGGTTCACCCATCTACTGTCTGGAGAAGTCTGGTGGAAACCAGTGGAAGCCAGGTACACCCATCTACTGTCCGGAGAAGTCTGGTGGAAACCAGTGGAACCCAGGTACACCCATCTACTGTCCAGAGAAGTCTGGTGGAAACCAGTGGAACCCAGGTACACCCATCTACTGTCCAGAGAAGTCTGGTGGAAACCAGTGGTACCCAGGTACACCCATCTACTGACCGGAGAAGTCTAGTGGAAACCAGTGGGACCCAGGTACACCCATCTACTATCCAGAGAAGTCTGGTGGAAACCAGTGGGACCCAGGTACACCCATCTACTATCCAGAGAAGTCTGATGGAAACCAGTGGAACCCAGGTACACCCATCTACTATCCAGAGAAGTCTGGTGGAAACCAGTGGAACCCAGGTACACCCATCTACTATCCAGAGAAGTCTGGTGGAAACCAGTGGAACCCAGGTACACCCATCTACTATCCAGAGAAGTCTGGTGGAAACCAGTGGGACCCAGGTATACTCATCTACTGTCCAGAGAAGTCTGGTGGAAACCAGTGGGACCCAGATACACCCATCTACTATCCAGAGAAGTCTGGTGGAAACCAGTGGGACCCAGGTACACCCATCTACTATCCAGAGAAGTCTGATGGAAACCAGTGGAACCCAGGTACACCCATCTACTATCCAGAGAAGTCTGGTGGAAACCAGTGGAACCCAGGTACACCCATCTACTATCCAGAGAAGTCTGGTGGAAACCAGTGGAACCCAGGTACACCCATCTACTATCCAGAGAAGTCTGGTGGAAACCAGTGGGACCCAGGTATACTCATCTACTGTCCAGAGAAGTCTGGTGGAAACCAGTGGAACCCAGGTACACCCATCTACTATCCAGAGAAGTCTGGTGGAAACCAGTGGGACCCAGATACACCCATCTACTGTCTGGAGAAGTCTGGCCAGAAGTGGTTTTCATGGAAGTATTGCAGCCAAAAAGTCTTACCCCCAGCGTGGAAACAAGGCTAAGTGACTCAACTATGCATTAAATTAAGGGTCTCCAGATTTTCTAAACAAGGGGTCAGTTTGCTGTCCATTAGGAGGAGAAAAGGTTCCGATGTCAGCAGGAAAAAACATTGCCCCATCTTTGGTGTCAGTGTAAGGAATTGTGCCCCATCATTGGTGTCATTGGGAGGATTCGTGCCCCATCATTGGTGTCAGTGGAAGGAATTATGCCACAACATTGGTGTCAGTGGAAGATTGGTGTAAGTGGAGGGACAAGTGGCCCATCATTAGTGTCAGTAGAAGGAATTGTGCCCCATCATTGGTGTCAGTAGAAGGAATTGTGCCCCGTCACTGGTGTCAGTAGAAGCATTTGTGCCCCATCATTGGTGTCAGTGGAACATTGGTGTCAGTGGAGGGACTAGTGCCCCATCATTGGTGAAAGTGGAAGGATTTGTGCCCCATCATTGGTGTCTGTGGAAGGACGTGTGCCCCATCATTTGTGTCATTGGGAGGAATAGTTGCCCATCATTGGTGTCAGTGTAAGAAATTATTCTACATCATTGGTGTCAGCGGAACATTGGTGTCAGTGGAGGGACTAGTGCCCCGTAATCGGTGTCAGTAGAAGGAATTGTGCCCCATCATTGGTGACAGTGGAAGGATTTGTGCCCCATCATTGGTGTCTGTGGAAGGACGTGTGCCCCATCATTTGTGTAATTGGGAGGAATAGTTGCCCATCATTTGTGTCAGTGGAAGAAATTGTGCCCCATCATTGGTGTCATTGGGAGGAAGAGTGCCCCTTCACTGGTGTCAGTGGGGGGGGGTTATGCCCCATTGTTGGTATCAGTGGATGAGATAATTCCCCAAGCGCTGGATAAAAGCAAGCAGAGGGCTGCAGTTTTGAGACCACTGCACTAAATCATAGGAACTGTGGTGCAGAAAAATGGCAGTAGGTGCTCTGGACTGATGAAAGTTAAATTAAAAGAAAGTTAAAAAGTGAAATATTTGGCTGTAGCAGGATGCAGTTTGTTGGTGAAGGACTGGAGAGTGGTACAATAATGAGTGTCTGCAGGCAACTGTGAAGCATGGTGGAGGTTCCTTGCAAGGTTGGGGCTGAATTTCTGCTAATGGAGTTGGAGAGTTGGTCAGGACTCAGGATCAATGGTGTCCTCAAAGCTGAGAAATACAGGCAGATATTACCCATCATGCCATACCATCAGGGAGGCGTGTGATTGGCCCCAAATTTATTCTGCAGCAGGACAACCACCCAGGGCCGCCATCAGGGGGGTACAGGCAGTACACCTGTAAGGGGCCCGGAGGTCCTCAGGGGCCCGGATGGCAAACCCCCTTTTTTTTATATATTTTTGTTTTATAATTTGTTTTTAATTAAAACATTTTTTGGAAGGGGCCCAGAGGTCCCCAGAGGCCCGGAGGTCCCCAGGGCCCCGGATGGCAACCCCCCCCCCTTTTTATTTATTTATTTTTTATAAAATATTTATCTTTTTTTTATTTTTTTTTATAAATAATTTTTTTTTTTTATTATTTTTTTTTTGTGTAAGGGGCCCAGAGGTCCCCAGGGCCCCGAATGGCAACACCCTTTTTTTATATATATATATTTTAATTTTTCTAATTTAATTATTTTATTTATTTTTATTTTTATTGTAAGAGGCCCGGAGGTCCCCAGGGCCCCGGATGGCAACCCCCATTTTTAAAAAAAAATTTTTTTTTCACTTTTTTTAATTACATTTTTTATTTTTTTGTAATGGGCCCAGAGGTCCGGAGGTCCCCAGGGCCCCGGATGGCAAACCCTCCTTTTTTTTTTTTGTTCTTTTGTCTTTTTCTTTTTGTTCGTCAGCACCCAAATCCCCCCCCCCCCCCGACCTCAACAATTTGCGGCGGCAGCACCCCCCCCCCCCCCCCGGTTCTCCTCTGCTCCAGGGGGCCCATGCCTGAAGCTGTGTAAGGGGCCCCAAAATTCCTGATGGCGGCCCTGCAACCACCCCAAACATACAGCCAATGTCATTAGGAACTATCCTCAGTATAAAGAAGAAAAGGAGTTCTGGGAGTGAAGGTTTGGCCCCCACAGAGCCCTGGTCTCACCATCATGGAGTCTGTCTGTGATTACATGAAGAGACAGAAGGACAGAAGGATTTGAGGCAGTCGACATCCACAGAAGATCTGGGGGTTAGTTCTCCAGGATGTTTGGAACAACCTACCTGCCGAAATCCTTCAGAAACTGTGTGCAAGTCTACCTAGAAGAACGGATGCTGTTTTGAAGGCAAAGGGCGGTCACCACAAATATTGATTGGATTTCTCTTCCGTTCATTTACTTTCTTTTTTGGTAATTGATAAAAATAAACTCATAACACTTCTATTTCTGAAAGCTTTCTTCATTTACGGCACTTTTTTCACACCTGCCTAAAACATTTGCACAGCATTTGGACAATATCCGCCGATCCTGGAGCTTAGCTTCAGCTCTCACCCCTGTACACACTTTATAGACCAGAGCAATTTTTACATTTCTGCTATGGGCCTATTCATACTGGCAATATCGTTCTCACTGACTAAGATAACAAAGTAATAGAACTATTATTTCTTCTTTAGGTTAACCACTTCAGCCCCGGAGGATTTGGCTTCCCAATGACCAGGCCATTTTTTGCGATTTGGCACTGCCTCGCTTTAACTGACAATTGCGCGGTCGTGCGACGTGGCACCCAAACAAAATTAACGTCCTTTTTGTCCCCACAAATAGAGCTTTCTTTTGGTGGTATTTGATCACCTCTGCGGTTTTTATTTTTTGTGCTATAAACAAAAAAAAATGTCAATTTTGGAAAAAAAAGCAATATTTTAAACTTTTTGCTTTAATAAATATCCCCAAAAAATATATAAAAAAATAAAATTTTCCACAGTTTAGGCCGATACGTATTCTTCTACATTATTTTGTTAAAAAAATCGCAATAAGCGTATATTGATTGGTTTGCGCAAAAGTTATAGCGTCTAGAAACAGGGGATAGTTTTATGGCATTTTTATTATTAATTTATTATTTATTAGTAATGGTGGCGATCTGCGATTTTTATCGTGACTGCGACATTATGGTGGACACATCGGACACTTTTGACGCTATTTTGGGACCATTGTCATTTATACAGCGATCGGTGCTATAAAAATGCACTGATTACTGTGTAAATGACACTGGCAGGGAAGGGGTTAACCACTAGGGGGAGAGGAAGGGGTTAACTGTGTCCTAGGGAGTGATTCTAACTGTGGGGGGGTGGGCTACCAGTGACTAGGGTGACCACGTGTCCCGGATTGCCCGGGACAGTCCCCCATTTTGCAGATCTGTCCCGGGCACCTTCATTCCAGGACAATACAGTGTCCCGGAATGAAACTGAGCACAATCCCCGCCCCCTGCTTGTGATTGGAGAAATCATAAATCCCACTTCTTGTGTCCAATTACTGTGATGTGATTCGTTACAGCACAAGCTGATTTTTGGGAAGGAGGGGTGTCCCTGAATGGTAGTTTAAAAATGTGGTCACCCTACCAGTGACACGACAGGGAGCAGTAGATCAGTGTCCTGTCACAAGGCAGAACAGGGAAATGCCTTGTTTACACTGGCATCCCCCTGTTCTGCCTCTCTGTGACCTGATCGCGGGACACCGGCAGACATCGAGTCCGCGGGTCTCACGGGCACGGTCACTGGAGTGCGGCAGGCCCACCGCATGGATTCTTTGTGGGTGACGTACAGGTACGCCCATTTGCATACTGCTGCCATTCTGCCGACGTATATCGGCGTGCAGCGTAGGGTGACCACATTTCCAAACTGCCATTCAGGGACAACCCCCTTCCCAAAAATCAGCTTGTGCTGTAACGAATCACAGCACAGTGATTGGACACAAGAGGAGGGATTTATGATTTCTCCAATCACAAGCAGGGGGCGGGGATTGTGCTCCTCCAGGCATTCCTGGCCAGGACAAGTACTGTCAGTGAGTAAAGCGGTGATGTGGCAGCCTTTTTGGGGGGCATCAGATTGGCCCGGGGGCGTGGCTGTGTCAGTTTAATTCCGGGACACTGTAATGTCCTGGAATGAATGTGCCCGGGACAGACCTGCAAAATACCAATCCGGGACACGTGGTCACCCTAGTGCAGCGGTCGGCAAGTGGATAAACAAGGTTTTCATTTAGTGATATTATACTGCAAATTTGATTTTACTTTCATGTAATCCGTAGACAAAAAGCAAAGCTGAAGGGACAGGCTTGAGAGGGCTAGATGACGCCGGACGTCCTCCAGCTAGGAAATGAGACAGGTTCTATCTGACTTGCTGCAGCTTCTAATGCACATGGTGAGAAGCTCACAGTGTGCAGTGAAATCAGAGGAAGCCATTTCAATACAGGAGAGGATCTGGAACAACTGTGCAAGACTGAAAGGAAGGCCGGAGTTCAAATTAAAAAAAGTTTTAGAAAGCTCTTGGAATTTGGGGAATTTTAAATGTGCTTTCATTTCTCAAATGTGTACACAACCGCACAGCGCTCCAGCATGAAGGGATTTGCTGTGACGTGCTGTCTAGCACAGGCGGAGTGCGGCAGGATGACCATGTCTGGTATAGGTGGAGATCAATAAGAAGGTGGGAGAGTCCCGCTGATCACACAGCCCAGGCCAGCTCGGCGTGCCTGTGTTTACCTTCCCCCCGTACACTCAAGGCTAAGACAATACAGGATTATCTACGGGCGACTGGGAATTGGAACATATTGAAAAATTGGACGTTCTGTTCCCGACTGATCGATTGCGTAATTTGTTTCAGGCAGGTGATTTTTTTTTTTTTTTTTTTAATTAGTGTCAGAGAATTTCCACCCAGTGTACCAGAGTCAGCCACCCAATTCCAGATATTAAAAGAGAATTAACCGCCTCCCACACACCTCAGATCCGGGGACATTCTAAGGATCAGAATCAGGGCTTCTGTTGGAAATCATGGGGCCCCGTACAGCCTACCAGCCTATCCCGTACAGCCTACCAGCCTATCCCGTACAGCCTACCAGCCTATCGCGTACAGCCTGCCGCCCCCCCCCCACCCCACCCCCCCAAAAATATCAAATTATATTTTTGTTAAAATGTCACAGCCACAAGATGCTATGCCATGGCAAAAATAACAGTGCCTTGAAAAAGTATTCATACCCCTTGAAATTTTCAACATTTTGTCATGTTACAACCAAAAAACGTAAATGTATTTTATTGGGATTTTATGTGATAGACCAACACAAAGTGTCACATAATTGTGAAGTGGAAGGAAAATGATAAATGGTTTTCTAATTTTTTTACAAATAAATATGTGAAAAGTGTGGGGGGCATTTGTATTCAGCCCCCTTTACTCTGATACCTCTAACTAAAATCCAGTGGAACCAATTGCCTTCAGAAGTCACCTAATTAAAAATTAGAGTCCACCTGTGTGCAATTTATTCTCAGTATAAATACAGCTGTTCTGGGAAGCCCTTTAGAGGTTTGATAGAGAACTTTACTGAACAAAGCATCATCATCATGAAGGCCAAGGAACACACCAGACAGGTCAGGGATAAAGTTGTGGAGAAGTTTAAAGCAGGGATAGGTTATAAAAAAATATCCCAAGCTTTGAACATCTCACAGAGCTCTGTTCAATCCATCATCGGAAAATGGAAAGAGTATGGCACAACTGCAAACCTACCAAGACATGGCCGTCCACCTAAACTGACAGGCCGGGCAAGGAGAGCATTCATCAGAGAAGCAGCCAAGCGCATGCTCGAAAAGACTTTGACGCATGCGCGGTAGCATACAAATGTAGTGTAGGGTGTAGCAAGATGGCGGCGACGGCATCGAATGTGACGAGCGCCGGCTCGTCGTAGTCAATGACATCACCGCGTTCTTGCCATTCAAAAGAACGGCGGTTCTTTTGAATGGTGCGTGTGTACACAGGGCTTGGCAAGACAAGCTTGCCAGGAATCCCGTCGAGAAAAACAACGTTTTTTTTGTGTACGAGGCTTTAGAGTCTGCAAAAGACTTGAGACTGGGGGGACTTCCAGCAGGACAACGACCCTAAACATACAACCAGAGCTACAATGGAATGGTTTAGATCAAAGCATATTCATGTGTTAGAATGGCCCAGTCACAGTCCAGACCTAAATCCCATTGAGAAACTGTGGCAAGACTTGAAAATTGCTGTTCACAGACGCTCTCCATCCAATCTGACAGAGCTCGAGATATTTTGCAGAGAAGAATGGGCAAAAATGTCCCTCTCTAGATGTGCAAAGCTGGTAGAGACATCCCCCAAAAAGACTTGCAGCTGTAATTGCAGTGAAAGGCGGTTCTACAAAGTATTGACTCCGGGGGGCGCCATACAAATGTACACCACACTTTTCACATATTTATTTGTAAAAAATGTTGAAAACCATTTATCATGTTCCTTCCACTTCACAATTATGTGGCACTTTGTGTTGGTCCATCACATAAAATCCCAATAAAATACATTTACATTTTTGGTTGTAACATGACAAAATGTGGAAAATTTCAAGGGGTATGAATACTTTTTCAAGGTACTGTATATCCTCATGGAACAAGACTCATTCAAGTGAATGACACTGCTCTGCAAGCACCAGTATGGGGTTAAAGCAGGCAGTGAGGTGGTGATATACCTCCTCAACGCCTGTCAAATAGCCAGCCCTCCTGGTTGGTAGGTGCCCAGGCCCCCCTTTTGAACTGATGGGGCTCCGGTACAGGAGGGCTGTCTGTACTGCCTTATCAGCGGCCCTGATCAGAATACTGCAAGCCCCTAACCCAGTGGTGGCACGTCCATTAGGGGCGCCGCCCCCCAATCCATGCGCCCGGCCCCTAATCTACATGCAGGACGCTGGGCGCCTTGAATTTCAATGGGGTTTTTTGTTTTGTTTTTAAGCACATGATTATAGCCTGAGGCTCTAATTGGCTTAAAAAAAAGGGTGGGCTCGGGGCGCAGAGCACTGCACCCTGAGCTCACCCAATTGTGTGATATTAGCGAATTAATAATTGCAAATGCCTTCCTGTTTCTCCTCCCGGTCAATCAGGAAGCGGGTGCTGGTCGGGTGTCCTAGAACCTCATTGGCCGGGAGTCCGAAGACCAGATTGGTCGGGAGGAGAAGCAGCGACCGCCAGGACACGGAGGAGATGAAGGGGGGGAAGCTGCAGCCACAACCTGGATAGGGTAAGTGCCGATCAACCTGCGAACGAGCAAGCCGGCGAGCAAGGGAGGGTTGGTGTCGGGTGGTGGGCTGGAGCGACCGAGGGGGGGGGGTAGATGTCTTGCCATCCCTCTCCCCACCCCAACCCCCACCCCCCGGCTGATGGAGCACCAGCCTCCACTGCTTTAACCCCTTCGCGCCTAAGGGTAAGACAAATCCTAATGCCTAATCCCAACTTTGAAATGTGTTAGTAAAACTGTACATATCATCACAACTACTTTCATCCAGGTGGATTGTACTGCGCTTTTTTTTTTTTTTTTTTTCAGGACAAATTGGGCTTTCATTTGGTGGTAAATGGTAATGGATATCTCCTGATTATTTTTTTTTATTATCAAAGGAAAACTGGCCAAAAATAGTAAAAAAAATTATAATTTTTAAAAATGTAGGTATATATTTTTCTATTTTTTCCATATCTACTACCCAAAATAAATTCTCCTGCTCCAGACGATCGCAGCAATACCACATATGTGTATGTCAGGCCTCGTACACACGGCCGGTATTTCTCGGCAAGAAACGACAAGAAAACTGCTGGCAGAGCTTTCTTGCAGAGAAAACCGTGCATGTGTACGAGGCTTTCAGGTTTCTCGTCTGGAAATCTGCCCAGAATCTCGATGAGAAAAATAGAGATCCTGCTCTCTATTTTCCCGTCGGGATTCTTGTCGGCCTGTTTCCCGACGAGAAACCCGAGCGTGTGTATACTTACCTGCCTCCATGAAAACCCGTGCATGCTCGAAATGACTTCAACGCATGCGCGGTAGCTTCCAAGGCATTGGTAGGGTGAAGCAAGATGGCGGCGACGGCATAGAATGTGACGAGCGCCTGCTCGTCGTAGTTGATGACGTCACCGCATTTGTGCCATTCAAAAGAACGGCGGTTCTTTTGAATAGTACATGTGTACACTCGGCCGGCAAGAAAACTTGCCAGGAATCTCGTCAGGAAAACTGACGGGTTTTTTCCTGACGAGAATCTCGGCCGTGTGTACGAGGCTTGAGGTTTTGTTTGTATCCATAGTACAGCCCAGAAACAATAGTGTGCATTTTGCTATTTTTTTCATCCTACCTAAAACACACCGACAATAACTGCCACTCACCCTGACCCAAACACTGAAGCCTCGTACACACGGCCGGGAATCCCGTCAGGAAAAAAACGTCGGATTCCTGGCAAGCTTTCCTTGCCAAGCCGTGCATACTGTCGGCCATTCAAAATAACCGCCGTTCATTTGAATGGCAAGAACGCGGTGACGTCATCGACTACGCCGAGCCTGCGCTCGTCACATTCGATGCCGTCGCCGTCATCTTGCTACACCCTACACTACCCTTGTATGCTACCGCGCATGCGTCAAAGTCTTTTCGAGCATGCGCGGGTTTACCATGGACAGGTAAGCATACACACTCACGGTTTTCTCGGCAGGAAACACTCTGCCGAGAATCCCGACGTGAAAATAGAGAGCAGGTTCTCTATTTTTCTCGTTGGGATTCCCGGCAGTTTTCTAGCCAAGAAAACCGGTCGTGTGTACGAGGCTTAACTCTGGCATTGACCTAGATCTTTTTTTTTTTTTTCTACACACACTTTTCTTTTTCCTATTTCTGCAAGTACAATGTATCTTTCTCGTCCATTCACAGACACAGAAAACACAGGGGCGGGCTTCACAGTGACTGATCACTGTGATAGCCAATCAGAGGCTTTCACAGCGATCAGCTGACCCAGAATCGGATGTTCCTGATCCCGATCATTAGAACGGGGCCCGGGGCTCTCAGTGAGACCCCAGCCACTGTGCTGGGAGCTCCCAGCACAAAAGGAGGTATGGAAAAATGTGTGGCTGCATGTTTGTGTTAGGTCGGTGCCAAGGGGTTAAAAATCTGCATAAATTAATTCCTGATAAGACCAAAAAAAAAAAAAAAGCTCAAGTCCAGTGACTTTGTCTAGGTTGAGATGATGTCATCAGTCTGCTGCAAGCAGGAGGAAGCATTTCTTCAGTCTCCCAGGCAGTGATCAGACTAGGGTTGCCACCTTTTCTTTAAGCCAAATCCGAACACTTTAGCGGCCTGGGACACCTTTGGGTGCCCCAAGGAGAGTAGAGATGTGGCGCTCATATCACGCCGCTGCAAACAGTGGGTGTGGTCTAATTGCTCTTGCTGACATCATCGCCCTGTCCCCCCAGTGATGCCGGATCTGCCCCCAGACAGCCGCCCGCAGCTCCCGGATGGCGACAGATTTATGTGTGACTATCTTGGTTACTCAGGGAGCCACAGCCGGTCTGAATAATGTGTAAAAAGATACTAAAATGATAATCTGGCCCTCCTTTCTAGTATCACTCTGCGCTTGTGGATGTTATGTCATAAGGATATAAACAATAGTAAAATGTATAAAATAGATATAAATATATATAAATATATAAATATGTGAACCTAAGAGCATATAAATATAAAACATATATATAAAAGAACAGCAGCTGCTAAAAAATCAAGCGTACATATAAAACAGTATCATATAAAACTAATAAAAAGTTCAGAATAAAACTGCAGCAGCGCTACGAACAAAGTTCAATTGTGCGTCTTCTATGATAATCGCTTATATAGGTGATGAGGTAGTAAATGGTGAATCTAGTTGTAATATATCCAATTCATAATCTTAGTGCTCCTTTCACCAGTAGTGTATAACACCGCGTGGGGGGATTTTTGAAAGTCCCCTTTAGGGGGCGCACTCACCAGATGTAAGATAAATAAAAGCCTAGATCAACATTCCTCCTTCAGCAATAATATAATTGGAAATTATCCTTCTCCGCCATAGACAGATGTCAAATCAGGTATGGGTATAGAAAAGATATCCTCCTCAATCTATCCTGTCTTCTTATCCTCAGTGATAGAAAAAAGGTGCCACTGGCATATATGTGGAAAAAATACAAACTACATAGGGTAGTACTGTTTGACCATTTAATAAATTTAATCCCCAGGTAATCCCTTAGTTACATATATGCGTACCACAAAGTAAAATAATACAGGCGAAAAGATAAAATGAGCGCTACAGCGCCGGACACTTGCCCCTGATGAGCGCCACGGTGTATTTCCCTCGGCACTTCCTTGTTCGGCAGGTCCTGGAGCGCATGAACGTCACTTCCGGTTTGCTGGGTTGGTTGGCCACGCCCTGACGTTTCGTCACTTCCTGACTTCCTCTGAGGGCGTGACCAACCGTCACAGCAACCGGAATTTATGCTAGGTCAGAACCCGCCCTCTGGTTAAACGTCAGAGCACGCTCTGCGTGCCTGCGACGTCGCGCATGCGCGCTGAGCGAGTCGACGTCCATACCCTACTGTGGGCGGAAATTCTGTCAGGTGCAGCTCGATCTGCCCCACTCTGATAGGCGTTTGTACTCGGGCTGCATCCTGATTGGCTACTCTGTCTAAACATGTCGGGAGCGGTGTCGAGCCGACATGTATACAGAGGGGACTTCAATTACTGATTATAAGGATTGATGTCAGACACACCACCTCATACCGTCATACAGTCGTTCCTTCTGCTGACACTTGTGCCCTGAAGCGATAAGGGCATGTTTTGGTAACAATGTTACCCCCGGTAGTCAGAATTTATTTTTTTTTTTTTATTCTATTTATATTATAATGCCGGGTTTAATGCTAAATAATGTGTGCACACACTCTACTGATCATAATGAGGAAACGCTGTGATGGCTGTAAACCTTGACATCATAATCAGCAGTGTTTTGTTTTCCCAATCCACAGAACATGCATCCATCAATAAATATATGAATAATTCAATATATATGGCATAAAAATATATATAAAAAATAATAAAATTGACAAGAATAACACACCGAAATTATGGCTAAAAAATCTATATAAAAAAATATATATAAAAAAATAGATAATAAAATGACAAGAATAACACACCGAAATATTCAAATAAATACCAAGTAAACTCTGCTGTGTATAACTAATAAAAGTACTCATAAAGTTACTAAAATCACTAAAATCGAGGGTGGAGGCCCTATGTGTATATTCGTAGCGTTCTAGTAATAGGTCGTGCTAATACTAATAGTTATTCAGCTTAATGTCTACGAATCACTAATAAAACAATTAATGTCTAATTCAATGTTCAAACCTTTGGGCGCTAAAACTTCGGTTAAAAAAATCCATTTTGTCTCTTTTTTAGAAAGTTCGCGCACCTTATGAGAACCCCTCCAGTTTGATTCCAAACTTTCAATCCCCCAAAATTCCAGGCCTGAGGGGTCCTGGTTGTGCTTAAGTTTGAAATGCAGTGACACATTGTGGTCCTTATAACCTATCTTTATGTTGTTCACATGCTCAGCTATTCGGATGCGTAAAAGTCTTTTGGTGCGCCCTATATATAAAAGCCCGCACGGACATTTTAGAGCATAGACCACGAAGCTGCTGTTGCATGTAATAAACTGCTCGATGTCAAATTGTCTCTGATTGGAAGGAGAGATGAAGTTTTCCAGCCCCCTAATGGGGCGCGACACTTCCTTACATGCTCTACATCTTCTACAGGCAAAAAAACCATTTTTGTTCCAGAACGTCTGAGGTTTGCTGGGAGGGTCCAGTATTTTCTTCACCACCCTATCCCCGTGATTAGGAGCCTTTCGATATATAAATTGTGGTTTAGGGGGGAGTACTGGGCCCAATTTCTTATCCAAAAGTAAAATGTGCCAGTGTTTTGTGAAAATGTCCTCCACCTCCCTGAATTGACTATGAAATTGCGAGATAAAGCCCCATTCTTTTAAGTTGGTGCCCCCTACTGCTGGTTTGGGTTTGATCTGTAGGCACAATTCCCTGGGAATTTGTTCGATTTCCTCTACAATTTTCTTTAGGGGTTGTGGTGCATAGCCCTTAGCTATGAATCTGTCTGATAAGACTTTTGCTTGCGTGAGAAAGACCTCATTATCTGAGCAATTCCGTTTAACGCGCATGATCTGTCCTTTAGGAATATTCCTTAGCCACTGTGGGTGGTGTCCACTTGTAATAGGTAGATAGCTGTTTCTGTCTGTCGCTTTATGGCAGAATGGGAGGATAAAATGATTTTTAACGACAGAAGAGCTGAACTCATTTTTTATAAACGTTTTATCGATGATATGTTTTTAATATGGGCCGGCTCAGAAGAATCATTATTGACTTTCTTAAAGACCCTAAACACCAACAACAATAACATTAAACTAACCTCTGAATGGAGCAGTAAGACGATAAACTTCCTGGATGTGACTGTTGATCGCCATAACACAGGATTTGGTACCAAGGTGTTTTTTAAAGCGACAGACAGAAACAGCTATCTACCTATTACAAGTGGACACCACCCACAGTGGCTAAGGAATATTCCTAAAGGACAGATCATGCGCGTTAAACGGAATTGCTCAGATAATGAGGTCTTTCTCACGCAAGCAAAAGTCTTATCAGACAGATTCATAGCTAAGGGCTATGCACCACAACCCCTAAAGAAAATTGTAGAGGAAATCGAACAAATTCCCAGGGAATTGTGCCTACAGATCAAACCCAAACCAGCAGTAGGGGGCACCAACTTAAAAGAATGGGGCTTTATCTCGCAATTTCATAGTCAATTCAGGGAGGTGGAGGACATTTTCACAAAACACTGGCACATTTTACTTTTGGATAAGAAATTGGGCCCAGTACTCCCCCCTAAACCACAATTTATATATCGAAAGGCTCCTAATCACGGGGATAGGGTGGTGAAGAAAATACTGGACCCTCCCAGCAAACCTCAGACGTTCTGGAACAAAAATGTTTTTTTTGCCTGTAGAAGATGTAGAGCATGTAAGGAAGTGTCGCGCCCCATTAGGGGGCTGGAAAACTTCATCTCTCCTTCCAATCAGAGACAATTTGACATCGAGCAGTTTATTACATGCAACAGCAGCTTCGTGGTCTATGCTCTAAAATGTCCGTGCGGGCTTTTATATATAGGGCGCACCAAAAGACTTTTACGCATCCGAATAGCTGAGCATGTGAACAACATAAAGATAGGTTATAAGGACCACAATGTGTCACTGCATTTCAAACTTAAGCACAACCAGGACCCCTCAGGCCTGGAATTTTGGGGGATTGAAAGTTTGGAATCAAACTGGAGGGGTTCTCATAAGGTGCGCGAACTTTCTAAAAAAGAGACAAAATGGATTTTTTTAACCGAAGTTTTAGCGCCCAAAGGTTTGAACATTGAATTAGACATTAATTGTTTTATTAGTGATTCGTAGACATTAAGCTGAATAACTATTAGTATTAGCACGACCTATTACTAGAACGCTACGAATATACACATAGGGCCTCCACCCTCGATTTTAGTGATTTTAGTAACTTTATGAGTACTTTTATTAGTTATACACAGCAGAGTTTACTTGGTATTTATTTGAATATTTCGGTGTGTTATTCTTGTCATTTTATTATCTATTTTTTTATATATATTTTTTTATATAGATTTTTTAGCCATAATTTCGGTGTGTTATTCTTGTCAATTTTATTATTTTTTATATATATTTTTATGCCATATATATTGAATTATTCATATATTTATTGATGGATGCATGTTCTGTGGATTGGGAAAACAAAACACTGCTGATTATGATGTCAAGGTTTACAGCCATCACAGCGTTTCCTCATTATGATCAGTAGAGTGTGTGCACACATTATTTAGCATTAAACCCGGCATTATAATATAAATAGAATAAAAAAAATTCTGACTACCGGGGGTAACATTGTTACCAAAACATGCCCTTATCGCTTCAGGGCACAAGTGTCAGCAGAAGGAACGACTGTATGACGGTATGAGGTGGTGTGTCTGACATCAATCCTTATAATCAGTAATTGAAGTCCCCTCTGTATACATGTCGGCTCGACACCGCTCCCGACATGTTTAGACAGAGTAGCCAATCAGGATGCAGCCCGAGTACAAACGCCTATCAGAGTGGGGCAGATCGAGCTGCACCTGACAGAATTTCCGCCCACAGTAGGGTATGGACGTCGACTCGCTCAGCGCGCATGCGCGACGTCGCAGGCACGCAGAGCGTGCTCTGACGTTTAACCAGAGGGCGGGTTCTGACCTAGCATAAATTCCGGTTGCTATGACGGTTGGTCACGCCCTCAGAGGAAGTCAGGAAGTGACGAAACGTCAGGGCGTGGCCAACCAACCCAGCAAACCGGAAGTGACGTTCATGCGCTCCAGGACCTGCCGAACAAGGAAGTGCCGAGGGAAATACACCGTGGCGCTCATCAGGGGCAAGTGTCCGGCGCTGTAGCGCTCATTTTATCTTTTCGCCTGTATTATTTTACTTTGTGGTACGCATATATGTAACTAAGGGATTACCTGGGGATTAAATTTATTAAATGGTCAAACAGTACTACCCTATGTAGTTTGTATTTTTTCCACATATATGCCAGTGGCACCTTTTTTCTATCACTGAGGATAAGAAGACAGGATAGATTGAGGAGGATATCTTTTCTATACCCATACCTGATTTGACATCTGTCTATGGCGGAGAAGGATAATTTCCAATTATATTATTGCTGAAGGAGGAATGTTGATCTAGGCTTTTATTTATCTTACATCTGGTGAGTGCGCCCCCTAAAGGGGACTTTCAAAAATCCCCCCACGCGGTGTTATACACTACTGGTGAAAGGAGCACTAAGATTATGAATTGGATATATTACAACTAGATTCACCATTTACTACCTCATCACCTATATAAGCGATTATCATAGAAGACGCACAATTGAACTTTGTTCGTAGCGCTGCTGCAGTTTTATTCTGAACTTTTTATTGGTCTGAATAATGTGTCCAGGTTTCAGTCCGCCTGAAACCCGGACACAAGTCTCAAAACCCGCACTGTCCAGGTGAATCCCGGACAGGTGGCAACCCTAGATCAGACTGCAACATTGTAACTTTGTAGCAAGTCAAGAGGTAGAGGCCGCAGCAGGGGCTGATATTTGTGAGCACAGCCAAGAACTGCACAGGCATCAGTATTTACATGATTGTGTCATCTCTGACCTGGCATCTTAGTCCAGGAAGTAGATAGTGACCATGGATGACGCCTGAACAAAGATGGTGCCGCCCAAGCAGATGACGTCATTGTCAGTGGGGAGTGCTGTGATCTCTGTGAGAGCGGTAATAAATACATCAACTCAACTCTCCGTGATTGGAGGAGGAGAAATGCTGCCTATGACCCCAAGAACACCATCCCCACCCTCACACATGGAGGTGGAAACATTATGCTTTGGGGGTGTTTTTCTGCTAAGGAGACAGGACAACGTCACCGCATCAAAGGGACGATGGACGGGGACATGTACCATCAAATCTTGGCCGAGAACCTCCTTCCCTCCGCGGAGCATTGAAAATGGGTCGTGGATGGGTATTCCAGCATGACAATGACCCAAAACACACGGCCAAGGCAACAAAAGAGTGGCTCAAGAAGAAGCACATCAACCACTTACAGATCGGTAAATTTGGCTGGTTAATGACCAGGCCGTTTTTTTACAATACGGCGCCGGAAAAATTGCGCAGTCGTGCGACACTGTACCAAAAAAAATAGACGTTTTTATTTTCCCCACAAAAAGAGCTTTCTTTTGGTGCTATTTGATCACCTCTGTGGTCTTCATTTTTTTGCGCTATAAACAAAAAAAGAGCGACTATTTTGAGAAAAAAAAACAATATTGTTTTATTTTTTGCTATAATAAATATCCCCAAAATGTTTTTAAATAACAAATTTCTTCCTCAGTTTAGGCCAATACGTATTCTTCTACATATTTTTGGTAAAAAAAAAAAAATCACAATAAGCATATATTGATTGGTTTGCGCAAACGTTATAGCGTCTACAAACATTTTTATTATTATTATTGTTTTAATAGTAATGACGGTGATCTGCGATTTTTAGTGGTACTGCGACATTGCAGAGGACAGATCTGACACTTTTGACACATTTTTGGGACCATTGACATTTATACAGCGATCAGCGCTATAAAAATGCACTGATTACTGTATAAATTTCACTGGCAGGGAAGGGGTTAACACTAGGGGGCGATCAAGGGGTTAAATGTGTTACCTAGTTAGTGTTTCTAACTGTATGGGGATAGGACTTAGTAGGAACAAACAGGTGTCAGGAGTAGAAAGGAATCCAGGTTTAGATATTTCACTGCTATCTTTTGACTCCAGACTCAATAAACAATATAAAGAAGGATATGTTCCATCATATGACAATGGCTGCTAGAACAATCATAGCTCGTAATTGGAGAGAAAATATAAGTCCAAATATAGCAGATTGGATATGGGAGCTGAACGAAATACATTATATGGAAAAACAAATAAGAGAAGAAGGATGTATAAATAGTCAAATGCCAGAATTATGGCAAAAATGGGATGAATATTGGCTATCGGAAGAAATGAAAGAATATATATAAAGGTATAATAGGAGAAATACGAAACAAAAACGAACTGGAAAATGGGAGAGGACTGGGGGGAATTGGGGTGTTAAACCCTTCTTTTATTTTTATTTTTTTGGTATGGATGAGGGGATGAATGGGAATGGAAGATAATGGGAGTATAAGTATGAAAGGTATTGGGTTTTAAGAACAAAGTAACTAACAGATATTTATCAAGATTCTGCATATTGAAAAGGGAATGATGCAAATTATAAAGGAATCATGTATAAATGTAAACATTTTTGTATTTGGTAAAAAGATTAATAAAAAGAATTTGAAAACAGGAACAAACGATATGTCTCCTCTCCCCCCGACAGAACAGGGATTTGTGTGTTTACACACACAAATCCCTGTTCCTGCTCTCGTGCACACAATCGCGGGTGGCCGTCGGGGATCGCACGCGCCTGCTATCGCCATTAAAGGTACAGACGTACCCATATGGCGATTCGCGGTAACGAACCACTTTGCAGACGTATGTCTACGTGAGCCGGTCGGCAAGTGATTAAGGTCCTGGAGTGGCCTAACCAGTCTCCAGACCTTAATCCCATAGAAAATATGTGGAGGGAGCTGAAGGTTCGAGTTGCCTTAATGACTTGGAGAGGATCTGCAAAGAGGAGTGGGGACAAAATCCCTCCTGAGATGTGTGCAAACCTGGTGGCCAACTACAAGAAACGTCTGACCTCTGTGATTGCCAACAAGGGTCAGTGACGTCACATGCTAAGCCACGCCCCCCCTCCCACAGTAAGAAACACAAATCAGGGCACACTTATCCCCTACAGCACCCCCTCCTGGTTAACTCCTTCACTGCCAGTGTCATTTTTACAGTAACCAGTGCATTTTTATAGCACTGGTCGCTGTAAAAATGACAATGGTCCCAAAATAGTGTCAAAAGTGTCCGATGTATCCGCCATAATGTCACAGTCACGAAAAAAATCACTGATCGCCGCTATTACTAGTGAAAAAAAAATAATTAATAAAAATGCCATAAAACTACTCCTTATTTTGTAAACGCTATAACTTTTGTGCAAACCAATCAATAAACGCTTATTGCGATTTTTTTACCAAAAATATGAAGAAGAATATGTATCGGCCTAAACTGAGGAAAAAAAATGTTTTTTTATATATTTTTTGGGGATATTTATTATAGCAAAAAGTAAAACATATTGCATTTTTTTCAAAATTGTCGCTCTATATTTGTTTATAGCGCAAAAAAAAACAAAAACCGCAGAGGTGATTAAATACCACCAAAAGAAAGCTCTATTTGTGGGGAAAAAAGGACGTCAATTTTGTTTGGGAGCCACGTCGCACGACCGTGCAATTGTCAGTTAAAGCGACGCAGTGCCGAATCGCAAAAAGGGGCCTGGTCCTTATGCTGCATATTGGTCCGGGGCTTTAACCACTTAAGCCCCGGACCATTTCGGGCCATTAGGACCAGGCCTGTTTTTGGGATTCGGCACTGCGCTGCTTTAACTGTAAATTGTGCGGACATGCAATGTTGTACCCAAATGAAATTTGCGTCCTTTTCTTCCCACAAATAGAGCTTTCTTTTAATGGTATTTGATTGCCTCTGCGATTTTTATTTTTTGCGATATAAACAGAAAAAGACCGAAAATTTTGAAAAAAAATGATATTTTCTACTTTTTGTTATAAGAAAAATCGAATAAACTCAATTTTAGTCATACATTTAGGCCAAAATGTATTCAGCCACATGTCTTTAGTAAAAAAAATGTCAATAAGCGTATATTTATTGGTTTGCGCAAAAGTTATAGCGTTTACAAACTAGGGTACATTTTCTGAAATTTACACAGCTTTAAATTTATGACTGCCTATCTCATTTCTTGAGGTGCTAAAATGGCAGGGCAGTACAAAACCCCCCCAAATGACCCCATTTTGGAAAGTAGACACCCCAAGGAAATTGCTTAGAGGCATGTTGAGCCCATTGAATATTTTTTTTTTTGTCCCAAGTGATTGAATAATGACAAAAAAAAAAAAAAAATTACAAAAAGTTGTCACTAAATGATATATTGCTCACACATGCCATGGTTATATGTGGAATTGCACCCCAAAATACATTCTGCTGCTTCTCCTGAGTACGGGGATACCACATGTGTGGGACTTTTTAGGAGCCTAGCCGCGTACGGGACCCCGGAAACCAAGCACCGCCTTCAGGATTTCTAAGGGCGCAAATTTTTGATTTCACTCCTCACTACCTATCACAGTTTCGAAGGCCATAAAATGCCAAAATAGCACAAAACCCCCCCAAATGACCCCATTTTGGAAAGTAGACACCCCAAGCTATTTACTGAGAGGCATGTTCAGTCCATGGAATATTTTATATTTTGCCACAAGTTGCGGGAATATGACAAACTTTTTTTTTTTTGCACAAAGTTGTCACTAAATGATATATTGCTCACACATGCCATGGGCATATGTGAAATTACACCCCAAAATACATTCTGCTGCTTCTCCTGAGTACGGGGATACCACATGTGTGGGACTTTTTGGGAGCCTAGCCGCGTACGGGACCCCAAAAACCAAGCACCGCCTTCAAGGTTTCTAAGGGCATAAATTTTTGATTTCACTCCTCACTACCTATCACAGTTTTGAAGGCCATAAAATGCCAAGATGGCACAAAACCCACCCAAATGACCCCATTTTGGAAAGTAGACACCCCAAGCTATTTGCTGAGAGGCATGTTGACCCCATTGAATATTTTTTTTTTGTCCCAAATGATTGAATAATGACAAAAAGAAAAAAGAAATGTACAAAAAGTTGTCACTAAATGATATATTGCTCACACATGCCATGGTTATATGTGGAATTGCACCCCAAAATACATTCTGCTGCTTTTCCTGAGTACGGGGATACCACATGTGTGGGACTTTTTAGGAGCCTAGCCGCGTACGGGACCCCGGAAACCAAGCACCGCCTTCAGGATTTCTAAGGGCGCAAATTTTTGATTTCACTCCTCACTACCTATCACAGTTTCGAAGGCCATAAAATGCCAAAATAGCACAAAACCCCCCTAAATGACCCCATTTTGGAAAGTAGACACCCCAAGCTATTTACTGAGAGGCATGTTCAGTCCATGGAATATTTTATATTTTGCCACAAGTTGCGGGAATATGACAAACTTTTTTTTTTTTGCACAAAGTTGTCACTAAATGATATATTGCTCACACATGCCATGGGCATATGTGAAATTACACCCCAAAATACATTCTGCTGCTTCTCCTGAGTACGGGGATACCACATGTGTGGGACTTTTTGGGAGCCTAGCCGCGTACGGGACCCCAAAAACCAAGCACCGCCTTCAAGGTTTCTAAGGGCATAAATTTTTGATTTCACTCCTCACTACCTATCACAGTTTTGAAGGCCATAAAATGCCAAGATGGCACAAAACCCCCCCAAATGACCCCATTTTGGAAAGTAGACACCCCAAGCTATTTGCTGAGAGGCATGTTGACCCCATTGAATATTTTTTTTTTTGTCCCAAATGATTGAATAATGACAAAAAGAAAAAAAAAATGTACAAAAAGTTGTCACTAAATGATATATTGCTCACACATGCCATGGTTATATGTGGAATTGCACCCCAAAATACATTCTGCTGCTTTTCCTGAGTACGGGGATACCACATGTGTGGGACTTTTTGGGAGCCTAGCCGCGTACAGGGCCCCAAAAACCAAGCACCGCCTTCAGGATTTCTAAGGGCGTAAATTTTTGATTTCACTCCTCACTACCTATCACAGTTTCGAAGGCCATAAAATGCCAAAATAGCACAAAACCCCCCCAAATTACCCCATTTTGGAAAGTAGACACCCCAAGCTATTTGCTGAGAGGCATTTTGAGTCCATGGAATATTTTATATTTTGCCACAGGTTGCGGGAATATGACAAACTTTTTTTTTTTTTGCACAAAGTTGTCACTAAATGATATATTGCTCACACATGCCATGGGCATATGTGAAATTACACCCCAAAATACATTCTGCTGCTTCTCCTGAGTACGGGGATACCACATGTGTGGGACTTTTTGGGAGCCTAGCCGCGTACGGGACCCCAAAAACCAAGAACCGCCTTCAAGGTTTCTAAGGGCATACATTTTTGATTTCGCTCCTCACTACCTATCACAGTTTTGAAGGCCATAAAATGCCAAGATGGCACAAAACCCCCCCAAATGACCCCATTTTGGAAAGTAGACACCCCAAGCTATTTGCTGAGAGGCATGTTGAGCCCATTGAATATTTTTTTTTTTGTCCCAAATGATTGAATAATGACAAAAAGAAAAAAAAAAAGAAAAATGTACAAAAAGTTGTCACTAAATGATATATTGCTCACACATGCCATGGTTATATGTGAAATTACACCCCAAAATACATTCTGCTGCTTCTCCTGAGTATGGGGATACCACATGTGTGGGACTTTTTGGGAGCCTAGCCGCGTACGGGACCCCAAAAACCAAGCACCGCCTTCAAGGTTTCTAAGGGCATACATTTTTGATTTCACTCCTCACTACCTATCACAGTTTTGAAGGCCATAAAATGTCAAAATAGCCCAAAACCCCCACAAATGACCCCATTTTGGAAAGTAGACACCCCAAGCTATTTGCTGAGAGGCATGGTGAGTATTTTACAGCTCTCATTTGTTTCTGAAAATTAAGAAAGACATTTTTTTTTCTTTTTTTTTTTCTTTTTTTACATTTTCAAAACTTTGTGACAAAAAGCGAGATCTGCAAAATACTCAACATACCTCTCAGCAAATAGCTTGGGGTGTCTACTTTCCAAAATGGGGTCATTTGGGGGGGTTTTGTGCCATCTGGGCATTCCATGGCCTCCGAAACTGTGATAGGCAGTGAGGAGTGAAATCAAAAATTTACACCCATAGAAATCCTGAAGGCGGTGCTTGGTTTTTGGGGTCCCGTACGCGACTAGGCTCCCAAAAAGTCCCACACATGTGGTATCCCCGTACTCAGGAGAAGCAACAGAATGTATTTTGGGGTGCAATTCCACATATGCCCATGGCATGTTTGAGCAATATATAATTTAGTGACAACTTTTTGTACATTTTTTTTTTTTTTGGTCATTATTCAATCACTTGGGACAAAAAAAAAAAATATTCAATGGGCTCAACATGCCTCTCAGCAAATAGCTTGAGGTGTCTACTTTACAAAATGGGGTCATTTGGGGGGGTTTTGAACTGTCCTGGCATTTTATGCACAACATTAGGAAGCTTATGTCACACATCATCCACTCTTCTAACCACTTGAAGACAAAGCCCTTTCTGACACTTTTTGTTTACATGAAAAATTTTTTTTTTTTGCAAGAAAATTATGTTGAACCCCCAAACATTATATATTTTTTTAAAGCAAAGGCCCTACAGATTAAAATAGTGGGTGTTGCATTTTTTTTTTCCACACAGTATTTGCGCAGCGATTTTTCAAACGCATTTTTTGGGGGAAAAACACACTTTTTTTATTTTTAATGCACTAAAAAACACTATATTGCCCAAATGTTTGATGAAATAAAAAAGATGATCATAGGCCGAGTACATGGATACCAAACACGACATGCTTTAAAATTGCGCACAAACGCGCAGCGGCGACAAACTACATTCATTTTTAAAAGCCTTTACAGGTTACCACGTTAGATTTACAGAGGAGGTCTACTGCTAAAATGACTGCCCTCGATCTGACCTTCGCGGTGATACCTCACATGCATGATGCAATTGCTGTTTACATATGACGCTAGACCGACGCTTGCGTTCGCCTTTGCGCAAGAGCAGGGGGGGACAGCGGTGCTTTTTTTTTTTTATTATTTATTTGGCTTTTTTATTTTATTTTTAAACTGTGCCTTCCATATTTTATTTTTTTACCATTTTTATCGTTATCTCAGGGAATGTAAATATCCCCTATGATAGCAATAAGTAGTGACAGGTACTCTTTTTTTGAAAAAAATTGGGGGTTAGACCCTAGATCTTTCCTCTGCCCTCAAAGCATCTGACCACACCAAGATCGGTGTGATAAAATGCTTTCCCAATTTCCCAATGGCGCTTTTTATATCCGGGGGGGGGGACATTCCCTCCCACTGCTTGTAAAAGCAGTCTAGAGGCTAATTATCTGCTAGAATTGCTTTTACATGAAAGCCGGCTGCTGGTTGAAAAGAATGATACCAAGATGATACCTAAACCCGCAGGCATCATTCTGGTATAAACATTCAAAGTCCAGCAACATACCAGTACGTTGCTGGTCCTTGTTGGACATGTATTGTAATCTTTTTTTTCATACAGCCTATTGGCTGAACGAAAAAAAGAGATTGATTGGTGGGTATGCCCACCATTAGAATACCTCCCTTCATCCACCCACTTCTAATGATGGGCATATATGCCGAAGCATGGGGGCATCCTCCCGCAAAAAAGTTATGCCGCGTACACACGGTCAAGCCTTCGTCGGAATTTCGACCGTATGTACGCGGCATAAAAGGTTATGCCGCGTACACACGGTCGGACTTTTCCACGGGCAAGCCTCCGTTGGAATTTCGACCGTATATACGCGGCATTAGGAGCAAAATCGCTCCTCCGCCCCTGCTGCCCCCATGCTTCGGCATATATATGCTCTTTTTTTTAACTGTGGTGGTGAAATCACCTCCTACAGCGTTGGAGTCACGGCTTTATGTATCGTGGGAGCAAACGCTGTTGCTGTCAAGATAAATAGATCCGCGCTGCAACTGAATGGCGTACCTGCTAAGCAAATGGTGGTTAACATTAAAACAAAGTAACATTACAGTACAACAGTAAGACCTTACCATGCCATACCTGCAAAGCAAATACCAAAACAAAACCTAGTAAAAAATAAAAAAATGTTTTAACGCAACCTGTGCCTAAAATATATATATGCCGAAGCATGGGGGCATCCTCCCGCAAAAAAGTTATGCCACGTACACACGGTCGGAATTTTCCACGGGCAGGCCTCCGTCGGAATTTCGACCGTATGTACGCGGCATTAGGAGCAAAATCGCTCCTCCGCCCCTGCTGCCCCCATGCTTCGGCATATATGCTCTTTTTTTTAACTGTGGTGGTGAAATCACCTCCTACAGCACTGGAGTCACGGCTTTATGTATCGTGGGAGCAAACGCTGTTGCTGTCAAGATAAATAATTCTGCGCTGCAGTTGAATGGCGCACCTGAAAACAAAAAATTACATACCTGAAAAGCAAGCATGATAAAACATTGCAGAATAGAATACAGTAAAAAAGAGCAGAACAATAGAGAGAAAATAGAGAGAGAGAGAACAATAAAACGACAACTATTTTTGGTTTTTTTATTTTATATTTTTTTTGTGTTTTGTTTTTTACGTTTTTTTTTTTTTTCTTTTTTACACTTTTTTTTGTAACTTTACAACTGTAATGGTTCGGGTCTCTCAAAATGTAATGGCATCTTGGGAGACCCTGTGTAAGTGTGTCCTTGTCTGTGAAATGCTGTACCCTACGCTAAAACTTCACTTTTGAGTGGTAGCGTTCAAAACATTCACCTTGGCAAAGACCAGGCTTGTCAGGACAGAGTGGACAAAAACTACGGGTGTCACGCCTAAATCCGCGCTTGCTACAGACACGACATCTTTTTTGGGGGTGGCTTTGGGTAGGGGTACTCGGGAGGACATACGAATAATGCCTCTCATGCAGCCGGCTTACTGCATTTGGTAGGGGATGGTGAGGTGCAGAACCGCCTGGATACAGGAGTTCTGTGACTATCTCATTCTGGAATTTTAGAAGAGATAACGTCCCGCCTGAAGCTCTGTATAGCACATGAGCGTTCAGCAAAGCCAATTGGAATAATGATAGAGACACTTTTTTGTACCAGCGTCTCGCCTTACGGTCAATTAGATACGGCGCCATCAACTGGTCGTTGAGGTCCACCCCTCCCATATTTTGGTTATATTCGTGGACACAGAGGGGTTTCTCCACAACACCAGTCGCCGTACGAATTTGGACTGTCGTGTCTGCATGAAGGGAGGTAAGAAGGAAAACATTCTTATTGTCCCTCCACTTCATAGCGAGCAAGTTATTACACTTCAAGCAGGCTCTCTCCCCCAGCCCAAGACGGGCATCTACAAGCCGCTGGGGAAAGCCCCAGCGATTAGGTCGCACGGTGCCACATGCTCCAATCTGATGATCAAACAAGTGACTAAACAGTGGCACGCTCGTGTAATAATTGTCCACATACAAGTGGTACCCCTTTCCGAATAAGGGTGACACCAAGTTCCACACTATCTTGCCAGCGCTCCCTATGTAATCCGGGCAGTTGACCGACTCAATCTGACTATCTTTTCCCTCATAAACCGTAAAGTTCACTACATAGCCTGTTGCCCTGTCACAGAACTTGTAGAGCTTGACCCCGTATCTGGCACGCTTGCTGGGAAGGTACTGCTTGAAAGACAAGCGGCCAGAAAATTTAATCAGGGACTCATCAACGCAGACAACTTGATCGGGAATAAACAAGGCTGCAAAACGTTCGTTGAAGTGGTTTATGAGGGGCCGAATTTTATAGAGCCGGTCGTATTCAGGGTCCCCACGTGGACGACAAAGTTCATTGTCGTTGAAGTGCATGAACCGCAAAATCTGCTCGTATCGTGCCCTGGACATGGAGGCAGAGAACACGGGCATGTGGTCAATTGGGTGCGTGGACCAATAAGCACGCAATGACGGAAATTTATGTGTGCCCATGTTGAGGGAAAGGCCCAGAAAGGTCTTAAATTCGGAAACCGTAATTGGTTTCCAATTTCTGGCAATTTTAGGCAACTGGGGGTTAGCGGCGATAAATTGACCAGCATATAAATTACTCTGGTCCACAATAGATCTATAGAGATCTTCCGTGAAAAACAGCGAATAAAAATCAATTGGAATAAAATCAGCTGTTTCCACCTGAATACCGGGTTGGGCAGTGAATGGGGGAAGTACGGGTTCTGCAGAAGTGGTGGGGACCCAATCAGGATAGGCGAATTCTGCAGGAAGGGCAGTATGGGCACGACGGGCCTGCCTTTGTCTTCTTGGTGGCAGCGGGACACTACTTGTGCTTGCCACCTCGCCAGCTTGAACTGCACTTATGGGACTCGCCACGTCACCAAGCGTTACTGCAGTGCTGGATGTACGTCATGGCTGTACTGGGCCGCTGGTGCTTGCCAGTTCACCAGAAGGAATAGCGGCGCTAGTACTACTCTGCTCCATGATACGAGAGACCTGCGGTTCTTGCTCCTCAACAACCTCAGAAGATCGGGATCGGGTACACCTGACCTTAGCAGGGACCTCAACTTCGTCGTCAGAGCTATCTGACGTGGGGCCGCTGACGTCACTGTCTTCTACGGGAAGATATTCTGAGCCTGAATCTGACAGATACGTGACCTCCTCTTCACTATCTGTCATGCTCAGAATCTCGTAGGCCTCTTTACTAGTGTACCTTCGTCTTGCCATTTTGGGCTCTAAATTTAGGGGTACACTAGTAAGATTCACAGGAAAAAAAGCACCTGACTGTCGTCAGCAAATATATCAAACGCTACAAAAAAACTGTTAGCGATCGCAGGGATCAGGCCTGTCTCTGCGAACGCTGCAGTTATGTGTGTTGTGTTTGGTAAGTGACAGTGATCGATCGATACTGCACTTGGGTGGGGTGGGCTGGGCTGGGCTGGGTGGAGGGGCTAAACGCAGGCGCTAGCAGGTATCTGGGCTGATCCCGCTAACACTGCGTTTTTGGGAACCCTAAACCGCTGGGGATGCTAGTATAGATCTGATCAGATACTATACCACTAAGGGGGGTGTATGCTTTGCGCGTGGGTGTTAGCGTTACTGGCACTAACCTAACACTGCCTGGGGCGACGCAGACCCTCTCTGGCGCTAAAACCTAATTGATCTCACCCGCCGGGCGATCAGGGGGGTTAAACCTTTATTGGGTTATATACGGCGGGTGCCCTGATGCTATAAAAAGCAAACTAATCAACCAGCGTCACCCGTAACCTTTATATGGTGATCACTGGTGAAAGGGTTAACTAGGGGCAATCAGGGGGTTAAAACCTTTATTAGGTTAAATATGGGGGTACCTGACACTATATAAAAACCTGACGGGTAACCTAAATAACTAAATAACTTACTGGCTAACCAGTGACACTAGTGACGCTTATACGGCGATCACTGGTGAAAGGGTTAACTCTAGGGGCAATCAGGGGGTTAAAATAATATATGGGGGTACCTGACACTAATAAAAACCTGTGGCGAACCTAAAAAAAAATAACTGCCTATCTAAAACACCAGCGACACGAATACAGCGATCGGAAAAACAATCGCTTAGTGACGCTGAAGTTAGGGGGTGAAAGGGTTACCTGGGGGGTGATCAAGGGGTTAAACCTTTATTAGGGGGGGGGGTTAGGGGGCTACCCTGGACCTAAAGGGGCCTAATCCTAACTGCCCTGCAACTTTTTACAATCACAGATGACACTAAATGCAGTGATCAGTAAAATAAATGATCACTGCAATCAGTGACACTGTGATTGGGGGCTTTGGGGTGACCTGGGGGGTGATCTGGGGGTGACTGGGGGGTGATTTGTGTGCCTATGTGTACCTACGTGTCAGTGGACTGTTGGTGCACTAACCTGCTTCTTCTCATCTCGGCGCCGGGAACGAAAAGACCGCGGCGAGGGAGATGACATCACTTCCTCCAGCCTGTGTTTACATTTCAGGCAGGAGGAAGCAATTTCATTCGCCGGGAGCGATCGCGAGGGGGGGGGGCGGAATCGAGCGGCCGCCCCCTCATGCCTGATCGCTCCTGAACACTTAACGGCCGCTCACTGCAGTGAAGGGGGGTCCGGATGGACCCCCCAACTGCACAAAGGCGATCACGTAGATCTACGTGATTCTGCCTGTCGGTGCCATTCTGCCAACGTAAATCGGCGGTGGGCGGTCGTTAAGTGGTTAAATGGCTAAACATGAGATCAGGGAATGTTGGGTCCCAGTAATGGCTTGAAACTGAATCAGAGAGGGGCACGACCCTTTTCTTGCTATGACAGCATCTTGTGCAGTCTGTTTGTTGGCATGACTTATTAAAATGAAGCACAGGTACTCTTTAAATGCAATGTTCCTGTGAAGCGTGCCTTGAGCCGCTCCTGGCAATCTTGGTAAACCCAATAAATTGCCCACTCCCAAAAAAAAAAAAAGCTGCGATCATTCCTGTCCCTTCCCAGCAATCATAAAATCGCCATGACTGACAGCAATTACGCCTCCTCTACGCAATTAACCGGCATCCTGGCGTTCGCCCTATACTGTTTACGAGGCAGCGTCCTGGTTGGCAGGAGCGACTTTGTTTTCTGTTTGATTTATTCCTTGGCATTTCTCCGGTAAGAATAATATCGTAAGCAACGGAGGCGAACCATGGCAAGCGTAGCGTGTAATCTCTTTGTGAGCCGTCCCTGTTGCTTGCGTGTCTGGGGCGATTTCCTCCTCGATGCAAATGGAGCAGAAGAAAGAGACAATTCACTGGAATATAATCCTGGTGACAGCTCAGCCTTAGTCAGGCGTGGATGCCAGAGAGCTGGCACGGCGCCCGCCTCATGTCATTATGGGAAAGGGCGTGCTCGATGCCTGTGGGCAAGGCTGGTATAGACATACCTGCGCTATAAATTTGCCATTGCCGTCCTGGGATTTTTTTTTTCTTAGGAATATCAAGGTGGTTTTTCGACTCGCACAGGTCACGCATCAAATGCTGGTAAAATTAAAGCTGAACTCTGGGCACAAAAACTGTAAAGCCCTGTACACACGAACGGCTTTACCAATGAAAACAGTCCAATGGACTTTTTTCATCGGACAAACCGATCATGGATGGGACCCATCAGTCTTTTTTCCATCGGTTTTAAAAAATAGAACATAAATTTTTACGATGGATCAAAAACCGATAGCAAATTCCGATCGTCTATGGGCAAGTCCATCGGATAAAAAACCCACGCATGCTCAGAATCAAGTCGACGCATGCTCAGAAGCATTAAACTTAATTTTTCTCGGCTCATCGGAGTGTTTTACGTCACCGCGTTTGGAACGGTCGGTTTTTTGACTGATGGTGTGTAGGCAAGACTGATGGAAGTCAGCTTCATCGGATTTCCGATGGAAAAAAACCATCGGATTAGAATCCATAGGATATCCGATCGTGTGTACGAGGCTTAATTTTTTCTTAATAGACTCAGAAGATATACATCAACGTTGTGTGCAGCAAATGCCTTCACAATGCAAGATGTTACCTTGTAAAAGTAGCAGTGACATCATCACTGTGCTGTACAGCAGGCTCCACCCACTACAGAAAACTACGGGAGGGGGCGGAGACAAGACCAGTCACTCTGTGCAAGGAGAGAGATCAGCGGTGAGCGGTCTTTATTACAGGAAGTCTCACACTGGATTACTGCACAGATCTGGAAGAAATACACAAAGCACACCGAGATTCAAGAAGAATACACATGAGGAATAGATTCAGAAAATATTGGCTTATTCCGGAGTTCACCTTGCCGACCGCATAACTTAGCAGAGCGGCTACCTAGTACATGATCAGGCACTTCCGGGTAGGGAAGTTTAGATCCCTGATATTTCACCAAAGCCGCCCAATGGTGTTCCTAAAAAAATATGTAAAAAATAATAAAACATTTAATTGTAAAGAAATAAAACAAAGTAAAATGATTAAAAAATGAATACATAAATAAAACAAAAATAAAAAACGACTGAGACCAGTGGCAGAACTACCAGTCACGCTTGTGACTGGGCTCTGGTGTTCTGCCACTGTGGGGAGACCCCAAGACAGCAGGAAGGTGAACTGCTGCGGGGCCATAAAAAAAGGTCCCACGATGGGAGTAACGGGCCCCAGGATCAGTGGGATGGGCCCTGGTCAGTGGCCAGGAGGCCCTTCATGTTTTCTTTCACTGGGGCCCTGAGGGTTTTAGTTACACCTCTGGGTGACAGGTTCTCTTTAATAAGACATCTGGGGTCTAAAAGGCCCCGGATGTCTCACCTCTGCTCCACTGAATCGAATGCAGTGCAGATCGAATTGCATTCGATTCTTCTCATCCAGTATGGCTGGGAAAAGTGAATTGGGGACCCAGAAGTGACATTTTGCGCGTCGCTTCTGGGTCACCAACAAGAAGGGGAGGAGAGAGGACGCCCGGTGACACCTGCCATGCCAGTCCTGGGCCCACAGATGGGCAAGCGGAGCTCAAGATACATGCAGAGGGCAGGCCAACTGTTATCTAAAAAAAAAAATCAATGCAAGCAATACACTCCCCTTAAAGGGATCCATAGGCCGGCAATGGAGGCTCGCTGCAATGGCTTATCGAAGATTCCACAATCTATTAAAAGAAAGGAGAAGTTTCACTGTTGAGGTTGAATGCCAGTAAGTGAAAGAGATTGATTTCCTGGCCATAAGTGACCAGCGCTCCTTTATCTGCGACGCTGCGGTCAGCCAAGAGTCCCTGGTGGGTTATAAATGAGGTCAGCGGAGATTTGATGTAGATTTCCGTTTGAGTGGAGTTGCCCTTTAAGCAAAACACCAACACTTCTGAGCAAACCGGGATCCGGGATCCACTAAATGCCAAGTTCCACCAATGCATCCCAAGAGCTCTGCTACCTGGGATGAGGAGGGGTGGGGTCCTTAATGCAAATGACAACTTTGATGACGGTTAGTATTTAGGTCCCTCCCTCTTCCCCCATATCCCACAATGCAACACACTCTTCTCGGTAGATCGTTGGGGCATCTGCTTTGCATTATGGGACACTGAGACGCCATAAAACTCGCCATAACTGTGTTCTTTTTTTTTTTTTTTTTTGGTGGGCAGTTGCTACTGCACTGTGTCCAACTCCAGTCCAGTGACTTTGCCTAGGCTCAGATGATGTTATCAGTCTGCTGCAAGCAGCCAAAGCATTTTCTCAGTCTTCTTCCCCCCCCCAGTGATCAGACTGCAACTTTGTAGCAAATCACAAGGGGAGAGGCTGCAGCAGCTGCAGCTGTGTCAGACATTTGTGACATTGTGACTTTGATCAGGCGGTGATCAGACAGCAACCTTGTAACTTTGTAGCAAGTCACAAGGTGAGAGGCTGTAACAGGGGCTGATATTTGTGAACGCAGCCAAGAACTGTGTAGTGGTGGCTGGTGCTGTATATTTGGGGGGGGGGCAGCAAACAAGACAACCGTCGCCACCCAAATACCCCCCCCCCGGTCGGTCCATCGATCGCTCGCTCGTCCACCAGCCCCACACTTACCCCATTTAGCAGCATTGGCTCCTTCCTGTGTCTCCTCCTCCTCGGCAGTGGCTTCCTACTTGGCGGCCTCACCCTGCGTCCCTGGCGGCTTCCCTCCTCCTTCCCTCGGTGGCCAAAACGATCGTTTCTCCTCTCGGCCAATCGGGTCTTAAGACCTGCTTCCTGATTGGCTGGAAGGAGAATTAGGAAGACAATAGTGAATATTAATTTGCTATTGTCACAAAACTGGGTAGGCTTAGGGTGCAGTGCTCTGCGCCCCAACCTACCCCTTTTTTAAGCCAGTTAGAGCCTCAGGTTCTAATCATGTGCTTAAAAAAAACAAAAAAACATTGAAATCCATGCATCCGGTGCCCTGCATAGATTAGGGGGGCGGCGCCCGTAATGGACAGGCCACCACTGTGCACAGGCAACAGGATTTAAATGATTTTGTAATCACTGAGCCAGCTTCTCAGTCCAGGAAGTAGATGGTGACTCTGGATGATGTCTGAACAAAAATGGTGCTGTCTTTCTGGATAAAGATAAAGGCATTGTCAGGGACAGTACTGTGATCTATGTGAGAAGTAATAAATATCTGGAAGTGTTACGCTGACACATTGCTTATCAGACTGTCTGCCACATGAAAAAATACATCTGATGACAGGTCCACTTTAAAAAAAAAGAAAGAACTTTAGGTCAGAATTCTAAAAACTCAGAGGTAGCTGATCAGGTATGTTGGACCATGAATTGTTGCGTTTTACGTGTGACGTGGATGTTTGCACAGATGTGTGAATGGTCGTTTCATGTTACCAGGACGGTGAAGAATTCTCGTTAACTTCTCCCACAATGACACCTAACGGCACCACAGAAACCGTTAAAGCAGGCTGTGAAATGTATACTGCGAGCTGCGGCCACAGCCGATTTATGAATGCAGCGGGAGAGCTAAAGAAGAGTTACAGGCCAGGGGACTGACTTAACGGGGTTATTATAGCGTGATGCATTGTATACAGAGGGGAAACGCAGAATGGGCTCCAGCCAAACCTACCACCATTCCCGCCAACAAAGAATTCTATTTCATATCATAATGTCAACTTTTTGCTCCTATATGGTCCACTGGCTTGGCATATTAGGCTCCTCAAGGTCAGAACGGGGCCCGGCAAATTCTTCCAAAAATCTGAGAATGTATTTATTGTATTTAAAATGTATTAGAAAGGGAGTAGTTAGTCTAATATAAAAGAAACTGCCATTTGAATGGGCACAATGAGAAAAAATGAACACAAAAGATAGAATGAAAGCAAAAATTGGAATAGTCGCCAATGGCCCTCAATTCACTGGTGTCAGTGGGATGGTGGCCTTCATGGGAGAATGGCTTTCCAAAAAATTGCAGTCAGTAGGACTGAGGTCCACAGGGAAAAATAGCCCCTAAAATCATTGTTGTCAGATGGATGGTGGCCTTCATGGAAAAATAGCTCCCAAATCATTGTTGTCAGTTGGATGATGACCTTCATGTAAGAATAGCTCCCAAATCATAGTTGTCAGTTGGATGGTGGCCTTCATGTAAGAACAGCTCCCAAATCATAGTTGTCAGTTGGATGGTGGCCTTCATGTAAGAATAGCTCCCAAATTATTGTTGTCAGTTGGATGGTGGCCTTCATGGAAGAATAGCTCCCAAATCATTGTTGTCAGTTGGATGGTGGCCTTCATGGAAGAATAGCTCCCAAATCATTGTTGTCAGTTGGATGGTGGCCTTCATGGAAGAATAGCTCCCAAATTATTGTTGTCAGTTGGATGGTGGCCTTCATGGAAGAATAGCTCCCAAATCATTGTTGTCAGTTGGGTGGTGGCCTTCATGGAAGAATAGCTCCCAAATCATTGTTGTCAGTTGGATGGTGGCCTTCATGTAAGAATAGCTCCCAAATTATTGTTGTCAGTTGGATGGTGGCCTTCATGGAAGAATAGCTCCCAAATCATTGTTGTCAGTTGGGTGGTGGCCTTCATGGAAGAATAGCTCCCAAATCATAGTTGTTAGTTGGATGGTGGCCTTCATGGAAGAATAGCTCCTAAATCATTGGTGTCAGTGGAATGGTGGCCTTCATGGAAAAATAGCTCCCAATTCATTGGTATCCATGGGATGGTGGCATTCATGGAAGAATGGCTTCACAAATCATCACAGTCATTAGGACTGAGGTCCACAGGGGAGAATAGCCCCCAAATCATTGGTGTCAGTGGAATAGGGGCCACCAGGGAAGAAGAGCTCCCCAAATCATCGGTATTAGTGGAACTGTGACCCTCAGGAGAGAATTACCCCCAAATTTTTGGTGTCAGTGGGTTAGGGACCACCAGTAAAGAATAGCTCCCCAAATGATTGATGTTGTGCATAGTGACCTTTGGGGCAAAATAGCTTCTAAATCATTGGTTTCAGTGGACAGTGATCCTCAAGGGAGACTAGCCCCAAATTATTGGTGTCCGTGGGATTGTGACCCTCAGGAGAGAATAGCCCTCAAATCAATAGTGTCAGTGGACAGTGATCCTCAAGGGAGACTAGCCCCAAATAATTGGTGTCAGTGGGATAGTGGCCCCCAGGAAAGAATAGCTCCTCAAATCATTGGGATCAGAGAGGCCGTGTTAATTTTGTAGGCTAAAATATTTTCGTCTAGCCCCAAATTATTGGTGTCCGTGGGATTGTGACCCTCAGGAGAGAATAGCCCCCAAATCATTAGTGTCAGTGGACAGTGATCCTCAAGGGAGACTAGCCCCAAATCATTGGTGTCAGTGTGATTGTGACCCTCAGGAGAGAATAGCGCCCAAATCAATGGTGCCAGTGGACAGTGATCCTCAAGGGACACTAGCCCCAGATCATTGGTGTCAGTGGGACAGTGGTGCCCAGGAAAGAATAGCTCCTCAAATCATTGGTATTAGAGAGGCCGTGTTAATTTCATAGACTAAAATATTTTCGTCTAGCCCCAAATTATTGGTGTCTATGGGATTGTGACCCTCGGGAGAGAATAGCCCCCAAATCATTGGTGTCAGTGGACAGTGATCCTCAAGGGAGACTAGACCCAAATGATTGGTGTCAGTGGGATTGTGACCCTCAGCAGAAAATAGCCCCCAAATTAATGGTGCCAGTGGACAGTGATCCTCAAGGGACACTAGCCCCAAATCATTGGTCTCAGTGTGATTCTGACCCTCAGGAGAGAATAGCACCCAAATCAATGGTGCCAGTGGACAGTGATCCTCAAGGGACACTAGCCCCAGATCATTGGTGTCAGTGGGACAGTGGCGCCCAGGAAAGAATAGCTCCTCAAATCATTGGTATCAGAGAGGCAGTGTTAAATTCGTTGACTAAAATATTTTCGTAGACAAAATAACACTATTTTAGTCAGCTAAAATACGACTAAAACTTAAATGACATTTTAGTCAAAAGACTATGACTAAAGCTAAATCGAAATTTGATGTAAAAATGAACACTGATCAGAGGGATAGTGTGTGACTCGTGGTATTATATAGACTGTGGTAGTATATAGATTGTATAATGTCCAGCATGGCAATTGGCAATTTTTGTTTTTGTTTTTTTCTCCTGTGCAGCAGATTGGCAGAATGAGGACAGGCAGGTAAGTGATACTGACACATTAAGCCCCATCAATTGGCACTTTGTGGAGTTGCCTCTTTAACTCTCTAATTAGGCATTGTGTAACGCTCCAGGGATGTTTGGACGGAGGCTTACACTAATATCCTGCTAGCTTTCTGATGAATCAACTTTGGATTAAACGCCCCATAAATTCAGCTATGTGTGCAGCTTATCCCTCTACACAGTTCCTTGAAAATCTACAAAGTCTCATTATTAGAACTTGAACGATCGGCTAAAGGAAAGTCCATGCTAGCCATTACTGCAGTGCACCCAAAACTGAGATTTCAGTGTTTGGTGGATTTCGTACAGTAATAAAGAGAAGTATGGACTTAAAAAAAACAAACATTTATTTTCACCTAGGTGGGTTCAGCATCAATCCGATGCTGCATCTGTCCCCCACTGCCTCTGCACTGAGAGCCGAGTGATCAAACACTGCCAATTGCTCAGTTCTCCCCCTCCGCTCTCTGCTGAGAGCCTGAGCCAGCACTTACCGCAGCTCTCCACAGCCCAGCGCTTAAGTGAGCGCTGGAGGGGCAGTGCAGAGAGCTGATGACTGACAGACACTGCTCTCCCCTCCAGCACTCACTGGGCTGCGGGGGGCGGAAGGTGCTGGCTCAGCCTCTCAGCGGATCGCTGAGAGGCAGAGCCAGCTGCCAGTCCAGGCATCTAGGTGAATTCCAACCATATCGTCAGGATCTTTTTAGAGCCTGTACCGGCTTTGTTAAATGTGCTGGTGGCTGAAAACAGGTCACAGGAGTGCAGGACTAAGTGCACTCCAATGACCTACAAGAGAAGTGTGGCCAAAATAGCTTTGGCAGCTTCCTGCATCTTTCAGGATTTTTTTTATTGAGATCCCTGAGCTGAGTTCCTTGGTCTCTACACCTGCTGTGCACATTATGAGAAGTTCCCATCATCTCTTAGCTGAGTTTCTGGATCTGTACACCTGCTGTGCACATTATGGGGGGTTCCCACCATCCCTGTGCTGAGTTCCCTGGTCGGAACACCTGCTGTGCCCATTATGAGGGGCTCCCACCATCCCTGAGCTGAGTTCCTGGGTCTGTACACCTGCTGTGCCCATTATGAGGGGTTCCCACCATCCCTGTGCTGAGTTCCTGGGTCTGTACACCTGCTGTGCTCATTATGAGAGGTTCCCACCATCCCTGTGCTGAGTTCCTGGGTCTGTACACCTGCTGTGCTCATTATGAGGGGTTCCCACAATCCCTGTGCTGAGTTTATGGATCTGTACACCTGCTCTCCCAATTTTGAGGGATTTTCACCATCCCTGTGCTATGTTCCTGGGTCTGTACACCTGATGTACCCATTATGAGAGGTTCCCACCATCCATGTGCTGAGTCCCCAGGTCTGTACACTTGCTGTACCCATTATGAGAAGTTCCCACCATCCCTGAGCTGAGTTCCTGGCTCTGTACACCTGCTGTGCCCATTAGGAGGGGCTCCCACCATCCCTGAGCTTAGTTCCTGGGTGTATACACCTGCTGTGCCAATTCTGAGGGATTCCCACCACCACTGTGCTGAGTTTATGGATCTGTACACCTGTTCTCCTAATTCTGAGGGATTTCCACCATCCCTGTGCTATGTTCCTGGGTCTGTATACCTGCTGTACCCATTATGAGGGGTTCCCACCATCCCTGTGCTGAGTTCCCAGGTTTGTACACCTGCTGTGCCCATTATGAGAGGTTCCCACCATCCCTGTGCTGAGTTCCTAGGTTTGTACACCTGCTGTGCCCAATTATGAGAGGTTCCCACCATCCCTGTGCTGAGTTCCCAGGTTTGTACACCTGCTGTGCCCATTATGAGAGGTTCCCACCATCCCTGTGCTGAGTTCCCAGGTCTGTACACCTGCCGTGTCCATTATGTTGGGCTCCCACCATCTTTGCTCTCACCATCTCCCCTTTTATCGTTAAAAAGCCATCTCAATGATTTTTCCTAGGCTGAGATAATGCCATCAGTCTGCTGCAGGCAGAAGGAGGCATTCCCTCAGTCTCCTCTCCCCCCAGTATTCAAACTGTACATTGTAACTTTGTAGAAAGTCACAAGGTGACATTTGTGAACACAGCCAAGAACGGCACAGGCACCAGTATTTACATAATAGTGTCATCTCTGAGCCGGCATCTCAGTTCAGGAAGAAGATGATGACCCTGGACGATGCCTGAACAAAGATGGTGCCATCAGATGAAGGCTTTGTCTCTGTGAGAGAAAAGGAATAATAGATCCTGTACCTGGAAGTGTTACAATGACACATTACTTGTCATGCATGCAGTGAACATGAATCATATGATGATAGGTCCGTTTTAAGTGAAAACCTGTTTGTCGCTTGTGTTATGGCAGAGTTACATAACCAGATGAGCCCGGCGGCCCAGCACATCCCCAGGTAGTGATGGACAGTCAGCGACCACAGATTACAGGGCAGCTCCTTTGATTTGGAGTCAGATCTGACCACAGGATATGTGTACATTCACCGGAGGCCTGATAAGTAGCCCCGGCTTCCTCTTTTTGTGAAATCACCATGGAGCAGGACCCCTCTCCGTGCCGCCTGCCACCCCTCGGCCTCGGCACCAGTGGTTAGAAGAGGTTTGTCCCGGACTTTTCTGGTGAAGGATGTAAACATTAGAGGCTCTGACCACAGATCAGTTATATGTCATAACAGGAAAGATGAGACTGTAGATATTTCCTCAGCAGAACCTTCCGACCACGGGTGGCTTCAACCTACCGCCAGCCCTTCACATGTAACTGACAAAATCCTTATCTTCGGGTCTTGGAAAACCAGAGCCCACAGCTGTTCCCGGCTGTTTGGACTTTTCCAGTGGTGGCTCTTTAGGGCATCTCCATCTAAAACAGAAAATCCAGCTTTGGATGGAACCTAAAAGACAAATTCCAGCCAAAACTTTTTTGCGCCCTTAAAGAGAACTGATCATTCATTTCAACAACAATCTCCCTATAAGATTTTAAGTGTGTTGAATATGAAATATATACAGTAAATATATAGTATATACAGTAGAGCTCCACGATTCTGGCTAAAATGAGAATCACAATTTTTTTGCTTAGAATAAAGATCACGATTCCCGCGTAACATGATCTTTCACATTATACAAAAAAAATCGGGCTAACTTTACAACTTTTTGCAAATACAGCGTGACTTAAAATATTGCAACAACCGCCATTTTATTCTCTAGGGTCTCTGCTTATATATATATATATATATATATAAAAATATATAATGTTTAGGGGGTTCTAAGTAATTTCCTAGAAAAAAATACTGATTTTAACTTGTAAGCAACAAGTGTCAGAAAAAGGCTTACCCTTTAAGTGGTTAAACTGCCCTCATTTACAGACCAAAGTTCATCCCTTTGAGCTAAAAGAACTAAATGTTACAATTATCTCTGCCTGAGCGATGTTGTGATAAACTTGGAAGGCTGCCTGTTTTGTTTTTTTGTTTGTTTTTTTACAGCTGTCAGCAGTGAGCAGAGAACTGAACTGAATCGAGGAAATGCTGTATTAAGATCGTGAGGGGGGTTTAATCACAATCTCGATTCTTTAACGATTAATCATGCAGCTCTAATATACAGTATATATTAAAAAAGTATATTGCCAATATATATATATTTATAATATATAAATATATTGTATATTAAATATATAAATATAAAATAATAATATTTTTTCAATTTCAGTAATTTTTACATTTCTGCTATGGATCTGTGTATTCACCAATACCATAAGACAAAGTGATACATATACGTTTTTTTTTTTTTTTTTGCTTTTTTGTTGTAAAATCTTGCAAATAAATTATCTGTTTTCAGAAATTTAGGCCAAATTGTATTCTGCTACATTTATTTTTAATAAATAACCAAAATCAGTGTACATTTGAAAATTGATCAATCCTTGATTCCATTTTTGAAGCCCTAAAATGCCAGGACAGTACAATATCCCCAAAATGACCCCCTTTTGGAAAGTAGACAGTCCAAGTTATTTTGTAAGAGGCATTGTGAGATATTTCTCTCACACAGCATAGACATACATACAATTACACCAAAAAAAAAACATTCTGCTACTCCTCCCGAGTATAGGGATACCACATTTGTGAAACTTTTTCACAGCCTAGCCACAATCCAAGGAGCACCTTCAGTCGTTCTAGAGGCATACATTACACATCTAATTTCCTGACTACCTATCAAATTTTTTGGAGGCCCTGAAGCACCAGGACAGCGGAGACACACACAAAATTACCAAATTTTGGAAAGCAAATACCCCAAGGTATTTTCTAGGAGGCTTAATGAGTCTTTTCAAAATGCCATTGTTTTGCCATACATTTTTAAAAAAATTCGGAAAGAAAATGAAAATGTTTTTTTTCCCCACAAAGTTGCCAATTAACCACCTGCTGACCGCCGCACGCCAATGTACGTCAACAGAATGGCACGGGCAGGCACATTGGCGTACAGGTACGTCCCCTTAAATTTGCCGCCCAGCGGGCGCGCGCCCGCCATGTGCCTCGCGTGTGCGGCCGCGGGTCCCGGAAACTCGATGTTCCCGGGCGGCCCGCGATTGTGGTCGGCAAGGGCAGAACAGGGGAATGCCTTTGTAAACAAGGCATTCCCCTATTCTGCCTAGTGACACTGTCACTGATGACCGTTCCCCGTGATCGGGAACGGTCATCAGTGACGTGTCACGTGTAGCTACGCCCCCTAACAGTAAGAATCACACCCTAGCACTGACTTAACCCCTGCAGCGCCACCTAGTGGTTAACCCCTTCACTGCCAGTGTCATTTTTACAGTAATCAGTGCATATTTATAGCACTGATCGCTGTAAAAATGACAATGGTCCCAAAATGGTGTCAGAAGTGTCCGATGTGTCCACCATAATGTCACAGTCATGATAAAAATCGCTGATCGCTGCCATAACTAGTAAAAAAAAAATATTAATATAAATGCCATAAAACAGTCCCCTATTTTGTATAAGCTATAACTTTTGCGCAAACCAATCAATAAACGATTATTGCGATTTTTTTTTACCAAAAATATGTAGAGGAATACATATCGGACTAAACTGTGGAAAAAAATATGTTTTTTTATATATTTTTTTGGGGATATTTATTATAGCAAAAAGTAAAAAATATTGAATTTTTTTTTAAAATTTTCGCTCTATTTTTGTTTATAGCGAAAAAAATAAAAACTGCAGAGGTGATCAAATACCACCAAAATAAAGCTCTATTTGTGAAAAAAAAAGGACATCAATTTTGTTTGGGAGGCACATCGCACGACCGCGCAATTGTCAGTTAAAGCGACGCAGTGCCAAATCGCAAAAAGTGGCCTGGTCTTTGACCACCAAAATGGTCCGGGGCTGAAGCGGTTAACAAAATATTTCTAACACCCATCATAGACATACTTAGAATTAGACCACAAAACACATTCTACTTCTTCTCCTGAGTATGGAGATAGCACATGTGTGAGACTTTTTTTTCCAGCCACATAGTGAGACCCCAAATCCAAGGAGCACATGTGTGAGACTTTTTTTACAGCCACATAGTGAGACCCAAAATCCAAGGAGCACCTTCAGGCATTCTAGGGGCATAATATGTGAAAATTTGGGGGAACGAAAGTTAATAAGTGGCCTAATTTTTGTAAAGCTTTGTAAAGGGAGGGCCAAGGGAATTGTCACTAAAATAGAGAACTCTCATAATCATTGTGTAACTTGTCCTGGACATAACAGAGGAATACATTGTCATATGGTGAATGGGGTGTGTAGACCTGAGGGATTGCACTTAATTTTTTTGTGATTCCCATTTTTAGTGCAAGGCCAAGAAAGATTTAAAATTCTTCAACTGTGATGGGCTTCCACTCAAATGAAGGAGCAAAAAACAAATTGGCATTATTGGCAATGTGCTGCTGGGCATACGGAATACATTGTTCCCCAATTGAAATGAATACATCTTCTGTAAAACAAAAAACAAAAACAAATAAGAAACTGAATTAGTGTAAAATTTTTGGTTTCTGCCTGAATGCCTGGTTTTGCTGTAAATAGGGGGGTGATAGGTGCTGCTGAATTAGAAGGTAGCCATATAGAATTTGAAAGTGCCTCTGAGAAACTAGTATGGGCCCTAATCCTTTGTGGTTGCTGTGACACCCCACTACTTGTACTTAGCCTTTTACCTGGGTGTACTGAGCTGCTGGTGCTCGCCTGCTGTTGTTCAGATCACCTGATTCTTGTTGTAGGGGTCCTTTCCTCCTCTGAGTAGGATACTGAACTGCTGCTCTTCTAGGTTTGCCACCTTTTCTTCAAGCCAAGCCCGAACACTTTAGCGGCACAGGGCACATTTTTCCCCCTGTAGTATACACTATAGAATTATAAAAGACCTGGGACACCTGGAACAGTGGGTGTGGCCAAACTGCTCTTGCTGACATCATCACCCCCACCCCCCCAGACAGCAGCCTGCAGCTCTCAGACGTTAACATTGTTTTGTGTAACTATCTCAGTTACTTGGGGAGCCACAGCTCAGTCTAAATAATGTGCCCGGGTTTCAGACAGACTGAAACCCGGACACATGATCCAAAACCCGGACTGTCTGGGTGAATCCTGGACAGGTGGCAACCCTATGCTCTCCACAGGTTCAGAATCTGAATCTGACAATGAGAACTCCTCTCCGCTACTCTCATCTGTCATAATAAGAATCTAAAAAGGCCTCCTCGCTTCTGTTCCTTTTTTTGGACATTGCGTTCAGGTTACACTGGCTCTGATGACACTGTACTGGTGTGACAGTGATCAGGAACATGGTTGCTGGTGTGCACTGGTCTGATACTGGTACAGATGTTATTGGCGGCAGTGGTGGCATAGTACTGATGTGACGGTGATCAGTTACCAGTATGATGGTGACTCTAGTATAGATATTTATGGCTACACTAGTGACACTGTGCTGGTGTGACGGTGGTCAGATACTGGTGTGATGGTGATCAGGTACTGGTGTGATGGTGATCAGGTACTGGGGTGATGGTGAGTGACACTGGTACAGCAGTTGCTGACAGTACTGGTGACACTGGGACAGATGTTGCTAGCATTCAGGGACAAAGTAGATTGCTAGCCATACCAGTGTAACGTTCACACACCAGTGCAGCCATCAGGGTACTGTAGATAGTGTATGCTGTTGTGAAAGGAAACAGAGCCTATGGCTGCAACATGTAGCCTTTGTTTACCTTTGTGATAACTGTGATTGGTCACAGCGATTGCATGATAAAGGGCCAATTTCATTAGCCCTGTACCCTGTTTTGTGATCTGCTGTGTGCAAGAAACACAGCAATCACAGGTTGCAATGCTGCGGGCACATACGAGCTGCTAGAGTGGGAGGAGGCAGAGGTACATCCTGACAGATCTATGGATAGTGGCCAGGTGGGAAGCAGTTTAAAAAAAAGTTACTGTAGATAATACAGCATACATTTAATGCTATAATTTGTTCCATTTTAAATGCCACTAAAATTACCACTCTAAAACAAAACATTGCATTATTTTTTATTTTATAAATTAAATAAAGTTGTTTTTTGTTTTTGAGTTTTGCATTTTTTATTAAGACACTGAAAAAATTACCCAAAAAAAATACATATAAAAGGAAAAAGTTAGCATTATTGGTTGAAAACAAAAAAAGAAATTAAAAAAGATCATTGAGAATATATTTAAAAAAAAGGGGGGGAGGGGAAAAAAAGGAAGGAACTAGAGCAGATTAGGGTGAACTAAGGATTTTTAAGAGGTAAAATAGGAACATATTTTATTTAAAAAAAATTAAAATAAAGTTTACTTTTTTTTACTTACTTTACTTTTTTTTTCCCATCAGAACAGGGTTAACATGTTAATTTGTATTTCTCTATCTCTCCTCTGATCAAAGTTTATAAACAATTTTAATTTGTATCTCTTTATCTCCTCTCTGATCAAAGTTTATAAACAATGTAACTTGGCATCTCTATACCTCCAGTCTAAACAATGTTTATAAAAACTGTCATTCTGTAACCGGAAGTTCCTATTCAAGGACTTTCATTACAGGATCACCAGAGATTTTTGTTAATGAAAGCTGTAGATTTAAAATATTTACACTATTATATTATATTATATTACATTTACAAATTACGTTTGAAATCGTATTAACATGTTAAAGTGTATGTAAGATTTTTGTGATTAGGGTTACATCTACTTTATTAGCTTTTATTCACATTTTTAGAACTCTTTACATTTTTCTCTTTTTTAATGTACACATTGTAGTGCACAATGATAGCAGCCACAGAGAGAGACCTTCTCCTAGTCATAGAGAGAGGCTGCAGCCACAAACAGACACACTGACAGCTACAGCCATAAAAGAGACACACTGACAGATACAGCCACAAAGAGACACACTGACAGCTACAGCCACAGAGAGACACACTGACAGCTACAGCCACAAAGAGACACACTGACAGCTACAGCCACAAAGAGACACACTGACAGCTACAGCCACAGAGAGACACACTGACAGCTACAGCCACAGAGAGACACACTGACAGCTACAGCCACAAAGAGACACACTGACAGATACAGCCACAGAGAGACACACTGACAGCTCCAGCCACAGAGAGACACACTGACAGCTCCAGCCACAGAGAGACACACTGACAGCTCCAGCCACAGAGAGACACACTGACAGCTCCAGCCACAGAGAGACACACTGACAGATACAGCCACAGAGAGACACACTGACAGCTACAGCCACAAAGAGACACACTGACAGCTACAGCCACAGAGAGACACACTAACAGCTACAGCCACAGAGAGACACACTAACAGCTACAGCCACAGAGAGAGACACTGACAGCTCCAGCCACAGAGAGACACACTGATAGCTCCAGCCACAGAGAGACACACTGATAGCTACAGCCACAGAGAGACACACCGACAGCTACAGCCACAGAGAGACACACCGACAGCTACAGCCACATAGAGACACGCTGATAGCTGCAGCCACAGAGAGACACACTGACAGCTACAGCCACAGAGAGAGACACTGATAGCTACAGCCACAGAGAGACACACTGACAGCTACAGCCACAGAGAGACACACTGATAGCTACAGCCACAGAGAGACACACCGACAGCTACAGCCACAGAGAGACACACCGACAGCTACAGCCACATAGAGACATGCTGATAGCTGCAGCCACAGAGAGACACACTGACAGCTACAGCCACAGAGAGAGACACTGATAGCTACAGCCACAGAGAGACACACTGATAGCTACAGCCACAGAGAGACACACTGACAGCTACAGCCACAGAGAGACACACCGACAGCTACAGCCACATAGAGACACGCTGATAGCTGCAGCCACAGAGAGACACACTGACAGCTACAGCCACAGAGAGAGACACTGATAGCTACAGCCACAGAGAGACACACTGATAGCTACAGCCACAGAGAGACACGCTGACAGCTGCAGCCACAGAGAGACACACTGACAGCTACAGCCACAGAGAGAGACACATTGATAGCTACAGCCACAGAGAGACACACTGATAGCTGCAGCCACAGAGGGACACACTGATAGCTAGAGCCACAGAGGGACACACTGACAGCTACAGCCACAGAGAGAGACACTGACAGCTCACGCCACAGAGAGATACACTGATAGCTGCAGCCACAGAGAAACACACTGACATTTGCAGCCACAGAGAGCCACAGTTACAGCTGCAGCCAAAAAAAAGAGAGGCATTGTGATAATTGCAGCCGTATGCCTCTAGCCATGTTGATTGGTTCCTAATCTCTAGTCTGAGACCAGGGTCAGTGACAGCCTGCTTTCAGGACTAGGAATGCACACAGGTGCATGCTCCTAACTAGGGATGAGCTTCGTGTTCGAGTCGAACATACGTTCGACTCGAACATCGGCTGTTCGATCGTTCGACGAAGATCGAACGATTTGGGCCGTTCGCGCCAAATTCGAGTGATGCGAACGGCCCACAATGCACTACGCCATCGCAGTGTCATCCAGGCGCTGTGATTGGCCAAGCATGCACTGTGACCCCGCATGCTTGGCCAATCACAGCGCCGGCAGCGAGGAGAGCAATGATTGGCCACAGGCAGGATGCCTGTGGCCAATTATTGCTGAGGGTGTTTAGTACACGCCCCACACTATAAAAGGCCGCCAGCACGGCGGCCTAGTGTAGTGTGTTCCGGAGCAGGGATAGAGCAGCATAGGCAGGGACAGTGACTGTTATTTCTTTCTTGCTTAACCTGGATTCCTTTAGTTTAGGGAAAGAGAAGGATAGGTAGGGAGAGTGTCAGTGTGTTTTGTGCTTGTGCTATAGTGTGCTTAAAAAAAACATTTATTCTAGGGACAGAAAACTGTAGGTAGGGACAGTGTCAGTTTCTTTCACTCTGCAAGTCCTTGTTTCCAGGGACCTGGAAGGACAGTGAGTGAATTGTCCTTGTGCTATATTGTGCTTAAAAAAACATTTATTCTAGGGACAGAAAACTGTAGGTAGGGAGAGTGTCAGTTTCTTTCACTCTGCAAGTCCTTGTTTCCAGGGACCTGTAAGGACAGTGAGTGAATTGTCCTTGTGCTATATTGTGCTTAAAAAAAACATTTATTCTAGGGACAGAAAACTGTAGGTAGGGAGAGTGTCAGTTTATTTCACTCTGCAAGTCCTTGTTTCCAGGGACCTGGAAGGACAGTGAGTGAATTCTCCTTGTGCTATATTGTGCTTAAAAAAAACATTTATTCTAGGGACAGAAAACTGTAGGTAGGGACAGTGTCAGTTTCTTTCACTCTGCAAGTCCTTGTTTCCAGGGACCTGTAAGGACAGTGAGTGAATTGTCCTTGTGCTATATTGTGATTAAAAAAAACATTTTTTCTAGGGACAGAAAACTGTAGGTAGGGAGAGTGTTTTTTTTCTTTCACTCTGCAAGTCCTTGTTTCCAGGGACCTGTAAGGACAGTGAGTGAATTGTCCTTGTGCTATATTGTGCTTAAAAAAAACATTTTTTCTAGGGACAGAAAACTGTAGGTAGGGAGAGTGTTTTTTTTCTTTCACTCTGCAAGTCCTTGTTTCCAGGGACCTGTAAGGACAGTGAGTGAATTGTCCTTGTGCTATATTGTGCTTAAAAAAAACATTTATTCTAGGGACAGAAAACTGTAGGTAGGGAGAGTGTCAGTTTATTTCACTCTGCAAGTCCTTGTTTCCAGGGACCTGGAAGGACAGTGAGTGAATTGTCCTTGTGCTATATTGTGATTAAAAAAAACATTTATTCTAGGGACAGAAAACTGTAGGTAGGGAGAGTGTCAGTTTATTTCACTCTGCAAGTCCTTGTTTCCAGGGACCTGTAAGGACAGTGAGTGAATTGTCCTTGTGCTATATTGTGATTAAAAAAAACATTTTTTCTAGGGACAGAAAACTGTAGGTAGGGAGAGTGTTTTTTTTCTTTCACTCTGCAAGTCCTTGTTTCCAGGGACCTGTAAGGACAGTGAGTGAATTGTCCTTGTGCTATATTGTGCTTAAAAAAAACATTTATTCTAGGGACAGAAAACTGTAGGTAGGGAGAGTGTCAGTTTATTTCACTCTGCAAGTCCTTGTTTCCAGGGACCTGGAAGGACAGTGAGTGAATTGTCCTTGTGTTATATTGTGATTAAAAAAAACATTTTTTCTAGGGACAGAAAACTGTAGGTAGGGAGAGTGTTTTTTTTCTTTCACTCTGCAAGTCCTTGTTTCCAGGGACCTGTAAGGACAGTGAGTGAATTGTCCTTGTGCTATATTGTGATTAAAAAAAACATTTTTTCTAGGGACAGAAAACTGTAGGTAGGGAGAGTGTTTTTTTTCTTTCACTCTGCAAGTCCTTGTTTCCAGGGACCTGTAAGGACAGTGAGTGAATTGTCCTTGTGCTATATTGTGCTTAAAAAAAACATTTATTCTAGGGACAGAAAACTGTAGGTAGGGAGAGTGTCAGTTTATTTCACTCTGCAAGTCCTTGTTTCCAGGGACCTGGAAGGACAGTGAGTGAATTGTCCTTGTGCTATATTGTGATTAAAAAAAACATTTTTTCTAGGGACAGAAAACTGTAGGTAGGGAGAGTGTTTTTTTTCTTTCACTCTGCAAGTCCTTGTTTCCAGGGACCTGGAAGGACAGTGAGTGAATTCTCCTTGTGCTATATTGTGCTTAAAAAAAACATTTATTCTAGGGACAGAAAACTGTAGGTAGGGAGAGTGTCAGTTTATTTCACTCTGCAAGTCCTTGTTTCCAGGGACCTGGAAGGACAGTGAGTGAATTGTCCTTGTGCTATATTGTGATTAAAAAAAACATTTTTTCTAGGGACAGAAAACTGTAGGTAGGGAGAGTGTTTTTTTTCTTTCACTCTGCAAGTCCTTGTTTCCAGGGACCTGTAAGGACAGTGAGTGAATTGTCCTTGTGCTATATTGTGATTAAAAAAAACATTTTTTCTAGGGACAGAAAACTGTAGGTAGGGAGAGTGTTTTTTTTCTTTCACTCTGCAAGTCCTTGTTTCCAGGGACCTGGAAGGACAGTGAGTGAATTCTCCTTGTGCTATATTGTGCTTAAAAAAAACATTTATTCTAGGGACAGAAAACTGTAGGTAGGGAGAGTGTCAGTTTATTTCACTCTGCAAGTCCTTGTTTCCAGGGACCTGGAAGGACAGTGAGTGAATTGTCCTTGTGCTATATTGTGATTAAAAAAAACATTTTTTCTAGGGACAGAAAACTGTAGGTAGGGAGAGTGTTTTTTTTCTTTCACTCTGCAAGTCCTTGTTTCCAGGGACCTGTAAGGACAGTGAGTGAATTGTCCTTGTGCTATATTGTGATTAAAAAAAACATTTTTTCTAGGGACAGAAAACTGTAGGTAGGGAGAGTGTTTTTTTTCTTTCACTCTGCAAGTCCTTGTTTCCAGGGACCTGTAAGGACAGTGAGTGAATTGTCCTTGTGCTATATTGTGATTAAAAAAAACATTTTTTCTAGGGACAGAAAACTGTAGGTAGGGAGAGTGTCAGTTTCTTTCACTGTGAAAGTCCTTGTTTCAAGGGACAGAGAAGGACACCTGAAGGTAGCCCTTATTGCTTTTTTCCCATCTCCCTGCAGGCCATCTATTAGAATGTCTGGAAGGCTAACAAGGAGAGGCAGACAGTCAGGAGGCAATAAAAGAGGGCAAGCAGGCTCTGTGTCTGGGGGCAACAGTGCTGGTCGTGGACGCGGTGCATTGTCATCAGCACATGGCCATGGGACACGCTTGTCCTTCTTTTCGGCAGCTGGACATGTTGAGCCACATCATGCCGAAGACTTGGTAGAGTGGATGACCAAGCCCTCCTCCTCCTCCTCATCCTCTCTCACCCAGGCTCAGGGTACTGGAAAAGCAGCTGCCAAAGCGTCGTCTTCCCTGGTATCAATGTCAGACAAATCATCAGTCACTCCTTCCCTAGACCCACCATGTCCTCCTCCTGAGGAGTCCCCCGAACTGTTTCAGCACAGTGTTGGGTACATGCTCCAGGAGGATGCCCAGCGTTTCGAAGGGTCTGATGATGAAACCCAGCTAGAGGAAGGCAGTAGCGTGAGAGCAGACAGAGGGGATGCTCAAGAAGGACACCAATCTGGCAGTCATGTTCCAGCAGCTGCAGCATACTGCCAGATTGGCTCCAGTGATGAGGAGGGAGGGGATGATGAGGTCACTGACTCCACGTGGGTGCCTAATAGGAGAGAGGAGGAGGAGGAGGATGAGGAGGAGGCACATCTCCAACGAGGCAGGATGCCCTTTGGTGGCCAGCGTAAGGGCAGTACACCGACGGAATCACACCGCAGAGCTCCGCCTGTGCAGGGCGCTGCCTCTGCCCGTCATTCAAAAAGTTCTTTGGTGTGGGCCTTTTTTGAGGCTAGTGCATCAGATCGCACAGCTGCTGTTTGCAACATATGTCTCAAGCGTATATCGCGTGGCCAAAACATCAGCCGCTTGGGTACCACATGCCTGACCAGACATATGTTGACCTGCCATGCAGCTCGTTGGCAAGCCTACCTCAAAGACCCACACCAAAGAACAAAGCGGACCTCTCCTTGCACCGCATCAGCTGGGATCTCCAACCCCACTATAACTTCAGTCCTCTCTGAAACATGCACTGAGAGGAATGAAGGTGTAGAATTAGGTGTGTCACAGCCAAGTACTTGCGCCCACTCTGCTAGCAGTACACCGACGTCCGATTCTAGCAGGCAAATTTCCCTGCCCCAGCTGCTGGACCGTCGAAAGAAGTTCACTCCCAGCCATCCACATGCCCAGCGGTTGAATGCTAGCTTGGCTAAATTGCTAGCGCTTCAACTGCTGCCTTTTCAGTTGGTAGACTCGGCCCCCTTCCGTGAGTTTGTGCAATGTGCAGTTCCTCAGTGGCAGGTTCCCAAACGCCACTTTTTCTCACGGAAGGCTATTCCGGCTCTCTACCGGCATGTGGAAGGCAATGTCTTGGCCTCGCTGGACAGGGCGGTCAGCGGTAAGGTGCATATTACCGCTGACTCATGGTCCAGCAGGCATGGACAGGGACGTTACCTTTCTTTCACGGCCCATTGGGTCACTCTTTTGGCAGCTGGGAAGGATTCAGGACAAGGTGCAGTAGTGTTGGAGGTTGTCCCACCGCCACGCCTCCAAAATGCTACTACTGGTTGTGACACACCTCTCTCCTCCACCCCCTCCTCTTCTTCTTCCTCCATGGCCTCTTCCTGTGGTTTGTCCTATGAACCAGCGGTGCTCCGTAGCCGTTCACGGGGCTACGCAAGTACGCAGGCAAAAAGATGCCATGCCGTGCTTGCGCTGGTGTGTTTGGGGGACAGAAGCCACACTGGGGCAGAGGTCCTGTCTGCTCTGCAGGGCCAGGCCGAGAGGTGGTTGACGCCACGCCAGCTTAAGCCAGGAATGGTGGTTTGCGACAATGGCACCAACCTCCTCTCCGCCCTCCGACAGGGACAACTGACCCATGTGCCCTGTGTGGCTCACGTCCTTAACCTGGTGGTGCAGCGCTTCTTGGGCAGGTACCCGGGCTTACAGGATGTCCTGAGGCAGGCCAGGAAAGTCTGTGTGCATTTCCGCAGATCTTATAATGCCAGTGCTCGCCTGGCTGAGCTGCAAAAGGAGTTGAACCTGCCCAAGAACCGCCTTATATGTGACATGCCCACCAGGTGGAACTCAACGTTGGCCATGCTGCAGCGGCTGCACACGCAGCAGAGGGCCATCAATGAGTACCTGTGCGACTACGGCACCAGGACAGGGTCAGGGGAGCTTGGTTTTTTTTCTCCACGCCAGTGGGGCATGATCAGGGATGCATGCACTGTCCTGGCACCATTTGAGGAGGCCACGAGGATGGTGAGCAGTGACAGTGCATGCATCAGTGACACTGTACCTCTTGTCCACCTGTTGGAGCACACGCTGCGTGGAATAATGGACAGGGCACTTGAGGCAGAACAGAGGCAGGAAGAGGAGGACTTCCTTGCCTCTCAAGGCCCCCTTTACCCAGACAGTGTTCCTTCTGTCCCACCCATCGCACAGGAAGAGGAGGAGGAGGAGGAGGAGGAGGAGGAGGAGGATTGTGTCAGCATGGAGGTGGAGGCTGGCACTCAGCATCATCAGCAGCAGTCTTTTAGGGATGATTTACAGTCCCAAGAAACCAGTGGACTTGTACGTGGCTGGGAGGAGGTGGCTGCGGATCATGTCGTCCTTAGTGACCCAGAGGACTCCGGAGCGAATGCCTCAGCAAACCTACGCTGCATGGCCTCCCTGATCCTGCAAAGTCTGCGGAAGGATCCTCGTATTCTTCGGATCAAGGAGAGGGACCATTACTGGCTGGCCACTCTCCTTGATCCACGGTACAAGGGTAAGGTTGCGGACCTTATGTTACCGTCGCAGAGGGAGCAGAGGATGAGACAACTCCGGGAGGCCTTGCAGAAAGGTCTGTGCAACGCGTTCCCAGAGACTGGGAGGTTGCAAACTCCTGGTCCTGGACAACGAGTTGCTGAGGCTTCGGCCAGTCAAAGAAGGAGCGGTGGGGAAGGTGGCCGTCTGACCGATGCGTTCAGACAATTCTTTAGTCCGCAGCCCCAAAGTATGATCGGTTCCAGCAACCATCGCCAGCGTCTGATAAACATGGTGCAGGAATATCTAGGGGCAAGGTCAGACTTGGACACCTTCCCCACCGAAAATCCTCTGGCTTACTGGGTCTTGAGGATGGATCACTGGCCAGAGCTTGCACAGTATGCAATTGAGCTACTGGCCTGTCCTGCATCCAGCGTTCTTTCGGAACGCACATTCAGTGCTGCTGGAGGATTTGTCACGGATCACAGGGTGCGCCTGTCCACCGACTCGGTTGATCGACTGACTTTCATCAAGATGAACCAGTCTTGGATCACCACCAGCTACCACACACCTGATGCTGATATAACAGACTAATTGATTTTAACATGTCACATCCCTTCAAGACTGATGCTGATGCTGAGTGCCTGTGCTGTTATGTTGACTGGCTATCCTCCTCCTCCGAGTCCTCAATGATACGATTGATGATGATAGCTTGTAAGATCATTTTTGTTTATGGGTGCCGCCACCAGTGCCTAACGCCCAATTTTTCAGCCCCTGTTTAACAGGGGCGTGTAATTACAATTTTTGAAGCAATACTTTGCAACAGGGCTCATTGGTGTGCTCCAAGTACAGTATCTGTGAGGAGTTGCAGTGTTGTGCCACCAGTGCCTAAGGCCCAATTTTTCAGCCCCTGTTTAACAGGGGCGTGTCATTACAATTTTTGAAGCAATACTTTGCAACAGGGCTCATTGCTGTGCTCCAAGTACAGTATCTGTGAGGGGTTGCAGTGTTGTGCCACCAGTGCCTAAGGCCCAATTTTTCAGCCCCTGTTCAACAGGGGCATGTAATTACAATTCTTGATCTAATAATTCACAGCAGGGCCCATTGCTGCACCCACCAAGAGTAACTGTCAGGGCTTACAGTGTTGTGGCACCAGCACCACCATCAAAGGCCCAATTTTTACTACCACTGTTCAACAATTATATGTAATTAAAATTCCTGATATAATAGTTGACAGCAGGGCGTTCCAGCACCAACCAAGAGTAACTGTGAGTGCTTACAGTGTTGTGCCAACACCAACAACTAAGGGGCCTATTTCTGCAGAGTATATACGGCAGGTCCCTACTTTCAAACATCCAACTTACAAACGACTCCTACTTGCAAACGCAAGAAGACAACAGGAAGTGAGAGGAAATCTACCACTAGGAAGGAAAATTCTCTCCTGTAAGAATAAATATGGGAGAAAGGTGTCTCCTCTGTACTGATGCTTTATCAGCAATCCTTGTTTCAAGAAAAACACCACATTTCAAAAACAGTTGTCATTGGGACGGAAAGTGAGGTGAAATGTTCTGAACAGGGGCACAGACAGCAAAACAAATGTTACAGGGGTGATAACCCTTACCTATGTTTTCCAAAAAGTTTAAAAATAGATTTTTGGTCTGGAGCTACACTTCAACAATGTACCTGTTCAAAATTACAAACAGACTCTACATAAGAACAAACCTACAGTCCCTGTCTTGTATGCACCGCCTGTATAGGGCTGTTCAGAGTATATAGGGCCTTTTTTATTTTATGTGCGGGGTTCCCCTTAATATCCATACAAGACCCAAAGGGGCTGGTAATGGGCTGGGGTAGGGGGGGGGGTCATGGGGTAGCTATGCCATTTTTCTTAAAGAATTTCATCCATATTACCGGGACCAGACATTACATTAAAGCCGCAAGCAGTTTTAAATGGCTTTTTTTTCCTTTAGAAGTGTCATTTTGTGCAGGGACAGTTCTAAACACGGGAAACACGTGGCACTTCACAGGCATACTTTAGACACCCCCCAGGTACGATATTTAAAGGAATATTTGACTTTTTTTTTTTCACTTTATGCATCATTAAAATGACTGCTCCCGAAAAACGACCGTTTTTAAAACTTCTTTTTGCATTGATACATGTCCCCTGGTGCAGAACCCGGGTTCCCAAACCCTTTTTAGGACAATAACATGCATAATAGTTGTTATAATTAGCACTTTAGAATTCGAACGTTCGCATCCATTGTATTTAATAGGGTTCTAATGTTCGTTCGAACTTTCGGTCCGTTCGCGGGTTCTGGTGCGAACCGAACCCGGGGGTGTTCGGCTCATCACTACTCCTAACTATGAAATGTAACATAGGCATGGGGCACTATGCCTGATAACATGAATCTGCAACTTGCGGTCTGGAAGTGGTTAAGCCAGATTGGTTATAGGTTAATGTATTTGCCACGTGATCAGATCTTAAACGGTACAAATTATTCTGCAATAATTACCGGTCTTTACCGGCATTGGCAGCTGTAACAGAAGACAGCTTGATGAATATTCCATATTCCACCCATAAACTGTCACTGAAATAAATCAAAGCAATTAAAGCGGAGCCAGCATGTATATATATATATATATATATATATATATATATATATATATATATATGTATATGTGTGTATGAACACACACACACAGTGCCTTAAAAAAGTATTCATACCCCTTGAAATTTTCCACATTTTGATACAACCAAAAATGTAAATGTATTTTATTGGGGTTTTATGTGATAGACCAACACAAAGTGGCACATAATTGTGAAGGGAAAGGAAAATGATAAATGGTTTTCAGTTATTTTTACAAATAAATATGTGAAAAGTGTGGGGTACATTTGTATGGCGCCCCCCTGAGTCAATACTTTGTAGAACCGCCTTTCTCTGCAATTACAGCTGCAAGTCTTTTTGGGGATGTTTCTACCAGCTTTGCACATCTAGAGAGGGACATTTCTGCCCATTCTTCTTTGCAAAATCCATTCTAACACATGAATATGCTTTGATCTAAACCATTCCATTGTAGCTCTGGCTGTATATTTAGGGTCGTTGTCCTGCTGGAAGGTGAACCTCCGCCCCAGTCTCACGTCTTTTGCAGACTCTAACAGGTTTTCTTCTAAGATTGTCCTGTATTTGGGTCCATCTATAAAATAGTGCTGGACGGATGAGAACCATCACAGATGTCTGTTCACTAAGGGTGCAAAACCTCTTCCCATTGGTACGTTAGTATTTGGCTTCTGAATTATGTTGCATTTACTGTGGGCGTTTCGCTGCACAGAATTTAAAGAGAAACTTTGCTTATATCCGTGAATATTATATTTCCCTTTGTTGATAATTTTTCAAGTATAAAGCCTCGTACACACGGTCGGACTTCAAACAAACTTTTCCGTGGATTTTTGTCCGAAGGGAGTTGGCAGGGCACACCCATAGCATACACACGGCAGGACTTTTCTGCAAACTTTCCCAACATCACGTGGTTTTTCTGCTCTTTTCTGCTCTTTACCGCCACCCTTTGGTCAACTTCTGCTATTGTTGGTTGATTTTAACATTGGTTCTAAGCATGCGTATTTGTACTTCGGACAAAAGTCCGATGGATTTCTGTACACACGGTCGGACTTTGCACCATCAGACTTTTGTTGCCGAAAAATTTGTCCGTTTGCAGAGCGAACTTTTGTCCGATGAAAACTGAAAAAGTTTGTCCGATTGAGCGTACACAAGGTAGGATTTTTGGGAAAACTTGCTCATTTAGAAGTTTGTTGGCAAAAAGTCAGACCGTGTGTACGGGCTTTACTTAAGACTCATTGACACAGGCAGCAAGTTTACTGCCCTACTGAAAATCAATCCACCGTAGTGCAGTTGAGTGGCAGTTTGCAGATGTTCAGGAGGTGATACTGCTTTTAGATCCCAAGCTGGATTTTACATTGCAATGCATTGATATTTGCATAGCTCCTCCCAAGAGCCAGCCAACTGCTTATAATCAGAGTTTAGGACTTTTTGGGAGGAGTACTCAGGCAGGGTGCTGTGATGTTTTCAGGAAGTTATGTACAGCCCCCTGCCGGGCCCTCCCTCCCTGCGTCAAGTAAATAGATACCAAACATGTCAAGATTTAAAATTGTGCATACCCGTGAAATGGCGACAAACTACGGTACCTAAAATTATCCATAGGCAATGCTTTAAAGATCTTGATGACAAGTTTAGAGTTAAACATGAGTTCTGGTGCTAGAATTATTGCTCTCACTCCAATGTTCATGTGTGGTGCAATCACCATTTACATATGCATGCGGGACCTGCATGCGCATTTGCGCGTGAGCACAGGGGGAAGGGGTGCTTTAACTTTTTTTTAATTGTATTTTTCACACTTTTTACTTCTTTTTTTTCCCATCCAACGTAATTTAAAGAGATGAGCATCACCTCTGTGATAGCTTTGGGCAGTGACAGGTCCTCTTTATAGAGAGATCAGGGGTCTATTAGACCCCTGATTCCTCCTCTGCCCTACAAGGCAGCTGATCAAACACAGATCTGTTTGATTGGCCAGCTAAAGGATGAAAGCTGACCACACCAGAACAAATCATCTTCTGTGCTTTGTGTGGTCAGTTTAGAACAAAGAGCAGACTGGCAGGGGGAAGATGTACATAAAGTGATGCATAATGGTGCAATCACCATTTACATATGCATGCGGGGCCTACATGACCATTTGCGCGTGAGCACAGGGGGAAGGGGTGCTTTAACATTTTTTTTATTGTATTTTTCACACTTTTTAAAAAAAATTCCCCCCCCATCCAACTTAATCTAAAGAGGTGAACATCACACTTTTTAACCCCCCCCCCCCCCCATCCAACTAAATCTAGAGAGGTGAACATCACCTCTGTGATAGCTTTGGACAGTGACAGGTCATCTTTATAGAGGGATCAGGGAGTCTATTAGACCCCTGATTCCTCCTCTGCCCTTCAAGGCAGCTGATAAAACACAGATCTGTTTGATTGGCCAGCCAAAGGATGAAAGCTGACCACACCAGAACAAATCATCTTCTGTGCTTTGTGTGGTCAGTTTAGAACAAAGAGCAGACTGGCAGGGGGAAGAAGTACATAAAGTGATACATAATGGTGCAATCACCATTTACATATGCATGCGGGACCTACATGCCCATTTGTGCGTGAGCACAGGGGGAAGGGGTGGTTTAACATTTTTTTTATATTTTTTTATTGTATTTTTCACACTTTTAAAAAAAAAATCCCCCCCATCCAACTTAATCTAAAGAGGTGAACATCACACTTTTTACATCCCCCCCCCCCCATCCAACTAAATCTAGAGAGGTGAACATCACCTCTGTGATAGCTTTGGACAGTGACAGGTCATCTTTATAGAGGGATCAGGGGGTCTATTTGACCCCTGATTCCTCCTCTGATTTCCAAGGCAGCTGATCAAACACAGATCTGTTTGATTGGCCAGCCAAAGGATGAAAGCTGACCACGCCAGAACAGATCAGCTTCTGTGCTTTGTGCGGTCAGTTTAGAACAAAGAAGGATCAATAGACTGGCAGAGGTAAAAAGTACATAAAGTGATAGAGACTATGATTACTATGAAAATACACATTTGTGAACCAGAGGCGTAACTAGAACCTTCAGGGCCCCGATGCAAGAAATCATGAAGGGCCCCCTGGACCCCCGACTGGAGCTCTTTCCACTGATCCCGGGGCCCTTAACTCCCATTGTGGGACACTATATTACAGTCCTGCAGCGGGCCACCTTCCTGCCATCTTGGGACCCCCCCCATGGTGGCAGAACGCCAGAGCCCAGTCGAAAGTGCAACCTTTGTAACCCTGGTAGTTCTACCACTGGTGTCAGTGGTTTTATTATTATTTCATTTTATCTTATTTTTTTTACAATTACATTTTTATTATTTTTTACATATTTTTTTAGGACCCCCATTGGGGGGCTTTGCTGAAATATCAGGGGTCTAAACAGACCCCTGATGTCTCACTTTTGAGAGGAAAAAAAGACTGAGAACAGATTCATCAGTCCCTTTCATAGCCTCAGCTGCACAGAATGAATGAACAGGAATAGTTTTGTACAGAGGCTTCCCATTCATTCATTAACTGAAGCATAGTAAACACAGTTTACTATGCCCAAGCTTTGAATGAATAAAAAAAAACAGTCAGTGATCGGTATGGATCACTGACTCTATTCATTAAGGTAAGTAAGGGGCCGATAAATGACACATCCTTCCCCGCTCTCCATCCTGACAGATCCCCTGCAGCAGGCGGCGAGAGGTGAGAGGTGAAACCCGGCAGCGCTGCGGGGGATGGGGGGGGTCAGGGGAGCACGCAGGGGCTTGGGCCAACTGCACAGGGATAGGGAGGCGGCGGGAGCGGCGTGTGGAGGAATCGAGGCCCTCGGCACATGGCGACCCCTGTATGTACTCCCCTGATGTAAACACACACACATAGAAAAATATATATATATATTTAGGTGTAACATACTCTTTAACCATCTAACATTTCCTATTTACTGGCCCTTTAATGGCAAGTCAAGCGGGCGCTCCTAAATACAATGAGGCTGGCAGAGCGGTATACAGGAGCAAGCAAGGACTTGTCAGGGCGAGAGGCAATAATCATTTATCAGGACCCCCACCTAGTCCCAGACAAAAGCCTCATTTGTAGAACTTAAATTATTGTACTAATTACAGCTTCAGCCCTCTGACATGGGCCGGGTTACACTAATGATATGTTAGCGGCGGAGAAGGGAGTTTTGTTTTGTTCCTCTCTTCAGATTGTTTAGAAACCGGTAATCACTAAAATAAAGACAAGCGATATTTACTCTCACCGCAGTCAAACAGAAGAGCGCGAACTTCAGCAGACATTGGGCGCAAAGCTTTAACTAAAGGATAAGGGCCTTTATTTTCAGGCTTGTGGCTGTCATTTTTGAACCCCATTAGAAAATAAAAATAACCATCACTGAAAATAACCATCACTGAAAATAACCATCACTGAAAATAACCGTCACTGAAAATAACCGTCACTGAAAATGGCCATCACTGAAAATAACCATCACTTAAAATGATCATCACTGAAATTTTTTTTGGAACCCTATTAGAAAATAAAAATAACCGTCACTGAAAATAACCATCACTGGAAATAACCGTCACTGAAAATAACCGTCACTGAAAATGACCATCACTTAAAATGATCATCACTGAAATTTTTTTTTGAATCCTATTAGAAAATAAAAATAACAGTCACAAAATAACCATCACTGAAAATAACCATCACTGAAAATGATCATCACTGAAAAAAAAATTGAACCCTATTGGAAAATAAAAATACCCGTCACTGAAAACAACCGCCACTGAAAGTAACCATCACTGAAAATAACCGTCACTGACAAAGGCCATCACTGAAAAAAAAATTGAACCCTATTGGAAAATAAAAATAACCGTCACTGAAAACAACCGTCAATGAAAATAACTGTCACTGAAAATAAACATCACTGGAAATAATCATCACTGAAAATAGCCATCATTGAAAATGACCGTCGCTTAAAATGATAATCACTGAAAATGACCATCACTGAAAACTATTTTTGAACTCTATTAGAGAATAAAAATAACCGTCACGGAAAATAACCGTCACTGAAATTACCCATCACTGAAAATTACCATTATAGTAGAGTACCGTCACTAAAAATAACTGTCATGGTAAAGTACTGTCACTAATAATAACTGTCACTTTGTGAAAATAAAAATCCTCATCCTGCTGCATTTGTGCTTGGAAATGCTTCAAAACTGTCTATTTCCTCTCTATCTGCTCCCACACTGCAGTGCTCTGTGCTGGCGGAGCTGAGTAGCAGCCACACCCCTTAGTTGCAGAAAAGGGGGCGTGTCTGGCCATGTCTGTTACTGATTGCTAATTATTGAGAGAGCTGGGTCTCACTCGAGCCACTTCAAGACCGCAATACGTATATATATGTTGCAGCTTTGAAGTGGTATACCGGGGTTGCACCTGAAGCTATCAGCCATAACCCCGGTGTTTTATTTTTTCAGGCGGCGATTCCCTTTTTTTCTTTTTAAAGTGATCAGAGCGGCTCATTACCTGCTGGATCCCTTTTAGAAGCAGTGGGGGGGGGGGGGGGTCGTTTCCCCCCTCCTGCCACTTGACAGTGTTTTTCATGCTTACCGTTCTTCTCGGCATGCCCAGGAATGGATCTGACGGTTCACACGGCTGGTCACAGAGGTAAGGAGAGACCAGACCGTCTCTCTCCCCACCTCTATGATCTAGGAGGACCGGAGCAACGTCATGACTTCTGGTCTAGGGCACAAGTAAACATTTTTTATTTTTTTACAGCATAACATCAATGATTTTTTATTTATTTTTTTGATCTTTTGCTTTCAAAGGTAGAGGAGAGGTTTGGTGTCTTAGAACTCAGATCTCGCCATAAAGAGGACCTGTCATCCCTTATTTCCATTTTTTTTTTAAATATATCTTTTTATTAAACCCCTTATTTCTATTACAAGTGATGTTTACAAAAAACATTTTAATAAATAAAGGGACAGTGAAAAAAAAAAAAATAAATACAAATGATTTTTTTTTTTTTAAATGCCCCCATCCCCCTGTGTTTTCTCGCAGAAGCGAACGCATACGTAGGTCACACACGCATATGTATGTTTGCACCACACATGTGAGGTATCGCCGCGATCGTTAGAGTGAGAGCAATAATTTTAGCGCTAGACCTCCTCTGTAACTCTAAACTGGTAAACATTTTTAAAGTGTTGCCTTTGGAGATTTTTAAGTACAGTAGTTAGTCGTCATTCACGGGCATGCACAATTTTAAAGCGTGACATGTTTGGTATCTATTTACCGGTACTCGGTGTAACATCATCTTTCACATTATACAATAAAATTGCCGTAACTCTACTGTTTTTTTTTTATTATTATTCATTAAAGCGGGGTTCCACCCAAGAATGCAACGTCCGCTTTTCGGAATCCTCCCCCCCCCCCCTCCGGTGTCACATTTGGCACCTTTCAGGGGGAGGGGGGAGCAGATACCTATGTAATCCAGGTATTTGCTCCCACTTCTGGGCATAGATACCCGAGCCACCCGCAGGTATCTACGCCACTTCCGGCGCCTTCTCCGTCCCCCCCGCTGTCTTCTGGGAGATGCACACAGGTCCCAGAAGACAGCAGGGACCAGTGGGATCGCGCAGCACGACTCCCGCATGCGCAGTACGGAACCAGGAAGTGAAGCCGCAAGGCTTCACTTCCTGTTTCCCTTACCGAAGATGGCGGCGCCTCCACCCTAGAGCCGAGGGACAGATCGGCTTCGGGACCCGACATTGCGGGCGCCCTGGACAGGTAAGTGTCCTTATTTTAAAAGTCAGCAGCTGCAGTATTTAAAAAATAAATAAATTAGGTGGAACTCCGCTTTAAAGTGTATTTTTTCCCCAAAAAAATTGCATTTGAAAGACCGCTGCGCAAATACAGTGTGACATAAAATATTGCAATGACCCCTATTTTGTTTTCTAGGGTCTCTGCTAATAATATATATATATATTAGGGCTGTTACTGATTAAAATTTTCGTGTTCGATTAATCGTTATTTTTTTTAAATCGATTAATGGACTAATTTCGATTAATTATAACGCACATACAGATCCAACTACTTTTAGCTGATCTCCTTGCAGGTGGATTCCCAGTGCAGCTCCCAACCACTGGAAAAATGGATAGCAGGATACAAAAAACACACAAAGGCAGCGCTCAATGAGAATAGCATTAAAACTTTTATAGATTTCAAGTAGGTAACAAAATATTGCACTGGAGATAAAATCAATGTAGCTACATAAATTGTAAAAATGGTGCGAGTAATACCAAACGGTAGCAAAAGCAGTCATAAAAACACGTAGCTAAGTATGATACTGGTATAAAAATGTGTACAACGATACCACTGCTGAATCCAGATGAGGAGGGGTTAACATCAGTCCGTCGACATGTAGATGTCCCGTGAAGGGAACTATCACAACTCCCAGTGGATGGCTGTAGAATCCCAGGTTGATAGAGGGAAGTGATAGAGGGAAGTGTAACAGCCCTTGCGTGTGGCAGATAGTAAGGTCCCGCCGGCATGCAGATATGAAGGCACAGCAAAGGAGCCCTTCAGATGGACACGGCAAGCCCCGCCGGTCACCGTGACGTCACCGGATCTCCCTGAAGACCTGGAAGCCGGGGAAGAGGTGTGTACCAATCAAAAGAATTTTAATCGATCAAACGAATTTTGATCGATCAAAACAATTAATCGATTAATCAAGGAATTAATAGTTAATTTCCACAGCCCTAATATATATATATATATATATATGTGTGTGTGTAGCGGACCCCCCAATAATTGGGCTCAGGCTGTTGAACTCTTTAAACTGGCTTCTGCTCTGAGGTAATGTTGCCTGGCAGTACAGTTCCCTGTGGCCTGTGGTTGGCACTGCAGCCCCAGGCCCAGGTTGAACCACAGGTAGCATTGCAGCATTATTGGGTATCCTCTCTCGGCAGCCATGTAGTGGGCGTGGTCTACCCGCTGTGCATGCTGGGAGAGGATACATAATGGGCAGATGCCATTATTCGGGGAGCAGTTTGCGCCTCCCAGCCCTCCAGGCCAGGGGTACGTGTGTGTACCAGCCCCAGGCACCTTTAGCCTGAGGCTGCATCGTTCCAGGTAGGCCCAGCACCTTTGGCTGAGGCCTACATTAGAAGAGGAGTCCCAGGGTACTCAAGTACCCGCTCTGAAGGAGAGGAAACCAGGGGAGGACCTATCCAAGGGGATCGGTGAGGGAGGTCACTGTCTCGGGAGAGGCTTGGTTACCTATCAGAGGGAAGGACTCCATAATCCACCACAAGCCTTGTAATGTGCCCCATTGGCATCTAAGGACTTAAAGTGCTGGGAAGTTCAAGATTTGGAGGCTGTCTCTTGATCATATCCCTAGGAAATTATCAGTGAATGTTCCGTGCTCCATACTGGCTGCTAGGACTGTGAGGGGGGACTATCCGGGTGAGCAAATCTCACTCAGGCCTGAGTGACGATGATTGTTAGTTGAGTGCCGCGTGCCTGAACCCGCCTCCCTGTTTATTTTTTTCTCTATCTCCAACTTTCCTGTCAAGTTATCAAGCAAGGAAAAATAAACCTTTCTTTATTGGGTTTAATACTGTCTGGACATTGGCCTTCTTGAAATAAAGAGAGAGAGAGAGAATAGACTTCTTCCTACACTCTAGGGAAGGGATCCTCAAACTACGGCCCTCCAGCTGTTGCGGAACTACACATCCCATGAAGCATTGCAAAACTCTAACATTCACAGACATGACTAGGCATGATGGGAATTGTAGTTCCTGAACACCTGGAGGGCCGTAGTTTGAAGACCCCTGCTCTAGGGTGAAGAACCAACGGAAAGAGGTAACTTGCTGCAGGACCCAAAAATAGATAACACCGCTCACCCTCTTCATCAAGGAGGACACTGGGCATGTGGCATGGTGTGTCCCACTTGCTAGCGGAGGAAAGCAAGAAAGGGATCTGTGTGCTACATATACCGTATATACTCGAGTATAAGCCGAGTTTTTTCAGCACATTTTTTTGTGCTGAAAATGCCCCCCCTCGGCTTATACTTAAGTCACCTTTTTGTGCCTGATTTCCCGGACTTTGGGGACCCGGTACTGGCCGTCCGTAGGGCCCCTGGACCCCAAACTTGGCACACATGTAGCCCAACTGTTCCTCTATAGGTGTGCAAAGATTTTTGTCCGGGGGACCTACGGCCGGGGAGCACCGATTTTTCAAATCCGGGCACCCCTTCCATAGACTCCCATGTTAAACTGTCATTTCTCTGGTGAATTTGGGGATCCGGTACCGGCCGGTTGTAGGTCCCCTGGACCCGAAACTTGGCACACATGTAGCTCCATTTCTCCTCTACAAGTGTGCAAAGTTTTTTTTCTGGGGGACCTACGGCCCCCCAGATTTTTCAAAGCCGGGCACCCCTTCCATAGACTCCCATGTTAAATGTCAGTCTAGTCATGGGCACAGTGAGGCATGGGCACAGTGAGGCATGCACATGGGCACAGTGAGGCATGCACATGGGCACAGTGAGGCAAAGTGAGGCATGCAGATGGACACCCTAGGCTTATACTCGAGTCAATACGTTTTCCCAGTTTTTTGTGGTAAAATTAGGTGCCTCGGCTTATATTCGGGTCTGCTTATACTCGAGTATATACGGTATATATATATATATATATATATATATATATATATATATAAAATGTTTGGGGGTTCTAAGTAATTTTCTAGCAAAAAATACAGATTTTTTTTTGTAAACAACAAATGTCAGAAAAAGGCCGAATCAGCAATATAAGGTCCACTTTATTTAAGGAACGGAATGATTTTCCAACCCAAAAGGAAGAGCAAAGAGAATAAATAAAAAGATACATTGCTGAGCTGAAATTAATTTATGGCAGTTATGAGAAATAAAGAATTTCATGCGTCATGTAACTGGTGGTGGGGGGAGGGGAAGAAGGGGGGGGTGATTTGTAGTTTGTAGGGAACAATCTGAAGAGTTTTCTGGTGTAAATCCTGGGAGTGTGAAATCCCGGGGATTCCCAGCAAAGAATTGCTGTGCTGTGTGGATTCCGTATCCCCCAGAAGCCCGCAGGGAGCGAACGTCCATATGATCGTCCTCCTAAAGGGGAATACAATGTGATTCTCGGTATTGTCGCTCATATCCGAGTTTTCCTCCTACATGTGTGACATGACAGCATGATATGGAAAACAGCTGGAGGTGCTGCTGCAGGCCTAGAAAACATGTGTAGGGTGACTGACCAGAGCACTATGAATGTCATGAAGACAGTGATCACCGCTTAGCCTTGCAATGACCTCTCTAGTGTGTCCTCTATTCCCGCACCCAGGATTTGGGCATCGCCACGCCTAGTTCAACCCAGCTGCCACATTGAAGCACTGCCCCAAGGAGGAGAGAGCAGAAGAAGCAGCAGCACAAAGATCATGTGCTGACATTGAGTTTGTTGACAGGAGGAGAGAGCAGAGTGGTAGAGAGATGAGCCCATCACTGTGCTGCTTCTTCTTTCACTGTCCTGTCACAGGCTGGAGGGTGGGTCCAGGAAATGGGAGGAATAATGATGGCCATCAGACTGAGGACATCTAGTGGCAGAAAAAAGTACTGCAATGGGGAATTTCTGTATTGGAGCTTTGGAGCTGAATATTGCAGCAAAAGCTGACCGGGGGGGGGGGGGGGGGGGCCAAGGCTAGATATAGATATGCATGTAAACCCACCACTCCGCTGGGGTCAGATTGCATTTTAGAGGCGATTGACAAGCGTTGAGGAGGTGATGTGATGCCTCCTCACCACCTGTATTACCCCATTTTTGCAGTCAAATGTAGTCAGGGCCGGGACAAGGGGTGGGCAGGAGGAGCAGTTACCCTGAGGGCAATGAAGCAAAGGGGCAAAAAATGGACGCAGGGTGGTACACCTATTCTACAGCATTTATTAATAGTTGTGGAAGGGGGCGCAATTCTGCATCCTTGCCCTGGGGGCTGGATGACCCTGTCCAGTACTGAACTAAATGCAGTGCATGCGTTGCATGTGGTTGTAGGGCGTTTCTGGCACTTCCCCATTAGCTTGAATAAGACACATTTGGCAGGCTTGCTGCCCGCTGATTATGCCATGTTGCATAGGTTGTGCCGCCATTTATGCCATGTTGGATAAGCTATGTTGCTGATTATTCCATGTTGGATAGGTTGTGCTGCCGATTATGTGATGTTGGATAGGTTGTGCCGCCGATTATGTGATGTTGGATAGGTTGTGCCGCCGATTATGTGATGTTGGATAGGTTGTGCCGCCGATTATGTGATGTTGGATAGGTTGTGCCGCCGATTATGTGATGTTGGATAGGTTGTGCCGCCGATTATGTGATGTTGGATAGGTTGTGCCGCCGATTATGTGATGTTGGATAGGTTGTGCCGCCGATTATGTGATGTCGGATAGGTCGGACTGCCTATTATATTATGCAATGTTGGATAGGTTGTGCCGCCGAGTATGCAATGTTGGATTAGTTGGGCCGCTAATTATGCCATGTTGGATAGGTTATGCTGCCAATTATGCAATGTCAGATAGGTTGTGCCGCAGAGTATGCAAAGTTGGATAGGTTGGGCCACCGATTATGCGATGTTGGATAGGTTGTGCCACTGATTATGTGATGTTGGATAGGTTGTATCGCTGATTATGTGATGTTGGATAGGTTGTACCGCTGATTATGTGATGTTGGATAGGTTGTACCGCTGATTATGTGATGTTGGATAGGTTGTACCGCTGATTATGCGATGGTGGATAGGTTGTACCGCTGATTATGCGATGGTGGATAGGTTGTACCGCTGATTATGCGATGGTGGATAGGTTGTACCGCTGATTATGTGATGTTGGATAGGTTGTACCGCTGATTATGTGATGTTGGATAGGTTGTATCGCTGATTATGTGATGTTGGATAGGTTGTACCACTGATTATGTGATGTTGGATAGGTTGTATCGCTGATTATGTGATGTTGGATAGGTTGTATCGCTGATTATGTGATGTTGGATAGGTTGTACCGCTGATTATGCGATGGTGGATAGGTTGTACCGCTGCTTATGTGATGTTGGATAGGTTGTATCGCTGATTATGTGATGTTGGATAGGTTGTATCGCTGATTATGTGATGTTGGATAGGTTGTATCGCTGATTATGTGATGTTGGATAGGTTGTACCGCTGATTATGTGATGTTGGATAGGTTGTACCGCTGATTATGCGATGGTGGATAGGTTGTACCGCTGATTATGCGATGGTGGATAGGTTGTACCGCTGATTATGTGATGTTGGATAGGTTGTACCGCTGATTATGTGATGTTGGATAGGTTGTATCGCTGATTATGCGATGGTGGATAGGTTGTACCGCTGATTATGCGATGGTGGATAGGTTGTATCGCTGATTATGCGATGTTGGATAGGTTGTATCGCTGATTATGTGATGTTGGATAGGTTGTATCGCTGATTATGTGATGTTGGATAGGTTGTACCGCTGATTATGTGATGTTGGATAGGTTGTACCGCTGATTATGCGATGGTGGATAGGTTGTACCGCTGATTATGTGATGTTGGATAGGTTGTACCGCTGATTATGTGATGTTGGATAGGTTGTACTGCTGATTATGTGATGTTGGATAGGTTGTACCGCTGATTATGTGATGTTGGATAGGTTGTACCGCTGATTATGTGATGTTGGATAGGTTGTATCGCTGATTATGTGATGTTGGATAGGTTGTACCGCTGATTATGTGATGTTGGATAGGTTGTACCGCTGATTATGCGATGTTGGATAGGTTGTACCGCTGATTATGTGATGTTGGATAGGTTGTACTGCTGATTATGTGATGTTGGATAGGTTGTACCGCTGATTATGTGATGTTGGATAGGTTGTACCGCTGATTATGTGATGTTGGATAGGTTGTACTGCTGATTATGTGATGTTGGATAGGTTGTACCGCTGATTATGTGATGTTGGATAGGTTGTACTGCTGATTATGTGATGTTGGATAGGTTGTACCGCTGATTATGTGATGTCGGATAGGTCGGACTGCCTATTATATTATGCAATGTTGGATAGGTTGTGCCGCCGAGTATGCAATGTTGGATTAGTTGGGCCGCTAATTATGCCATGTTGGATAGGTTATGCTGCCAATTATGCAATGTCAGATAGGTTGTGCCGCAGAGTATGCAAAGTTGGATAGGTTGGGCCACCGATTATGCGATGTTGGATAGGTTGTGCCACTGATTATGTGATGTTGGATAGGTTGTATCGCTGATTATGTGATGTTGGATAGGTTGTACTGCTGATTATGTGATGTTGGATAGGTTGTATCGCTGATTATGTGATGTTGGATAGGTTGTACCGCTGATTATGTGATGTTGGATAGGTTGTACCGCTGATTATGCGATGGTGGATAGGTTGTACCGCTGATTATGCGATGTTGGATAGGTTGTACCGCTGATTATGCGATGGTGGATAGGTTGTACCGCTGATTATGTGATGTTGGATAGGTTGTACCGCTGATTATGCGATGGTGGATAGGTTGTACCGCTGCTTATGTGATGTTGGATAGGTTGTACCGCTGATTATGTGATGTTGGATAGGTTGTATCGCTGATTATGTGATGTTGGATAGGTTGTATCGCTGATTATGTGATGTTGGATAGGTTGTACCGCTGATTATGTGATGTTGGATAGGTTGTACCGCTGATTATGCGATGGTGGATAGGTTGTACCGCTGATTATGCGATGTTGGATAGGTTGTACCGCTGATTATGCGATGGTGGATAGGTTGTACCGCTGATTATGTGATGTTGGATAGGTTGTACCGCTGATTATGCGATGGTGGATAGGTTGTACCGCTGCTTATGTGATGTTGGATAGGTTGTACCGCTGATTATGTGATGTTGGATAGGTTGTATCGCTGATTATGTGATGTTGGATAGGTTGTATCGCTGATTATGTGATGTTGGATAGGTTGTACCGCTGATTATGTGATGTTGGATAGGTTGTACCGCTGATTATGCGATGGTGGATAGGTTGTATCGCTGATTATGTGATGTTGGATAGGTTGTACCGCTGATTATGTGATGTTGGATAGGTTGTACCGCTGATTATGCGATGGTGGATAGGTTGTACCGCTGCTTATGTGATGTTGGATAGGTTGTACCGCTGATTATGTGATGTTGGATAGGTTGTACCGCTGATTATGTGATGTTGGATAGGTTGTATCGCTGATTATGTGATGTTGGATAGGTTGTATCGCTGATTATGTGATGTTGGATAGGTTGTACTGCTGATTATGTGATGTTGGATAGGTTGTACCGCTGATTATGTGATGTTGGATAGGTTGTACCGCTGATTATGTGATGTTGGATAGGTTGTACCGCTGATTATGTGATGTTGGATAGGTTGTACCGCTGATTATGTGATGTTGGATAGGTTGTACCGCTGATTATGCGATGTTGGATAGGTTGTACCGCTGATTATGTGATGTTGGATAGGTTGTACCGCTGATTATGTGATGTTGGATAGGTTGTACCGCTGATTATGTGATGTTGGATAGGTTGTACCGCTGATTATGCGATGTTGGATAGGTTGTACCGCTGATTATGTGATGTTGGATAGGTTGTACTGCTGATTATGTGATGTTGGATAGGTTGTACCGCTGATTATGTGATGGTGGATAGGTTGTACCGCTGATTATGTGATGTTGGATAGGTTGTACTGCTGATTATGTGATGTTGGATAGGTTGTACCGCTGATTATGTGATGTTGGATAGGTTGTACCGCTGATTATGTGATGGTGGATAGGTTGTACCGCTGATTATGTGATGTTGGATAGGTTGTACTGCTGATTATGTGATGTTGGATAGGTTGTACCGCTGATTATGTGATGTTGGATAGGTTGTACTGCTGATTATGTGATGTTGGATAGGTTGTACCGCTGATTATGTGATGTTGGATAGGTTGTACCGCTGATTATGTGATGTTGGATAGGTTGTACCGCTGATTATGTGATGTTGGATAGGTTGTACTGCTGATTATGTGATGTTGGATAGGTTGTACCGCTGATTATGTGATGTTGGATAGGTTGTACCGCTGATTATGCGATGGTGGATAGGTTGTATCGCTGATTATGTGATGTTGGATAGGTTGTACCGCTGATTATGTGATGTTGGATAGGTTGTACCGCTGATTATGTGATGTTGGATAGGTTGTACTGCTGATTATGTGATGTTGGATAGGTTGTACCGCTGATTATGTGATGTTGGATAGGTTGTACCGCTGATTATGTGATGGTGGATAGGTTGTACCGCTGATTATGCGATGGTGGATAGGTTGTACTGCTGATTATGTGATGTTGGATAGGTTGTACCGCTGATTATGTGATGTTGGATAGGTTGTACCGCTGATTATGCGATGGTGGATAGGTTGTACTGCTGATTATGTGATGTTGGATAGGTTGTACCGCTGATTATGTGATGTTGGATAGGTTGTACCGCTGATTATGTGATGTTGGATAGGTTGTACTGCTGATTATGTGATGTTGGATAGGTTGTACCGCTGATTATGTGATGTTGGATAGGTTGTATCGCTGATTATGTGATGTTGGATAGGTTGTACCGCTGATTATGTGATGTTGGATAGGTTGTACTGCTGATTATGTGATGTTGGATAGGTTGTACCACTGATTATGCGATGGTGGATAGGTTGTACTGCTGATTATGTGATGTTGGATAGGTTGTACTGCTGATTATGTGATGTTGGATAGGTTGTACCGCTGATTATGTGATGTTGGATAGGTTGTACCGCTGATTATGTGATGTTGGATAGGTTGTACTGCTGATTATGTGATGTTGGATAGGTTGTACCGCTGATTATGTGATGTTGGATAGGTTGTACCGCTGATTATGTGATGTTGGATAGGTTGTACCGCTGATTATGTGATGGTGGATAGGTTGTACCGCTGATTATGCGATGGTGGATAGGTTGTACTGCTGATTATGTGATGTTGGATAGGTTGTACCGCTGATTATGTGATGTTGGATAGGTTGTACCGCTGATTATGCGATGGTGGATAGGTTGTACTGCTGATTATGTGATGTTGGATAGGTTGTACCGCTGATTATGTGATGTTGGATAGGTTGTACCGCTGATTATGTGATGTTGGATAGGTTGTACTGCTGATTATGTGATGTTGGATAGGTTGTACCGCTGATTATGTGATGTTGGATAGGTTGTACCGCTGATTATGTGATGTTGGATAGGTTGTACCGCTGATTATGTGATGGTGGATAGGTTGTACTGCTGATGATGTGATGTTGGATAGGTTGTACTGCTGATTATGTGATGTTGGATAGGTTGTACTGCTGATTATGTGATGTTGGATAGGTTGTACCGCTGATTATGTGATGTTGGATAGGTTGTACTGCTGATTATGTGATGTTGGATAGGTTGTACCACTGATTATGCGATGGTGGATAGGTTGTACTGCTGATTATGTGATGTTGGATAGGTTGTACCGCTGATTATGTGATGTTGGATAGGTTGGACCACCTCTTTAGCTGCATTATTTACATTTTCTTTGCTCCGAAATAAAAAAAAATGGGTATAAAAAAAAAGTAAAATTCATTCAAAGAGGGCAGAATGCAAATAACGGCCAGAAACACAAAAAAGAGGAACAAAACATCATTACAAACAAAGCTAAATAAAAAAGAAATAGAAATTCTTCCCACCCTAGAAAAACCCTCTAAAGAAAAAAAAATTATCACCGAAACAGAATGGAAAGTTTCTGTTTCAGGAAAATGTTTCTGACGGCGAAACTAATTTCTTTGAAACTGAGTTGCTCATCCCCAGCCGCCAACGGCCGCCTCCGTGTTTTCACATATTTTCATTTTAAAGCTGAACTCTGAACAGATATGAATGACACAAATGAAGGCGGCTCTGTAATCTTTCAGGCTTTTTTCACATCTACGCGTTTCGTAAACGTGCGTTTTTTCGTGCATTTTTTTATTTATTTTTGCAGGTTTGCACGCCACACACATAGGACCGCTCATTCATTTTAATAGTCTGCCCTACGCAAGGCAAACACTCCAATGAAGCTCCTGTACGTTTTTGGCCATTGGGCTCCATGGGTTTTGGTACTCGTCTTGGCACATTTGTTGTGCGTATTAACACGCGCAAAATTGCATGTCTGCTTGCTGGGTTTGGGGTGACATGAATAATGAATGGCTGGGGGGGCGGGGTCCAGGAAGACCTGGGCTCAGAGGAAATGGGATGAATGATGATGGCCATCAGGTCGAAGACATCTAGTGGCAGAAAAAAGTACTGCAGGGGAACTTTCTGTATTTGAGCTGAATATTACAGCAAAGGCTGACCTGCTTGGGGAGGGACAAGACCTATAAAGGCTGGATTTAGATGTGGGTGTGTGAATGGCACCACATGTGCAACACAAGTTTTTCACGCAATCCACAAACATGTGTGAAAGTGCACGCTTTAGTGCGCATTCATGAAATGCTTTACAACTGGGAGTAGCAGAAACGGGAGCAAAAAAGAGCGCTTCTGCAAATGCAAGAAAATCATGCGAAAACGCACGACACACTTGCGATGAAATTATTTCTCAATGGCAAACCAAATGCAAGTAAAAGTTACGCGTTCTGCCACGCGCTTGCTGTGCAACAAAATTTGCCAAAAACTTGCAAAAAAGCACTTGGCTCAGTGCCAAAATTTGGTACATGAGCTTCTTTAAAGCAGAGCTCCACCCTAAAGTGGAACCTCCGCTGTCCGGATTCCTCCCCTCCAATTGGCACCTTAAAGGGGGAGGGGGGTGCGTCACTTCCCGGTCGTCATCGCCCCCCCCCCCCCCCCCCCGTTGGGTTCTGGGAAACACATGGCTCCCAGGACACAGCGGGGACCAGTGAAAGACGCACAGCGCTGCTCGCGCATGCACAGTTGGGAACCGGGAAGTGAAGCCACCGCAACCCTTCACTTCCCGATTTCCTCACCTAGGATGGGGGTGGGGGCAGCAGAGTGACGAGCAATCGCTCGTCTTCTGCTGCCAACGTCACTGGACTCCAGGACAGGTAAGTGTCCTAATATTAAAAGTCAGCAGCTGCAATATTTGTAGCTGCTGGCTTTTAATATTTTTTTTATGGCGGAGCTCCGCTTTAACGCATTCTAGGGAGGCCCAATTAAAAAAACCGCAAAAATGTGATGCACCAAATACGCAACACAATAGCATTGCTTAAGGGGGAATGGAGCCTTTTACATTCATTAAATGTATCTATTAAATACAAATAGTGTAAGTACCTGAATGTGACCCTGTACAGCAGAGTGGCAGAGAGAAGAGCACGCTGGATTTGGGCATCACCCACACCTTGTCTTAACCCAGCTGCCACATTGAAGCGCTGCCAAATGCTGATAGGAGGAGAGAGCAGAGTGACAGAGAAATTAGCTAATCACTGTGCTTCTTCTTTTTTTAACTGTCCAGAGACATCAGACTGGGGACATCTAGTGGCACAAAAAAAGTACTGCAGGTGAAATTTCTGGATTGACAATGAATAATGCAGTAAAGACAGAAGATGTCATCACTGTGCTGCTTCTCCTTTCACCATCCAGTGACATGCTGGGGGCAATTCCAAAATGACCTGGGCTTAGTGGAAGTGGATTAAATGATGCTGGCCATCAAACTGAGAACAACTAGTGGCAGAAAAACGCACAGCAGGACTGGAGTGTGAGCAGAAGACTGGGGACATCTAGTGGCAGAAAAAAGCACAGCAGGTGCAATTTGTGGATTGACAATGAATATTGCAGCAAAGGAGGCAGAGAGACGATATCTTCACTGTGCTAATTGTTCTTTCACTGTCCAGTGAGATGCTGGGGGCGGGTCCAAAATGACCTGGGCTTAGAGGAAGTGAATTAAACGATGCTGGCCATCAGACAGAGGACATCTTGTGGCAGAAAAAAGAACTGCAGGTGCAATTTGTGGATTGACAATGAATATTGCAGCAAAGGAGACAGAGAGAAGATGTCATCACTGTGCTAATTCTCCTTTCACTGTCCAGTGAGATGCTGGGGGCAGGTCCAGGATAACCTGGGCTTAGAGGAAGTGGGTTGAATGATGCTGGTTATCAGACTGAGGACATCTAGTGGCAGAAAAAAGCACTGCAGGTGAAATTTCTGAATTGACGATGAATATTGCAGCAAAGAAGACAGAGAGAAAATGTCATCACTGTAATGCTTCTCCTTTCACTGTCCAATGACTTGCTGGTAATGGTTCCAAGATTATCTGGGCTTAGAGGAAGTGGATTAAATGATGCTGGCTATCGAACTGAGAACAACTAGTGGCAGAAAAAAGCACTGCAGGTGAAATATCTGGACTGACGATGAATATTGCATCAAAAGTGACAGAGAGAAGATGTCATCATTGTGCTGCTTCTCCGTTCACTGTCCAATGAAATGCTGGGGGGGTGTCCAGGAATGACATAGGCTTAGAGGAAGTGGGTTGAATGATGCTAGTTATCAGACCGAGGACCACTAGTGGCAGAAAAAAGCACTGCAGGTGACATTTTTTGATTGAAGGTGAATATTGCAGCAAAAGTGACAGAGAGAAGATGTCAAAACGGTGCTGCTTCTCCTTTCACTGTCCAGTGACATGCTGGGGGTGGGTCCAGGTTGGCGTGGGCTTAGAGGAAGTGGGTTGAATGATACCAGACATCAGACTGAGGACATCTAGTGGCAGAAAATATCACTGCAGGTGAAATTCCTTATTGCAGCAAAAACTGGTTTTGCTATTTTATCTTTTTATTTTTGGTTGTAGTTCAGCTTTAAACATCTATGAGAAAGCCTCTTCCCTGCGATCCCTTTCACACAGCGCGTTCGCCTCGTTCCTTTCCGTGCGGACGCTGCAGCCAAGCTGGGCACACAGCCCTCCATTATCCCTCTCTCGCACCTATTGGGGGGGGGGGGGGTTTTGCTGGAGCTGTTCGCTAATCGCAGTTCAAGGTTTCACACGGCTCCGTGAGTCACTCGGCGTTCCTGGGGAAGCTGGGGGGATGACAGGATTACGGCACCCCGGGGTTCGATCGGGGGGCTGCGAGCCAGGTGACGGCGTTTATGTGTTTTCATGTGTGCTGCAGCTGTAAAACGACACCCCCCCCCCCCCCGGCCGAAACGAACACAAGCACATCTGACGTAGGGGCTTCGGGGGGGACGTTCATTGTTTTAATGGTTTCCCTTTAGAGTTTCAATAGCTGCTAAAATCCTCCATTAACGCCGGGCCTGTGATTTACGGGGGAACTCCGGGCCAAACAATTAAAGGACTAATTGTAAAGATCTCCTAAAGCAACTTGTATTTTTTAACAACAGCGTCTGTGTATATAAAGCTGATTTTATATACCCAATTTTTTTTATTTATTTTGAGTTCCAAAAAAACAGAACTCGGCCTGGTGTATTATAGCGGAAGTGGGTGCAGGACATTTAACCACTTGCCTACTGGGCACTTTTACCCCCTTCCTGCCCAGGCCAATTTTCAGCTTTCAGCGCTGTCACTCTTTGAATAACAATTGCGCGGTCATGCTACACTTTACCCATATTAAATTTTTATCATTTGTTTCACACACATAGAGCTTTCTTTTGGTGGTATTTAATGACCACTGTGATTTTAATTTTTTGCAAAATAAATGAAAAAATACTGAAATTTTTGGGGGAAAAAAAAACAAACTTTTTCATAGTTTGTTATAAAATTTTGCAAACAGGTAATTTTTCTCTTTCACTGATAGACTGCACTGATGGTTACTGATGAGGCTGCACTGACAGGTACTGATAGGTTGCACTGATGGGCACTAATGAGGTGGCACTGATAGGCTGCACTGATGTGCGCTGATGAGGCTGCACTGATGGGCACTGGAAGGCGGCACTGATAGGTGCTACTAATGAGGCGGCACTGATAGGCTGCACTGATGTGCGCTAATGAGGCTGCATTGATGGGCACTGATGAGGCTGCATTGATGGGCACTGATAGGCAGAACTGATGGGCACTGGTAGGCGGCATTGATAGGTGACACTGATGAGGAGGCATGGATGGGCACAGATTGGCAGCATTGGTGGGCACTGTTGGGACTGCACTGATAGGCTGCACTTATGGGCACTGATAACGCAGCACTGATGGGCACTAATAAGGTGGCACTGATGGGCACTGATAGGTGGCACTGGTAGGCTGCAGTGATGGGCACTGATGAGGTGGCACTGATAGGTGGCACCGGTAGGCTGCATTGATGAGCACTGATAAGGCAGCACTGATGGGCACTGATGATGTGGCACTAATAGGCGGCACTGATTGCCACTGACAGGCAGCACTGGTGGGCACTGATGGGCACTAATGAGGTGCTACTAATGAGGCGGCACTGATAGCCTGCACTGATGTGCGCTAATGAGGCTGCACCGATGGGCACTGATGAGGCTGCACTGATGGGCAATGATGAGGCTGCACTGATGGGCAATGATAGGCAGAACTGATGGGCACTGGTAGGCGGCATTGATAGGTGACACTGATAAGGAGGCACTGATGGGCACAGATTGGCAGCATTGGTGGGCAATGTTGGGACTGCACTCATAGGCTGCACTGATGGGCACTGATAACGCGGCACTGATGAGGTGGTACTGGTAGGCTGCACTGATGAGCACTGATAAGGCAGCACTGATGGGCACTGATGAGGTGGCACTGATAGGCGGCACTGATTGCCACTGACAGGCAGCACTGGTGGGCACTGTTGGGGCTGCACTAAAATCAGCACCCTGATTATGTGTGGCCTTGTGTGGCCTTCCCTGTTTTCGGCTCTCTTCTCCACACACGCTGTCAGCGAGAGGGGAGGATTGCCGATAACCAGCAAATCCTGTTTATATCCGTGATCAGCTGTGATTGGACACAGCTGATCATATGGCAAAGAGCCGCTGTGATTGGCGCTTTACCCCGATCACAGATCACTGCCAATGCGCAGCGCAGGGGGCGCGCAGGCAGCGCGGTCACGGGAGGATGTCCTCCCACCAAAGTACGGCCGTACTGTAGCCATCATTCAGCTGTAGCCGTCATTCCGCTAAAGCGCAGTCGCGAAGGGGTTAAATCTTGGTGCCTGTGCAGTTCTGTGTGTTCGCAACACAGATCAACCCCTACTGCAGACCCTCACCTTGTGACGTGCTACAAAGTTACAATGTACAGTCTGATCACTGGGGGGAGGGGAGACTGAGGAAATGCTTCTTCCTGCCTGCAGCAGACTGATGACATCATCTCAGCCTAGGCAAAGCCATTGGGTAGAGCTCAAGGACGGCTTTTGAATGATAAATTGTGGAGCTTTACTAAAAAATTATAATGTACAGTATACATGGTGTAAATCTCCACTTAAAAACGAAGCATAAAACTAGATTTACAACAGGGGGGGGGGGGGTTAGAGCTCCGTGAGCCAATGAGAGGAGTGATGGGTGGGTGGTGGGGTATAATCTGGAAGTGTGCGTTCCCGTAGTCTTGCTTTGTCATCTCTCAGTGTCTATATATAAACCCCTATAGGCCTGCCAGCACCACCCTCACATTCTGTCCCATCTGCAAGTTTATAAAGCCGCAGAGAACGCTCCTCACGCTCCATGGCCACTTCCTAAATTATGGAAGAACTGAAAGTTTTGGCAGTTGAGGTGACGGGTCAGTTTCTTTCGAGGAGTGAATCAGCTCTGATTTTTCTGAACACATTCTCCTCTGTTAAAGGGACACTGCTCTGGTATTTAATCCTTCTGTGCGGCACATTTCATCCAATAGAAAATTACCGGGGCGCTGGACGCAAAGTACCCTTCATATGGAGGCCAATGAGAATCCGACCAGAGCTGGTCCCATGTCAGTACAGTAAATTTTGACGGATTACTAGATAAAACTGCACTTTGCACATTCAATATCTACTAAAAAAAGGCAACTCGCCCCTTAACTACTTCCCGTTCCGGCCCGTAGGACGTACCTGTATGTCCTTGGGTTGAAGGGGTTATACCGGGGCTATGGCTGCAGTCATCACCCCAGCCGGCGATGGTGAATAAAGTAAAAGGGTTCCAAACAGCCCACCTACCATAGAGATGACTGAAGACTGGAACCTCCCCGATCATCTCTATGGTCTAAAGCCTCGTACACACGGCCGAGAATCCCGTCAGGAAAAAAAACGTAATTTTTCCTGACAAGATTCCTGGCAAGCTTTTCTTGCCAAGCCGTGCATACAGACAGCCATTCAAAAGAACCGCCGTTCTTTTGAATGGCAAAAACGCAGTGACTTCATCGACTACGACGAGCGTGCGCTCGTCACATTCGATGCTGTCGCCGCCATCTTGCTTCACCCTACACTACCCTTGTAAGCTACCGCGCATGCGTCAAAGTCTCATCGAGCATGCGCAGGCTTACCGGAGGACAGGTAAGCATGTAGCCGCACACACACACAGTTTTCTCGTCGGGAAACAGGCCGATGAGAATTCCGACGAAAAAATAGAGAGCAGGTTCTCTATTTTTCTCGTCGAGATTCCTGGCAGTTTTCTCGACGAGAAACCATACACACAAACGTTTTTCTCAGCAAAAAGCTCTGCCAGCAGTTTTCTTGCAGAGAAAACTGGTCGTGTGTACGAGGCGCAGTGGTCTGCAAACTGTGGCCCTTTGCGTGCCTTTATCTGGCCCTTGGGGCATTATTCCTCCTATTGACACCAACAATGGAGCACTTTTCCACTGATACCAATGATGAGCACCCTTCCACCTACTGACACCAATGATGGGGCGCTATTGATCTTTTATTGAAAAGAATCAAGCAACCAATTTTATACAAAAGTAAAAAACAAAACCATAGTACAAAACTTCAACAGAAAACAAAGGAATACACATCCATGTTCAGAATATATACAATATATACATAATCCACTACCAAAACATCCCTAGAAAACTATCTACATAAAGCAGCAGAGAGGGCCTAAGAGGCACAACCCATCACCTATGTACGCAGCCATTTATCAAAAATTCATCAAAAATACTGATAATCTAGGGTGATAAGAGACAGACAGCCACACCCGGGAAAGAGACTCCTGGTAGTCAGGGAGGCTTGAAACCCCTCCACGCCTTCAACCAAGCCCCCTGACCCCGCTTGTCTCTCTCAAGCTCCCGAATCTTCCCCACCTCATGCAAAATGTCATACACCACCACCTCAACAGGAAGGATTTTTTGCCGAATGCTGACCTGACACCGTGCATTCCAGGTGAAATAACGGACTACTAGGCTAACTAAAAAAAGTGTATCCAAACAAAAAACTCCACCGGTATTGAATGCTCCGTACACCCACTCAGCATAACCCAGCCTGGAGAGGAAAGGGACACCGAGGGCCCGCCCCACCTGTTTGTACACCTCTATGTTAAAAGGGCAATGAAGCAGAAAATGGTCCATAGTCTCCTCCTCATCTGTACACTCCTCCCGAGGACAGCTACGATCCATCCCACTGCGGAATTTCAAATTGCCCCGAACATAGAGCTTCCCATGGAAGCACAACCAGGCCAGATCCCTAAATTTAGGGGGTACTCTATCCAAATTAATCAGTATTAACCCCGCCCTCAAAACTGGGCCCGGGCAATCCCTTAAGGCCAGTGGGTCATGAAAGACTTTGCTCGAGACTCGACTCATAAGGACTTTCCTTGGAACCGATCTGAGATCTTCAGCCGACAATCGCCACTGCCGCAGTAACTTCAGGCACGGAGCGACATAGGCTGGTAGCTGACCACGATGACCCCTGCGATTCTTCACTTGGCCACCTTCTTCCCAAAGTCGTAGAAAAGGCCTAAACCAAGATCTAAATATGCCTACCCATCCAGGAGGTTCCACTGCAAGCATATTACCAATGTTAAACTTTAGAAATAGCAGTGAAAAGAAAAGAACTGGGTTGACCATACCTAAGCCACCCTCCCTCCTGGATAGGTAGGTGACATTCCTCTTGATGGGGTTCAGTCTGTTCCCCCACAGCATCTGGAAGAACACACTACTGACCCTAGCATAGAGAGACACTGGCAAGATGCAGACAAAGCTGACATACAAGAAGATCGGAATCAGGTAAGTCTTAATCAGATCAACCCTTTCCCTCATAGATAACTTCCATCTCTTCCAGGTGACCACCTTAGTATTGGCAATTTCCAGTCTGCCTTCCCAGTTTTTGAGGCCATAATCGCCGGGTCCAAATTCAATGCCTAGTATCTTAATTTTTTCCTGGGGCACTGGAAAGGTGTCCGGGAGATCAAACCCCTCACCTTCCTTTCCCATCCAGAAAACTTCAGTCTTTTCCTGATTGATCTTGGAGCCTGATGCTTCAGAATACCGTGATGTCAGAGAGACCACCTCCTCCGCTTCATCCGTCCCAGTGACAATCACCGACACATCGTCTGCATAGGCAACAACCCTCAATGGCGGCTCACCCGGGAGCCCCACTGGTACCCCACACAACATGCCGCTCTCTAGCCTCCTGATGAAGGGGTCGATTGCAAACACATAGAGCAGGGGACTCAGGGGACAACCCTGTCGCACCCCGGAGCCAACCTCAAAGGACTGTCCAACCCAACCATTAACAAGAGGGAAGCTTTCTGCCCCCTTATACAAGACTTTCAGCCAATCGACAAAACCACCCGGCAGACCGTACTTACTAAGGAGCAACCACAGGTACTCATGGTTAACACGATCAAAAGCCTTTGCCTGATCCAATGTCAGCAAATACTTTCCCCAGCCTGCAGCCCTGCACCGCTCCAAGGCCTCCCGGACAGCTAAAACCGCTGTGAAGGTGCTCCTACCCTGGACCGAACAGTGCTGATGGCTAGAAAGCAAAGACTCTGCCACTGACGATAGGTGCCAGAAAAATATCTTTGCCAGTATCTTTCTATCGACATTAAGAAGGCTGATGGGGCGCCAATTCTCAATCATCGAAGGATCTTTACCCTTTGAAAGAAGAATCACAGCCGAGTGCCTCATGGAAGGGGAAAGCACCCCCTCAGCAAGGCAACTGTTAAAAGCCTCTACCAAATGCGGGGCCAGAATAGACTTAAAGGCTTTGTAAAACTCAGCCGTCAAGCCATCCGGTCCAGGCGACTTTTTGATGGCAAGCTGTTCAATTGCCCTCATCACCTCTTCGACTGTGATCTCCTCTGTCAAATTCATCAATGGAACATCTCCACCATTTAGACCTGGAGTAGAGTCCAAAAAGCTTTCCATCTTGTCACGATCAAGCTCTTTCCTCCCAAGAAGGTCGGCATAAAAGGACCTCACGACCTCCAGAATCCCTGACCTGGACTTTGTCAAGGAACCTGTACTGTCCTTAAGGCCAACAACCGTTTTAACAGCTACACCTTGTTTGCTGTTCTGGTAAGGGTCAGGCGAGTGGTACTTCCCATAGTCCCTCTCCAGAACCAAAGAGGCATGCCGGTCATATTGACACTTCCTGAGAAGGAGTTTCACTTCGGAGATTGCCCCAGGATCTCCTCCTCTCGAGACAAGAATATCCAGCTTCCTCCGTAAACGTTGGTAGGTCATGTATTTATTAAACTGATTTCTATTGGCTAGGCCCCTGAAGAATCCAGCGATCCTCTTTTTGGTCAGCTCCCACCACTCAGCCTTGCTGCTACAAAAGTCCAGGATGGTCACCTGTGCCTGAAAGAATTCCTCAAAGGATTGTCTAACATGTTCTTCCTTGAGTAGAGTCGAATTTAATCTCCAGATGCCCTTGCCCCTCTGAGGGGCGTCTGAAGCATTCAGTACCACAGATAGCATACAGTGATCAGAGAACTCTACTGCCTGCACCACTGGGGGCGAGAAAGCAGAGGCCTCCTTCAAAAAAAAACCTATCTATCCTACTCTGACTATTACCACGATGAAAAGTGAACCCGGTGTCATCTGGGAGGTGCTTAATGTGCACATCCACAAGACCAGCATCCCTAACCATACTATTTAAAAAAACGCTATAATATCCCAGCCTGTCCTTGAAGTCCTTCCTGTCCTTGGGCCTAGTTACTGTATTAAAGTCACCTCCAAAGACCACTTGCCGGGATGTAAAAAGAAATGGCTTGATCCTTGTAAAAAGGCATTTCCTGTCCCACTTTGTGTGCGGCCCATAAACATTGATTAGGCGCGGGTCCTGCCCTCCCACAAGGACGTCTAAGACCATACATCTCCCAATCTCCACCTCAATAACCCGCCGGACAGTTACCATGCCGGTTTTAAACAACACCGCCACACCGCCGTAAGGCTCGGCCGCAAGAGACCAGTAAGATGGTGTCACGTACCTGACGGTGACGAGCCCGGTTAGCAGAGGGAGGCCTCCCTTACGGCTCCCACCGGTGGCCCCTGGTGGTATAACAGGAAGCACGGAGGTGGAAGGGGTACGAGTGCCTGGCAGGATCAAGAACTACCGCAGGTGATCAGGAACCAGCAGGTGAGGAGGCAGGAACCAGGAACTACAGCAGGTGAGTGGACAGGAACCAGGAACTACAGCAGGTGAGTAGACAGGAACCAGGAACTCAGAAGATGACCCGGACCGGGAGGCACAGCATGTAGACTGGAACCACTGGGCAGCAGCAGGTGAACAGGAACCAGCAGATGAGCAGACAGGAACCAGCAGATGAGCAGACAGGAACCAGCAGATGAGCAGACAGGAACCAGGAACTCAGCAGATGACCCGGACCGGGAGGCACAGCAGGTAAACTGGAACCACTAGGCAGCAGCAGGTGAACAGGAACCAGCAGATGAGCAGACAGGAACCAGCAGATGAGCAGACAGGAACCAGCAGATGAGCAGACAGGAACCAGGAACTCAGCAGATGACCCGGACCGGGAGGCACAGCAGGTAAACTGGAACCACTAGGCAGCAGCAGGTGAACAGGAACCAGCATATGAGCAGACAGGAACCAGCATATGAGCAGACAGGAACCAGCAGATGAGCAGACAGGAACCAGCAGATGAGCAGACAGGAATCAGGAACTCAGCAGATGACCCGGACCGGGAGGCACAGCAGGTAAACTGGAACCACTAGGCAGCAGCAGGTGAACAAGAGCCAAGGTCAGGCAGGATCGTCAGACAAGCCGGGGTCGGGTAAACTGGCAGGCAGCGAGGCACAAAAGGATCAGGCAATACCGAAGTCAGAAAACAGGCCGATGGTCAGGTACAGGCAGATAGCAGGAGGGTCACAGGAAGCCGGGTCAGATACAGGTAAACAAGGCAGATCAGGTCACTTGGGATAAACGCTGTAGAGCAGACAGCAGGGACTGTCTGCAAGTGAGGAGTTTAAATAGCCCTTCAGGCGTCACCTGCGGGGGCGGGAACCAGGAAGTCCAGGGCGTCTGTTCCTGACAGGGTTTCCATGACATTGCCCCCCCCCCAAGGGGCAGCCTACGGATGCCCCTAGGAGCAAACTTCTCGGGGTGAGACCTCCTGAAGGCTTGTATCAGGTCTTTGGCGTGAATGTTCTCTTCGGGTTCCCAGGAGTTCTCCTCTGGTCCGTAACCCTTCCATTTTATTAAAAATTGACTCTGGCTATTTCTTCTTCGTGCGTCTAAAATAGCTTCTACCTCGAATTCCTGTTCCCCGTCTATGATGACGGGATCAGGGCGAGTCGGGGTCCGACCTGGGAATGGGTTGGAGACTGACGGTTTCAATAGAGAAACATGAAAAACAGGGTGGACCCTCAGGGAGTCGGGGAGCTCCAGCTCGTAGGCCACCTCGTTGATTTTCCTTTTGATAGGAAAAGGCCCTAGAAACTTGGGGCCCAATTTCTTGGACGGGCAAGCCAATCTTAGATTGATGGTGGAAAGCCATACTTGGTCGCCCGGTGCCAGCGCTAATTCACCCCGTCTCCTCCTGTCGTAGACCGTCTTGTTATACTCCTGAGTTCTTGCCATGGCTTCGCGTAGAAGCTGGTTGTTAGAGGAGAAGAAATTCACTTTTTACAGAACTGCGGGCACTGAGCACTCAGGGAGAGAGTTGGGCAGAAATGTGGGGTGAAACCCGAAGTTCGCAAAAAATGGGGTCTGGTTAGTTGCGGAGTGGATGGAGTTATTGTAGGAGAACTCCGCTAGCGGAAGCAGGGAGAGCCAGTCATTCTGAGCAAAGGAGGAGAAACAACGCAAATATTGCTCGAGAGTCTGATTTGTTCTCTCAGTCTGTCCGTTGGTTTGAGGGTGGTAAGCCGAAGAGAATGATAGCTCTATTCCCAGAGTCTTGCAGAGGGACCTCCAGAACCGGGAGGTAAATTGTACCCCCCGATCGGAGACTATATTAGCAGGTACCCCGTGGAGCCTGACGACTTTTTTAATGAACATTTGTGCAGTTTCCGGGGCCGAGGGGGTCCCTCTCATAGGAACAAAATGTGCCATCTTGGACAGACGGTCCACAATCACAAAGATGGTGGTGTGATTCTCAGCCGGGGGGAGTTCAACTATGAAGTCGATAGAAAGCATTTTCCACGGTCTCTCTGGAACGGGTAAGGGCTTCAGTAGTCCCCAGGCTTTGGATCTGGACCCTTTATTCCGGGTACATGTAGTACAGGACTCCACGAACCTCCTGCAATCCTCGCGTAGTCGAGGCCACCAGAAGGTACGTTGTACCAACTCAGTGGTCTTAGCCACACCAAAGTGCCCAGCAAGGGCATGATCGTGGCAGAGCTCTAGCACGGTTATCTTTAGTTCTTCTGGTATGAATATCCTGTCTTGGTGCCAGAGTAATCCATCCTTGGTTTGCAGATCCAGTTCAGGAGAGGGTTCCTGTCTAGTGGTGGCTTGTCTGATCCGGGAGAGTAGGTCCTCCTGAAGTAGGAGAAAATTCCCAGGAGCGAGGATTGTATCGGGTGAGGAGAGTTCTTTGGATCCATGAAACATTCGGGACAAGGCGTCAGGTTTAGTGTTCTTGGCACCGGGGCGGTATGTCACATGGAAGGAGAACCGGGGAAAAAAAACAGAGCCCATCTGGCTTGTCGTGGTTTTAGTCTTTTTGCAGTTTTCAGGTACTCTAAGTTCTTATGGTCGGTGAATACTAAGATCGGGTGAGCAGCACCTTCAAGTAAGTACCTCCATTCTTCCAGGGCGGACTTAATCGCCAAGAGTTCCCGGTCTCCCACGTCATAGTTCTTTTCTGCCGCAGATAATTTGCGAGAAAAGAAAGCCACCGGATGAAGCAAAGCCTTGGTTCCTTGCCTCTGTGACAATATTGCCCCTACTGCAACCTCAGAAGCATCTACCTCAAGTACAAATGGTAGGGAGGAATCTGGGTGTTTTAAGATGGATGCAGAGGTGAAGAGCCCTTTGAGATCCTCAAAGGCCTTTTGGGCCTCAGGGGACCAGTGGAAGCGGGTACCTTGCTTGGTTAGCTGAGTAATGGGTGCAATGATGGCGGAGAACCCCCGGATGAATTTACGATAAAAGTTGGCGAATCCAACGAACCGTTGGATTCCCTTCTTATCCACTGGCGCTGGCCAGTCCAAGATTGCGGTGATCTTCTGTGGGTCCATCCTGATGCCTTCGCCAGAGATGATTAATCCCAGAAATGCTATGCTCTCCCGCTCAAACTCGCATTTCTCAGCCTTCGCATATAGTTTATGCTGCCGAAGCCGGTCTAACACACTTCTGACATGCCTGCGATGAGAGTCAAGGGAAGAAGAGAAGATTAGTATGTCATCTAAATAAGCAATCACAAAGAGATCTAAAAAGTCCCGAAGAACATCATTAATTAAATACTGGAAGGTGGCAGGGGCATTGCACAGCCCGAAGGGCATCACTAAATATTCGAAATGTCCGAACCGGGAGCGGAAGGCGGTTTTCCACTCATCGCCCTCCTTGATTCGGACCAGGTTATAGGCTCCCCGGAGGTCAAGCTTAGTGAAAATAACGGCAGCTCCCAATCTTTGGAACAACTCTGGTACCAGAGGAAGAGGATAACGATTTTTAATGGTGACCTTATTTAGTTCACGGTAGTCCACACATGGCCTGAGGGTATGGTCCTTCTTTTCTACAAAGAAAATGCCTGCGCCTGCTGGCGACGTAGAGGGGCGAATGAACCCCTTTAAAAGGTTCTCATCGATGTAGTCCTTCAGGGCCCCCTGTTCCACCTCCGTTAAAGGGAAAATCCTACCGAAAGGAATAGCTGCTCCGGGAAGTAGATCAATGGGGCAGTCGTAGGCTCGGTGGGGTGGTAGTGTCTCTGCCCCCTGTTTACTAAACACATCGAGAAAGTCCAGGTAAGCGTCAGGGATGGCCTGACGTATTCCGGCCTCAGTGTCGGTACACATTAAGGTGGCAGGCCCAGGGGGTTTGTGTGAGCCACAGGACCGTTGGCAGTAGGAGGAAGGAAACGTGATCACCCCCGTGACCCAGTTAATGGTAGGATTATGGGCTTGTAGCCAGGGCATACCGAGAATTATGGGGAACAGTGGAGAGGAGATAATATCCAGCCGTAGATATTCTCGGTGCACCCCGGTAGAGGAGAAGACAGTGACAGGTAGGGGAGCCGTCTCTTCGACCACGGGCCCCGACTTGATAAGGGACCCATCAGCCAGGTGAACCCGTAGTCCATGGGTCTTGGGAAGTAGAGGAATAAGTTGAGTACGGGCAAAAGTTGAGTCCATGAAGCAACTACAAGCCCCAGAGTCAATAATTGCGACGACTTGCAGGGTCCTTCCTGGGAGCTGCAGGGAGATAGAAAGAGCGAAGTGAGAGGGGGATTTAGTCTGAGGGTTGATCACAGCAGGGAATACTGACAAGCACTTACGGAACTTCAGGGGACAGTTCCTAACGAAGTGAACGGGCTCCCCACAGTACAGGCACAGGTTGTGCGCGCGTCGGCGTTGGCGTTCCTCCGGAGTAAGGGAAGGGCGGAGGACCCCAAGCTGCATGGGTTCAGGAGCATCGTACGAGGGGGTCAAGGGTGCTGCAGAAGCTGGGTGCGGATGACTGGGGACCCGGGGAAGCATCCAGGTCGGCCGGGTGAAGCCCGTGGCCCTCTCAACCCTCCGTCCCCTCAGGCGTCGGTCGATCTGAATTGTCAGATCGATCAGTAGGTTCAAATTTTCTGGTATTCCTACCCTAGCCAGTTCGTCCTTCAATGGGTCAGAAAGGCCTATGCGAAACTGGTGACGGAGGGCAGCATCATTCCACCTGGTGTCTGCGCCCCAGCGCCTGAATTCAGCTACATAATCTTCCGCTGCTCTGCGTCCCTGCTGAAGGGTCCGCAGGGCGTTCTCTGCAGTGACCGAGAGCTGAGGGTCCTCGTACAATTGGGCAATGGCGTCAAAAAAAAGTGTAAGGCTGTCCAAGGACGCATCTTTGCGTTCTAGCAGGCGGTGGGCCCAGTTCTGTGGGTCTCCGGAAAGCAGCGAAATTACAAAGCCCACCTTGGTAGCTTCTAAGGAAAAGGTGCGGGGCTGTAAGGCAAAGTACAACTCACAAGAGTTCCGGAAAGCCCTGAACTTGCTCCGGTCCCCGGAGAATCTTTCGGGTGTAGGGACCCTGGGTTCAGGGGGAAGCATGACCACCGTGGGCGCAGCTCCTGCCCCGGCGGAAGAAGTGGAGGCACGTGGACCCCCTTGAGCTCCATCGGGGTTGGTGAGGGCCCGCACTTGTCCTTCCAGGTGAGTGTAGCCTTGCTGGAGGCTCTTAACGGCCTCGGTCAGTCCCGCCAGGTGTCGGCATAGTTCCTCCATAGGTGAGGCTCCCTGCTCGGGCTCAGACATGGCTGTCTGCTACTGTCACGTACCTGACGGTGACGAGCCCGGTTAGCAGAGGGAGGCCTCCCTTACGGCTCCCACCGGCGGCCCCTGGTGGTATAACAGGAAGCACGGAGGTGGAAGGGGTACGAGTGCCTGGCAGGATCAAGAACTACCACAGGTGATCAGGAACCAGCAGGTGAGGAGGCAGGAACCAGGAACTACAGCAGGTGAGTGGACAGGAACCAGGAACTACAGCAGGTGAGTAGACAGGAACCAGGAACTCAGAAGATGACCCGGACCGGGAGGCACAGCATGTAGACTGGAACCACTGGGCAGCAGCAGGTGAACAGGAACCAGCAGATGAGCAGACAGGAACCAGCAGATGAGCAGACAGGAACCAGCAGATGAGCAGACAGGAACCAGGAACTCAGCAGATGACCCGGACCGGGAGGCACAGCAGGTAAACTGGAACCACTAGGCAGCAGCAGGTGAACAGGAACCAGCAGATGAGCAGACAGGAACCAGCAGATGAGCAGACAGGAACCAGCAGATGAGCAGACAGGAACCAGGAACTCAGCAGATGACCCGGACCGGGAGGCACAGCAGGTAAACTGGAACCACTAGGCAGCAGCAGGTGAACAGGAACCAGCATATGAGCAGACAGGAACCAGCATATGAGCAGACAGGAACCAGCAGATGAGCAGACAGGAACCAGCAGATGAGCAGACAGGAATCAGGAACTCAGCAGATGACCCGGACCGGGAGGCACAGCAGGTAAACTGGAACCACTAGGCAGCAGCAGGTGAACAAGAGCCAAGGTCAGGCAGGATCGTCAGACAAGCCGGGGTCGGGTAAACTGGCAGGCAGCGAGGCACAAAAGGATCAGGCAATACCGAAGTCAGAAAACAGGCCGATGGTCAGGTACAGGCAGATAGCAGGAGGGTCACAGGAAGCCGGGTCAGATACAGGTAAACAAGGCAGATCAGGTCACTTGGGATAAACGCTGTAGAGCAGACAGCAGGGACTGTCTGCAAGTGAGGAGTTTAAATAGCCCTTCGGGCGTCACCTGCGGGGGCGGGAACCAGGAAGTCCAGGGCGTCTGTTCCTGACAGGGTTTCCATGACAGATGGACCATACCTCCACTCTCTCTTGGCCATATGAATATCTGCCAAGGAGGTGAGCCTAGTCTCTTGCAAAAATAAAATTTCAGCATCTAATTGGCTGAACAAAAAGAAGGCCATAGAACGAGCTCTTACTGACTTAATGCTGGCGACATTAATTGTCACCACATTTAACGGAGGGGGAACCGCCATTTGGGTTATTGGGTGGATTGCTTCTTAGCTCCCCTCTGCTGCTCATCACCAGAAGCCTCTCTCTTTCTAGAGGCCGCCTCAAAGTCCATTTCGGAATCAGAACTTCTCTCAGAAGAAGCTCCAGATGAAGAAATATCCCACTTGGAGGACCTATGACGGCTGGAGACAGGAACCGGAGCTTCTCGTCCCCGTTCCGTCCTCACCGCCTGCCTCTTCCGCCTCCCAACCTTCCTTCTCTCCTCCAGGTACCGCAGGTCAGCCTCAGAGATGCCCTCATCTCTTACTTTTTTCTTTAAAGTCTTTCCACAAGACTTCTTTACAGAGGAAGGGGCGCCCTTTTTAGTACACGCTGGTGGGGGGGGGGGGTGATCCCTTTAAGTCAGACTCAGGAGGGGTAGACTCCTGGGGGGTAACAGACTCGGGGGGCACAGACTTGGAAGGTTCCGACACAAGAGGAGAGGGTACAGTAGGCTGGGGGGGACACAGACAGAAACAGAAGGAGTACTTACAGACACAGGAGGGGTGGCCACAGGAACTGGAGAGGGATCCTGAGCAGGACCAGGGGAGGGGGTCACCGCAGAGGAGGATGGTACACCAGGGGTCTCACCCTCCATCCTGTCCAGCCTTGACATGTCCTCTACTACCTCCTTCTCCATATTGTGCCAGGCTTCAGGACATCTGCTGTAGGGGTGGCCAAGGCGCAGGCACAGGTTGCACCTGATCATCTTAGTGCAGTCCTTAGCCATATGACCCTGACCCCGACACACTGAACACATCAAGGCTGAACAGGAGGAGCTCAAGTGCCCCTTTTCTCCACAGCGGTGACACAGCTTCGGCTGACCAGGGTAGAAAACAGTCATCCTATCCCTCCCTATGAAAGCTGAGGAGGGCAGGTGATGGACAACATTCCCATCCCTGGCCAACCTGACTGTTACCGACCATCCCCCAGTCCAGATGTTACGCTCATCATGGATTTTATTAGGTTTGGTCAAAACTTCCCCATAGTTCCTTAACCAGACCTCTAGATCCCGAGCAGGAACACTCTCATTGGTCAGGATAATGGTTATTTTTTTTACTGTTAACCTCTGAGAAACCGCAACTGGGACCAGACCTTCCCATTCAGGTCTTGACCTGCACCGAGCCTCATATCGCTCCCAGAACAGGTCAAGACCCTCTGGCCTGGTGAAACTAACCGTATAGTCCCTTGTCCCAGCTACGTGTATAAAGGCATACAGGTCATTTGCACCAAAACCCATCTCCAATATCAAGTCCACCACTGCACGCCGTGCTGGAGGGATGGCACCACCTTCCCATTTCAGGATAACTACATTACGTCTTTGACCCCCAGCAGAAGCCAGATCTTGGGGTGCTCAAGGTGGCAGCTTGCAGTGGAAAACCCCGCTTTGGAGCGGGACTACCAGGAGCAGAGTGTGCCACCTGTGCAAAAGTAGGTTTATCAGGGCCAAGGGCTGACACTGAAGCCACATCACTCTGTATATTATTATTATTATCAACTGTATGAACTGAAATGGCAGGATCTGTAGCAGGATTGTTCATCACACTGGTACTGGGGTGATTGTTATCAGTCACAGAACTATTCAAATTCCCATCAGGAATAGTTACAGTTGCTGCAATACCAGCTGTCTCCTGATGCTGCACTGTAGAGTCCTCAGCAGCAGTGGGGCAAACAGCTTTGGACTCAGCCAAAGAAAGGTTAATGGGCTGTGCTGACACTTGCAGTCCATCCACAGAAATGACATTTTTTAAATGTAATGCCCCGTACACACGATCGTTTTTCATGCCGTTAAAACTGCCATTTTAAAAAATGGCCATTAAAAATGATCGTGTGTAGGCTCCAGAGCATTTTTAACGACGTGAAAAACGGCCATTAAAAATTCCGGACATGCTCTCTTTTTTCACGTCGTTTTTCATGTCGTTTTTTTTAACGACGTGAAAAACGATAGTGTGTATGCTTTCACGACGTGAAAAAAAACGCGCATGCTCAGAATCAAGTATGAGACGGGAGCGCTCGTTCTGGTAAAACTAGCGTTCGTAATGGAGATAGCACATTCATTACACAGTAACGGACTGAAAAGCGCGAATCGTCGCTCAACAAACTTTACTAACATGAAGGGTGGCGCCATTCGAACGGAACTTCCCCTTTATAGTGCCGTCGTACGTGTTGAACGTCACTGCGCTTTGCTTGATCGTTTTTTTTAATGATAGTGTGTACGCAAGGCAGGCTTGAGAGGAAACATGAAAAAAAACGAGGAGAAAAACGTTGGTTTAAAAAATGACATTAAAAACGATCGTGTGTACGGGGCATAAGTCTTGCTGCATTGCAGCCTCAGCAGGCACAACATTGCTGCACAGAGGACTAGCAGCCTGATTGTCATTAGGCACATTGTCAGTCATGATGCTAGATGGTACAAAAACAGTTTTATCCACAACATGGGACTTAGCAGGCTTCACTTTATCAGGCACATCATCAGTAATGTCTTCCTCGTTAAACACCATCTGATCCCCCCGCATAGGAGACTCCATTACCTGGATGGCCCTCAGCATGCCTCCTGAATCTTGGGAAGGCCTGGGGCTGCTTACCTCTCCCTGGGGGGGCAGGGGGGCAGAACTGGGGGTCTCCTCCTCCTCCACCTCCATCTTTGTCACCCTTCCAAACCTTTTGTCGTTACAAAATTTTTCTTTAAAGGGCCCATCTCTGCCTTCCATCATGGCCACGATGGTCTCCTGATGATCCACACGGACCTTGGCCAGCTGGATTTCCGGATCCATGGATCCCCGTTTCTGGCTGTGTAAGCCCTCACGTTGCCTTCGCAGGCGCTTCAACTCCGCTCTCAGCTTGTAGAGCTTGTCCCTCTCCCTGTTCAGGACCTTAATCCCGGCCACCACTCGCTCCCGAATGGCCTCCGAGCCTTCATCCTCACCAGGGGTAGAGAGATCAGCTTGTGCAGAGGCAGGCAGTTCACCCGATGGCCCAGGAGATGGCTGGGAGCCTCCAGCAGGAGAGGCCCTGCTGGCCTCCATGGCCTCCCCAGAAAGGAGGCCAGGGAGCTGGGATAGATTTCACCACCACTCCCCTCTCACAGAGCAGCTTCAGAGGCACCTTCCTCCTGACACACCTGTGCTCCAATGATGGGCGGGGCACTATTCCTACCACTGACACCAATGATGGGACACTATTCTTCCCACTGACACCAATGATGGGGCATTATTCTTCCCAATGATGCCAATGATGGGGCGCTATTCCTCCCACTGATACCAATGATGGGGCATTATTCTTCCCAATGATACCAATGATGGGGCGCTATTCCTCCCACTGATACCAATGATGGGGCATTATTCTTCCCAATGACACCAATGATGGGGCACTATTCCTCCCACTGATACCAATTGTAGCGCCCTCACCTTCTCTTCTTTGTCTAGGGGTATTTCGTATGTGAGGGTGAGATACGCTACGGCCCATGTCCTCCCCATGGCAGTGGGTGAGGTGAAGGCCAGTACCAGATATTTTCCTCGGGCCTGTGTGTTTCAGTTAAGGATCAAGTCTTGCTGTGCTGACACTTCCCTTTGCTCCCATTAACCAGAGTACCACACACCGATAAAGGTCCAACTCTTGTTTTATTGTCACACTCACAACCAAACAGTTCTTTACCAGCCAACTGGTTGAGACCCAATAACAGTTCAATACGGTGGGGTGAGCAGGTAGAGGCACTATCCTGATTGTACGCTAAACCACTGTGATTTCACCAGCGGTTACTATAGCCTTGGCTAGAGAGAGAACTTAGAACTTGTGAGTCTCTTCCAGCGACTCAAGAGAATGCAGATAGGAGTACCTTCGCTGCGTTGTGGCCCCTGTCAGGGGGAGATGTCCCTCCAAGGGAGTTACCGGAGGCCCATCCATCACCGGGTTGATGCTGCTCCGGACTCTCCGGACGGGTGACCTCTCCAGCCTCCTCACCTCAGACTTGGGCCCCATCCACTTCAGGGACCCTCGGACTCCTCCGCCCTCGCGGGACCCAGTCGAAGTCACTGGGCCCCAGGCCTCCGGTTTAGTACCTCACCCCAGGCTGAAGGTGCCTGGGATGGATGCCAACTCCGCTCCGTACCGCCCAAACCCAGGCCGAAGGTGCCTGGGCGCGTGATGCAGGAAAAAGACCTTGTGGCGAGGGCGTCTCTCCCCTTTATCTACTCCCGCGACGTCACGGCAGGCTCCCCGCCCCCGCCGCACCATCGCCGAAAAGGGACAAAAAGGTCAGCACTACAGCAGTGAATCTACCTTAGGCCTGTGGGAACCCCGCCACCCACAGGCCAAGGAGAACAATACACCACCTAGTCCTCCACAAATTAACAATGGTCCAATCCCTTCATGATTTATACACACCTGGGTCATACTACCACCCAGGTGTATCCCCCTAAATTTAAACCCCCCGCTACACAATGATGAGGCACTATTCCTCCCACTGACACCAATGATGGGGCATTATTCTTCCCAATGACACCAATGATGAGGCACTATCCCTTCCAATAAAACCAATGATGGGGCACTATTACACCCACTGACACCAATGATGGGGTATTATTCTTCCCACTGACACCAATGATGGGGCATTATTCCTCCCACTGACATCAACTACAGGGCCCTATTCTTCCCACTGACACCAATGATGGGGCACTATTCCTCCCACTGGCACCAATGATGGGGCACTATTCCTCCCACTGACACCAATGATGGAGCCCTATTCTACCCACTGATACCAATGATGGGGCACTCACTATTCTTCCCGCTGACACCAATGATGGGGCGCTATTCCTCCCACTGACACCAATGATGGAGCCCTATTCCTCCCACTGACACCAATGATGGAGCCCTATTCCACCCACTGATACCAATGATGGGGCACTATTTCTCCCACTGACACCAATGATGGGGCACTATTCTTCCCACTGATACCAATGATGGGGATCAAACCGATCTTGGTAAGGGCAGAGGAGAGATCTGGGCTCTAATAGACCCCAGATGTCTGTTAGAATGGAATTCGATTGATTAACCTGACAATGTCTCAGTAAAGAGAACCTGTTATGGCCCATGCTATCACAAGGGATGTTGTTCATCCCTTGTGATAGCAATAAAAGTGATTTTAAAATAAATGTAAAGAAACAGTGTAAAAATTTAAATTTGAAACAAAACAAACATATAAAAAAAAAAATGTAAAGTGCTTCCAAAATAAAAATTGAGTTTTAAAAACCGCTGTGAAAATATCGTGCGGCATAAAAAATTGCAACGCCCATTATTTTATTCTAGAGCCTCTGTTTCTCTGTTTTATTCTCTAGAGCTGGGATCCTCCAGCTGTTGTGGAACTACACATCCCATGAGGCATTGTAAAACTCTGACATGCACAGACATGCCTAGGCATGATGGGAATTGTAGTTCCTGAACAACAGAAGGGCCGTAGTTTGGAGACCCCTGCACTAGACAAAAAAAATTATAATGTTTTGAGGTTCTAAGTAATTTTCAGATTTTTCCATGTAGGAGAGAAAAGTCCTAATTGAGAACCTCTTCAAACAGTTTGACTTGTAAGTGATTTATTCGATGAATGGGCGGGGTCCAGGAGGCGGAGCTGTCTACAATGTTCTATGAGCACACAAACCGTTCAGGGAGACAGGGGTGGTTGGGATCTTGGATCAATCGGTTCTGGGTCTGGAGACCCCAAGACAGGTAATATGTGTGCATTCAGGGACCATATTCTTCCCACCGCTGAAATCTCATTTTTGGGTGGTGTAGCCCTTTAACACGTAAAGATTTATGTACATGGAGGACAGTTTCCAAAATTCTGTGGATGTAGATAATCCAAAAAACTAAAAATTAGATGGTAATTAGTGGGTAAATACCTACCAATTAGCGACTAATTACGCTAGCTTGCACAGACTATTAAACAGCCTATAAAACTCTTCAAAGTGATGTTTAGCTTTCGGTGTCTCCCGGTTCCTCCAATGACAAGTCAGCACAACGCATGGACGCAGATCAAACTGGAGACGTTCCTATGAGAACACGCATGCAAAGGGCCACAGAGGACGGGAACCGGTTAATACAAGTCCGCGGATAGTCCTCCAGCAGAGTCTCCGTACATCTCTCATACATGGCTGACATCCAGGTGATTGCAGAGAAAATCACTCCGGAGGGAGGATCTGTCTGCCTCTCTCCAAATTGTTTGCGTCTTCAGCTAATAACAGACACGACTGTTGAGTACCTTTGATGACACTTCTGGCACTTAGCATTGGCTGCGATCCTGTCACTCAAAACATTTGGTAGTGAAGAAGGGGAATAAAAATTGAAGCCTCGTACACACGACCGAGAATCTCATCGTAAAAAAACACGTTGTTTTTCTTGACGGGATTCTTGTCAAGCTTTCCTTGCATACACACTGTCAATTCCAAATCTCGTCGTTGTAAAGCGCGGTCACGTACAACACGTACGACGGCAGTATAAAGGGGAAGTTCGATTTCAATGGCGCCACCCCTTGGGCTGCTTTTGTTGATCTCGTGTTCCCGCGTGTTAGTAAAAGTTTGGGGAGATACGATTTGCGCTTTTCAGTCTTCGTACTTTCAGTTCGTTTTAGCGTGACGAATGTGCTATCTCCATTACGAGCGCTAGTTTTACCAGAAGGAGCGATCCCGTCTTATGCCCCATACACACAATCGTTTTTCATGCCGTTAAAAATGCCATTTTTAAAAATGGGCATTAAAACCGATCGTGTGTATGCTCCAGAGCATTTTTAACGACGTGAAAAACGGCCATTAAAAATTTCGAACATGCTCTATTTTTTCACGTCGTTTTTCATGTCGTTTTTTTTTAACGACGTGAAAAACGGTAGTGTGTATGCTTTTACGAGGTGAAAAAAACGCGCATGCTCAGAATCAAGTGTAGCGCTACCCCCAGTTAAGAGAGCCGCTGATATTGATTTGGGCCCTGCAGTGCACCGCCGTCAACCCCCGGCAATCGGCTCTAACCTCCCGTGGCACAGCTGGTGATAGAGAGATAGGACCGCGTGACCGCAACTGTTGGTGACGCAGTCCTATAACAAACATACACAGAATATACTTTAAAACTCCTATTAAAGTAAGCGGAACTGACACCAAATGTACTTTACCCAGATATTTTACTGAGGCTAATGGGCAAGTAATAAACAACAGTATAAGAAGTTGCAGATCCCTGCAATAAACAGTAATAAAGATAAACAGAGTAATCAGAATAATAAAGTATTGCTATGCAACTCTAGCGCTGCCCTTTTACAGCTACTTCCCCTCATGAGTAGACTAACACCCAGCAATGTCTACCTATGCAGTCAGGCCTGACTGATCTAAATGGAAGTTCAGTGAAACAATATTCGCTAGCAATCTCTCGGTGGTGCACTTGAAGAACAACTTTGTAATCCCAACGAATAGTAAAGATAAAGTATCTGTCTTTAAACAGCTCTCACCACCTGGACAAGTCCAAGTCCCTTTCCTCCATCGATTCGTCTAGGAACAGGAATCCACCGACATCCAAGTCTTCAATCCTTCTGGTGTACTGCAGCAAGGAGGATTAGATGTCTCTAAGGCTCTGCTAGGCTGGCAGAGGGCTCTTTGGAAAGGAGCACACGGCCCAGGCTTCAGGCCTTGTGCACACAGCAGTTCAGCACAGACATCCTCTTGCTAGGAGAGGGGAGTCCAAAGAGGCCGACCAAAACTCCGCCTTCCCTTTATAAAGTCTGCCCCAGCAGTCTCTGTTCTGGAGCAATGCACCCTGGGTGCTGCAAGATGTACTGGGAGATGTAGTCTCTCTCTCCTCTGCTTTCACTTCCATAATGTCTCTTTACTTCCTCCCGACTCACCTCTCACCTGGAACTTCTTGTCTCTCTGCATTAAAGGGGAACACCCCGCTACACACTCCCCCCACTTGAACTCTTTGGTCCCCAAAGATAAACTTCAACAAATACTGTTTACCATTTTGGACAATGTCGAGCATGATGTTGGCATAGGGAATTCCCACCAAAACTTTGGGATGGAACTCTCTTGCCCACAGGTCACACTACCATGAGTGGCCTGCCTAACTGTGCCAGAGAGTGAGCTGGGGTTGCCCTCCACCAAATGGACGGTGGAAGGATCAGGTTGTTCAACACTTCTCCTAGCCGTTACAACAGAGTCCTCTGAGCTCGTCCCCATTTGGGGGTAAGTTAGTTTCTTGGGAGGCCTGATGACTCTGCGAGCCCTCTGCTCTCTTGGTGCTTCTGACTCTGGCACCACAGGCTCTTCTTCAGGAGTAAGTTCAGGTAACATTGCTGGTTCTGGAACCTCTGATTCAGAAGTCGACTGACGTATGGAATCTCTAGAGTCCTCCTCTGCGCAAGTGTCAGGAACATCTTCCCAGTAATCAGCTGAGGGACTGAAGGGTATGAATTCAGTAGCCTCCGGATTCAGCGTTGCATCTGGGGTATCCCCTCCATTTGGGAGATCTATGGCGGACGTTCCCAGAGTCGAGGGAGGCCACAGCCAGTCCAGTTCTCCACCTTCTTCTGTACTCAATTGGGAGGCCTCCCCATCTTTGGCTCGAGAGGTCTGGGACCGAGTGTTCGGCCTAGGAATATCCAGGATAGAGGCCGGTTCAGGGGAGTCTCTCACGGGAGGTATTCTGACTGCCTCAGCAAGTGGGAGCAGGTGGTTCCGATGCCACGTCTTCAGTGGACCCACCTTTCCTTCTGGCTTTAGTTTGTAGACAGGCAAACCGGGCAACTTCCTACAGACAACATAGGGCTCAGATCTCCACCTGTCGGCAAGCTTGTGTTTTCCAGGGACCCCCAGATTGCGTAGCAGTACTCGGTCCCCGGGCTGCAGATCTTGCACTCGAACCTTCAGATCAAAATTTCTCTTGTTGCGGGCCCCCCTTTGATCCGAAGCCGCCTGGGCTTGTTCATAGGCCACCTGCAAGCTACGTCTAAGTCTGTCCACGTATCCCTTGTGGGATGTAGCTGAGGTATTGTCTATAGAAGTGCCAAAGGCCAGGTCCACAGGTAGCCTTGCTTCTCTCCCAAACATAAGTCGATAAGGGGAGTAGCCAGTGGCGTCACTTGTGGTACAGTTATAGGCATGTACTAGGGCTGATATGTGCTGACTCCAGTGTTGCTTCTTCTCTGTTTCTAAGGTTCCCAACATGTTGAGCAGGGTCCGGTTAAATCTCTCCGGCTGAGCATCTCCTTGTGGGTGGTAAGGCGTGGTTCTGGTCTTCTTTATTCCTAATGAATCCAAAAGTCTTCGGATCAACCGACTCTCAAAGTCCCTTCCTTGATCTGAGTGGAGTCTCTGTGGTAGTCCGTAATGGACAAAATACTTCTCCATAAGTATCTTGGCCACGGTGGATGCCTTCTGGTCTTTGGTTGGGAAAGCTTGAGCATAGCGGGTGAAATGGTCGGTTATTACCAGAACATTCCCCAATCCACTCAGGTCGGGTTCGAGGCAGAGAAAGTCAATGCATACCAGATCCATTGGGCCTTGACTCTGTAAGTGGCCCATTGGGGCAGCTTGATGGGGTAGGGTCTTTCTCTGAATGCATCGTGCACAGGAATGGCAATACTCCTCTACTTCTGCCCTCATGCAGGGCCAATAGAACCGATTTCTGACAAGCTGGAAGGTCCTTTCTGCCCCTAGGTGACCATGATGGTCATGCAGGGCAATTAGTACAGTCTCTCGGTGCTTCTCTGGAAGAAATAACTGCCACTTATCTTCTGAGTCATCAGAGGGCCCCCTTCGGTAGACCACTCCCTGATGTACCTGTAGCCTGTCCAATTCCTTCCTCAACAGGCGAGCCTCCTTTGAGGGGTGATGTAGGAATTTGTTGGGATCCTGATTCTCCAGGGCTTCGAGGACCAATCTCCCCATGGGGTCTTCCAATTGGTCACACCTTAACTCCTTCTTGGACAGTCTCGGTAGGTTGTCTTCCTCCAGTTGAGTTACCCCACAATAGTGTTTGGGGACTCCTACCATGGTAACCCCTATTTCTTCTGCTCTGGAGCCTCCTCTGGCTTGGAATTCAGCCCCTTGACAAAGGGCCCGCACCCCGTCCGGTGCCACTTGGGTCCAATCTTCCCAGTCATTTGTCGTGGCATGAGACCTCCGGGACAGGGCATCTGCATCCCTATTTCCGGCTCCTGGTCTGTACTTCAGACTGAAGTTGAATCCAGACAATGCGGCCAACCACCTGTGTCCGGTGGCATCTAGTTTCGCGGTGGTGAAGAGGTAGGTCAGGGGGTTGTTGTCTGTCTTCACAGTAAACTCTGCCCCATACAAGTAGTCTTTTAGCTTGTCTACTACCGCCCATTTGAGGACCAGGAATTCCAGCTTATGAGTGGGGTAATTCTTTTCTAAGGGGGTCAGGCTCCTGCTCACATAGGCCACTGGTCGCAGTTGTCCTTCATGTTCTTGGTAGAGTACACCACCTAGACCCTCATGGCTGGCATCCACATGTAATTCATAAGGTCTGGTAGGGTCGGCGTAGGCCAGGACTGGGGCAGTGGTTAAGCTCCTCTTCAGAGCATGAAAGGCCTCTTCACACCTTGGGTTCCACTGATCTTGAACTGACTCACCAGGCCTCCTGGGCCCTGAGTCATCCTCTTCCCCTTCTGCCTTTAGCAATTCATTCAACGGGCGGGCAATCCGAGCAAACCCCTCCACAAACCTCCTATAATAGGAGCAGAACCCCAGAAAGGATCTGAGCTCTGTTACTGTGGTGGGTCGTGGCCAGGAAGTGACTGCTTCCAACTTCTCAGGATCTGTGGCCACCCCTTCTTCAGACACTATGTGCCCCAGATAGTTCACAGAAGACTGGTAGAACCGACACTTCTCGGGGGAAAGCTTAAGTCCCTCTTCGCTGAGTCTTCTCAATACTTTCTCCAACCTGGCTTCATGTTCTTCCAAGGTTCTTCCAAAGACAATGACATCGTCCAAGTACACAAGGACTTCTATAAGATTCATGTCTCCAACAGTCTTCTCCATAAGGCGTTGAAAGGTAGCAGGAGCTCCAGACAGACCCTGAGGCATCCTATTGAATTCGAAGAATCCCACCGGGGTTATGAAGGCTGTCTTCTCCCTGTCTTCTTGGTGCATAGGGATTTGATAGTACCCACTCTTGAGGTCCATCACACTGAACCATTTGGCTCCAGACAAACTTTTTAGGGCATCTTCTATCCTTGGCGTGGTGTATTGGTCAGGGATGGTTCTCCTGTTGAGAGTCCTGTAATCGATACAAAGCCTCAACGACCCATTCTTCTTTCTGACCACCACGATTGGGGAGCCATAGGGACTTCTAGACTCCCGGATCACACCAGTCTTCTTTAGTTCTACAAGTTGTTCCCTCAGATCCTCCAGATCTGCCAGGGGGACCCGCCTGACCCTCTCTCGGAAGGGCTTATCTTCTTGGAGGCGGATCCGATGGGTGGCACTTCTTGCACACCCCACATCGAATTCATCTTCGGAAAAGATCTTCTCCCACCTGGTCAGCTGGGCCTTGGCTCTTTCTTTCCAAGCCCTGGGTAGGTTCGGGTTTTCCACGGACAGTTTCTCCCAAACATCTCCTCCGTCACCCGTCCCCTTGACTTCGGACCAAGTGACCGGGGCAGCAGGGCTCACCTGACCAAGCAACACTCTGGCAGGGATCTCCATGGGTCCTCCCGTAGTGTTCCTAACACTCACCGGAACTCTGCCATGGGCCTTCTTCAGGGCCTTGAACGGAATCACTTCTGGTATCACTTCCAGGCCTGAGGACTCTTCCCTTGGTTCTGATTCCAGCATGACAAAGGGGCCAGGTTGTTCCCACGACAGCTTCACAGTGGCCCTAAGACAGGTTACTTCTCCGGGCTGTAGCACTACTCCTTCTCTGCCAAGTCTCCACACCTTCCCTATCCCCTCTCCCGGGGTCTTCTGCTCTAAGACCAGTCGTTGGTAGGCCGTCTTTAGCATGGGATGGATTTTGGTGGCTGAATGGTTTCTCTCTTTCACTAGAGGGGTCAGGAGTCTCCTGACTAGATCTGTGTTTGTCCCAATGATCAGGGAAATCTTGCTGGCTCCAGGCGGCCGGGGACACACAACTGCCAGGGTGTCAAACACTTCAGCCTTCCCAGCCACGGATGGGTCGAAAGTCATCTTTATGGGCAGGTACCCATCATAAGGGAAACTCTGGGTTCCAAGTCCCCATATCTCCAGCTCTTCTATCTTCTGGATAGGCAGATGACTCAAGTGCCTATCATAGAAGTCCCGGTATAGTAAAGTCACCTGTGCTCCGGTGTCCAAAAGAGCTTTAGTATAGACTCCTTCCACTTGAATGGGCACAGTAGGAGACGGGCCCACCAGTTCCTTTGGGTATGGCCGGACTGGGGTCACCTCTTTTTTTTGGCTTTCGACCCTTGCCCTGCTCCTTTTGGACTTTAATTTTTCCTGAGCCTGGCATGCATTGACTTTCTCCCTCTCAATGGGGGCACAAACCCGCTGAGGGATGTTATTGTTCCTTTTAGGTGGATGTTCCTTCTTTGGGGTGCTGTACTTCCACTGAGGGGTCTTGCCCCCTCCCTCTGGGGTACATCTTGGAGGGGGTGTACTATACCTCCTCCTAGGAGTTTTGTCTCCTCCATTCTTGGCCTTTTTTTTTAGTTTGGAGCGCACTGAAGATGATGGGCACCCGGTTGACTCCTTCACCGGGGCCCTTTGGAGTTTCCCGCCGGCTTGCAATTATCTGTTCTCTTCTTCTTTGGGCTGGAGCATACGTTAGCAAAGTGGCCACTCCCTCCGCAGTTATAGCAAATCACCTCTTCTCGGTCCTGTAGGGAGGCCGGTGCTGAGGTGTTCGGGAACAACTCCTTTCTTGGGCTTGGTTTCTCTCGTCTTCTCTGATCTTTCTCCATCAAAGAGGTCAGCATCTCCAACACTTGGGCCATTTGCGATTTCAGAGTGTCAACCTCCGCATCTCTTTCTGGGCTCTTGACCGAATGGACCAACACTGGTACAGGTGTGACATTCGCCTTGGCCACCTGCTGATCTTCCTGCAGCGCCTCTTCATCCCTAATAATTTTTATTAGATCAGAGTAGGTTAGTGACATTCCTCCTCCTGAGGTTTTCAGGTGCAGCCAGACCGGGTCTGAGCGCCGCGCTCCCCTCATGATCTGCTTCATGCGTGCTTCATCTGCATCTTTGGGCAGCATTCCCTTCTTCAGTACAATCTTGCATAACTGCCTGTTCAGCCTTCTAACATATTCTGACAGTTTCTCATTCGGCTGCTGGAGAGTGTGTTCAATTTGATAAATCATCTCTGACACCTTCTCCAGCTGACCAAACTCTTCCTGCAGCATGGCCAGGCAATCTTGAGCTGTACAGTTTTCATTTCCAAACCGGAAGCTCTTCACCGCTTCTGCCGCGGCACCTTTCAGACTTTCTAAGACTCGCTGTCTCTTCTGTGCCTCAGGCACCTCCCATGCTTCTACTGCCTGCAATGCCTGTTCCACCCAAGTGTCAAAATCTTCCTCCCCCGCAGGGACGGGGAGCTTCCCTGAGAAGGTGCTAAGCTTCCGGTAACCGGCCTCCACATGCACCGTACTGCTTTTCTGGCACTTAATTACAAGGTCTCCTAGAGCATTCAACAATTCAGGCCCTATAGCGGCCAGCGGTGATCCCGGGCTTAATAGTTCCTTAAGCTTTTCTGCTTTAGGGGATAGTGGTGGAGATAATTGTGGGAGTGATGGCTTTGGTGTCTGAAACCATTCTTCCTTCACTGGCAGCGTATGTATCAAGTGATAGATCTGATTATCTATGGCTTGTATACTCTGACTTTTAAAATGCTCTGGGATTTCGTTTTTCCATTCTACCAGTGCGTATGTAAACGAGATCACTGGATCTGGCCTAAAATCCATCACCCATGCTTTGTGGCTCGGAGACAGTAACAATACGAGCTGTTTTATCTCCTCTTCCTTCCATCTTTCCCCCGGGAGTACAATGACTACCGCCGCGGTTGAATCGGCGCCAATCGCTGCGCACCACTGTGACATTGCCAGGGGTCCATGCTGGTACTTCTGACCGGCTTGATTGCAGCGTGCAACGTACAAGGATCCCGGACTCGAGCCCCCACGTGTAGCGCTACCCCCAGTTAAGAGAGCCGCTGATATTGATTTGGGCCCTGCAGTGCACCGCCGTCAACCCCCGGCAATCGGCTCTAACCTCCCGTGGCACAGCTGGTGATAGAGAGATAGGACCGCGTGACCGCAACTGTTGGTGACGCAGTCCTATAACAAACATACACAGAATATACTTTAAAACTCCTATTAAAGTAAGCGGAACTGACACCAAATGTACTTTACCCAGATATTTTACTGAGGCTAATGGGCAAGTAATAAACAACAGTATAAGAAGTTGCAGATCCCTGCAATAAACAGTAATAAAGATAAACAGAGTAATCAGAATAATAAAGTATTGCTATGCAACTCTAGCGCTGCCCTTTTACAGCTACTTCCCCTCATGAGTAGACTAACACCCAGCAATGTCTACCTATGCAGTCAGGCCTGACTGATCTAAATGGAAGTTCAGTGAAACAATATTCGCTAGCAATCTCTCGGTGGTGCACTTGAAGAACAACTTTGTAATCCCAACGAATAGTAAAGATAAAGTATCTGTCTTTAAACAGCTCTCACCACCTGGACAAGTCCAAGTCCCTTTCCTCCATCGATTCGTCTAGGAACAGGAATCCACCGACATCCAAGTCTTCAATCCTTCTGGTGTACTGCAGCAAGGAGGATTAGATGTCTCTAAGGCTCTGCTAGGCTGGCAGAGGGCTCTTTGGAAAGGAGCACACGGCCCAGGCTTCAGGCCTTGTGCACACAGCAGTTCAGCACAGACATCCTCTTGCTAGGAGAGGGGAGTCCAAAGAGGCCGACCAAAACTCCGCCTCCCCTTTATAAAGTCTGCCCCAGCAGTCTCTGTTCTGGAGCAATGCACCCTGGGTGCTGCAAGATGTACTGGGAGATGTAGTCTCTCTCTCCTCTGCTTTCACTTCCATAATGTCTCTTTACTTCCTCCCGACTCACCTCTCACCTGGAACTTCTTGTCTCTCTGCATTAAAGGGGAACACCCCGCTACACAAGTATGAGACGGGAGCGCTCGTTCTGGTAAAACTAGCGTTCGTAATGGAGATAGCACATTCGTCACGCTGTAACGGACTGAAAAGCACGAGGCTGAAAAGCGCGAATCGTCGCTCAACAAACTTTACTAACATGAAGGGTGGCGCCATCCGAAGGGAACTTCCCCTTTATAGTGCCGTCGTACGTGTTGTACGTCACTGCGCTTTGCTTGAACGTTTTTTAAAATGATCGTGTGTACGCAAGACAGGCTTGAGAGGAAACATGAAAAAAAACGACGAGAAAAACGTTGGTTTAAAAAATGGCATGAAAAACGATCGTGTGTACGCCGCATTATACTTGATTCTGAGCATGCGCGATTTTTTAAGACTTGGAAAAGCATACACACAACCGGTTTTCTCGTCGGGAAACAGGCTGACGAGAAAACCAACGAGAAAATCGTGAATCCTGACGAGAAAATAGAGAGCAGGTTCTCTATTTTTCTCGTCGAGATTCTCTGCAGTTTTCTCGACGAGAAACAATTACACACGAACGGTTTTCTCGGCAAGGAAGCTCTCCCAACAGTTTTCTTGTCGTTTTTTGACGAGAAAATCGGTCATGTGTACGAGGCTTGACTGTCATTCCCATTTCATTGTGTTCTGCTAAGGGTCACCTCGTGTGACCTCTAATCCATGTTGGTAGAGGATTGGCAGATCCCATAACTGACAAAGGACTTGTAGTGTATATAATTTGCCCATTCCATGGTGCCTAGTGGTATATGTGCAGCACTCATTTCGTAATGCCTAGTGGTGTATATACAATACCCATTCCCTGGTGCCTAGTGGTGTATATACAGTACCCATTCCCTGGTGCCTAGTGGTGTATATACAATACCCATTCCCTGGTGCCTAGTGGTGTATATACAGTACCCATTCCCTGGTGCCTAGTGGTGTATATACATTACCCATTCCATGGTGCCTAGTGGTGTATATACAGTACCCATTCCATGGTGCCTAGTGGTGTATATACAGTACCCATTCCCTGGTGCCTAGTGGTGTATATACATTACCCATTCCATGGTGCCTAGTGGTGTATATACAGTACCCATTCCCTAGTGCCTAGTGGTGTATATACAGTACCTATTCCATGGTGCCTAGTGGTGTATATACATTACCCATTCCATGGTGCCTAGTGGTGTATATACATTACCCATTCCCTGGTGCCTAGTGGTGTATATACAGTACCCATTCCATGGTGCCTAGTGGTGTATATACATTACCCATTCCATGGTGCCTAGTGGTGTATATACATTACCCATTCCATGGTGCCTAGTGGTGTATATACAGTACCCATTCCCTAGTGCCTAGTGGTGTATATACAGTACCTATTCCATGGTGCCTAGTGGTGTATATACATTACCCATTCCATGGTGCCTAGTGGTGTATATACATTACCCATTCCCTGGTGCCTAGTGGTGTATATACAGTACCCATTCCATGGTGCCTAGTGGTGTATATACATTACCCATTCCATGGTGCCTAGTGGTGTATATACATTACCCATTCCCTGGTGCCTAGTGGTGTATATACAGTACCCATTCCATGGTGCCTAGTGGTGTATATACATTCCATGGTGCCTAATAGGTTAAATGGCTGCGATCCTGTCACTCAAAACATTTGGTAGTGAAGAAGGGGAATAAAAACTTACTGTCATTCCCTTTACATCGTGTTCTGCTAAGGGTCGTCCATCTTCACCTCGTGTGACCTTGGAGCCATGTTGGTAGAGAATTGGGAGTGAGTTGACAAAGGACTTGTAGTGTGTATAAGGTGCCCATTCCATGGTGCCTTGTGGTAAATATACAGTACCCATTCCATGGTGCCTTGTGGTATATATACAGTACCGATTCCATGGTGCCTATAGTGGTTTATATACAGTACCGATTCCATGGTGCCTATAGTGGTTTATATACAGTACCGATTCCATGGTGCCTATAGTGGTTTATGTACATTATCCATTCCATGGTGCCTATAGTGGTTTATATACAGTACGGATTCCATGGTGCCCATAGTGGTTTATGTACATTATCCATTCCATGGTGCCTATAGTGGTTTATATACAGTACCGATTCCATGGTGCCCATAGTGGTTTATGTACATTATCCATTCCATGGTGCCTATAGTGGTTTATATACAGTACCGATTCCATGGTGTCTATAGTGGTTTATATACAGTACCGATTCCATGGTGCCCATAGTGGTTTATGTACATTATCCATTCCATGGTGCCTATAGTGGTTTATATACAGTACCGATTCCATGGTGCCTATAGTGGTTTATATACAGTACCGATTCCATGGTGCCCATAGTGGTTTATGTACATTATCCATTCCATGGTGCCTATAGTGGTTTATATACAGTACCGATTCCATGGTGCCCATCGTGGTTTATGTACATTATCTATTCCATGGTGCCTATAGTGGTTTATATACAGTACGGATTCCATGGTGCCCATAGTGGTTTATGTACATTATCCATTCCATGGTGCCTATAGTGGTTTATATACAGTACCGATTCCATGGTGCCTATAGTGGTTTATATATAGTACCGATTCCATGGTGCCCATAGTGGTTTATGTACATTATCCATTCCATGGTGCCTATAGTGGTTTATATACAGTACCGATTCCATGGTGCCTATAGTGGTTTATATACAGTACCGATTCCATGGTGCCCATAGTGGTTTATGTACATTATCCATTCCATGGTGCCTATAGTGGTTTATATACAGTACCGATTCCATGGTGCCCATAGTGGTTTATGTACATTATCTATTCCATGGTGCCTATAGTGGTTTATATACAGTACCGATTCCATGGTGCCCATAGTGGTTTATGTACATTATCCATTCCATGGTGCCTATAGTGGTTTATATACAGTACCGATTCCATGGTGCCTATAGTGGTTTATATATAGTACCGATTCCATGGTGCCCATAGTGGTTTATGTACATTATCCATTCCATGGTGCCTATAGTGGTTTATATACAGTACCCATTTCATGGTGCCTATAGTGATTTATATACAGTACCCATTCCATGGTGCCTATAGTGATTTATATACAGTACCGATTCCATGGTGCCTATAGTGGTTTATATACAGTACCGATTCCATGGTGCCTATAGTGGTTTATATATAGTACCGATTCCATGGTGCCCATAGTGGTTTATGTACATTATCCATTCCATGGTGCCTATAGTGATTTATATACAGTACCCATTCCATGGTACCTAGTGGCGTATATACAGTACCCGTTCCATGGTGCCTAATGGTGGATATTCAGTACCCAGCCCTCAAATATTCCACTTGCCTACTAGTGGAAAATGAGGGCTGGCGAGCGTGGGCTGCCTCAGAGCGAGGGGGGAGCACCGCTGGCAGACAGGGTTGAATGGGAGCTCTTCTCCCAGTGAGCGGGGCGGTATGTGACGGCGATTGAATGCAAGCTGTTTCAGTGATGTTCCTCGGCGCTCTGATGATCCGGCCGGCAATCCTCTTCCTCTCCTCTCTCTTCCGCTGCACAGATAGGCTGCATTGATGGACAAAGGTGAAGCGGCATTGATGGACACAGGTAGGCTGCACTATGCCCAACAATGTCCACACCCCAGATGATGTCCAATCAGACAAAACGCAACGAGTGACGTTCCTGAAATGACTGCACATTGTTGTTTTTATAATCGAAGGATACCAGCATTTTATGGAACTTTTTTGTCTACTCCATGTCATTACAATAAACCCACTATACAGTGTTACACTATGTGTGTTTTTTTGTTTTTTATACCCACTTCCATGGATCACCAATTTCACTTTTGATGTGGATCACTGTACTCCTTGGAGCAGTAGCGGTGCATCAAGGGGCGCATGGGCGCCGCCCCCTCTTTCCTGGCACCGCTCTATCACCATAGATAGATTCATGCATTGCATGAATCTATCTATGGTCGCTGCTGACACCCCCTTTTCGGCGCCGGGCACCTGAATTACAGCGGCAGGGTGTTTTTTGGAAGCACCTGATTAGAGCCATAGGCTCTAATAGGCGCCCAAAAAGGTGAACAGCGGGCGCCATGCTGGGCGCTCGCTGTTCACTCAGCGTTCTGTTAGCAAAACGAAGGAATTCGCTTTGCTAACACTGAACCGCCTCTCTGCCAATCAGGTGCTCGGGTCTGTTACCTGTAACCTGATTGCCTAAAACGTCAGGCGCCTTGATTGGACGCCTGATAGAGAGGACAGAAGAAGACATCGAGGAGCGTGGAGGACACCGCCGCTGACCCGCTGCGAGACAGGTAAGTGCCGGGCGATGCACACTGGCAGCATTTGATGGGGCACAGTAGCGGCAATTGATGGGCACACTAGCAGCATTTTATGGGCCACAGTAGTGGCAATTGATGGGCCACAGTAGTGGCAATTGATGGGCACACTGGCAGCAATTGATGGGCACACTGGCAGCAATTGATGGGTACAGCAGCTGCGTTTGATGGCACAGTGGCTGCGCTTGATGGTCACAGTGGCTGCGCTTGATGGGCACAGTGGCTGGGTTTGATGGCACAGTTGATGCATTTGATAGCACAGTGGCTGCTCTTGATGGGCACAGTGGCTGCGTTTGATGGGCACAGTGGCTGCGTTTAATGGGCACAGTGGCTGCACTTGATGGGCACAGTGGCTGCGTTTGATGGCACAGTGGTGGCAATTGATTAGCACAGTAGCTGTGTTTGATGGGCACAGTGGCTACGCTTGATGGGCACAGTGGCTGCATGGGCTCGTACAAAGGGACTCAATAAAGAGAGAACACAACGATAAAAGGTGCAAATAAATTTATTAATAAATAATTCTTTGGCATTTTAAATGGCCACGGTGTATCCAAGGGGTAACCTGATAATTACTATAATTAAATTAAATAAGAAAGCCATCTTGGCTAATAATTAAACGAGATTAACGGGGTCCATCCAGACATGCTGGACAACTACACCCCCACTGAATACACCATGACTTTAACAATAGGGAGGGCGGGTGGGCGTTGAGGTCCGGTTCAAACGGTCTGAGGCGCCCCGCTCACTGGTCCCTTATATAACCTCTCTCCGCGCGGGCTTTTCGCTTACTGTAGCCGACCAATCCTCTTCTGATCCAGGTAACCAATCCCATGGCTGTTGCTGCCCAGGGAAACTGCTAATATATCATACCTAGAAAATAAAGCACAATATCTGCGGTCCCCTTTGAACTCCCCCATGTTGGTCCAGCATATTGCTAGGACCTTTCATGGGCTCGTACAAAGGGACTCAATAAAGAGAGAACACAACGATAAAAGGTGCAAATAAATTTATTAATAAATAATTCTTTGGCATTTTAAATGGCCACGGTGTATCCAAGGGGTAACCTGATAATTACTATAATTAAATTAAATAAGAAAGCCATCTTGGCTAATAATTAAAACGAGATTAACGGGGTCCATCCAGACATGCTGGACAACTACACCCCACCGGCTGAGGCCAGTAGGGAAACTACTGGTTGAAGCCCCTCTCCACCGTGGCCGACTCGATTAAACTTTGCAAACCCATACAAAAAATGTCCAAACCTATAGGGGATAAATGGATTGAATCCTCCCGGAACAAACCCGGAATGAAACCTTCCAGCTCCGAGTGCCGATAAGAGACACCACCTGACGCTCTAAGAAAACTATGGATTGTTCTATTTAGGCGCCTCCTTATCCTGTCCACGTAGAAGAGATTACTGGCAGGAGACCATACTAATCTCGGAATCATTTCCGAGAATGCCAAAATGGAAGAAGGAAACATCACCTTAATAGAACCTAAGTCTCTTTTCATTTCGCATAAAAGGTCCCAAGTCCTAACTTTACCTAAGTCGTTCGCCCCTGCGTGAATCACTAAAACCTGAGGAAAAGGCCAAATACTGGACAAATAAATCAAATGTTCCCTTAGGCCCCTCCATCTCAAACCCCGTACCCCTGACCATAAGACTAAATAAGACTTAGCGTCCAGACCTAAAGTGGTGGAGTAGTTCCTGTTTCCGGCATGTTGAGCAGCCCAGAAAACGAAGGAATGACCCACTATCCAGATAACTTTTCTGGAAATATCTGAAAGAGAAAATCATACAATTAGTAGATCAGGGCGTACATAAATTCTATATCTATTACTCTCCCAGCGACCAACTCTTTTTAACATTTCCGAAGAGAAACCCAATGCATCGGCCGTAGTGGCTGCTCCAATCCGAAAGGAATGTGACGAAAAGCAAAAACCTGACAGATTTAAGCGTTTCAAAGAGGAAGCCAGTACGGACGAGAATTGATATCTGGTAAGGGAAGACAGGTCTTGGTGAACAAAGAAGGAATCCCCAGAGGGAGGTCTGACCGCCAAATACCTCGCAACATGCCGTACCGGACAGATCACATGACTCGAGGATCTGGCTAGAGAGAACCATTGGCCCTTACCACCTGGCTGAGACTTAGACGTAGCCAGAAAAATGTGAAGAAAACCATTGTCTATACGAACGTGGTGAAAAAGCAGAAAGGCCAAAGATCTTTTATTGGCCGCTGTAAATTCACCCAGCCTCATAGCACCAAAGAAAGCCAACGCAAAGGATGCACGGAAAAGGAGAAGCTCAAATTTTGAAAAACAGACTTCCTCTATAACCCTTAATAAATCAATCAGCAAAGGGATTGAAATGGGACGCCGGGTATCCAAAGACGGACAGGACCTCCGAAGGCCTTTTAAAACTTGACTGACCTGAAAGAATGAGGTTAAAGCCGGTAAACCTGCAAATTTCAGAAAGAAAGATACTCCTGCTAGAATCCGGCTTATGGAAGCAGGACTTAAATTTGATTGAATCAGAGCGGACAAAAAGGACAAAGAGGTGTATGATGTCACAACTAAAGAATCCAAACCTGAATCATGACAAAAAGAGCACCATCTGTACCAGGAAAGAAGATAATCCGACCAAGTCTTCTCCGAAACCGAGTTCTTGAGATACAGAAGTATCAGCTCCGGATTAAGCCCCAGAGGAAATCTGGGCAAGGAGTTCCATGCAGGTCTGCCTCCGTCGCCAAGTCCCGAAATCTTTCGAACTGTAGACGAGACAAAGCGTCGGCGATGTTATTCTTTATGCCTGCTATATGTGCAGCTTTTAACCAAATATTATAACGCAAACAATGCAATACTAAAAAACGTAATAGGTTAATCACTGGTTCCGACTTTGAGGACAGGGAATTAACTGCAAAGAAAACACCTTTGTTGTCAGTGTAAACCAAAACTCTACGATTCTCAAAGGTCTCTTTCCAAATTACCACGGAAACCACAACAGGAAATAATTCCAAAAGCACAAGGTTATGGAGAATATCCTGGTGAAGCCACTCCTGATGCCACCGCTCTGCGCACCAGTGGCCATCGAGAAATGCCCCAAAACCAACAGATCCAGCTGCATCTGTGAAGAAATTCAGCTGAACACTAGAGACAAACTCCTTTTGCCAAATGGTCGTACCATTGAAATTACACAAGAAGGCATCCCAAACCTTCAGATCTTCTTTAATGGTTTTGGAGATGTAAACGTGGGAGTACGGGTTCTTAAGACCTTTGGTAGATAAAGAAAACCTGCGAGAAAATACCCTGGCCATCGGAATTACCCTGGCTGCGAAGGCAAATAGCCCCAACAGCGACTGAGCCTCTTTGAGAAAAACTTTTCGTTTAGATAGAAAGACAGAGATCATAGATCTCATCCTTTCTAACTTTTGCAGAGGAAGCCTGAATTCCATAGCAGAGGAATCAATGACAATCCCCAGAAACTCAAGAGACATAGTTGGAAGAACTGTCTTCTCTACAGCCAGAGGAACCCCGAAATCATCACAAATGGAGAAGAATGTTTGCAGGTAATTTAGACATGAAGGAGAACCCGGAGGGCCAACAAATAAAAAATCGTCTAAATAATGTAAAAAACCGCCTTCAGGACACCTCTGAGTCAATACCCAGTGCAAAAAGGTAGAAAATGATTCAAAATAAAAACACGATAAGGAGAAACCCATCGGCATACATTTGTCAAAGAAAAATTGATCTTGAAAATGAAAACCTAATGAATTAAAACCTTGAGGATGAACCGGGAGCAATCGAAAAGCAGACTTGATGTCTGCTTTTGATAATAAAGCACCCCGGCCGTGTTGTTGCAAAATAACCAAAGCATTATCGAAAGAAGAGTAGCAGACTGGAGCCTCCACACCCGACACTTCATCGTTCAAAGAAAAATTTACAGGATAAGAGAGGTGATGAATTAAGCGATAACAACCCGCCTCTCTCTTGGGGACTATTCCCAAAGGAGAAAGCCTGAAGTTGGAAAATGGAGGGGATGAGAAAGGGCCCGCTACTCTACCTTCCACCAATTCCTTGCATAATTCAAGGCAACTGATTTCAAATTGTTGACCATAGAACAGCCAGGACCTTTGAAAGTGGGTACCAAAAAACCATCCCGAAAGCCTTCAATGAGCAGTGTTGCCATCTTGCGATCGGGGTATCGCTCTAACCACGGGAGCATGTTTGGTAAGCTCACTGGTGTCCGAGCTTTTTGGCCCAGCATCCCTGGCATGTGATTGAAAAGAGGTTGCAGAAGACTTGCGAAAACATCTGTTAGCTGCATGGCTACCATAGCAATTAGAACATTTGTGCCGATAACGGCAATTAGTAAGGAATTTACACTGCCCTTCATTAAAGGCGAAACAAAAACCTTTGCGAAAAGGGGACTGCTGATTGGACGCTAACCTAGGAGCGAACTGAGGCTTTGGAGGTAGCATTAAATTCAACCACAATCCGACGTCCTTAGACCCCCAGTTTAGAGAGGGATGAACCGCCAATTTCTGGCGAAAATTTTCATCATAAGAATACCAAGCCGAACCGCCAAAGTGGCGGAATGCTTCAGCAATAATATCCACATGTTGAAATAAACCCGAGCACTTGCCTGGAAAGCGTTCCCCCAAAACCGCAGCAAAAATACAAAAGGCCTGAAGCCAGTTTTGGAAAGTTTTGGGAATCGCTCTTCTTCTATCCTCCTCAGATCTATCACCTGACAGCTTATCACTTTTAGCCAGAAATTCTTTTGAAGCTGGCAACAATGATAATAGGTCAATGAAGTCACCTCTCCAAATTTTTTCTTTCACTGATTTTGACAAGTGAAAGCCCAGAGGTGATAATATACACGGTAGGGGTTCTTTAAATGAGGATTCACCAACCAAAGTAGCAGAAGGTCTTAGAGGCAAGGCAGGGTTAACAAACTGTGAAGGGTTAAAGCTCCTAATATTCGGCAATAAGGTAGCATCATTATTCATAGATTGCTGCGCATTCAAACCATGCCATACAGAACCAGCGTCAGCATCACCTTCATCCATAGCACCAAATAAATGTGCACCTTCATATAAATCTTTAGAATCAGTCATATAACTGCAGCCTGCACCAGATACCTGTGCCCTCTTATTCTCATTTAACCTTCATACGAGGATGAAAATTTTCGTTTTCACTGGGGACTTTGCCCATTAATTTACCAACCTCCTCCAATGATTCAGCACCAGAGACCTGTGCTCCCTGACCCAACAAAGCACCATATGAATGTGCCCCTTTCATCTTAAACATGTTAGATAGTGAGATAAAAAGCGCTGACATGTCAGCCATAGATACAGAACACTTCTCACCATCTTCTGGATGTTCACAGTTTGTGGCCACTTGAGGCAGCGGAGTAGCGTCTTTATTCCTCACAGACTGCAGGCTCCCACCGGCTCTCTCCCTGTCAGGTACCTGAGGAGAAGCAGAAATCTTCAGTTTCTTGGCTCTGCCTGGCTGCTTGCGCGGACCGCTCTTCACTAGTACTGACTCTGGGGATGCGATAGCCGCCTCCACAGGCAGAGCTGAACCGTGACCTTCATCCAGGCAATGAAGCAGCCACTCCTCACCGCCCTGTCCCTCTGCCTTCTCTAACAAGCGGCGTAAGAGGGACTCGCGATCCACCGGAGAACTGCGCTGCATGCTGCTGCCGTTGAGGTCCGGTTCAAACGGTCTGAGGCGCCCCGCTCACTGGTCCCTTATATAACCTCTCTCCGCGCGGGCTTTTCGCTTACTGTAGCCGACCAATCCTCTTCTGATCCAGGTAACCAATCCCATGGCTGTTGCTGCCCAGGGAAACTGCTAATATATCATACCTAGAAAATAAAGCACAATATCTGCGGTCCCCTTTGAACTCCCCCATGTTGGTCCAGCATATTGCTAGGACCTTTCATTTGAGCGGCTCAGTGGCAGCAATTGATGGGCACAGTAGCTGCGTTTGATGGCACAGTAGCTGTGTTTGATGGCACAGTAGCTGCGTTTGATGTTTTTTTTCTTTTCAGTTTGTTTGGGGCCCCCCCCCCAAAAAAAATTTGAGCACCAGCCGCCACTGCCATGGAGTTCATCTTCTGTTGTTGGAACCTCCCTGTTGCTACCGGAAGCAGCTCATTCCCAGATCATCGACTTCACATGCTGAATCCCGTTAAGGTTTTCCCCTCACGAATGCCTATCTGACTCCTATGAAGTCTGGTAAGCCTGCCAACCTTATCTTTGTTTACACACAAGATAAAGTTTGATAGCACCGGGAGAAGTGTGAGAGACTTTTTCCATACACAAGATTTACCGTATTTTCAAGTTGCACATTTTTGTTCATCCATGAACTTTAAAATTTTTCTGACCTCTTTGATTTATTCAACTTTGGAACATTTATTTGTTTACACACAACATATATGGTTATATTTATACTGTATATTGTTGTTTCCAGTTTATTTATTTATTTTTAATTTTCTTTCACAGTTTTATATTTTGTCACTATTTGGAGCGCTACATTATTTATGTTTGAATCTGTATTTACACTATTTGTCTAGTGGAATGTTGGCAGCCTACTAGATTTATGCGCAATTTTTTCTACATTCTTAAGCCGCATTGATGGACACAGGTAGGCTGCATTGTTAGGCACAGGTGAAGCGGAATTCATGGACACAGGTAGGCTGCATTGTTGGGCACAGGTGAAGCGGAATTCATGGACACAGGTAGGCTGCATTGTTGGGCACAGGTGAAGCGGCATTGATGGATACAGGAGGGCTGCATTTTTGGGCACAGGTAAAGCGGCATTAATGGACACAGGTAGGCTTCATTGTTGGGCACAGGTGAAGCGGCATTGATGGATACAGGAAGGCTGCATTGTTGAGCACAGGTGAAGCGGCATTATTGGACACAGGAAGGCTGCATTGCTGGGCACAGGTGAGACTGCACTGATGGGCACTGATAAAGTTGTTGTTAATATTTATTTTTATAACTTAATTCTGCATAAAACATTTAAGTGTCATTTCCTGAGATCATTTTTGAGGTTGTGTTTAGGGGCGGAATTATGGACGGGGAAGGGTGGGGGTTGGGTGGGGCAACTGGTGGTGAGTAATCCTTGAGGCTTGGCTAGTAGCTCAGGACTTGAAATTTTGAGCCCTGCAGTACCCATTTCATGGTGCCTAATGGTTTATATACAGTACCCATTCCATGGTGCCTAATGATTTATATACAGTACCCATTCCATGGTGCCTAGTGGTGTATATACAATACCTATTCTCTGGTGTTTAGTGGTTTATATAGAGTACCCATTCCATGGTGCCTATTGGTGTTCATACAGTACCCATTCCATGGCACCTAGTAGTGTATATACAATACTCATTCTCTGGTGTTTAGTGGTATATATAGAGTACCCATTCCATGGGGCCTAGTGGTTTATATACAGTACCCATTTCATGGTGCATAGTGGTGTATATACAATACCCATTATCTGATGTTTAGTGGTATATATAGAGTACCCATTCCATGGGGCCTAGTGGTTTATATACAGTACCCATTTCATGGTGCATAGTGGTGTATATACAATACCCATTATCTGATGTTTAGTGGTGTATATACAGTACCCATTACATGGTGCCTAATGGTTTATATACAGTATCCATTCCATGGTGCCTAGTGGTGTATATAAAGTGCTCATCAGGACTTTTTTTCTCTGATAATAGGTGTAGGAACTTAACCATGACCCCCGAAATCCCATTCTCATCCACACACACCCTCCATCAAATAGTGGGTGTGGTCAAATTTCACAATGGGCGGGTCTTAAAGAGCATTAAATACCAGGAGTGCATTACGTACAGAGGGCAGAGTTGGGGGGGGGGTTACACACAGAGTGCAGAGTTCAGGGTTTCGCTACGTGCAGAGATCGGTTGTACACTACCTACATGGTGCAAAGTTCAGGGGTGAGCTACACAGAGTGCAGAGCTTAGCCTTCTTCCACAGCTGTTTACCTCTGCATCCCCAGTCCACATATCACTTTCACCCCTCTTCAGCTCTGACCTCTGCATGCAATCTCCCCTCCTTAAAAGCTCCACCATCTTCCACATGTCCAACATTTGCTGCTGTGTTAAGCTGAAGCACCCAGCCAGCTCTAGTACCTTCCCTCACACTGTAGTTCATCCCGTCTTTCTCACTTGCAGGGAGATCATCCAGTGGGGGTGTCGGCATTCGCACTGCACCCTGAACACCTTCATACCTCCCTTTACCCCATCCTGCACTCAGTGGGAGCTGCTCAGAAGATCAGATCTGTGGGAGCTTTTGGGAGACCAGCTGTCACTTGTAAACACAGAAGCCGGACTACTGTGTCTACAAGTGATGGTGGTGAAGAGAGAGCAGAGGGCCTAGGCCAGAGGTGGTGGGACTGATGCCTCGTACACACGACCGGTTTTCCCGTCAGAAAAAAAACAATGGTTTTCCCGACGGAATTCCTCTCAAGCCTGCCTTGTATACACACGGTCACACAAAAGTCCGGTGAACTTTTGACTGCCAGGAACGCGGTGACGTAACAGACTACGAAGAGCCGACAAAATGAAGTTCTATGCTACCGAGCATGCGTCAAATTGTTTCCGAGCATGCATGTTTTTTTTCCCGTCGGAAAAGCATACAGATGAACGGTTTTTCCGCTAGGATTTTTTCCTGATGGGAAAAAAGAGATCCAGCTCTCTTTTTTTTTCCGCCAGTTTTCTCATCAGAAAAACTCAGATACACACGGCTGAGATTCCCGGCCAAAAGCTCTCATTGCAGTTTTTCCGACGGGAAAACCGGTCGTGTGTACGAGCAGAGGCGGCTCTAGGCTTTGTGAGGCCTAAGGCAAAACTTAGACATGAGGCCCCACTCACGCCCATAATGGGAAAAATACCTCAAGAAAGAAAAATGGCTGCAGAAAATGCACGGATCTAGCACACAGGTGATCAGCACCACTTCCAGGGCACACTCCTCACCCATCAGACATTTTCAGCCAATGCAAGAGGGAGGAGAGAGAGGGAGGTGAGAAAGAGAGAGGGGTAATAGAGAGATCCGATGACGCCGACATTAGTATTAATCACAGGCAAATTAGGCAGCCGCAAGGCCCCTGTGAGTGTGAGGCCTTAGGCGACTGCCTAATTTGCCTAATTAGAGAGCCGCCTCTGTGTACGAGGCATGAGTCCCACCAAGTTCCAGCTGAAAAAAAGCCCTGGTGCTCATTCTACTAATCTACATCCAGGAGTCCCTCTCTGGCTAGCAATGTATATATACTCCCTGGCATCTATTGTTATCTCATCTCTCTGGTGTCTATTTTCTACAAAATTAATTCACAGCCCCAACATAAAATCTACTAGACAGCCATGCTGCAAAAAATACGTCCAGATATGTGCTCTGATTGGTTAGAACATTTATTGTTGTATTGTTCTATAGAGCTCATACTTTTTTTTTCGGCGGGGAAATCCTCAGTTTGCTTTGAACCAGCAGACCTCCTTACCACTATTACTTAACAAACCAAAGAGGGGGGGCCGAGTGCACCTGCTGGTGTAAAATATCCATCACCCCGACCTGCAGGATGTCATGTTGATGGGAGATAAACTTTCATGTCCATCTGTGAATCAGCCCTAGCAGAAGTGGTATCGCTGTATGCCTACATCCAGTTTATTCGCCATTAGTCATTCGTCGTCCTAAAATTAATTTTCTCCGCAACCACAAAATGAATGTAAAAATACAGAAAATATCTTATTTCATTTTTTTACCTTATTTTAGAATGTAATGTAATACTACTATTTGACTAGTCATGTATTAGTACAACTCTGCAGGACAGGGGGGTGGAGTTTCTGTAGTCCGGAATATCACAATTTACTTCATCCTTCATACCGACCAGGTCTCAGGTCAAGCTGTAAAGAGTACCTGTCATGAGAACAATACCCAGGCTTCCGAAACTGCAACCTTTTTCTGTCGGAATTTCCGCCAACAAAAGATTGAGAGCAGGTTCTCTATTTTTCCGACGGAAAAAGTTCTCGTCGGAAATTCCGATCGTCTGTATGCAATTCCAAAGCGCAAAAGGACACGCATGCTCAGGAATCAAGCAGAAGAGCCGACCTGCCTATTGAACTTCATTGATCTCGGCACGTCGTACGTCTTGTACGTCACCGCGTTCTTGACGTTCGGAATTTCAGACAAGATTTGTGTGACCGTGTGTATGCAACACAAGTTTGAGCCAACATTCCATCGGAAAAAAATCCACGGTTTTCTTGTCGGAATTTCCGATCGTCTGTACAAGGCATTAGCAAAATGGGGACACCTGTAATTGGAACAACTATCTAAGAGGGGAATTCCTCCCACTTCCTGTTGCGTCTCTGGGACAGGAAATTAAGTGAAATCATGTCAACAGGACATGTAGTCAGGCCCCCCAGATTAGAATGTCAGCTGAGCAATTGGCATTTTCAGAAGGAGATCGGCATCTGAGGCATTCATCCTACACCAGGTGACCCATCTAGGAGGTTACCCCAATGTCTTCCATTCATTTTTGACTTTTTTTTTATTTCTGCTAATAAAAGTTGAACAATATAAGTGCATTTCCTATTGTTATGTAGCAGGGTGATCATTTACTCACCATGCTCAGATGCATGCGTAGACCCCCTAAGGTGACATTAAAGTTTTATTTATTTCCCTAAACGTCTTTCAGGACAGCACCTGAGTGGCTCCTCCCACTTCACCACAGGAAACACCAACTTCTACCAACTTTAAAAGGAGGCTTCTCCCCACAGCTCTTCAGTTTTTGTGTTTCCTCCGGCAGGGGAACACCTAGTGGGGGGTCAGGAGCTCTCTTGGGTGCTGTCCTGAGAGACCAGGCTTCCTGTTCCAACATTACCTTTTTTTTTTTATTCTCCAGAGAGCCCATTCCTCCGATACCGCATACGGAGATGGCTGATGTATGGGCTCCTCCTCCCTCTTCAGCTCGGTCAGAGCCCGTACTGTTCCAACGTGTGCCGCTCCATGCACAGGGTTTATTTTGTTTTTTGTATCGATCCGTCCGCCCGTGTGGAGTGCAGGCCGCCGCCGCCATCTTGTGGTAGGCAGAGCGTCTCGCCCAGCCGGAAGTGAGGTGTCCGGCAAGGGGCGCCGCTCGTAGAGCAGGCGCGTGGCGTCGCTACGCTGGAAGAAGCGCAGAGGGAGGAGAGAGGAGCAGGTCTGGTGCCTATTTCTGGTTCCGGTCTGGCGCAGCAACGCTAATGGAGTCCGGAACTCGAGTTCTAGCCACAGACGGATGCTGCAGCACTATTATGGAGACGGCTGCGACAGCGAGTGGGACAGGCACAGGCACCAGCAAGGCCCAGGTATAGGGTGCATGTATGACTGCCCTGTTTACTGTAGGGTCTCTCTCTCTCCATTTTTTTGCTTCCCCCTGGTGGCCGGGGCCTGTCTGGGCACATGGAACTTTTAGTTATTTTTCCTGTGCACCTGTGGTGAGCCTGTTGAGGAGTTAAGATGACTCACTGGGATGTTTCTGTGTTTTTTGTCATTTTGACAGGCAAGAAGCTCTGACATGGCGGTCAAAAGGAAATGCCCTTCATGTAAAGCAAATCTCCCTGGTGAAGGAAGAAGCTTCTTCTGCATGCAGCAATTTAATGGCATCAGTTAAGAAAGAGCTGGATGCTACCATTCAATCTTTTCGCTCTTCTCTTACAAATCAATCCCTGAGTCAGCCGTCTACCTCCGGATCCTCTCATAGCTCACAATTGATCCCGGCGGTGGAGGCAGAGGTGGGTCCTCCTAACCAAGAGGGACATTCCGGCTGGATTTGGAGTAAGAGGAGGAGGAAGGGGCAGAAGATGCGCCCCCAACGTACAAACTATTTTTAGAACAAGTAGATTGTCACGTACCTGATTGGAGTCTGAAGTGACGAGGTCAGCCTCACTTGTATCTCCGGCCCCGGCTCCGCTGGAAGTGAGGACAGGAAAAACCAAGGGGCCGGAGGAACACGAGTGCCTGCAGAAGTAGCCCTGGAAGCCTGGAACAGATGATGTGACTCTTGGATGGCAGAAAGTCACAGCAGGTCGCAGGACCGAAGTTGCAGATACCCGGGAAGCAGAGCAGAGCCAAACAGGAGACAGGAGCGTAGTCACATGGATAGCCGGGTTCAACGGCAGACGGACAGCAGGGTACACAGACATTAGGCAGGAGCATGGTCAAACAGGAAGCCGGGATCAGGAACCGATAATCAGAGGAGTAGCGAATTCCAGCAGCAAGGTCAGGGAAAGCCAAGATTCGGTAACAGGTGTAAGGCTGATTCAGGCAGGTAATAGCAAGGTGGGGGTACAGGAACAGCTGAAGATCCGTCAGCACTAGACTGGGGTCAGTGCGCCCCTTAAATAGGCCATCTGGCGCCAAAGGAAAGCGTGGACGCGCTCCTGCGAACGTGCGCACGCCTATGCGCACGCGCATTGGCGCGTCTGTGATCTGCAGAGTTCCTAGTGCGCGCTGACAGTTCTCTTACATAGATGGTCTGTTAAAAGCAGTTTACGCCACATTAGGTTTAGGCAAAGTGAAAGAAGAATTATCTCTGCATGACCGGATGTACGCAGGACTTAGTGAGCCAAAAGGTTACACTTTTTCAGTACATTCAGTAATCTTGCAAGCCGCGTACACACGATCGGAAATTCTGACAAGAAAAGTCCGATGTGAGCTTTTGGTCGGAAATTCCGACTGTGTGTATGCTCCATCGGACTTTTGCTGTCGGAATTTCCGCCAGCAAAAGACTGAGAGAAGGTTCTCAATTTTTCCGATAGAAAAAGTTCCTTTCGAGAATTCTGATTGTCTGTAGCAACTCCGACGCGCAAAATTCCTACACATGCTCAGAAACAATTTGACGCATGCTCGGAATCATTGAACTTAATTTTCTCGGCTCGTCGTAGTGTTGTACGTCACCACGTTCATGATGGTCGAAAGTTCAGAAAACTTTTGTGTGACCGTGCGTATGCAAGCCAAGCTTGAGCGGAATTCCATCGGAAAAACCATCCAAGGTTTTTCCGACGGAAATTCCGATTGTGTGTACGCAGCATGAGGCCATTAAAATGGTTGTAAACCCCTAAAAAAAAAAAAAAAATTTAAACCACCTGTAAAGGATTGTCAGAACCTTTAGTAACCACTTTGCTTTCTAGTAGGAAGAAAGTAACTAGAGCGATTTACGCTAAAGTTTGGAGAGTCTACAATACTTGGTGTCATTTAACAAATCGAACCTTGGAAGATATTGTGTCCGTTTTGGAATTCCTACAAAGTGGTACAGACAAAGGTCTTGCAATTAGCACTCTAATGCCGCGTACACACGATTGAAATTTCCGACAACAAAACCGTGGATTTTTTTCCGAAGGATGTTGGCTCAAACTTGTCTTGCATACACACGGTCACGCAAATGTTGCTCGGAAAGTCCGATCGTCAAGAACGCGGTGTTGTACAAGACTACGACAAGCCGAGAAAATCTAAGTTCAATGATTCCGAGCATGCGTCGAATTGATTCCGAGCATGCGTAGAATTTTTGTGCGTCAGAAATTGGCTCCACACTATTGGAATTTCCGACGACAAGTTTTGTTGTCGGAAAAATTGAGAACCAGCTCTCAAACATTTGTTGTCGGAAATTCCGACAGCAAATGTCCGATGGTGCCTACACATGGTCGGAATTTCCGACAACAAGCTCATATCGAACATTTGTTGTCTGAAATTCCGACCGTGTGTACGCGGCATTAAGGTGCAAGTGGCCACCCTGGGAGTATACCTAGAGAGACCAATTTCTTCAGTATCTTTGGAAGAAAGATTTTTTAAGGCACTTGCTAGATCCAGACCAGCTCCTGCTAAACCTTTTCTTACGTGGGATCTGTCAGTAGTTGTGCAAGCCTTCACAAAGGAACCTTTCGAACCATTTCAATCAATTTCATTAGGAGTTCTAACTCTCAAGCCTCGTACACACGACCGAGTTTCTCGTCGAAAAACGACAAGAAACTTGCTGGCAGAGCTTTCTTGCCGAGTAAATCGGTCGTGTGTACGCGGCTATCAGGTTTCTCGTCAAGAAAACCGACAAGAATCTCGACGAGAAATATAGAGAACCTGCTCTCTATTTTCTCGTCGAGATTCTTGTCAGCATGTTTCTCGACGAGAAAAGTGAGTGTGTGTACACTTACCTGTCCTCCGGGAAGCCCGCGCATGCTCGAAATGACTTCGACGCATGCGCGGTAGCTTCCTAGGCATAGTTAGGGTGAAGCAAGATGGCGGCGACGGCATCGAATGTGACGAGCGCACGCTCGTCGTAGTCGATGACGTCACCGCGTTCGCTCCATTCAAAGAACCGCGGGTTCTTTGAATCGAGCGCCTGTACACTCGGCCGGGACAAGTTTCTTGTCCAAAAATCTCGTCAAGAAAAACGACGTGTTTTTTCATGACGAGATTCTCGGTCGTGTGTACGAGGCTTCAAGGCGGTGTTTTTAGTTGCGATTACATCCACAAGAAGAATCAGTGAACTGCACGCTCTATCAGTAAATGAAACTTTTTTTTTCGTTCATTCAGATAGAATTGTACTAAAAACAGATACAGGGTTTTTACCAAAAGTAGCGTCAATTCATAACCGGTCGCAGGAGATTTTCCTGCCAACTTTTTGTTCAAACCCTTCGGGGGAAAAGGAGAGTCTATTTCACAACTTGGATGTGAGAAGAATTTTGTTGCTTTACCTGGAAGTAACAAGGGACTTTAGGTCTTCGGACTCTTTGTTCTTTTTTCTGGCAACAAGAAGGGCCGCCAGGGATCGAAGGGGTCAGTTGCAAGATGGCTAAAATCAGCTATTTTGTAAGCTTAATGCCGCGTACACACGATCATTATTCACGGCGGTTAAAAAACCGCCGTGAATAATGTCATTAAAAACGAGGGAACGTCTTGTTCCCCACACACGGTCGTTTTTCACGTCGTTTTTTCTCTTGTCGAGAAAAACGACCGTCTGTGGGCTCCGCGGCAGTGTTTCCCTATGGGAAACACTGCCGCGGAAAACATGTCGAAAAAAACGACGAGAAAAATTAGAACATGTTCTAATTTTTCTCGTCGTTTTTAATGCTGTTTTTCTCGTCGAAAAAAACGGCAGAAAGCCCACAGACTATCGTTTTTCTCGTCGAATGGGAAAAATGACGTTTTTCTCTACGAGAAAAACGGCCGTGTGTACGCGGCATAAGGGGTTGTAAAGCTTTGTGTTTTTTCACCTTAAAGCGAAGCTCCACCCTAAAATGAAACTTTATTGCACTAGCTTCCTTTTAATGTGATTAAAAAAGTTGCGTGCAAATTTTTTTTTTTTACCTGCCTTGAACACCCTGTTACTAGGCAGAATTACTAATCTGCCTTCTTCCTGGACCGCGTGGTTCTTCTTTCCTACCTAAGCCGTACAGACTCCTGGGAAATTAGTGTCATCATTTCCCAGGAGACTGTGCGCTTTTCTCTGCCGAAAAATCGCGGGATCTGGATTGTGTTATCAGTGTTGTCATAACAATGGGGCGGGACGTTCCTCCGACGCCGCCCGTTGTCATGACAACAAAACAAACAAACTGCGCTACGAGCGCCGTTCTACTGCGCACGCGCGATATCGAGAGGTGCATGCTGGTTACCCAGCATGCACCTCAGCGTGAAAACCAGGAAGGAAAATAAACTGGGCTTCAAATGCCCACACATATGATGGATACGGCCACATCAGGAGAGAGAGAAGATAAGGCAAGTGTGCACAAAGATTTCTTTAAGGACTGGGGAGCTATTGCTATGTTTTACGGACTATTTAATGTGACAAGTACTATCTTGCAAAAATAAATTTAAAAAAAATTATGACCGGGCACCGCTTTAATGCATCCTATGCATTAAAGAGGAAGTAAAGCCATTTTTTTTAAAAAAAACCCTGCAAAAGAAAGCCATAATGAGCATACTAGCTCATTATGAATGACTTACCTGAGATCAAAGCCCCCGCAGCGGTCCTCGGTCACCTCTGCTGCCTCCGCTATCTTGACTCGATGTCCCGTCACCGCCGTCAGTGTATCGCCGCTCTGGCGCTGTGATTGGCCGGAGCGGCGATGACGTCACACACATGCGCGTGACGTCATCGGCGCATCGCTTTATAGTAAATATCTCATTAACCATGTAGGTTAAGGAGATATTTCTTGCACCTACAGGTAAGCCTTAATCTAGGCTTACCTGTAGGTGCAAGTTGTCTAAGTGGGTTAACAACCACTTTAAAGGAGCACTAAAGCTTCCTTTTTTTTCCCCCAAAAATAACAAACATGTTATACTTACCTCCACTGTGCAGCTCGTTTTGCACACAGTGGCCCCGATCCTGGTCTTCTGGGGTCCCTCGGCGGCTGTCTTGGCTCCTCCCCGCAAGGACTCCACACCATAATGCGAGTGAGCTCGCATGGTGTGGAGTGATTGCGGGCGCGCTCCCGTGATACAGCGGCGGCCATAGCCGCTGACTGTATCACTCGGCCCCGCCCCCCGCACGCCGCGTCATTGGATGTGATTGACAGCAGCGCCAGCCAATGGCTGCGCTGCTTTCAATCCATCCAGTGTAGCCAATCGGCGGCCAGGCTGAAAAACGAAGAGGATGACGGGGACGAGCGCGGGACTTTCGAGGGGCCAGGTAAGTAAAACGGGGGCTCGGGGGGGGGGGCGGTATTGTCGAATGTTTTTTCACCTTAATGCATAGGATGCATTAAGGTGAAAAAACATGTAACTTTACTACTCCTTTAAGTTGAAAAAACACCTTGCATTCTCCGCCCCCCCCCGAGCCCCCTGTTTTACTTACCTGAGCCCCGAATCTCTGTGTGCGCGATCCTGCGTTGCTCTCCCCCTGCTTTTTTGGGCTCTTCATTGGATGATTGATAGCAGCACAGCCATTGGCTCCTGCTGCTGTCAATCAAATCAATGATGCGGCGCGCCTGGGGGCGGGACCGAGTGATACAGTCGGCGGCTACGGCCCTTGGGAGAGAGCTTCCCAGAAGGGGGGTTAGCTCTTGCAGGGAGGAGCCGAGACAGCCGCCGAGGGACCCCAGAAGACCAGGATCGGGGCCACTCTGTGCAAAACGAACTGCACAGTGGAGGTAAGTATGGTATGTTTGTTATTTTAAAAAATAAATATTTAAACCTTTACATCCCCTTTACTCCCAGATGGGATTGTCTCCCCCCGCTAGGAATTAGATCACACTCTACTAGAGCTCTGGCCACTACATGGGCAGAAAAATCTGGTGCCACCCCAGATCTAATTTGTAAGGTGGTTACGTGGTCAAGTTACTTAACGTTTGTCATTCATTACAGACTGGATCTTCTGTCAGCGGGTGATCAGGCATTTGGAAGAAAGGTCCTGCAGGCTGTTGTCCCTCCCTAGTTGGTAAGTCTTGTTTATCCTCTCAGGTGCTGTCCTGAAAGACGTTTAGGGAAACTTCAAGTTCGACTTACCGGTAACTTGTTTTCCAAAAGTCTTTCAGGACAGCAATGACCCGCCCTTGTTGTTTTATGCTGTTACTAACCATATTGTGATTATGTGTTCCAGCTTGGGCCGGAGGTACTTTGCTACAACTGAAGAGCTGTGGGGAGAAGCCTCCTTTTAAAGTTGGTGGAAGTTGGTGTTTCCTGTGGTGAAGTGGGAAGAGCCACTCTCTCAGGTGCTGTCCTGAAAGACTCTTGGAAAACAAGTTAGCAGTGAGTCTAACTTGAATTTTTTATTTTATTTTTAACCACTTCAGCCTTGGAAGGTTTACCCTTTACTCCCTTCATGACCAGGCCATTTTTTGCAATACCGCACTGCATTATTTAACTGACAGCTGCGTGGTCGTGCGATACTATACCCAAATAAAATGTATGTCCTTTTTTCCCCCACAAATAGAGCTTTCTTTTGGTGGTATTTGATCACTTCTGTGGATTTTATAGAATGCATGAAGGTAAAAAAATCTTGAGCCTTTAAAACCATTTTAAACTTCTATTTCCACAACTCCCGGACAAACCCCCAACTACTAGACAGCTGCTAAGAGAGGTCAAGACAGTTGGGCAAGTGGTCTGCAGCCAGGTGAGAGGCCCTCCACTGTCAGAACAGACCAGTGACTTAATTAGCATGCAGCTTCTCTGAAGGACTCATCAACTGTGGGAAGCCCCTTCCTGACTTCTACCAGAGTACTGCAGTTCCAGTGGGGTGGCACTTTGTCTTCGGACCTTGGATCCTTCCAGCTGTTCTTTATGGTCCTCCATTGTCACTATTAGTATAAGGTGACCAGATTTTTAAAATAAAATCCGGGGACATATTTATTTTTTTACTAGTAATGGCGGCAATCAGCGACTCTCTGCCCGTCGCCACCCGCCTCGCAGCCTGTTCAGTCTGAAGCCTCGTACACACGACCGAGAATCTCGTCAAGAAAAAACACGTCGTTTTTCTTGACGAGATTCTTGGACAAGAAACTTGTCCCGGCCGAGTGTACAGACGCTCCTTTCAAAGAACCCGCGGTTCTTTGAATGGAGCGAACGCGGTGACGTAATCGACTACGACGAGCGTGCGCTCGTCACATTCGATGCCGTCGCCGTCATCTTGCTACACCCTACCTATGCCTAGGAAGCTACCGCGCATGCGTCGAAGTCATTTCGAGCATGCGCGGGCTTCCCGGAGGACAGGTAAGTGTACACACACACAATTTTCTCGTCGAGAAACATGCTGACAAGAATCTCGACGAGAAAATAGAGAGCAGGTTCTCTATTTTTCTCGGCGAGATTCTTGTCGGTTTTCTTGAAGAGAAACCTGATAGCCGCGTACACACGACCGATTTACTCGGCAAGAAAGCTCTGCCAGCAAGTTTCTTGTAGTTTTTCGACGAGAAACTCGGTCGTGTGTACGAGGCTTGACTCTCTGGGCCCCGGCTACTACTGGGTGGGGAGCGGAGGAAGATCACTCTACCAGGGAAGGCAAGGAGATAGGCAGGCAGGCGGCTGGACGGGATTTTTGCTAAGGCAAAAGAACATGTGAGCGGAGCTGAATGGGCATGTGCCCGAAACTGAAGAAATATTCCCTTCGCACATTCCCCAGCACATGATCATCAGAAAGGGTCATAGATAATGAAAAAAAATACACCACCCTAAGCTAGTAGGAGCGGTGGAGCCGGGGGGGTGTAATTCAGATTTTTTTTTTTTTCTGCACTGACTGTCTTTGAAATTGACTGTTCAATTCCAATCCGGGGACAAAATCGGGGACAGACTTGGTCCGGGGACAGTGTCCTCAATCCGGGGATGTCTGGTCACCCTATATTAGTGTAGCAGACCCCCAAAATTAGGGTCGCTGTGCCTTAAATTTAAGGGTAGCCTGGGCAATAATTTGGCTCAGGTTTTCTGATTTTCTAGTGTGGACTCTGCTCTGCTGTGGTGTTACCTGGGTGTATAGTTCCCCTTGATCTGCAGGTGGCGCTGTTGCCCAGGTCTTGGGTCGAACCACAGGTGGCATTGTAGCGTGATTGGGTGTCCTCTCTCGGCAGCCATACAGTGGGCGTGGTCTACCTGCTGTGCATTCCAGGAGAGGGTACATAAGGGGCAGACGCCATTAGGCGAGGAGACTGGCCGGGGGATTCCAAGGGGGACCCCTGGTGGCGAGAGTCGCGCCCTTTGGCCCTGCTGGCCAGGGGTGCGTGAATTGGTCGAGAAGTCTCAGGCACCTTCAGCCCGAGGCTATAGTGTTCCAGGTAGGCCCAGTACCTTCAACTGGGTCTACAACCAAACCATCGGAGTCCCAGGGTACCCGTGGGAGGGTGGCCAGCTCTGAAAGAGAGGAAACCAGGGGTGGACCTGTCCGGAGGATCGGTGAAGGAAGTCACTGTCTCCAGAGAGGCCTGGTTGTCTATCAAAGGGAAGGATTCCGTGAGTTGCACAATAGTTCCTGTGATGTGCCTCACTGGCACTTATGGTCTCTAAAAGTTTCAGGCGCTAGAGAGTTCTAGATTCAGGAACTAAAGGATTCTGTGGCAGAGGATCTCCTGAACTTGTCTTTGAAGGGGACGAAATCGAAAGTAACTGTACGTGCTTCACTCCGGCTGCTAGAACCGTGAGAGGGATCTATCCGGGTGAGCAATACCCACTCAGGCTTGGGTGGAGAATAGGGTAAATGGGTGCCGCGTGCCTGAACCTATCACCCTACCCAAGTCTATCTCTATCTTCAACTTTTTCCCACTAAGTTCCAAGCAAGAAAAAAATAAACTCGTCTGTTGGAGTTTAAACAGTCTGGACATTGGCCTTCTTTTAGGAAAAAGAATAGACTTTTCCCTACACTCTAGGGACGAGAACCAACGGAAGGAGGTAACTCGCTGCAGGACCCAAAAATTGTATGAACACCGCTCAACCTCTTATACCAGGAGGATACGGGCATGTGGCATGGTGTGCCCTACTCTGCAGGTGGAGGTAAGCAGGAGAAAAAGGGTCTGTGTGCTACGTTAGTAAGCTTACTCAGAGCAATGATGTTCAGCTAATGTGAAGTGCATGTAGACAGGAAGTGTGTAAAGAGGCTGCAGGAGAACAGCAGCATTGACATGGTAAAGGTGACTCTTCTCAGTGGGGACACAGAAAGTGATGAAAACTTAACAGGGGGTCTAACCATTCCACGCTCCACTAAAATGTACACTAGGAGTAGATGGTTACAGTGCCATCCCATACACGTGCCACTCTGATAAGGTGACAGTCGAGGTTTTGGTTACAGTAATAGATGTGTCCCTTTGTCCTGTTTCGGAAGTCTTGCATCAGACACCAGGGATTATCTCATGATCATCTCAGGACAGATAGTACATATTGTGGTTTTTGGGACCGGCAAAAGAGTGTGCAACTTCCCGGCAGTTACTGTACATGATCTGGGTGACAAGAGAATTTCTGGTAAGTCTTTTCTTAGAACACCAGGCAGATGAGACACCCCCCTCCTCTATGGCTCCCTTCGTGTGGAAGGATCAGGATCATGCAACAACAAAAGTAGGGATGAGGTTCAGGTTTGGCCCTACGGCGGGTCCATATTGCACTGCATGGCCTTTAAATTATGACCAGCAAGCTTAGATGGGTCAATAAGGGGGCTTTTGGTTAAGCTAGCTCCTCATTTTAAAAAGGGGAGTACAGAGAAGTTTATGTGGGGACACCATGGAGGAAGCTGACAAATTGCATAGGAAGAGATTAGGGTCAGTTAGGAAACTGTTCTTCAATTCTGATTGCTAGCTCTTTGAACACTCACCCCTCCCCCCATTTTTTTGTTTTTAATATTAGGGGCCGTTTTATCTTTCATTTTTTCTTTTCAATATTTTTATTGGTTTTACAATATATAAGAATACATGTTACTTACAATTTCAGGTAAGGCATTCAGGTGAGAGTACAGTACCCAAGCGGGTATACAACAACAATAAACATGTATAACTGACTAAAGTAGGTTTACGTCGACCCAGCCCAAGGGAGGGTAGGGCCTGGGGTTAACTTGGGATCAGGGTGACATGCGCACTCAATCATATTGTCCGAGTGCTGTGTAAAGTTGACCCTGTTCAGCCGACCAAAAATGTAACAGGGGATAAACAAGGAGATTGATTGCTCATAATGGGCCGCTTCTCTACCCCAAGGGGAACGATTGTCTTTCATTTTATTTTGTGGTTGATTTAAGGTCAGCAGTTGTAGTAAAGCCTCAGCCTGTACTCTTTGTCTCTAGTAAATTTAGGCCCAGCCTTGCTATTTAAAATTTTCCTGTTACTAGTCAATTTTACACTGCTGAGTCATCTGCAGTATTTTTTAACTCTTGTAGTAAAGCCCCAACATGTGCTATTCTCTCTAGTAAATTTAGGCCTAGCCTTGCTTTTCAAAAGTGTCCCTCTTAATGCCAATTTTACACTGTTGTGTCATCTGTAGAATCTTAATTCTTGTAGTAAAGATCCAACCTGTGCTCTTGTCTCTAGTAAGTTTAGGCATAGCCTTGCTATTTAGGGCTTCATTCAAACCCTCACATTCCATGGACAAGTAGTAAAGCACCAACCTGTGCTATTGTCTCTAGTAAACTTAGACCTAGCTTTGCTTTTCAAAATTGTCCCTCTTAATGCCAATTTTACACTGTTGTGTCATCTGTAGAATCCTAATTCTTCTAGTAAAGCTCCAACCTGTGCTCTTTGTCTCTAGTAAATTTAGGCATAGCCTTGCTATTTAGGGCTCCATTCACACCCTCGCATTCTGTGGACGTGTAGTAAAGCCCCAGCCTATGCTTTTGTCTCTAGTAAATTTAGGCCTTGCCTTGCTTTTCAAAATTGTCCCGCTGATTGCCAATTTTACACTGCTGTGTCATCTGTAGAATTTGAATTCTTTAGTAAAGCCCCAAACCTGTGCTATTGTCTCTAGTAAATTTAGGCCTAGCCTTGCTTTTCAAAATTGTCCCTCTGATTGCCAATTTTACACTGCAGTGTCAACTGTAGAATCTTAATTCTTGTAGTAAAGCTCCAGCCTGTGCTCTTTATCTCTAGTAAATTTAGGCATAGCCTTGCTATTTATGGCTCCATTCACACTCTCGCATTTCGTAGACGTGGCTGCCATTGTTTGTTAATGACACCCCAAACGCAGCTAGCAGATACGTGTTTTGTCGTGCTGCAAAACATGTGAAAAACTCACCAAAAAAAGGTTCACTGCCTAAAAAAGTGCAGGAGCTATGTGCAAAAATGCATGAAAAACCATGCACATGAGTATCACTCAGGTGTTGGGGGCCTTAAATTGTCTTGCTTGCCAATTTTACAATTTTACACTGTTATGTCATGTGCAGTATCTCAATTCTTATAGTAAAACACCTGCCTGTACTTTTCTCTAGTACATTTTGGCCAGTTCTACCTTATTAAAAATTCCCTGCTGCTGGGCAGTTTTACACTGCTGTATCATCTGAGTTCTCTTTAGGCCCCGTTCACCTCTAAACGATCTGGAGTTTCGCTGGAAAAATTTGCCTGAAACTAAGGTATCTTAGCTTATGAATGCCAGACTAAAGTTGCCCTGGAATATATGCGTGCATAGTCAAGACATTAGATCGTAAGCTTCTTAGTTCCAGGGCTTATGTGAAAGCTCGGTGATACCATATTTAATTATACAGCAGGCAGAAATTAAAAATGGATTGAAAATTACTATCATCTGGCACTGAAATGGTTCAATCAATATCTGAGGCATTATGCATTTGGTCCTTTGAACTTTGAAGACAATGAAGCCGTGGGAATCCAATGCTAATGGAAAATCTTCCAAATTATGCAATTAAAATGGCAAAGTGTAAGGTCAGCATAAGGGTGGAGCGGGCAGAGAGTAACAAATGTGGAAGTCCTGTAAAAAAATAAATCTTGCAAAATATTAAATTGTGTTTACTAAGAGCCCATTCACACAGGGGCGTCTTTGGATCCGACTCCAAATCGCTCCAGGTCGCCCCTAGTCGCCTCAGGTCGCGCTGGCTGAAGAAATCAATGTAAGTTAATGGAGCCGTCCTTATGCACACTACTGCAGTCGCTCCGACTTCAAAAAAGGTCCCTGTACTTCTTCAATCCGACTCCTAGGCGACCTGTAACCATTCATTTCAATGGGAGTCGCCTCTCACTGTCTTAATAGGAGCTACTCTCCAGGAAGATAACATACATTTATCAGGCAAAGCTCTCCCTCCCACAGAGCTGATTATTGTTTGATTGGCCACTGGAATGTCTCCTGTCCTGCAGGCAACTTGGAGTTGCCTTGTAAATAGCTCCAGGTCGTGCTGAGTTGCCTCATAAAATTGTGTCTGAGTTGCCTCATAAAATCGCGCTGGAAGTCGTGTTGCCCCTGTGTGAATTGGCTCTTAAGAGACATGTTTGAGTTCAGTTGTCATCAAATGGCAACATTAGCAAATCAGCACAAAGTAATTGTGTTAGCCTCATGCACACAGGGCGTTAGAAAAAACAAGCTGCAAAGCCACTATCAATGCCAGGAAAAAGCGGCTTTAAAAACATGCTTTTAGTAACCTTTTTGCATTGGCGTTAATGCACGTTTAGCCATGCTAGTTTTTGGCAGCGTTTCTCTGCCTCTATTTAAAATCAATGGTTCCCTATGAGAGACCATTAATTTGAATAGAAGTCGCATGACAAGTCGGATCATGATGATCCGACTTGTGGTGCAGCTTGTGCGCTGAGTATCTTGAAGGGGAACCCTTGCCAAAATGAAAAAAGAAAAAATGGCGTGGGGTTCCCCCCCAAAATCCATACCAGACCCTTATCCGAGCCTGCAGCCCGGCAGGTCAGGTAAACGGGGGGTGGAGCGCCCACCCCTGCACTATACCAGGCCACATGCCCTTAACATGGGGAATGGGTGCTTCAGGACAGGGGGCTCTGTGCCCTACCCCAAAGCACCTTGGCCCCATGTTGATGGGGACAAGGGCCTCTTCCCCACAACCTTGGTCGGTGGTTGTGGGGGTCTGCGAGCGGGCGCCTTATCGGAATCTGGAAGCCCCCTTTAAGGGGGGGATCCCAGCCCCCATCCCTATGTAAATGAGTGAGGGGTACATTGTACCCATATTCATTCACCCAAAAAGGTGTCAAAAATAAATAAAAACAGTACACAGATTTTTGACATACTACTTTATTAAAGCAAAATGTATGATTCTTGTGAGCTGCCACAGTCCAAATCAATTAATAAATAAAAATAAAAATAAAAATGAGAAACAGCTGCCAGCACTCCCTTCCCCTTCCTTATAGTGAGATAACACAAATAATATACTTATAGTTAGGGATGAGCTTCGAGTTCGAGTCGAACTCATGTTCGACTCGAACATTGCCTGTTCACCCATTCGCCGAACAGCGAACAAATTGGGGTGTTCGCGGCAAATTCGAAAAATCTATGGGAGAAATCTAAAGTGCTAATTATAAAGGCTTATATGCAAGTTATTGTCCTAAAAAGTGTTTGGGGACCCGGGTCCTGCCCCAGGGGACATGTATCAATGCAAAAAGAAGTTTTAAAAACGGCCGTTTTTTCGGGAGCAGTGATTTTAATAATGCTTAAAATGAAAAAATAAAAGTGAAATATTCCTTTAAATTTCGTACCTGGGGGGTGTGTAAGATATGCATGTAAAGTGGCGCATGTTTCCCGTGCTTAGAACTGTCCCTGCAAAAAATGTCATTTTTGAAAGAAAAAATGCATTTAAAACTCACTCGCGGCTATTAATGAATTGTCGGCTCCCGGCAATACATACAAAAGTCATTGATAAAAAAAAAAAAAAGCGTGGGGGTTCCCCAGAATTCAATTACCAGGCCCTTCAGGTCTGGAATGGATATTAAGGGGAACCCCGCCGCAAATTTTAAAAAAAATTGACGTGGGGTTCCCCCAAATATCCATTCCAGGCCCTTCAGATCTGGCATGGATTTTAAGGGGAACTCCACCCCAAATTTAAAAAAAATGGCGTGGAGTCCCCCTAAAAATCCATACCAGACCCCTTATCCGAGCACGCAACCTGGCCGGCCGCAGGGGAAAAGGGGGGGACGAGAGAGCGGCCCCCCTCCCTCCTGAACCGTACCAGGCCACATGCCCTCAGCATGGGGAGGATGTCCCCATGTTGATGGGGACAAGGGCCTCATCCCCACAACCCTTGCCCGGTGGTTGTGGGGGTCTGCGGGCGGGGGGCTTATCGGAATCTGGAAGACCCCTTTAACAAAGGGGACCCCCAGATCCCACCCCCCCTATGTGAATTGGTAAGGGGTACATTGTACCCCTACCATTTCACGAAGAAAGCGTAAAAAAATGTTTAAAAAAAACACACAAACACCTTGAAAAAGTCCTTTATTTAAAAAAAAAAAAAAAAAAACATTCCAGCGGTGAAATCCAGTGTCCCGCGGCGATCCCGATGTCCAGCGCTGTCCTTCATTGGTTGTGCCTGAGCGGACCTGATGGGGAACTCCCTCTCAGTATTTTAAATGTATAGACCCGCCCCTTCTAAAGTTCCCCATCAGGTCCGCTCAGCGGACCAGATGCGGAACATGAGAAGGGGCGGGTCTATACATGTATTACCAAAGTGAGAGCAGTTCCCCATCAGGTCCGCCCCCTCGGTATGTCGGACCCGCCTACGTCATTGGCTTGAGCGGGGAACTTCCTTCACTGTGTAATTTAAATTTACATAGTGAAGGAAGTTCCCCGCTCAAGCCAATGACGTAGGCTGGTCCGACATACCGAGGGGGCGGACCTGATGGGGAACTGCTCTCACTTTGGTAATACATGTATAGACCCGCCCCTTCTCATGTTCCGCATCTGGTCCGCTGAGCGGACCTGATGCGGAACTTTAGAAGGGGCGGGTCTATACATTTAAAATACTGAGAGGGAGTTCCCCATCAGGTCCGCTCAGGCACAACCAATGAAGGACAGTGCTGGACATCGGGATCGCCGCGGGACACTGGATTTCACCGCTGGAATGTTTTTTTTTTTTTTTTTTTAAATAAAGGACTTTTTCAAGGTGTTTGTGTGTTTTTTTTAAACATTTTTTTACGCTTTCTTCGTGAAATGGTAGGGGTACAATGCACCCCTTACCAATTCACATAGGTGGGGGGGTGGGATCTGGGGGTCCCCTTTGTTAAAGGGGTCTTCCAGATTCCGATAAGCCCCCCGCCCGCAGACCCCCACAACCACCGGGCAAGGGTTGTGGGGATGAGGCCCTTGTCCCCATCAACATGGGGACATCCTCCCCATGCTGAGAGCATGTGGCCTGGTACGGTTCAGGAGGGAGGGGGGGCCGCTCTCTCGTCCCCCCCTTTTCCCCTGCGGCCGGCCAGGTTGCGTGCTCGGATAAGGGGTCTGGTATGGATTTTTAGGGGGACTCCACGCCATTTTTTTTTAAATTTGGGGTGGAGTTCCCCTTAAAATCCATACCAGATCTGAAGGGCCTGGAATAGATATTTGGGGGAACCCCACGTCAATTTTTTTTAAAATTTGCGGCGGGGTTCCCCTTAATATCCATTCCAGACCTGAAGGGCCTGGTAATTGAATTCTGGGGAACCCCCACGCTTTTTTTTTTTTTTTATCAATGACTTTTGAATGTATTGCCGGGAGCCGACAATTCATTAATAGCCGCGAGTGAGTTTTAAATGACTTTTTTTCTTTCAAAAATGACATTTTTTGCAGGGACAGTTCTAAGCACGGGAAACATGCGCCACTTTACATGCATATCATACACACCCCCCAGGTACGAAATTTAAAGGAATATTTCACTTTTATTTTTTCATTTTAAGCATTATTAAAATCACTGCTACCGAAAAAACGTCCGTTTTTAAAACTTCTTTTTGCATTGATATATGTCCCCTGGGGCAGGACCTGGGTCCCCAAACACTTTTTAGGACAATAACTTGCATATTAGCCTTTATAATTAACACTTTAGATTTCGAACGTTCGAGTCCATTGTATTTAATAGGGTTCTAAATTTCACACAAACATTTTGTCTGTTCGCAGGTTCTGGTGCGAACCGAACAGGGGGGTGTTCGGCTCATCCCTGCTTATAGTGAAGCTCTATTATTAAAGTGTCAATCGGTCTATATCATAATATATATAAACAGCCAAAAATATCCACAATCAGATTTGATAAATGGCTCTATAAAAAAAAATATATATATATATATATATGTGCAAAAAGTGCTTTCGTGCATAAAAAGATAATTTCAGTTCCTCTGTGCAAATAGGGACGTGCAGTCAGGGGAGGCAGGTGAGGCAGAGCCTCACCTGCCATGAACATATAAAAAAAATAAAAACGTGCTTCAAGCGTGGTGGCTCGGTGACCTGGGGTCAATTTGGGGTTTAGGTAGCGGAAGTCCTACCCCACCACTGGTCAGAATTTGGGGCTCCTACCACCCATGGTTCTGGAGATCCGGGGCTTTGTCGGAAGCTGCATACAGAGCGGCCAGTCTAAATACAAGCTGGCACACTCTGCAGCAGACAGAGAGGATGAGCTCACAGTGCCTCTCACTTCTTGTCAGAGGTAGTGAGCTCAATGGACAGCTTGGAGCCTTGGACCAATGCTAAAGTACCATTGGTCCAAGCTGTCCAATAAAAATGCTGTAGTCTAGGCACGCCTCTCACTGCAGTGTCATAGAAGGGGGCATGTGTTTAAAAGACAAATGCTCCCTTCCAGCCCACCCCTTTTAAAGCGGAGGTTCCGGCGAATTTGTTTTTTAAAAGCCAGCAGCTACAAATACTGCAGCTGCTGACTTTTAAAAAATGGACACTTACCTGACCAGCGCGCCCGCGATGTCGGCAGATGAGGTCGAGCAGACGATCGGTCTTCGGATGCTGCCGCCGCCATTCTCGGTGAGGGAATCACTGCCGGTTCCCTACTGCGCATGCGCGAGTAGCGCGGGCGCGCCGTCACTGGTCTCCGCTCTCTCCTGGGAACAGTGTGTTTTTCCCAGAAGACAGCGGGGGGTGACGCAAAGGGGCGTGACTCCAACGGGAGTCAATACCCGGAAGTGGTGCAAATACCTGTCTTAGACAGGTATCTGCACCCCCCTCCCCCCTGAAAGGTGCCAAATGTGACACCAGAGGGGGGGGGGGTTCCGAAAAGCGGAAGTTCCATTTTTGGGTGGAACTCCGCTTTAACTACAAGGAAAGAACATGTATTTATGTGTATAAGATTTTCCTACTGAGGAAGAATGAGAATCTGCTGCTGCTGAAAAGGTACAAGCGAAATCATATATTATTATGCTATATGCAATAGTGTGCAATGCAGGCACCCGCGGCACGGTGTCGGCATTTTTTCGAGTTAAACAGGCTATGCGGAAACAACATATCACCTCCTCGCCCACCTGTCATACCCTGGCAAGGGCTGCCGCATGTATAATTGAGGCCTAAGAGAGTGAATCATCCACCCTGTGTACTAAAAATCAGACGGGCCGGCCCGAAGGTTGACATTTCCTGATCCTTTTTGCAGGAACTTCTTTGAGAAAAGCCGAGATTTAATGTCATATTGTCCCATTCAGAAAAAAAAAAAAAAAAGAGATCAGTGGAAAGGACATGTGTGCATGAGATCACTTATATTGTGTTGTAAATTTCGACATCCTTGTGGGTGTGTGACTCTGAGTGATCATTGTGTGCGCTGTTCACGTGGAGACGTTGTTGTGGAAAAACATGTCTGAGTTCTACACAGCATGCTTGATACAATGTAACCAACATAGGACATTGAAACACACACTCCCCGGCCACTTTATTAGGTACACCTTGCTAGTACCGGGTTGGACCCCATTGTGGCTTCATTCTTAGTGGCATAGATTCAACATTCCTCAGAGATTTTGCTCCATAGTGACATGATAGCATCACGCAGTTGCTGCAGATTTGTCCGCTGCACATCCATGATGAGAATCTCCCTTTTCACCACATCCCAAAGGTGCTCTATTGGATTGAGATGTGGGGAGTGTGGAGGCCATTGGAAGACAGGGACCTCATTGTCCAGTGGTGAGATGATTGGAGTTTTGTGACATGGGGCATTATCCTGCTGGAAGGAGCCATCAGAAGATGGGGACACTGTGTAGTCATAAAGAGATGGACATGGTCAGTAACAATACTCAGGTGGGTCGTGGTGTTTAATGGATGCTCAATTGGTACTAAGGGGCCCAAAGTGTGCCCAGAAAATATCCCCCACACCATTACACCACCAGCCTGACCCGGTGATACAAGGCAGGATGGATCCATGCACTCATGTTGTTTATGGCAAATTTTGACCCCACCATCTGAATGTCGCAGCTGAAATTGAGACTCATCAGACCAGGCAACGTTTTTCCGATTTTCTATTGTCCAATTTTGGTGATCCTGTGCGAATTGTAGCCTCAGTTTCCTGTTCTTAGCTGACAGGAGTGGCACCCGATGTGGTCTTCTGCTGCTGTAGCCCATCTGCTTCAAGGTTTGATGTGTTGTGCGTTCAGAGATGGTATTCTGCATACCTTGGATGTAACGAGTAGTTATTTTAGTTACTGTTGCCTTTCTATCACCTAAAACCAGTCTGCTTATTCTCCTCTGACATCAACAAGGCATTTTCCTCCACACAACTGCCACTCACTGGATATTTTCTCTTTTTTGGACCATTCTCTGTAAACCCGGGAGATGGTTGTGTGTGAAAATCCCAGTAGATCCGCAGTTTTTGAAATACTCAGACCAGCCCGTCTGGCACCAACAACCATGCCACGTTTAAAGTCACTTAAATCCCTTATCTAAACCGCAAGACTGACCATACGCTATACAATCTGATTGTGCAATCTCCTTTAGAGTCAGCGCACATTACAATCTGACCGTACCATCTTTGTACAACAAATCTATCTAACTACTTGCAGACCTGCCGCAGTATATACAGGTCCTTCTCAAAAAATTTGCATATTGTGATAAAGTTCATTATTTTCTGTAATGTACTGATAAACATTAGACTTTCATATATTTTAGATTCATTACACACAACTGAAGTAGTTCAAGCCTTTTCTTGTTTTAATATTGATGATTTTGGCATACAGCTCATGAAAACCCAAAAATCCTATCTCAAAAAATTAGCATATTTCATCCGACCAATAAAAGAAAAGTGTTTTTAATACAAAAAAAGTCAACCTTCAAATAATTATGTTCAGTTATGCACTCAATACTTGGTCGGAAATCCTTTTGCAGAAATGACTGCTTCAATGCGGCGTGGCATGGAGGCAACCAGCCTGTGGCACTGCTGAGGTGTTATGGAGGCCCAGGATGCTTCGATAGCGGCCTTAAGCTCATCCAGAGTGTTGGGTCTTGCGTCTCTCAACTTTCTCTTACCAATATCCCACAGATTCTCTATGGGGTTCAGGTCAGGAGAGTTGGCAGGCCAATTGAGCACAGTAATACCATGGTCAGTAAACCATTTACCAGTGGTTTTGGCACTGTGAGCAGGTGCCAGGTCGTGCTGAAAAATGAAATCTTCATCTCCATAAAGCTTTTCAGCAGATGGAAGCATGAAGTGCTCCAAAATCTCCTGATAGCTAGCTGCATTGACCCTGCCCTTGATAAAACACAGTGGACCAACACCAGCAGCTGACATGGCACCCCAGACCATCACTGACTGTGGGTACTTGACACTGGACTTCAGGCATTTTGGCATTTCCCTCTCCCCAGTCTTCCTCCAGACTCTGGCACCTTGATTTCCGAATGTACTTTGGACCACTGAGCAACAGTCCAGTGCTGCTTCTCTGTAGCCCAGGTCAGGCGCTTCTGCCGCTGTTTCTGGTTCAAAAGTGGCTTGACCTGGGGAATGCGGCACCTGTAGCCCATTTCCTGCACACGCCTGTTCACAGTGGCTCTGGATGTTTCTACTCCAGACTCAGTCCACTGCTTCCGCAGGTCCTCCAAGGTCTGGAATCGGTCCTTCTCCACAATCTTCTTCAGGGTCCGGTCACCTCTGCTCGTTGTGCAGCGTTTTCTGCCACACTTTTTCCTTCCCACAGACTTCCCACTGAGGTGCCTTGATACAGCACTCTGGGAACAGCCTATTCGTTCAGAAATTTATTTCTGTGTCTTACCCTCTTGCTTGAGGGTGTCAATGATGGCCTTCTGGACAGCAGTCAGGTCGGCAGTCTTACCCATGATTGCGGTTTTGAGTAATGAACCAGGCTGGGAGTTTTTAAAAGCCTCAGGAATCTTTTGCAGGTGTTTAGAGTTAATTAGTTGATTCAGATGATTAGGTTAATAGCTCGTTTAGAGAACCTTTTCATGATATGCTAATTTTTTGAGATAGGATTTTTGGGTTTTCATGAGCTGTATGCCAAAATCATCAATATTAAAACAAGAAAAGGCTTGAACTACTTCAGTTGTGTGTAATGAATCTAAAATATATGAAAGTCTAATGTTTATCAGTACATTACAGAAAATAATGAACTTTATCACAATATGCTAATTTTTTGAGAAGGACCTGTATATATACTGCAAAAGGGCAGCTCCTACAGGCACCACAAGGTACTGGTACATCAATGCCGGTTTCCGCCCCCGCCCTCCTACTCCCTTGTGATTTATGATTTATGGCCGGGCCCTCTGATTTTCTGTGTCCAATCACAGCCCAGAGCTCTGTGTTGACATTTAACACAGGGCTCTAAATAAAGGGAGTGATTGCTTTGTTTCTTTTCCCTGCACAGCTGGGAAAAGAAAAAAAATCGTTCTGTAGTAAAAAATCAGCGCATATTACACAGTTAGGCACACAATTAAAGCGGTTGTATACCCTAATTTTGCACTTTTACCTACAGGTAAGCCTATAATAAGGCCTATAATAAGGCTTACCTGTAGGTAAAAAGAATATCTCCTAAACCTGTACGGTTTAGGAGATATTCCCCTCGCAATGACCTGCTGAATGCAGCGGCGCATGCGCAGCAGGGATTCTCGGCTAAAGGCCGGCAGCCGCCGGACCTTGCCGACGCGTGGGAGTGATGACATCACCGCTCCAGCCACTCACAGCTCTGGAGCGGCGATACCCGGAAGACACGCCGAGGCAAGATGACATCTCCCTCGGCGTGGACCAGGTAAGTTCCCGACACCTCGTTCTAAGGTAATTATTTCAGTAAGTATTTCCTGCGGCCCCCCCCACCCCAGAGCACCAAACCCCCCATGTTGAGGGCATGTGGCCTGGTACGGTTCAGGAGGGAGGGGGGGCGCTCTCGTCCCCCCCTCTTCCCCTGCGGCCTGCCAGGTTGCGTGCTCGGATAAGGGTCTGGTTTGGATCTTGAGGGGGACCCCCACGCCGTTTTTTCTGCGTAGGGTTCCCCTTCAAATCCAGACCAGACCCAAGGGCCTGGTATGCTCCTGGAGGGGGAACCCACGCCGTTTTTTTCTTTAAAAATTGGCGTGGAGTTCCCGCTCAGGATTCATACCAAACGCAGTGCCTGGTATTGGCGGGAATCCGCGTCGGATCCCCGCTCAATACAGTGTCGCGTCTCCTCGCTATTGCAGCGAGCGCGACACGTGTCGCCACCCTGCTGCCGAGATCTCGGCACTCCTGTCGCTGAGAATCTCGGTGATGGGAGCGCGATAGATATACAATATCGGCGGCACCTACTGTAAATCTAATCAGGCCTGTGCATTAGGCTAGGCCTGGTTGTTTTGATCTGGGACTGGGAGTGTCAGAGTAGCAGTGGGTGTGGCCATCTGTGCTCAGGCTCTAGAACTCCTCCCCTGCTTTCAGGAAGAATGTTCTGGAATGGGCGGAGCTGGAAGCTCTGAGTGACAGGCAGCTTGTGTGGCAGCTCTACCAATCCCCAACTAGGATTGTCAGGGGGCGGGCCTGCTATATAAGCTGAGGTAACATGCCACTGGGGAGGAGTCGTGCGAAGAAAGAAGATGGGGCAGTAGTGTCTGTGTGAAGGCCCCAGGCCTGAGGGCCTACCAGGTGCTGAGGAGAAAGTCCTGATGGAGGACCACTTTTCTTTAACACTGCAAAGGAGGAATTCAGTATTAAGAGAAAGGAACCTGGAACTGTTACTGCTGGACTGTGCGGTTGAACCATGTCTCTTCCACGGACCGGGGACCATGGAACAGGTCAGTGGGTACATGACAGAAAGTGATGGGACCGGAGGAGTCTATTCAAGGAGCTTGGTAATATCTGCTGTTGCCCCTAGTAACTGAAAGCCACAAGGGGGTGTCTTAGACGGGATATTGCGCGGTCAGTCCTATACAGCAGGATGTTACAAGGAGAGACTCTAACCTTATCTAAACTCAATATAGAAGGCTGTGGCCGGGGAACTCAACTTCCATATCACTGGACTATTTGGGCCTAGTAGTCCATCAGTTACCACTTGCAGAAAGGGACTGTGGTGTCGGAGGGGGTGTGTGAGGATATGCTCCGGACACAGGGCCAGCATTTGGATGACTGTCATTACCTCAGAAAGTCATTCAGAGTGTCTATTCCACAAGAAAGCAAGAAATCCAAAGGGGGTTTTACTCAGAAATCCTTAAAGTAATATTCTGCAGGAATCAGTACAGCATACAAGGGAGCAATAGTCTGCAGTGACACAGCTCACTAAACTACAATCTGTGTTGTGCCTTATCCTCAGAATCTAATCTACTAAGTACTACCGTGTTTCCCCAAAAATAACCCTGGGTCTTATATTAATTTTGGCAACAAAAGACACAGTAGGGCTTATTTTCGGGGTAGGTCTTACCATATAAAGTGCTGTCTTCTTTCCCCCACTCTCTCCATGCCTGAAATGAATCCCCAGTGTGAACCGAGTTAAAATGCTTGTAAAATCCTATAATCCACTCTATTACCGTAGTATATAATGTACAATGTGTGTGTTTCTGTAATATAATTGTGCCAAATACCTTTGTTATAGCGCTGCTCTGCGCTTCTGTGACCTGCCGGAGCTCTCTTCCCCGCAATTATATTACAGAAACACACACATTGTACATTATATACTACTGTAATAGAGTGGATTATAGGATTTTACAAGCTTTTTAAACTGGGGCTTATTTTCGGGGGAGGGCTTATATTGCAGCCTTCCTGGAAAATAACGCTAGGTCTTATTTTCGGGGTAGGTCTTATTTTCGGGGAAACGCTGTAATATCTATGGGCATCCCATGTCATTCCTAACCTTCCCTACTCTACCTAAGAAACCTTTATAATAAAAATACCGCAAGGTAAAGCAAGTGACTCTTCATTGTGTCTTAAAGAGGTTGTAAAGGTTCGTTTTTTATTTTCTAAATAGGTTCCTTTAAGCTAGTGCATTGTTGGTTCACTTACATTTTCCTTAGATTTACATTCTAAATGTTTTTTTTCTTTGTCTGAATTTCTCACTTCCTGTTTCTCCTCACTAAACTTCACACCATCATCCGAGTGGTGTGGAGTCAGCCAGAACAGCTTACTGAACAGCTTACTGAGGAGGAACAGGAAGTGAGAAATTCAGACAAAGGAAACAAAGAAAAAAAATATTTAGAAGGGAAATCTAAGTGCCGGTTCACACTACCGCGACTTGGGATCCGACTTGTGTCGCCCCAAGTCGCGCGACATGAGAAATTACATGTTAGTCAATGAGAGCCGTCTTAATGTACACTACTGAAGTCGCTCCGACTTCAGAAAAGGTTCCTGTACTACTTCAAGGCAACTTCTAGGCGACTTGTATCCATTGATTTCAATGGACGTCGCCTCCAAGTCGGATCCCCTGTCTTAACTGAAGCAACTTTCCAGGAAGTGAAAATTGTTTTCTAAGGCAAACCCCTCCCTCCCACAGAGCAGATTATTATGTGATTGGCCACTGGCAAAGTCGCCTGTCCTGAAGGCGACTTGAAGTCGCGTTGTAAGTCGCTCGAAGTAGAGCTGAAGTCGCGCTCAAGTCGTCTCCAAGTTGCCTTGAAAAGTCGCGCTGGAAGTCGTGTTGCCCCAGTGTGAACCAGCGGTTAGGAAAAGGTAAGTGAACCAACAATGCACTAGCTTAAAGGAACCTATTTAGAAAATAAAAAACAAACCTTTAGAAAATAAAAAACAAACCTTTACAACCCCTTTAAGAGAGAAATGGATGAATGGAGGGTCAGACAACAAGGTGATGTGTGGATCCTTTGAACTTGTGCCCAGAGTGCACCGCTACATACTATAGTTTGTAGATCACATAACTTTCACACAAACCAATCAATCTAAGCTTCTTGGATTTTTTTTTTACCAAAGATATGTAGCAGAATACATTGTGGCCTAAATTTATGAAGAATTTTGATATTTTAATTTTTTTTTATAGCAGAATGTATAAAATATTGTTGTTTTTTTTTGTTTTATTTTTTAAAAATCTTCAGTCTTCTTTTGTTTTTACAATAAAAAATTGTAAAAAACAACAGGAGACAATTCCCTCCTCCCTCTCTCCCTCCTTATAGGTTCAGATACAGCAGCAATACTCACTGAGTCCCGCTGCTGTCAATCACAGCCAGTGAGGAGGAAACAGGTGGAGGGCCCTCACAGGTGTCCCCATAGCAAGCAACTTGCTATGGTTGGCACTCAGCAGGGGGAGGAGCCGGCACGGAACCCAAGAAGAGGAGGATCGGGACTTGACTTTACAAACACTTTAAGCCATAGCAGTCCGGAGATTGTCTGATGTCTAAACCGGCATGTTTCTTCATTTCCAAATAACTGTGGCGAAAAATGAGATCACCTTGGTGAGTCTATTTTTCAAAAAGGAGTTAATTTTGGGGTTTTTATAATGTCCGGCCATTTTTTATTTGGTATGTTTTAAACTGAAAGTAAGTGTAGCGGCCTTCACCCTCACCCCCCTCTTTATCGGTTACTCTGGCTCTGGTCTAGGGGTATCTTGGAGGGGGAGAGCGAGGTGCGCCACGGCCCATGTCCTCTAAATTACAGCATGTAGAGGTGAAGGCCAGCATCTAGTTGTATTCGGGCTGTGTATAAGCTTAGAGCCAAGTCTGTTCTGCTGATAACCCCCTTTGCTCCCAGTAATTGGAGGACCACACACTGAAAAGGTCCAAACCCTTATTTATTCCATAACGACAAACAAATAGTCCTTTGCGAGCAGACAGTTTGAGACCCATAGAACAGTTCAGTATTGGTGGGGAGTAGGTCAAGGCACAATCCTCAAAGAAACTAAACCGTTGAGGTTTCACCAACGGTTGCTAAGCACAGTGGCTGTAAAACGTACTTTTTGGCTTCAGAGTCTCTTCCAGCGACTCTAGTGAGCAGGAACTGGAGTTTTCTTCGCTACGTTGCAGCCCCTGTCAGGGGGAAGACATCTCTCCAAGAGAGTTACCAGAGGCCCCGCCGTCACCGGGTTAATGCTGTACCGGACTATCCGGAAGGGTTACACTCCCCGGCCTCCTCGCCTCAGATACGGATCCCAACACCTTAGGGCCCCTCGGACTCCTCCACCCTCGCGGGACCCAGTCGAAGTTACTGGGCCCCAGGCTCCGGCAGTAGTACCTCACCCCAGGCTTAAGGTGCCTGAGGTGGACTCCATCTCTTGCTCCGAGCCCAGGTGCCCTTGACCTGGCCGGAACTCCGGAACGCCAGCACCCAGGCTGAAGGTGTCTGGGTGCGGCCTCGTCCTCCAACTCTGAACCCCAAGGTCAGGGCGTCCGCCCCTTCTATCTCCTCTCCCCCTGCATCACAGCAGGTTCCCCGCCCCGCTGTACCGGCGTCAGGAAAGGACAAAAAGGCACAGTCTTGCGGTGCAGGTTCAACTTCGACCCAGGGCGACAACGCCACCTGCAGGCCACAGGGAACCTTGCACCACCAGAGTCCTCCAAGAAACACAAAAGGGATTCTCAGATTCCCTAACAATTAGTACATCTGGGTTAAATAACCCAGATGCTTCCCCCCCAATTTAAATACCCGCTACATAAGGAAAACTGTTTTTGTTTTTCAACATTGTTGGTCTTTTTTCCTTTATATAGTAAAAAAAAACAAAAAACTGTGGTAAATGCCACCAAAAGAAAGCTCTATTGCCGCGTACACACGATCGGTTTTTCCTATGAAAAAAGACAGATGGACTTTTTTCATCTGAAAAAATGATCGTGTGTGGGCGCCATCTTTCTTTTTTTCATCAGTGTAAAAAAATAGAACATGTTTTAAATTTTACCGATGGAAAAAAAACCAATAGCAAATTAAGATGCCTGTGGTAAACTCCATCGGTGAAAAAACCCAAGCATGCTCAGAATCAAGTTGACGCATGCTCAGAAGCATTGAACTTAATTTTTCTCGGCCTGGTGGAGTGTTTTACGTCACCGCGTTTTGGACGGTTGGAATTTTGGTGTGATGGTGTGTAGGCAAGACTGATGAAAGTCAGCTTCATCAGAATTCCGACAAAAAAATCCATCGGATTTTATTCCATCGGAAATCCGATCGTGTGCACAGGGCATTAGTGTTTCAAAATCATTATATAAAATGTATTTGGGTACAGTGTTGCAGGTCTGAGTGATTGTCAGTCAAACTATCACCAAAACTGAAAAATAGCCTGGTAATATAGGGGGGGGGGGGGGGGTTACAAGCTGGTACCGAAGTGGTTAAAGACGTTTTTTTTTTTTCTTTTTTTTTTTTTTTTTAATCTTCAATTATTCTTGATTTAAAGTGATAGACTGCAGAACCATTAAAGCGGTTGTATACCGCAAAACTTTTTTTTTTTTTGGGTTAACCTGCAAGGCAAAGGTATAATGAGCTAGTATGACTAGCATACTAACTCATTATCAATCACTTACCTTAGATCGAAGCCCCCGCAGCGGTCCTCGGACGCGTCCTCCGTCGAATCCATGATACCCGGAGTGACTTCCGGGTATTGCCGCTCCGGCGCTGTGATTGGCCGGAGCGGCGATGACGTCACTCCCGCACATGCCCGGGGAACGGCACGATCCCCGCGCATGCGCGAACTACCGGCAGTGTACGGCAGGCTCCCATTCAAGAGTCGCCGCGCTCAGTGCGCCTGCGCCGTAGATAGCGGTACAGTTTTTTTTGCAAATATCTCCGAGACTGTGTAGGTCTCGGAGATATTACAAGCACCTACAGGTAAGCCTTAATGTAGGCTTACCTGTAGGTGCTTGTACAAAATTTGGGTATACAACCACTTTAATTTTCATATACATGAACATGTAGCGAATACACAGATTCTCAATACCCTTTTGAATTACACATCAGAAAATGAAACCTCATTAACAATAATACGTATTAATTAGGAACGTCTACTCGACTCTGTGCTTTTTAACCACTTAACGACCGCCCACTGTAAATATACGTCGGCAGAATGGCACCGACAGGCAGAATCACGTACATATACGTGATTGCCTTTGTATAGTTGGGGGGTCCGATCGGACCCCCCTTCTTTACAGTGGGTGGTCGTTTTACCTTCGGGAGCGATCCGGCATGAGGGGACGGCCGTTCGATTCGGGCCCCCCCCTCTCAATCGCTCCCGGCGAATAAGAGAGCTTCCCCTGCCTGCCAGGCAGGAGGAAGTGATGTCATCTCTCCTGCGGCGCTCACATATACCGAGCGCCGTACAGGAGAAGATGCAGGTTAGTGCACAAAACAGCACACTGACACCAGGACACATAGGCACATAAATCGCCCCCCCCCCAGATCACCCCCCAGCCCCCAGTCACAGTGTCACTGATTGCAGTGACCATTTATTTACTGATCACTGCAATCAGTGACATTTGTGACTGTAAAAGTGTCACTACATTTAGTTTTAGGTCCAGTGTAGCCCCCTAACCCCCCCTAATAAAGGTTTAACCCCCTGATCACCCCCCAGATAACCCTTTCACCCCCTAGCACCGCCGTCGCTAAGCGATCATTTTTCTGATCGATGTCTTAGCGTCGGTGATGCTGATCGGTAGCCAGTAATTTTTTTTAGGTTTGCCGCAGGTTTTTATAGCGTCGGGTACCCCCATATATTACCTAATAAAGGTTTAACCCCCTTGATCGCCCCCCAGGTAACCCTTTCACCCCCTATCACCACTGTCACTAAGCGATAATTTTTCTGATCGCTGTCTTAGCGTCGGTGATGCAGATCGGTAACCAGTAATTTTTTTTAGGTTCGCCGCAGGTTTTTATAGCGTCAGGTACCCCAATATATTACCTAATAAAGGTTTAACCCCCTTGATCGCCCCCCAGGTAACCCTTTCACCCCCTATCACCACTGTCGCTAAGCGATCATTTTTCTGATCGCTGTCTTAGCGTCGGTGATGCAGATCGGTAGCCAGTAATTTTTTTTAGGTTCGCCGCAGGTTTTTATAGCGTCAGGTACCCCCATATATTATCTAATAAAGGTTTAACCCCCTGATCGCCCCCCAGGTAACCCTTTCACCCCCTATCACCACTGTCGCTAAGCGATCGTTTTTATGATCGTTGTCTTAGTGTCGGTGATGCCGATAGGTAGCCAGTAATTTTTTTTAGGTTCGCCGTCAGGTTTTTATATAGCGTCAGGTACCCCCATATATTACCTAATAAAGGTTTTAACCCCATAATTGCCCCTAGTTAACCCTTTCACCAGTGATCATCATATAAGTGTTACGGGTGACGCTGGTTAGTTAGTTTGCTTTTTAGGCCCCATGCACACGAGACGCAGGTGCAAACTCTGCTGAACACACGTTTTTAAACGCTGAAACCGGCGTTTAAAAACGCGCGTTTGGCCGCGTTTGCAGCCGCGTTTATTGGCGTTTAGCGGCGTTTTACCGCGTTTGCGTTTATAAGCGTTTCATCATAAGACCCTCCCTAAGCTCAAAAAACAGTAAATTTTAACCATTTCAGCCAGTTTGTGAGACCAGAGTGAGTAGCAGCAGCTGAGAGAGCCGCAGTGTACTTGTATTTAGCGTATCACTTGCCACGTCACCTGGCCACGTCACCTGGCCACGTTACCTGCCACGTCACCTGCCACATGTTGTGGATTGTCCACTTGCCACGTCACCTGGCCACGTTACCTGCCACGTCACCTGACTACGTCACCTGCCACAAGTTGTGGATTGTTCACTTGCCACGTCACCTGCCACGTCACCTGGCCATGTCACCTGCCACGTCACCTGGCCACGTCACCTGGCACAAGTTGTGGATTGTCCACTTGCCACGTCACCTGGCCACGTCACCTGGCACAAGTTGTGGATTGTCCACTTGCCACGTCACCTGGCCACGTCACCTGGCCATGTTACCTGCCACGTCACCTGGCCACGTTACCTGCCACATCACCTGGCCACGTCACCTGCCACAAGTTGTGGATTGTCCACTTGCCACGTCACCTGGCCACGTCACCTGGCCACGTTACCTGCCACGTCACCTAGCCACTTCACCTGCCACAAGTTGTGGATTGTCCACTTGCCACGTCACATGCCACATGCCACGTCACCTGGCCACGTCACCTGGCCACGTTACCTGCCACGTCACCTAGCCACGTCACCTGCCACAAGTTGTGGATTGTCCACTTGCCACGTCACCTGGCCACGTCACCTGCCACGTCACCTGGCCACGTTACCTGCCACGTCACCTGCCACAAGTTGTGGATTGTCCACTTGCCACGTCACCTGGCCACGTCACCTAGCCACGTCACCTGCCACAAGTTGTGGATTGTTCACTTGCCACGTCACCTGCCACGTCACCTGGCCACGTCACCTGCCACGTCACCTGGCACAAGTTGTGGATTGTCCACTTGCCACGTCACCTGGCCACGTCACCTGGCCATGTTACCTGCCACGTCACCTGGCCACGTTACCTGCCACATCACCTGGCCACGTCACCTGCCACAAGTTGTGGATTGTCCACTTGCCACGTCACCTAGCCACATCACCTGCCACAAGTTGTGGATTGTCCACTTGCCACGTCACCTGGCCACATCACGTGCCACGTCACCTGCCACAAGTTGTGGATTGTCCACTTGCCACGTCACCTGGCCACGTCACCTAGCCACATCACCTGCCACAAGTTGTGGATTGTCCACTTGCCACGTCACCTGGCCACATCACGTGCCACGTCACCTGGCCACGTTACCTGCCACGTCACCTGGCCATGTCACCTGCCACAAGTTGTGGATTGTCCACTGACCACGTCACCTGGCCACATCACCTGACACAAGTTGTTGATTGTCCACTGGCCACGTTACCTGCCACAAGCTGTGGATTGTCCACTTGCCACGTTACCTGCCACAAGTTGTGGATTGTCCACAATGCAATGCAAGCAATTACAGTTTTCTTTTATATTTTTTAATAGTTTTTCATCATTTGCCATCATTTTAGAGATTTCTAATGTTAAAAAATAGGTCACCTTTAAAAACGCTTATAAACGCAAACGCGGAAAAACGCCGGTACCGCGTTTAGCCGCGTTTAGCCGCGTTTAGCAGCGTTTAGCGTCTGAAACGTGGAAAACTTTTGCGTCTGAACCCATTTTTTTGCTTCTGAAAAAACGAGGTTAAACGCAACTGCTTGTAAACGCCAAAAAACGAGAGTGTGTGCATGGACACATAGGATAACATTGAATGGGTTCAGGAGCAGTTGAAAAAAGCGTCCAACTGCCTTTGAACGCACGTTCAACAGCAAATAACAGCGTCTCGTGTGCATGGGGCCTTATAGTGTCAGGGCACCCGCCGTATATAACCCAATAAAGGTTTAACCCCCTGATCGCCCGGCGGGTGATATCAATTAGGTTTTAGCGTCAGAGAGGGTCTGCGTCACACCCCAGGCAGCGTCAGGTTAGTGCCAGTAACGCTAACACCCACGCGTGAAGCATACACCCCCCTTAGTGGTATAGTATCTGAACAGATCAATATCTGATCTGATCAGATCTATACTAGCGTCCCCAGCAGTTTAGGGTTCCCAAAAACGCAGTGTTAGCGGGATCAGCCCAGATACCTGCTGGCACCTGCGTTTTGCCCCTCCGTCCAGCCCAGGCCACCCAAGTGCAGTATCGATCGATCACTGTCACTTACAAAACAAAAACACACATAACTGCAGCGTTCGCAGAGACAGGCCTGATCCCTGCGACTCCAGTGCTGTAGGAGGTGATTTCACCACCACAGTTAAAAAAAAAAAAAGCATATATGCCGAAGCATTGGGGCAGCAGGGGCTGAGGAGCGATTTTGCTCCTAATGCCGCGTACATACGGTTGAAATTCCGACGGAGGCATGCCCGTGGAAAAGTCTGACCATGTGTACGCGGCATAACTTTTGCGGGAAGATGCCCCCATGCTTCGGCATATATAAATGGTGCGTGTATGCCCATCATTAGAAGTGGGTGGATGAAGGGCGGTATTCTAATGGTGGGCATACCCACCGATCAATCTCTTTTTTTTCGTTCAGCCAACAGGCTGCATGAAAAAAAAGATTACAATACATGTCCAACAAGGACCAGCAACGTACTGGTATGTTGCTGGACTTTGAATGTTTATACCAGAATGATGCCTGCGGCTGCGGGTTTAGGTATCATCTTGGTATCATTCTTTTCAGCCAACGGCCGGCTTTCATGTAAAAGCAATCCTAGTGGCTAATTAGCCTCTGGACTGCTTTTACAAGCAGTGGGAGGGAATGTCCCCCCCCGGATATAAAAAGCGCCATTGGGAAATTGGGAAAGCATTTTATCACACCGATCTTGGTGTGGTCAGATGCTTTGAGGGCAGAGGAAAGATCTAGGGTCTAGACCCCAGTTTTTTCAAAAAAAGAGTACCTGTCACTACCTATTGCTATCATAGGGGATATTTACATTCCCTGAGATAACAATAAAAATGATAAAAATAAATAAATATGGAAGGAACAATTTAAAAATAAAATAAAAAAGCAAAATTAATAATAAAAAAAAAAAAAAAAAAAGCACCCCTGTCCTGCCCTGCTCTTGCCCAATGGCGAACGCAAGCGTCGGTCTGGCGTCATATGTAAACAGCAATTGCACCATGCATGTGAGGTATCACCGCGAAGGTCAGATCGAGGGCAGTAATTTTAGCAGTAGACCTCCTCTGTAAATCTAACGGGGTAACCTGTAAAGGCTTTTAAAAGCTTTTAAAAATGTATGTAGTTTGTCGCCAATGCGCGTTTGTGCGAAATTTTAAAGCATGTCGTGTTTGGTATCTATGTACTCAGCGTAAGATCATCTTTTTTATTTCATCAAACATTTGGGCAATATAGTGTGTTTTAGTGCATTAAAATTAAAAAAAGTGTATTTTTTCCCCAAAAAATGCGTTTGAAAAATCGCTGCGCAAATACTGTGTAGAAAGAAAAAATGCAACACCCACCATTTTATTCTGTAGGGCCTTTGCTTTAAAAATATATATAATGTTTGGGGGTTCAACATAATTTTCTTGCAAAAAAAAATATGTTTTCATGTAAACAAAAAGTGTCAAAAAGGGCTTTGTCTTCAAGTGGTTAGAAGAGTGGATGTAAGCTTCCTAATGTTGTGTATAAAATGCCAGAACAGTTCAAAACCCCCCCAAATGACCCCATTTTGGAAAGTAGACACCCCAAGCTATATACTGAGAGGCATGTCGAGTCCATGGAATATTTTATATGTTGACACAAGTTGCGGAAAAAAGACAATTTTTTTTTTTTTTGCACAAAGTTGTCACTAAATGATATATTGCTCAAACATGCCATGGGCATATGTGGAATTACACCCCAAAATACATTCTGTTGCTTCTCCTGAGTACGGGGATACCACATGTGTGAGACTTTTTGGGAGCCTAGCCGCGTACGGGACCCCAAAAACCAAGCACCGCCTTCAGGCTTTCTAAGGGTGTCAATTTTTGATTTCACTTCTCACTGCCTATCACAGTTTCGGAGGCCATGGAATGCCCAGATGGCACAAACCCCCCCAAATGACCCCATTTTGGAAAGTAGACACCCCAAGCTATTTGCTGAGAGGTATTGTGAGTATTTTGCAGATCTCGCTTTTTGTCACAAAGTTTTGAAAATTGAAAAAAAAAAGAAAAAAAAAATGTTCTTTCTTTATTTTCAAAAACAAATGAGAGCTGTAAAATACTCACCATGCCTCTCAGCAAACAGCTTGGGGTGTCTACTTTCCAAAATGGGGTCATTTGGGGGGGTTTTGTGCTATTTTGGCATTTTATGGCCTTCGAAACTGTGATAGGTAGTGAGGAGTCAAATAAAAAAAAATTGTGCCTAGAAATCCTGAAGGCGGTGATTGGTTTTCAGGGTCCCGTACGCGGCTAGGCTCCTAAAAAGTCCCACACATGTGGTATCCCCGTACTCAGGAGAAGCAGCAAAATTTATTTTGGGGTGAAATTCCACATATAACCATGGCATGTGTGAGCAATATATCATTTAGTGACAACTTTTTGTAATTTTTTTTTTTTTTTGTCATTATTCAATCACTTGGGACAAAAAAAAAAATATTCAATGGGCTCAACAGGCCTCTCAGCAATTTCCTTGGGGTGTCTACTTTCTAAAATGGGGTCATTTGTGGGGGTTTTGTGCTATTTTGGCATTTTATGGCCTTCAAAACTGTGATAGGTAGTGAGGAGTGAAATCAAAAATTTGCGCCCTTAGAAATCCTGAAGGCGGTGCTTGGCTTCCGGGGTCCCGTACGTGGCTAGGCTCCTAAAAAGTCCCACACATGTGGTATCCCCGTACTCAGGAGAAGCAGCAGAATGTATTTTGGGGTGCAATTCCACATATAACCATGGCATGTGTGAGCAATATATCATTTAGTGACAACTTTTTGTAATTTTTTTTTTTTTTTTCATTATTCAATCACTTGGGACAAAAAAAAAATATTCAATGGGCTCAACATGCCTCTCAGCAATTTCCTTGGGGTGTCTACTTTCTAAAATGGGGTAATTTGGGGGGGTTTTGTACTGCCCTGCCATTTTAGCACCTCAAGAAATGAGATAGGCAGTCATAAATTTAAAGCTGTGTAAATTCCAGAAAATGTACCCTAGTTTGTAAACGCTATAACTTTTGCGCAAACCAATAAATATACGCTTATTGACATTTTTTTTACTAAAGACATGTGGCTGAATACATTTTGGCCTAAATGTATGACTACAATTTAGTTTATTCGATTTTTCTTATAACAAAAAGTAGAAAATATCATTTTTTTTCAAAATTTTCGGTCTTTTCCCGTTTATATCGCAAAAAATAAAAATCGCAGAGGCAATCAAATACCATTAAAGGAAAGCTCTTTTTGTGGGAAGAAAAGGACGCAAATTTCGTTTGGGTACAACATTGCATGTCCGCACAATTTCCAGTTAAATCAGCGCAGTGCAAAATTCTGAATTCACCTCTGGTCCTTTAGCTACCAAATGGTCCGGGGCTTAAGTGGTTAAAAAAGGAGAACAAAAATTACCACTTTATCAGAATATTCTATATAGTACCAATAATAAATCTATGTCGCTTGTGAGAGTAAAAACCTAAAACAAAAAAAAAAGAAAAGAAAAGGAAAATAAACAATAAGGATAGCAAAGGATAGAGAAAGAAAAGAGGAGGAAAGAGAGAGAAAAAAAAATGATATGTGCCACCAAGTTATTGCTTATGCAACTATAGGCTCACCAAGGAGGATGTTTTTGTTAGGTTTGCAGAGTAATTGTGCATTGGAGAACTACCGTAGTTATTACTGCATAATAAAAAATGTAAATATTTGTGTCGTAGACTTGATCTCTGTACTTCAAACCTCCTGGGATAGGAGGGGCGCGAGAAAGGCTATGCTGCTTTCCCTTGATATACGGAAAGCATTCGATAGTATTTTGTGGGTCTATCCAATGCTGTATCCTGGCCTAGACCAACAAGGCCCAGGCCTAGGGCAGCACTTTGCAGGGGGGGGCAGCACGGAAAGAGTCCCAGCGGCTTGTGCTACACTGTTAGTGTAATGCAAGCTGCTTCTAATTTTGACTGTCCTATCAGCCTGGACCACAAACCTTCCTCACTGTGCTATATGTTTTCTGCTGCACCATTGGCATGGTTAAATCTTCCTAGTCCTCTCCATAAAATTATCAGAAATTTGTGCTCCGGGGGAATTATAGTTTTGCGTTGCAATCAAATTCCATTACCTACCTTAGCATCAAATTGACCCCCCTTCTTTGACAACCCTCTATCGCTCTAATTATTCACGTCTTTTTACTCAGTTGCTGCAGGAGTTGGAACAATGGTCTTTTGGGGGTCTCTCCTAGATGAGTAGAATAGCCTAGATCAAAATAGTAGTGCTCCCCAGGATCCTTTACTATTTTCGTGTTCTACCTATCGCAGTCCCATCCTAGGAGTTACAGAAATTTCCAGCCCAGTTATTGAGGTTTATTTGGGGTCCTAGGGGTCGGAGATTGGCCCAGCGCACACTGTATACTTTGCGTGAACTTGGAGGGCTGGGGGTCCCAGACCTTAAACAATACTATAGAGCAGCGCAGGTGGCCCAGTTGGCTCAGATATATTCCTCTCCGTGCAGACCGGAGTGGGTGGCCCTGGAGGAGCAGGTTCGCGGGACTCTTCCCATTGACCTTTTGATGTGGATCCCATTTCGGCAACGTCCGTCGATCGTGTGTCCTTCTCTTTCTCATTCTATGCAGGTCTGGGATTCATCCTGTACGGCTGTGCCTCTTCGGTCCCCACACACTCCGGTGGCCCCTCTGTTCAACAACCCGGCGTTTCCACCTGGTCTTTGCCGACAGGAATTCCAGTGGTGGATTGATAAGGGCCTGTATAGAATAGGAGATTTTCTTGACCATAAAGGAATTTGTCCAGTCTCCTACTTTGTGCAGCAGTTGAAGGTGCCTCCATCTGAGCATTTCCGTTTGCAGCAGATTCTGCACTTTCTGCGTTTGTTGCAAATTGTTTGTTTACCTGTCTGCAAAATTGCCATACATGTTGGCTTGGGAGCGGGACTTAGGGGAGGAGATTGATCTGAGCGACTGCTGGAAGTGGTCTCCTCGTACATATATGGGTATCATGAACACAGCTCTGGTGGAGGGATAATATAACATGCTTTCTAGATTAGGGTGACCAGACATCCCCGGTTTCAGGGGACAGTCCCCGGATTGAGGACACTGTCCCCGGACCAAGTCTGTCCCCGGTTTTGTCCCCGGATTGGATTTGAACAGGGGCTGGGGCAATTTCAAAGACAGTGCAGAATAAAAAAAAAAAATCTGACTTACACACCCCCGCTCCGCCGCTCCTACTAGCTTAGGGGGTGTATTTTTTCCATTATCTGTGCCCCTTTCTGATGATCATGTGCTGGTCGGAGCGGAGGGAATATTTCTTCAGTTTCGGGTGCATGACCATTCAGCTCCGCTTGGCTGTTCTTCTGCCTTGGCTCAAGTGCCGGCCAGCCGCCTGCCTACTTATCTCCTTGCCTTCCCTGGCGGAGTGATCTTCCTCCGCTCCCCACCCAGTAGTAGCCGGGGCCCGGAGAGTAAGAATTAAAGTGATTGTAAAGGATCGTTTTTTTTAAAAAATAACAAACATATCAAACTTACCTCCACTGTGCAGATCGTTTTGCAGAGTTGCCCCGAACACCGACTTCTGGGATCCCTCGGCGGCTCCTCCCTGCATTAGATAACCCCCCTAGGAGAAACGCTCTCCCAGGGGGTTTACCTTGCGGGTGTGCTCCCGAGTCATTCATTAGGCGTCCATAGCCGCCGAATATATGACTCGGCCCCGCCCCCCGGTGCCCACGTTATAGGATGCATTAAGGTGGAAAAACAAGGGTTTACAACCCCTTTAACAGGCTGTGAGGTGGGCGGTGGCGGCAACAGGCAGAGAGTCACTGATTGCCGCCATTACTAGTAAAAAAATAAAAATATCCCCGGATTTCATTTTAAAAATCTGGTCACCTTATTCTAGATGGTACCTGGTGCCTGACCGCCTCTCGAAAATGTACCATGGGGCTTCCTCTCTGTGTTTTCGGGGATGTGGTCAACCTGGTACGATGTTTCACCTTGGACCTGTGCCAAGGTTCGATGGTTTTGGATTAGAGTTTATTCCCTGATATATTCTGTGACCAGTGTGAATATAGGTAAAAACCCTAAGGTGGCTCTTCTTAACGAGCCTGTTGTTGCTGCTCCCAAGCATGTTCAAACTTTAATCCACGTTTCTTGCCGCGAAAATCGCTATAGCGACCGCTTGGAAGAAACCAGTGGGAGATTTAGCTGTTATGAAGAATAAACTGATATGGATCATGCTCAACTAAAATATGGTCAGTGATTTTCAGGATAAAACTGCTAAGTTTGACCGTGTTTGGGATCCTTGGATTAAGGATCTCCAACTTCCAGCTGACTGAGAGGTGTGGGCGGTGGAGGCGGGCGTTCGGACAGTCCCTTTTTCTTTTGCTTTGTCTCGTTCTTCTTCCCTCCCTCCCTTCCCTTCTTTCGTTCCTTTTTCTTTTCTTTGTCTTTCTTACTTTTATTTCCTCTTCTCTCCCCCCCCCCCCTTTTTCTTTCTTGGATTCGCACTTCCTCTTTTTATTTAGTTGTGTTGCTACCACTTGTGGTTGCATATTATGTAGTATACTCACAGCCCATTCCGGCATGCCGGTGGGTGGTGGCGAAGTTTGGGTTCTAATGTTTTTCCCTGGGGGGAGGCTTTCCGAGTGGGATGGCTGTTTGCTCTATAAGACCCTTTTCTTTATGTTGAATTCCTACTTTATCTGGCATCCCCTTGGGTCGGGAGTAGCTGGTGGTAATATATTTGATTTCCTTTTTTAGACCTGTTTTTAATGTTTTGATGTGCACCACCTACGTTGTGGATCCTATTCTTGGAAAAATTTTAATAAAAAATATTGAAACAGAAAAAATTAAAATATTATATTTTTGTTAGTTTACTGACTACTAAACCACCATGTCCACCAGCACTTACTGGCTGAGGTTGTCATAGGGGTGGGAGGGCTGAGTATTTACACCAAAGTAAAGCCCTAAGATTTTATACTCCTACTGACAAAATCTGTTGATGCTGGAAAATGCTGGTGAGACAATGAGTAGCTAGCTGGAGAATGAAGTTTAAAAGTTTATTCCCTGCATTGCTGCACTTCCCTTGCAACTTCTATCCACAGCGCTGATCCCTAGCATACTTTAAGTTTGGACCAGTTACACTGTTGCCCCAGTTGACATTTGTGGGTGCCACACAGAGCGAGGTCGCTGGTGGGCAGAGCTGTCATTAGAAATCATGGGACCCTTTACAGCTTATCTGATAAAATCACACCCCCTCCCCCATCTGCTTTATTCGTTGTTTTAAAAATTAGAGTCACACTTGGGCACCCAGGGGAAAGAAATTAGGTGGTGTATGCACTGGGTAGTTCCGAAATGTAGGTGTGGATAAATTGCGCTAACAGTGGGAGGGGCTTAAAACCAGGGTACAGGTGCTAAATGCATGTAATGTACAGAGTGCAGGTGTCAGAAGTATGTACTGTAACATATACAGTATATATATATATATATATATATATATATATATATATATATATATATATATATATATAATATACAATATACAGTGCTCAGGAGTGTGTAGCATACATTGTGAAGTATGTAATGTACCAAGTGCTGGGGTCTGGTGTATGTAATATTCTGAGTGCAGGGGTCTGGTGTATGTAATATTCTGAGTGCAGGGGTCAGGTGTATGTAATATTCTGAGTGCCAGGGTCAGGTGTATGTAATATTCTGAGTACCGGGGTCAGGTGTATGTAATATTCTGAGTGCAGGGGTCAGGTGTATGTAATATTCTGAGTGCAGGGGTCTGGTGTATGTAATATTCTGAGTGCAGCTGTCAGGTGTATGTAATGTACAGAGAAGAGGGGCAAGGAGTGGGTAATGTATAGGGTGCAGACTCAGGAGTATGTAATTTACACAGTGCAGGGGTCTGAAGATATACAGCCCAGTGTAGAGCATCCCCTATAATTTGATTAGCCATACCTTTCAGGGCTCCAACAGATGACAGCCAGCAGCAGGATCCATAGATAAAGAAAGGGGAGGTGATCCAGACACAAGGGCCCCTGGAGTCAACTGGAGGAGAGAAGCTCTGTCAGCGATCAGGCAGCTGGGCCAATACATGCATACACACACCTAAATAGGTGGTCCCCACCCCCAGCCACTCCAAACAGCTGCTGATGGGTAGGGTCCAGAGTTTATTCTATTCTTCCAGGGATTCCAGAAGAATCCTCAGGACCACCATTAGAAATGATGGGGCTGAGGCTGAGATAAGGCTGTCCACAGGCAGCCCCAAGCCTCATTGGGTTAGCAGGGGAGGGGGGGGGGGGCGGCTGCTTTATCAGCAACCCTGGGTGTGGGGCCCCATCAAAATTTCGCCATGGTGCCCCATGAATTGTAGTTAAACCCCTGACAGTAAGCCTGCACTTTGTCACTTTCAATAAATTCCTTATTTATTGAAAAATTAAATCTACATGGATAACCACTTACTGTATAAATTTTGGACATGCAAGCCCCTGATCAAAGCACTGAAAATTTCATAACAAAGAAACTTACATGGATGTATTGATCCGAGAAACTGCAATCCAGACAAAGTTCACACTGTTCTCTGAAGCTCATTTGATCGATATGTTTATCTAACTTTTTTTTTTTTTTACAATCTTAATGTTATGTTTATCAGCTCTTTTCTACTTTCAGCTTGGTAGGTGGGTCACACAATCCCCATACTAGGATATCAGAAATGATAAAGAGGCATCAACCAACATCCCCAATCTACCCCTAGCCCCGGGTACCTTTGCCACCCTCCCAACATACCACTGTAGACACACCCCAAATGTCTTTCAGTTTGCAGGCCATTTTTGTTAGGTATAGATTGGGTGGCCTTTGACTATCTCTTGTAGCATGTTAATTGTCTCCAGCCAGCTCCTGTGGCATATCTGCAGTCTCTGACCATCTCTTGCATCATGTCTGCAGTCTCTGACCATCTCTTGCATCATGTCTGCAGTCTCTGACCATCTTTTGTATCATGTCTGCAGTCTCTGACCATCTCTTGTAGCATTCTCATAATCTCTGACCATCTCTTGAAGCATGTCTGCAGTCTCTGAATATATGTTATAGCATGTCTATTGTCTCCAACCTTCTCCCGTGGCATGTCTGCATTCTCTGATCATCTCTTATCTCTTGTAGCATGCTCATAATCTCTGACCATCTTTTGAAGCATATCTGCAGTCTCTGACCACCATCTCTTGTAGCGTGCCTGCAGTCTCTGTCCATCTCTTAAAGCATGTTGGCAATCTCTGACTATCTGTTGTGGTATGACCATCTCTTGTAGCATGTCTACAGTCTCTGACCATCTTATAGCATAGCTGCAGTCTCTGACCATCTCTTGTAGAATGTCTGCAGTCTCTGACCATCTCTTGTAGGATGTCTGCAGTCTCTGACCATTTACTGTATCATGTCTGCAGTCTCTGACCATCTCTTGTAGCATGTCTACAGCCTCTGACCATCTCTTGTAGCATAGCTGCAGTCTCTGACCATCTCTTGTAGGATGTCTGCAGTCTCTGACCATCTCTTGTAGGATGTCTGCAGTCTCTGACCATGTCTTGTAGGATGTCTGCAGTCTCTGACCATGTCTTGTAGCATGTCTGCAGTCTGACCATGTCTTGTAGCATATCTGCAGTCTCTGACCACCATCTCTTGTAGCGTGCCTGCAGTCTCTGTCCATCTCTTAAAGCATGTTGGCAATCTCTGACTATCTGTTGTGGTATGACCATCTCTTGTAGCATGTCTACAGTCTCTGACCATCTTATAGCATAGCTGCAGTCTCTGACCATCTCTTGTAGAATGTCTGCAGTCTCTGACCATCTCTTGTAGGATGTCTGCAGTCTCTGACCATTTACTGTATCATGTCTGCAGTCTCTGACCATCTCTTGTAGCATGTCTACAGCCTCTGACCATCTCTTGTAGCATAGCTGCAGTCTCTGACCATCTCTTGTAGGATGTCTGCAGTCTCTGACCATCTCTTGTAGGATGTCTGCAGTCTCTGACCATGTCTTGTAGGATGTCTGCAGTCTCTGACCATGTCTTGTAGCATGTCTGCAGTCTCTGACCATGTCTTGTAGCATGTCTGCAGTCTCTGACCATCTCTTGTAGCATGCTCATAATCTCTGAGCATCTCCTGTAACATGTCTGCAGTTACTGATTATCTCTTGTAACAAGTCTATAGTGTCTGACTATCTGCTGTAGCATGTCTGCAGACTCTGGCAATCCCTTGTAGCATGCCCATAGTCTCTGACCATCTCTTGTAGCATATCCACAATCTATCATCATCTCCTGTTGAATGTCTGCAGTCTCTGATAGTATTCTGTAACATTATAGTCAATGAATATTATATGTGGCCCTCTGGTACTGTGCACTTGAGGCCCCTTAGTATATTACGTTGATCCCCACTCTTGCAGGCTGAGAGGATGGTGGAGACTCCAAGTACACAACAGGGAACTTCAAAAGAGAGAGTCACTAGTACTGTGCATGAAATAAGTCACATTGCTCCCCCACACTGGTCTCATTATCTTCTACTGAAACCCATTTGTAGACCTCTGTTTCAGTCTTCTAGTGAACTGTTGACTCAGCGGACACCAGTAGACAACCCCTGACCTACTTATTACTCTACAGCCGTTGCTACCATTGCTCACTGTACAATAAGATGGGCAGTCTACTGCATCTGGGCTCATCTAATGCTCTTCCTTGCCGTATTTCACCAAACTTCAACAAACTTTATTGAATAGGACCAATGCCCAAGCAACATGTTGACTGCTATCCCGTAGAATATCAGCAAAGTGCTTTTCCAAACTAATTTTATACTTCAAAAAACCACAAAAAAACAGTTTTGTTTGCTTTCTACAGAAAACAGTGAGTCACCCAAGGTTGACACTCGCTGTTGTCTATAGAGCTGAAAGCTTTCCAATGCACCGATGGAGGAGAGAAAAAAAAAAGAGGAATTGAAAATGGCTGACATTCAAAATGGCTTCGAAGTTCTCCTTATTTCAGCTAAAATAAACTTGACAACACCAGCAAAGATATGTAATGAAGGACTATTTTTTCAGCAATAATAATCGCAGCACGAGGTGATCACAGTAGGGATGGCTGGTGGCGAATGTGACAGGGGGTAAAGAGAATTAATTGACGTATAAAGGCGGAATTGTTGGATGCAACCTTCACGTGGAAGATGAAAATAAAGAGAAGTAACAATAAAAATAACTGGAGGGTTAGACATTAACTTGGCTTCTGAATGCACTGCTCTACCATGTTGTGTGTCATTCTGCAGTGTAGGATGAGCATATAGTGAGCGATCGTTCAGCAGGAGTGCAATATAATACATTTTTAGTTTTGGGTTTAATACCTCTCCCATCTTCCCCTCTAGCTCATGTTCCATTATTATTTTCTTTTACTTTGTTACAGTAACAAAGAGGGAGAAACATCTTCAATTACTCCCAGTTATGTTGGCAAGCCCCCAGAACTACATCTCCCAAGATTCCTAAACACAGTGCGTGAACAGGCTTTGCTTTGCTGAGAAAGAAATCAAAGTATACATCAATGCAGCTGCCTTTAGCACAGTGGTAAGCACATCTGTCTTGTAGCATTAGGGTCCTTGGTTCCAATCCCAATCAGGACACTATCTGCATTGAGTTTACAAGTCAAGCAACAGCAAAAAAAATTCCCAGCTCAACTTACCAGCCAGCCAGCAACAAACCGAATTGTCCTGTTTAACAATTCACGTTAAAAACAGGGGTTTCATTTGCAAATACATGCGTAAGCTGCAGAGGCCACGACAAGGCATCCCAATATTATCTGTAGTCCTAAATCTATAAATCTTGAGAGCCTCCGTAGTAGGAGCACATATATAATAATGGATAGATAGAGGACAGGTATGCATGGAGGGAGCCCACCCCTCCTTAAAGGCACAGGGGCACCTTCTGTTTTTAACATGAATTGTTAGACAGGACAATTCTGTTTGTTGCAGGCTGGCTGGTAAGTTGAGTCGGGAATTTTTCTTTCTTGTTGTTTGACATATGTCCCACTTCCATGTGCTCCTTGCTGTTAAGACCAGTTATAGGTTGGGGCAGTTGCCCTTTGTTTGTACTGTTAGTAGCTGGTGAGCGGGCGCACTGGACACTTTCGCTGCCATTGTGCTATTTGCTGGGTGTCCATTTATTGCTTATGCCGTGTACACACGGTCGGAATTTCCCCCAGCAAAAGTCCGATGTGAGCTTTTGGTCGGAAATTCCGACCGTGTGTATGCTCCATTGGACTTTTGCTGGCGGAATTTCCGCCAGCAAAAGATTGAGAGCTGGTTCTCTATTTTTCCAGCGAAAAAAATTCCTATCCGAAAATCCGATCGTCTGTATGCAATTCCGACGCACAAAAAAACATGCATGCTCAGAATCAAGCAGAAGAGCCAAACTGCCTATTGAACTTCATTGATCTCGGCTCGTCATACGTCTTGTACATTACCGTGTTCCTGACGGTTGAAAGTTCAGAGAACTTTTGTGTGACCATGTGTATGCAAGCCAAGCTTGAGCGGAATTCAGTCGGAAAAACCACTGATGGTTTTTCCAATGGAAATTCCGATTGTGTGTACGCTAAGGTGCCCACATGTCCCGGATTGCCCCGTGATTGTTCCACAATTTGCATTTGTGTCCCATGTCCCAGGCACCTTCATTCCGGGACAATACAGTGTCCCGGAATGAAATGAGGACACACAGACACCCTAATAGACAATTGCCAAACTGGTTGCTAGGGCCGTCCAGCAACCAATGACGTCACATTTGCAGAGTCTCAGAGCGAGGCCGAGGTGAGCAAGGCCTTTACCCAGTGCTGCCCTGTGCTCCGAGTCCACCCACCTCCTCTCCTTCTCCGACCGTGGCAGCAGCACCTCCTGACTCCTCCGGGCTTTAGTGACCTCCCGGCGGGCGGTGGCATTTTGCAGTGCTGGCTGGCTTAGATCCACGGCTCGGCTGCCCGTCCCGACTCCCACATTGCATTTTCCAACTTCTCCTCCTCCTGCCCGTGGCCCGAGCCACCCGACTGCCTGAGGGGGGCTCCCCAGCCTGGACCAGGGAACAAAAACTGGCGCTCAACCGCCCATCACACCAGACCAGTCCAGATTAGAAGGTGAGCAAATGGAACCTGATTGGAGCAGGTCAGATGACAAGTCGGGGCACATGCGGCTGGGGACAGTACAGTAATAAATGAGGCTGACAAAGTGGGGCCCTGCCCTGGGGGGCAATAAAAAATGAAGCTGACAAGTAGGGGGCAATAAAAAATGAAGCTGACAAGTGGGGGCAATAAAAATTGAGGCTGACAAGTGGGAAGCAATAAAAAATGAGGCTGACAAGTGGGGGGGGGGCAATAAAAAATGAGGCTGACAAGTGGGGACAATAAAAAATATATATGTAAAAAATGTATATCACCTGTCTAAACTGGTGACCACTGTTTGCTTTTGTTTTTCCAAAAATTGGGAAATAAAAGTATCAAAAATCATATTTTTTTGGTCTGGCGCAAGGGCATTCGCGCGCGGGGGGGGGGGGGGTGAGGGCATGCGCGAGGGGCAGGGGTCTCTGAATGGCAGTTCGGATATGTGCCCACCCTAGTGTACGCGGCATAAGAGATAGTCAGATGGATTGGGGTAAGGAGTCCCAGAAGATGGAAGAGGCTCTGGAAAAGTCCTGAGGAAGAACATGGGAGGAGGTGATGAGGGAGCTAGAGAGCAGGAGGTCATGGAAGGAGCAAAGAGGACAGTTTGGTTGGTATTTTGAGACAAGGTTGGTGATGTAGCTTGCAGCAGAGTTATGGATGGCTTTGTAGGCTGTTTTTAGCATCTGGAATCTTATTTGTTGGGCGAGCAGAAGTCAATGGAGATATTGGCAAAGAGGGGTGGCGGACGCTGAGTAGTGGTTAAAGTGGATGATGCCTCGTACACATGACCAGTTTTCCCGTCGGAAAAACTCCAATAGAGCAGACACACGGCTGGGATTTCCGGCCAAAAGCTCTCATCGCAGTTTTTCCGATGGGAAAACCAGTCATGTGTACGAGGCACGAGTCTGGCAGCAGTATTCATGAACCAAAGTAGAGGAAGAAGGTCAGTGTTTCATAACTGATACCCAGAATGTACAGGACATTCTATGTAAGAGACAAGGCAGGACTTTACCGTAGTGGCTCTTCCTATATCCAGCCAGAAGCTACCACAATGCAACTTTCAGTTCTGTTTTCCAAAAAATCCAGGAATACTTTTCAGTTTTGCATTGATCTAACCCTGAGAAACCGCAGAGAGCTACCTACCAACGACCAATGGATGTTCAGGACAGAGAGAACCGTGCAAACGCTCTACGCTTAAATGGCAAGAAAAAGTATTTATATCCTAAATACAGCATGTATACACTGACTCACAAATTTAAACCCTTAGCATTAAATGTTTGCTCAGCTAATTTTGCATAGAGTGAGGGAGGATTGTGCCCCCGGTTCTCAGATGTCATATTAGAGGGACAACGACGTACGTGAATCCAGAGCCAAGGAAAGTCCTAGGCCTCTCCTCGGCTCTGACAGGTCATATGACACAGCCGAGCAAAGACCTGGGAGGACTTCCCTCACTCTGCTGGGCACAGCAGCATCTGAGGTCTGGTGAGTGAATTTTTACAGAGGGAGGGGGTATTCGTGCTTATTACTCACCCTCTGTGTTACCTACCACCACTGACCCTTGCACTCTGAATTACTTACTACTGACTTCTGGGTGCTTATTACTGACCCCAGTACTCTGCATTGTATACTACTGACTTCTGAATTCTGCGTACTCTGCGTACGCCCTTGTGCCAGCCCAACAAAAAAAAATTTTTTGATACTATTTTTGCCAAAAGCAAACAGTGTTCACCAGTTTAGACAGGTGGTATACACTTTGTCAGCCTCATTTTTTACTGTACTGTCCCCAGCCCCATTGCCCCGACTTGTCATCTGACCTGCTCCAATCAGGTTCCATTTGCTCACCTTCTAAATTCTGGACTGGTCTGGTGAGTGCTTGAGCGCTGGTCTTTGTTCCCTGGTCCAGGCTGGGGGGCCCCCCTCAGGCAGTTGGTTGGCTCGAGCCGCAGGCGGGAGAAGGAGAAGTCGGGCAATGCGCTCCGGGAGTCGGGACGGGTAGCCGAGCCGTGGATCTAAGCTAGCCAGCCCTGCACAATGCCGCCGCCCACCGGGAGGTCACTGAAAACTGGAGGAGTCAGGAGGAGACGCTTTGGCTGCTCTCTCTGGATGCTGCTGCCGTGGCCAGAGAAGAAGAGGAGGTGGGTGGACACGGAGCGCAGGGCAGCACTGGGTAAAGGCTTTGCTCCTCTCTGCCTCGCTCTGAGACTCTGTGAAAGTGACGTCACTGGTTGCTAGATGCCAGGCGGGGCGGCCCTAGCAACCAGTTTGGCAATTGTCTATTAGGGTGGCTATGTGTCCTCATTTCATTCCGGGACACTGTATTGTCCCGGAATGAAGGTGCCCGGGACACAAATGAGAATTATGGGACAATCCCGGGCAATCCGGGACACGTGGGCACCCTACTGCCCTCTGGATTGCTTATTAATGACCTCTGAACACTGCGCTACTTTCTACTGACCCCTACATGCTACATTACATATTAATGACCCATGCACTTTGTATTGTATACTACTGACCAGTGGCGGCTGGTGGTATATTTTTTGGGGGGGCCATCGCTGCTACTGACCTCTGCATTCTGCATTACCTACTACTGACCCCTTCACTCTGTGTTACTACTGACCTCCTAGTTCTTGCTTACTTACTACTGACCTCTGAATTCTGCACTACCTATTTCTGACCCCTGCACTCTGTATTACATACTACTGACCTTTGAACTATGTGATTTATACTCCTAAACCCTGCACTCTGCATTACATACTACTGACCCCTGCACTGTGTGTTACATACTACTGACCTCAGAACTCTGTGTTACTTACTACTGACCCCTGAACTCTTTAAGCTCGCCTTACATTTTCATGGGGCCTTACTAGGTTATCCTGGTGATCTGTTATCCCCTCCAAGTTGTTCAGGTGGATCTCCGTCTCTCCAGAATTGCTGACAAAAGGTTTCACAAGAATTTCCGACAACAAATGTTCGATGTGAGCTTGTTGTCGGAAAATCCGACCTTGTGTAGGCTCCATCGGACATTTGCTGTCGGAATTTCCGACAACAAAAATTTGAGAGCTGGTTCTCAAATTTTCCGACAACATAAGTTGTGGTTGGAAATTCCGACCGTGTGTACACAATTCAACGCACAAAAATTCTACGCATGCTCGGAATCAATTTGACGCATGCTCGGAATCATTGAACTTTATTTTCCTCGGCTCGTTGTAGTGTTTTACGCCACCGCGTTCTTGACGTTCGCAATTTCCGAAAACATTTGTTTGACCGTGTGTATGCAAGACAAGTTTGACCGAAAATCCGTCGGAAAAAAATCCACGGTTTTGTTGTTGGAATGTCCGATCGTGTGTACGCGGCATAAGAGTTATTATTGTTACAAGCGAAAATGGATAAGTTGGAAACTGATAAACCCCACCCAATGTTTTTTTTCATTTTTTTTTTTTTTTTTAGCTTAAAAAGGTGAAGCAATAGAACCTCTGATGGTTAACTGTCTTTGATCCTATCTGTAGAAAATTTTACTCACTTCCTGTTCAAGTTACCATACAGGTAAACAAGTGAGGCAAAATCTCTCCAATTGGGGATACAGACAACAGACAGGCTGTATCCATTGGCCACTCTTCTAGAGCAGATGTTAAAGTGGATGGAATTCTGTGAAACTCTACGGCAATTTCAATAGCGTCGATCTCTCTTCACTCCAATCTGTTTTCTCAAACCGTAGCAGAAAATATATAAAGAGTATTTCTTTTGGATTCAGGCGCCGTGTTGAAATGTCCATCCCCAATTATGATGAGTTATGTAAGCCAACGGAGAATGTTTCGCAACATAAATCACTTTTACCTAAAAATTGCTGGTCTAATTGTAGCCCGGGTGAGGTCCAAGTCTATTCCCAGAGCTGCGAAAACAAACAGCAAATCCCCCTTCTGCCACAGATTACCGGGGCAAAGATAACAGTTATCAGGCAGAAGGAGACTCATTCAGTCTGCGAAGGCCAAGGAATGGGCTTGAGTTGGGAAGAGCTTTGGCTCCTTTAAGTCTTAGTGTAGACATATTGTATTGAGCGGATTTTAATGCAAGAATTGGGATGGTTCTAGTGTGAGTAATGAGTTTCCTTTTTATACTAATAATTTCTCTAGTTTTGTCCAACTAGAATTCAAGCTACTGGGTAGCAGGGTAGATGCGTGGTATACCTCTTCATCTGTCTCTTCTCTATATTTCTTTCTTTCCTTCTCTGGAAAGGATGCAGGACAGGTTCTCATTCTGTCACGAGCGATCGCAGGTGCCCGGCGGTCATCCCGCCCGCCGGGCACGCGCATCGGCTCCGGGGACACGCTGCGCGCGCCTGCTAGAGCGTCTTAAAGAGCCGACGTACATCTATGACGGCTCTCGCAGGGGGAGCCAACCTGCCGCAGTATAACTGCGGTGGTTGTTCCCGGAAGCAGTTAAACCACACTTATGAAGTTTTGCTTTCGATCGTTCGAGTGAGAACAATAATTCTAGTACAGGACTCTGTAACTCTAAACAGGTAACCTGTAAAAAAAATTAAACTGATGCTTATGGAGATTTTTAAGTACCGTAGTTGACGCCATTCCATGAGCGTGCGCAATTTTAAAGCATGACATGTTAGGTATCAATTTACTCGGCGTAACATCATCTTTCACATTATACAAAACAATTGGGCTAACTTTACTGGGTTTTTTTGTTTTTTATTATTCATTAACCACTTAACCACTTGCTTACTGGGCACATAAACCCCCTTCCTGCCCAGGCGAAATTTCAGCTTTCGGCACTGCGTCGCTTTGAATGACAATTGCGCGGTCGTGCGACGTGGCTCCCAAACAAAATTGACGTCCTTTTTTTCCCACAAATAGAGCTTTCTTTTGGTGGTATTTGATCACCTCTGCGGTTTTTATTTTTTGCGCCATAAACAAAAAAAGAGCGACGATTTTGAAAAAAAAACAATATTTATTACTTTTTGCTATAATAAATATCCCAATTTTTTTTTAAAAAAGTTTTTTTTTCTCAGTTTAGTCCGATACGTATTCTTCTACATATTTTTGGTCAAGAAAAATCGCAATAAGCGTTTATTGATTCGTTTGCGCAAAAGTTATAGCGTCTACAAAATAGGGGATAGTTTTATAGCATTTTTATTAATATTTTTTTTTTACTAGTAATGGCGGCGATCAGCGATTTTTATCGTGACTGCGACATTATGGCGGATACATCGGACACTTTTGACACCATTTTGGGACCATTCACATTTATACAGCGAACAGTGCTATAAAAATGCACTGATTACTGTATAAATGTGACTGGCAGGGAAGGGGTTAACACTAGGGGGCGAGGAAGGGGTTAACTATGTTCCCTATTTGTGATTCTTACTGTGGGGGGAGGGGACTGACTGGGGGAGGAGACCGATCTGTGTCCCTATGTACAAGGGACACAGCATCGGTCTCCTCTCTCCCTGACAGGACATGGATCTCTGTGTTTACACACAGAGATCCACGTCCTGCTTCTGTAACTGCCGATCGAATGTACCTGGCGGACATCGCGGCCGCCAGGCACGCTCCTCGGCATCACGCACAGCTGTTCCCCGCCACGCGCCCTCGGCGGCGCGCGGCGGGATGTAAACAGAGAAGGACGTCCTGGGGACGTCCTCTCGGCACTTGAGAGCCGCGCTGCAGCCGTCTTTCGGCTATAGCGCGGGTCTCAAGTGGTTAAGGACTGGCCCATGTAGATTTACGTCGGCAGAATGGCACGGACAGGCATATCAACGTACCTGTACGTCCCCTTTAAATGCCTGTCCGTGTGGTCGTGTGCGACCCTGCCGCCATCCCCGTGAGTCGGACTGCGGGTCCCGCGGACTTGATCGCCGCGGGCATCCCCGCTCTGACTAGTGACAATGACACTGATCTCGGCTCTGTGTACTCGGAACGGAGATCGGTGTCATGTGACACAGAGCCCATCCCCCCTACAGTAAGAAACACAATGCAAGGAACACTTAACCCCTACAGCGCCACCTAGTGGTTAACCCCTTCACTGCCAGTGTAATTTTCACAGTAATCAGTGCATTTTTATAGCACTGATTACTGTGAAAATGACAATGGTCCCAAAAATGTGTCAAAAGTGTCCGATGTGTCCGCCATAATGTCGCAGTCACGAAAAAAGTCACTTATCGCCGCCATTACTAGTAAAAAAATATTTTTTTTATAAAAATGCCATAAAACTATCCCCTATTTTGTAAACGCTATAACTTTTGCGCAAACCAATCAATATACACTTATTGCGATTTTTTTTAACCAAAAATATGTAGCAGAATACGTATCGGCCTAAACTGAGGAAAAAAATGTTTCTCTTATCATCCATGGACTGACACGGTGTCTCTTTACACTTTACACGTGGGTTATGTCCCTGCTTGCAGGAGAAGACCTAGGCAGAATGTGAGATGTTATACATACATTCTAAAAGCCAGAGCTGAACAGCCCCACCCAGGGGGCGGTCCCTCCGGGCATAACCCTCCCACTACAGTCAGCAGACTTCAGTTTTTTTCTGCCTAGCAGAAGGAGAAGACGTGGCTCCCTCAGGAGCCAGTCTCCTGACCTATTTTATTCCTTTTTGGAATTCTTTTTTATTTTATTTTTGAGAATCTTCTCAATGGACGGTACTCACGACGGACGCCAGCCTGACGGGCTGGGGTGGAGTCTGGGGAGTCCTGTCGGCTCAAGGCCTTGGACTCCGGACGAGCCCGTTTACCAATCACTGTTCTGGAAATGCGGGCCATCAGACTGTGTCTCTCCTCAGGTCGGAGAGAGTACGGGGTCGCTCCATCAGGAGCCAGTCAGACACCGCCACGGCGGTGGCGTATGTAAACCATCAAGGGGGAACTCGGAGCTCAGCTGCGGCTTCCGAGGTAATCCGTATCCTGAAGTGGGCCGGAAGAAACGTGCCGGCTCTGTAGGGGCGGACTATCTGAGTCGCCAATCGCCAGACGCCGGACCAGGAAGAGTGGTCCTTGCGTATTTCAACTCCTTTGCCGACGGGGGGGGCACGTCGGATGTGGACCTGATGGCCTCTCGACTCAGTCGCAAGGGTCGAGGTTGTGGCCAGATCCAGGGATCCTTGGGCGATGACTCGGATGCGTTGGTGGCCCCATAGGGTCCTTATCGCCTGATATAAACTCCGGTGATCCTAATTGTTCTGGATTGGCCTCAGCGTCACTGGTACGCTGATCTGGTACGTCTCGTTGCGGACGTTCCCTGGCGGTTGCCGATGAGGGAGGACCTTCAGTCTCAAGGTCCTATGTTTCATCCGGCTTACAGTCTCTGGCTTTAACGGCAGAGCTGTTAAAAGCCAGGTGTTGAGGGACCGAGGTCTCTCGGACTCTGTCATTTTGACCATGTTAAGGACACGGAAGTCTTCCTCCAGGCAGATCTATCACCGTGCCTGGAAAGTTTATATCGCCATATGCAAAGCGCTGGACTGGCGTCCTCGGACGTATTCCGTCCCCTGAATCCTGCGTCCTCTACAGTGTGGAGTGACCCAAAAGCTTGCTTTGAGTACCATCAACGATCAGATTTCGGCCTTGGCTGTCTTCTTTCAGCGACCTCTAGCGGGTCATTTCTTGGTTAGCACCTTGGGTTGGGGGTTCGCCATGTGCTCCCTCCTGTCAAGCCTTCTCTCCCACCGTGGGATCTGAATTTGGTGCTCTCGGTCCTCCAGGAACCTCCTTTTTGGGAATATCCGGGATATTCCTCTCTTGTCTTGTCTCAGAAGGTGGCCTTTTAGTGGCAATCACTTCTGTTTGACAAGTGTCTGAGTTGGCGGCTTTGTCCTGCAAGTCGCCATATTTAGTCATCCATAAGGATAAGGCGGTGTTGCATCCGCGACCTTCCCTTTTGCCAAAGGTGGTGTCTACCTTTCACCTACATGAGGACATTGTCCTCCCGTCCTTGTGTCCTCACCCATCGCATCCCAGAGAGTTTGCGCTGCACATATTGGATGTGGTACGAGCCTTACGGGTGTACCTGTCTGCTACTGCTTCTATTCGGAAGTCCGACTCACTGTTTGTGACTGCCCCTGGTCCATAACAGGGCCAAGCGGTTTCGTCTGCCATCATTTTTAGGGGAATCAGACAAACCGTCATTCAAGCCTATGCTCTCAAAGGGCGGGCGCCTCCCTTTCCGGTTACGGCGCATTCCACCAGGGCAATTGGTGCTTCCTGGGTTTTCCGACATCAAGCGTCGGTTGCACAAGTGTACAAGGCGGCGACCTGGTCGTCTGTTCATACCTTTTAAGTTTTTTATAAGGTTGATGTGGCTGCATCTTCGGATGCTTCCTTCGGCCGCAGGGTGCTGCAGGCCGCTGTTTAAAGTTGCGACTCCTCCGTTGAGGAGATCTGCCTTCTTGGAGTGAAAGTTTTTGGTTTTTCCATTTATACTGCTCCCATCCCTCTTGACACTGCTTTGGGACATCCCACGTGTAAAGTGTAAAGAGACACCGTGTCAGTCCATGGATGATAAGAGAAAATAGGATTTTTTGTACTCACCGTAAAATCCTTTTCTCTGACATCCATGGACTGACACGGCACCCACCCTTCCTTTTTAAGTTTGTACTGCTTTGTTACGAACTGAAGTCTGCTGACTGTAGTGGGAGGGTTATGCCCGGAGGGACCGCCCCCTGGGTGGGGCTGTTCAGCTCTGGCTTTTAGAATGTATGTATAACATCTCACATTCTGCCTAGGTCTTCTCCTGCAAGCAGGGACATAACCCACGTGTAAAGTGTAAAGAGACACCGTGTCAGTCCATGGATGTCCGAGAAAAGGATTTTACGGTGAGTACAAAAAATCCTATTTTTTTTATATATTTTTGGGGGATATTTATTATAGCAAAAAGTAAAAAATATTGCATTTTTTTTTTCAAAATTGTCGCTCTATTTTTGTTTATAGCACAAAAAATAAAAACCGCAGAGTTGTTTAACCACTTAAGCCCCGGACCATTTGGTAGCTAGAGGACCAGAGGTGAATTCAGAATTTTGCACTGCGCTGCTTTAACTGTAAATTGTGCGGACATGCAATGTTGTACCCAAACGAAATTTGCGTCCTTTTCTTCCCACAAATAGAGCTTTCTTTTAATGGTATTTGATTGCCTCTGCGATTTTTATTTTTTGCGATATAAATGGAAAAAGACCGAAAATTTTGAAAAAAAATGATATTTTCTACTTTTTGTTATAAGAAAAATCGAATAAACTCAATTGTAGTCATACATTTAGGCCAAAATGTATTCAGCCACATGTCTTTAGTAAAAAAAATGTCAATAAGCGTATATTTATTGGTTTGCGCAAAAGTTATAGAGTTTACAAACTAGGGTACATTTTCTGAAATTTACACAGCTTTAAATTTATGACTGCCTATCTCATTTCTTGAGGTGCTAAAATGACAGGGCAGTACAAAACCCCCCCAAATGACCCCATTTTGGAAAGTAGACACCCCAAGGAAATTGCTGAGAGGCATGTTGAGCCCATTGAATTTTTTATTTTTTTGTCCCTAGTGATTGAATAATGACTAAAAAAAAAAAAAAATTACAAAAAGTTGTCACTAAATGATATATTGCTCACACATGCCATGGTTATATGTGGAATTTCACCCCAAAATACATTTTGCTGCTTCTCCTGAGTACGGGGATACCACATGTGTGGGACTTTTTGGGAGCCTAGCCGCGTACGGGACCCCGGAAACCAAGCACCGCCTTCAGGATTTCTAAGGGCGCAAATTTTTGATTTCACTCCTCACTACCTATCACAGTTTCGAAGGCCATAAAATGCCAAAATAGCACAAAACCCCCCCAAATGACCCCATTTTAGAAAGTAGACACCCCAAGGAAATTGCTGAGAGGCCTGTTGAGCCCATTGAATATATATTTTTTTGTCCCAAGTGATTGAATAATGACAAAAAAAATAAATAAAAAAATTCCAAAAAGTTGTCACTAAATGATATATTGCTCACACATGCCATGGTTATATGTGGAATTACACCCCAAAATACATTTTTCTGCTTCTCGTGAGTACGGGGATACCACATGTGTGGGACTTTTTAGGAGCCTAGCCGCGTACGGGATCCCGAAAACCAAGCACCGCCTTCAGGATTTCTAGGCACAAATTTTTGATTTCACTCCTCACTACCTATCACAGTTTCGAAGGCCATAAAATGCCAAAATCGCACAAAACCCCCCCAAATGACCCCATTTTGGAATATAGACACCCCAAGCTATTTGCTGAGAGGAATGGTGAGTATTTTACAGCTCTCATTTGTTTTTGAAAATGAAGAAAGAAAATATATATATATATATTTTTTTTTTTCAATTTTCAAAACTTTGTGACAAAAAGCGAGATCTGCAAAATACTCACAATACCTCTCAGCAAATAGCTTGGGGTGTCTACTTTCCAAAATGGGGTCATTTGGGGGGGGGGGGTTTGCGCTATCTGGGCATTCCATGGCCTCCGAAACTGTGATAGCCAGTGAGAAGTGAAATCAAAAAATTTACACCCTTAGAAAGCCTGAAGGCGGTGCTTGGTTTTTGGGGTCCCGTACGCGGCTAGGCTCCCAAAAAGTCCCACACATGTGGTATCCCCGTACTCAGGAGAAGCAACAGAATGTATTTTGGGGTGTAATTCCACATATGCCCATGGCATGTTTGAGAAATATATCATTTAGTGACAACTTTGTGCAAAAAAAAAAAATTGTCGTTTTTCCGCAACTTGTGTCAACATATAAAATATTCCATGGACTCGACATGCCTCTCAGTATATAGCTTGGGGTGTCTACTTTCCAAAATGGGGTAATTTGGGGGGGTTTTGAACTGTTCTGGCATTTTATACACAACATTAGGAAGCTTACATCCACTCTTCTAACCACTTGAAGACAAAGCCCTTTTTGACACTTTTTGTTTACATGAAAACATTTTTTTTTTTGCAAGAAAATTATGTTGAACCCCCAAACATTATATATATTTTTAAAGCAAAGGCCCTACAGATTAAAATGGTGGGTGTTGCATTTTTTTTTTCTACACAGTATTTGCGCAGCGATTTTTCAAACGCATTTTTTGGGTTAAATACACTTTTTTTAATTTTAATGCACTAAAACACACTATATTGCCCAAATGTTTGATGAAATAAAAAAGATGATCTTAGGCCGAGTACATAGATACCAAACACGACATGCTTTAAAATTTCGCACAAACGCGCATTGGCGACAAACTACATACATTTTTAAAAGCCTTTAAAAGCCTTTACAGGTTACCCCAGTAGATTTACAGAGGAGGTCTACTGCTAAAATGATTGACCTCGATCTGACCTTCGCGGTGATACCTCACATGCATGGTGCAATTGCTGTTTACATATGACGCCAGACCGACGCTTGCGTTCGCCATTGGGCAAGAGCAGGGCAGGACAGGGGTGCTTTTTTTTTTTCTTTTTTTTTTATTATTAATTTTGCTTTTTTATTTTATTTTTAAATTGTTCTTTCCAAGTATTTTTTTTTTTTTTTATCATTTTTATTGTTATCTCAGGGAATGTAAATATCCCCTATGATAGCAATATGTAGTGACAGGTACTCTTTTTTTGAAAAAACTGGGGTCTTCTAGACCCTAGATTTTTCCTCTGCCCTCAAAGCATCTGACCACACCAAGATCGGTGTGATAAAATGCTTTCCCAATTTCCCAATGGCGCTTTTTATATCCGGGGGGGGGCATTCCCTCCCACTGCTTGTAAAAGCAGTCCAGAGGCTAATTAGCCGCTAGGATTGCTTTTACATGAAAGCCGGCCGCAGGCTGAAAAGAATGATACCAAGATGATACCTAAACCCGCAGGCATCATTCTGGTATAAACATTCAAAGTCCAGCAACATACCAGTACGTTGCTGGTCCTTGTTGGACATGTATTGTAATCTTTTTTTTCATGCAGCCTGTTGGCTGAACGAAAAAAGAGATTGATCGGTGGGTATGCCCACCATTAGAATACCGCCCTTCATCCACCCACTTCCAATGATGAGCATACACGCACCATTTATATATGCCGAAGCATGGGGGCATCCTCCCGCAAAAAAGTTATGCCGCACACACATGGTCGGAATTTTCCACGGGCAAGCCTCCGTCGGAATTTCGACCGTATGTACGCGGCATTAGGAGCAAAATCGCTCCTCCGCCCCTGCTGCCCCAATGCTTCGGCATATTTGCTTTTTTTTTTTAACTGGTGGTGAAATCACCTCCTACAGCACTGGAGTCGCAGGGATCAGGCCTGTCTCTGCGAACGCTGCAGTTATGTGTGTTTTTGTTTTGTAAGTGACAGTGATCGATCGATACTGCACTTGGGTGGCCTGGGCTGGACGGAGGGGCAAAACGCAGGTGCTAGCAGGTATCTGGGCTGATCCCACTAACACTGCGTTTTTGGGAACCCTAAACTGCTGGGGACGCTAGTATAGATCTGATCAGATCAGATATTGATCTGTTCAGATACTATACCACTAAGGGGGGTGTATGCTTCACGCGTGGGTGTTAGCGTTACTGGCACTAACCTGACGCTGCCTGGGGTGTGACGGAGACCCTCTCTGACGCTAAAACCTAATTGATATCACCCGCCGGGCGATCAGGGGGTTAAACCTTTATTGGGTTATATACACGGCGGGTGCCCTGACACTATAAAAAGCAAACTAACTAACCAGCGTCACCTGTAACACTTATATGGTGATCACTGGTGAAAGGGTTAACTAGGGGCAATCAGGGGGTTAAAACCTTTATTAGATAATATATGGGGGCACCTGACACTATAAAAACCTGCGGCGAACCTAAAAAAAATTACCAGCTACCGATCTGCATCACCGACACTAAGACAGCGTTTAGAAAAACGATTGCTTAGCGACAGTGGTGATGGGGGTGAAAGGGTTACCTGGGGGGGCGATCAAGGGGGTTAAACCTTTATTAGATAATATATGGGGGTACCTGACGCTATAAAAACATGCGGCGAACCTAAAAAAAATTACTGGCTACGATCTGCATCACCGACACTAAGACAGCGTTTAGAAAAACAATTGCTTAGCGACAGTGGTGATAGGGGGTGAAAGGGTTACCTGGGGGGCGATCAAGGGGGTTAAACCTTTATTAGATAATATATTTGGGTACCTGACGCTATAAAAACCTGCGGCGAACCTAAAAAAAATTACTGGCTACGATCTGCATCACAGACACTAAGACAGCGTTTAGAAAAACGATCGCTTAGTGACAGTGGTGATAGGGGGTGAAAGGGTTACCTGGGGGGCGATCAAGGGGGTTAAACCTTTATTAGATAATATATTGGGGTACCTGACGCTATAAAAACCTGCGGCGAACCTAAAAAAAATTACTGGCTGCCGATCGGCATCACCGACGCTAAGACAGCGATCAGAAAAATGATCGCTAAGCGACAGTGGTGATAGGCGGTGAAAGGGTTATCTGGGGGGTGATCAGGGGGTTAAACCTTTATTAGGGGGGGTTAGGGGGCTACACTGGACCTAAAACTAAATGTAGTGACACTTTTACAGTCACAAATGTCACTGATTGCAGTGATCACTAAATAAATGGTCACTGCAATCAGTGACACTGTGACTGGGGGCTGGGGGGGGGTGATCTGGGGGGTGATCTGGGGTGTCTGGGGGGGCCTGGGGGGGCGATTTATGTCCCTATGTGTCCTGGTGTCAGTGTAGTGTTGTGTGCACTGACCTGATATCTTCTCTTGTACGGCGCTCGGTATATGTGAGCGCCGCACCAGAGATGACATCACTTCCTCCTGCTCCCTCTGTCTGACACAGACAGAGGGGGCATTTCCATTCGCCGGGAGCGATCGCGAGGGGGTGGCCAGAAACGAATGGCTGCCCCCTCATCCCGGAACGCTCCCGGACACTTAGCCACCGCTCACTGTACAGAAGGGGGGTCCGATCGGACCCCCCAACTATACAAAGGCAATCACGTATGCTCTACGTGATTGTGCCTGTCGGTGCCATTCTGCCGACGTATATATACAGTGAGCGGTCGTTAAGTGGTTAAATACCACCAAAAGAAAGCTGTATTTGTGGGGAAAAAAAGGACGCCAATTTTGTTTGGGAGCCAAGTCGCACGACCGCGCAATTGTCAGTTAAAGCGACGCAGTGCTGAATCGCAAAAAGTGGCCTGGTCCTTTAGCTGCAAAATGGTCCGGGGCTTAAGTGGTTAAAGTGTATTTTTTTTTTTCAAAAAAATTGCGCTTGAAAGACCGATGCGCAAATACCGTGTGACCTAAAATATTGTAAAAGAAAAACGGGGGGGTACATTTGGGACTTTGAGTGAGACGTAAAGGAAGGTTTTGGGACTTTGAAACATATTGTAACAGCCACCATTTTATTCTCTAGGGTCTCTGCTAAAAATAAATTATAATGTTTAGGGGTTCTAAGTAATTTTCTAGCAAAAAAAAAAAAGGATTTTTACTAAATAACAAATGTCAGAAAAAAGCCCGGTCAGTGTTGGTGTCCAGCTCTCCATGTCCTTTTAGACAAGTATTAGCCCAAAAAAATTTCCATAATTTAAGAGGATTCTTCCTCCTCCCCAGTTGTAGGCACAGACAAATCCTCCTATGGGGACCAATGAATTGGGAATATGGTTACACATTGAGGCCCATGCACAGTTTAGGTTGGCAGACTAGTTACCCAGCGTTCCCTAGGGGTCTCAGTGCGTCCTTTCCTGACCCGTGCTACAATTCGATGGCCATTGTATTAAGCAGTGAAGATGGAAGCTGCAGATGTTTGACTCGGGGTCGATGACCCGTGACTAACTTCCATACGGTTCCTCCTCAGCATCAGGCTCCTCGCCACAATGATGCGGCCTTTTCTCTACAAGTAAACAACCCGGCTCAGCTACAAGACACCAATACACTTCTGCAGGCAGATCACCGGGGTTATGGACACTAATTATTAATTTTTTTTTTCTTACAGACAGCTGAGCGGAAAAATATAAAACCGGCTCAAAATATTTACAGACCCATTTCCGTAACAACATTAGACCACCACATTTCACTCAATTGGTCATTTAGGATAATATACACTATATTGTCAAAAGTATTGGGACGCCTGCCTTTACACACACATGAACTTTAATGGCATCCCAGTCTTAGTCCGTAGGGTTCAATATTGAGTTGGCCCAGCCCTTTGCAGCTATAACAGCTTCAACTCTTCTGGGAAGGCTGTCCACGAGGTTTAGGAGTGTGTCTATGGGAATGTTTGACCATTCTTCCAGAAGCGCTTTTGTGAGGTCAGGCACTGATGTTGGATGAGAAGGCCTGGCTTGCAGTCTCCGCTCTAATTCATCCCAAAGGTGTTCTATCAGGTTGAGGTCAGGACTCTGTACAGGCCAGTCAAGTTCCTCCACCCCAAACTCGCTCATCCATGTCTTTATGGACCTTTCTTCTATTACATCCTGCAGGTGTGGGGCACTTTCTAAAGTGCCCCAACCCACAGGTAATAACAGAAGTCTATGGCTCAGTGCAGGTAACCCGCAGGTGTTCGGCGCTGCACCTGCGAATCAGTTTGAAAGCAGCCCGGTAACCACTGCAGAACAGATATGCCCATACAGAAGCGTTGTAAGGGGGGATCGGGGGGTGCGGGCCGCACCAAGGTGACACCCGGCACAGCACTGCATTGAGAGGCACCGCGCTGGCCGCGGCTCTCTCCTCTTCCTCCTTCCCTTGCACATGTCCTCCGGGAACCGGCACTGCGATCTACAACGGCACTTGTGACAGGCAGGTGTGGAGAGGTCACAGTGCCAGTGTCCTATCACAATTACACTCCTCAGACCGACGATGCCTAGGCTCCTCCTCCACTCACACTGACAGTATATCCACAACAGGAGGAGGAGCCTAGGAAGAGGGACATTTGTGTGTACGGAGCCGCACTGATCTGATGTCTGTAAATGTAGGGGGGGGGGCGTTACATTGGGGGGATTGCAGGGGGGTAACATTAGGGGGATTACACAGGGGGGGCTTTATTTAGGGGGATTGCTGGGGAGTAGCATTAGGGGGATTACACAGGGGGGGGGTTACATTAGGGGGATTGCAGGGGGGGTTACATTGGACTGCTTGCATGCAAATAAAAAAAGCATTTAAAGTGGAACATCAGTAATTTTTTCATCTTTCCATCTAGTAAATATTCTTCCCTTGTTGTTGTTTTAACTTTGGCTAGTAAAACATTTTTCTTCTGTCAGTAAATACCTTATACAGCCCACTTCCTGTTTCCTGCCTGGAAAAAAGCCTAGGCTTTTGACATCATGCACAGCTCTCTATCTCTCTCACGCTCCTGAGAGTTTGCCAGGAAGGGAGTGGGGATAAGTCATAAGAAGGCCAATGAGAGCCTCAGAGCTGGAGGTGTGTGTCTGTGTAAATCCAGGAAGTGAACAGGCAGCAGCTTCAGCTGCCCACAGTTAAAATGGCCGCAGCCAGACTCAGTGGAGGGAGATTTCTGCAGCATATTTGGCAAGTACAGAATCACAGTATATATAAAATAATATGCAAAGTGGTTGGAGGGAAGCTTCAGAATGGCAAAGATGTTTTTATTACAAATTATGTGAGCAGACTGCAGTTCCTATTTAAGGAATTGTTATTGAATAGAGAGCTGCATTCATTTGTGTCTTTATTATCTACTTATCTCTAATTCCCAAGTCCAGGTTGGGTAGCCACCCCCCTCCATCTATTACCTGCATCATGTAACCCACTGAAGGACTGAAGAGTGGCGCTCACTCTACCTGGTGGTCATACATGGTATAGCCATCCTTTCACATTTGGCAACCTTTCACCCTTATTCATTTCACCGCAGGATCTCTAATCCCCTGTAGACATCCCAGAACATTTCACACCTATTTTGGTAGCCTGACATCCGTTTGATCCAATAGTTGGATTATTCCTCACCGCGTGTCAATTTAGCGCAGCGTACAATTAAATCACGTTTTAAAAAAAATTCACTGAGGTTTCGAATTCCAACGCAGACAATAGTTTCCATTACGGCTCTGACCACTGAATGCGGTGATTGGGTGCCAGTCACCCGCAGGTTACAGAACAATGCACGGGATTGTACATTACACACCTACTGGGATCGGTGCCTGTCTGGTCAGGCGTGCTGGAAAATCTGCGCAATTCAGAGGCCACTTCCTTCTCAGTCTGTGCCGCGGTCTCTTCTGTTTGTTATCTGAAGGGCCTGGCACGCTCGGCACAGCTGGAGGGAAGCGTAAAGGAGAACCGGAAAACCAGCTACTGTTAGAATCTGAACACTCAATCTTAAAGGAGTTGTAAAGGTTCGTGTTTTATTTTCTAAATAGGTTCCTTTAAGCTAGTGCATTGTTGGTTCACTTACCTTTTCCTTCGATTTCCCTTTGTTTTTTTTCTTTGTATGAATTTCTCACTTCCTGTAAGCTTGCCCCCATCATCCGAGCCGTTCTGGCTGGGGGTTAGTCAGCGTGCTCGCCCCCTCCCTTGGGACTACATCCCTGCGGGGAGACGCTGTGAACGTGCTCGCCCCTCCCTTGGGACTACATCCCTGCGGGGAGACGCTGTGAACGTGCTCGCCCCCTCCCTTGGGACTACTTCCTTGCGGGGAGACACTGTGAACGTGCTCGTCCCTCCCTTGGGACTACATCCCTGCCAATAAGGCGCTGTGAACGTGCTCGCCCCTCCCTTGGGACTACATCCCTGCGGGGAGACGCTGTGAACGTGCTCACCCCTCCCTTGGGACTACATCCCTGCGGGGAGACGCTGTGAACGTGCTCGCCCCCTTTCTTGGGACTACATCCCTGCGGGGAGACGCTGTGAACGTTCTCCCCCTCCCTTGGGACTACATCCCTGCAGGGAGACGCTGTGAACGTGCTCGCTCCTCCTTTGGGACTACATCCCTGCGGGGAGACGCTGTGAACGTGCTCGCCCCCTTCCTTGGGACTACATCCCTGTGGGGAGACGCTGTGAACGTGCTCGCCCCCTTCCTTGGGACTACATCCCTGCGGGTAGGCGCTGTGAACGTGCTCGCCCCTCCCTAGGGACTACATCCCTGCGGGGAGACGCTGTGTCTTCAGCGTCTCCCGGCAGGGATGTAGTCCCAAGGGAGGGGGCGAGCACGTTCCCAGCGTCTCCCCGCAGGGATGTAGTCCCAAGGAAGGGGGCGAGCACGCTGACTAACCCCCAGCCAGAACGGCTCGGATGATGGGGGCAAGCTTACTGAGGAGGAACAGGAAGTGAGAAATTCAGACAAAGAAAAAAAACATTAAGAAGGGAAATCGAAGGAAAAGGTAAGTGAACCAACAATGTACTAGCTTAAAGGAACCTATTTAGAAAATAAAAAACAAACCTTTAGAACCCCTTTAAGGGTGAATTTCAGGCAAATAGCTGTTTTAGCTGCCATGGGATTTGTATTTCTGTCCATCCAGCCCTGAGACTTACACAGCTCTGCCACACAGCAAAGCCCTATCTGGCAGGTCGGGAGACCGTTTTTTTTCTCTACTACAGTTCAGTAACACAGACAGGTCCCCCAGCCTGTGATTGGACAGTGAAAGGAGAAGCAGCAGCTTATTTCTTTGTCTCTCTGCTCTCTCCTTTTTTTTTTTTGCATGTTCCTTGACATAATCACTGCAGCAAAACTGACTGTCTCCTTGTCAGCCTATCCTCATGTAAGTACAGATGGCAGTGTGTCGTTTTCCCTGCAATTCTGTCCAACTGCGGCAATTCCCCACTGTCAAAATGCATACCTCCTAACTAGGGCTGCAACTAACGATTATTTTCATAATCGATTAGTTGGCCGATTATTGTTTCGATTAATCGATTAATAACCTTAAAAAAAAAAAAAAAAAAAAAAGGTAATTTTGCTGCGATTTGCATTTTTTACTTATTTTTGGCCAATTTGTTGTTGGGCAGATTGAAAAGCACAAATTGCCGCAAAAACGCATTATTACATGCTTTTCTACAGCTTCTCCATTGAACTATATTGAACCAAAAAAAACAAAATAGCACCGTTTTGTGTTAAAAAAAAGTTCTTGCCCTTTCCAAATACGCAGCAGCTGAAAAAATCCTGGATGTGAACGTGAAACCGTGTAAATGAACTGTAGTGTGTTTCTGCAAAAAGCACAGAGGAGTGACTCAGGCCTGAGATGTTCAGTAAAATTAGTACAAAAAGAGCAAATAATCGCTACTGAAAGGGGTTAATTTTTTACTGTGGGACAGTGAAAGTAATATTTACAGTAGAGATTTGCTCTTTTTGTACTATAAAGTGTTAATTTTAGTTTTTTTAACCTCATTATGTTACTGGCCGATTAATCGATTATGAAAATAGTAATCGATTCATTTCATAATCGATTAGTTGTTTCGGCCCTACTCCTAACATTTTGAACCGGAAATGAGGGACGCCTACTAGCAAATGTATGTAGACATAGGACACGCCCCTTGCCACACCCCCTTAAAGGAAAATTAACCCAAAAAAAGGTCAATTAAATCCACAAGGGCTTTTTTTTGCTACCACTAGTATTCCTTTATATTGGCTGTACAATGTACAAATGCAGCAATTTAGAATTTGGATGGAAGGTTTAGCGCTGGGAAACACTTTTTGAAAGAGAAAAAGTGCATTTTATATACAACTATATAGATCAGACCAAAATGACGGACAAATGAGGGAGAAAGAGGGACAGAGCTCCAAATCAGGCACAGTCCCTCCAAATCAGGGACAGTCCCCTGAAATCAGGCACAGTTGGGAGCTATGCAAAATGATAGGTGGAAATTTCTGTGTAAATACAGCAGCTGTAAGATACAAAGTAGCATTGTTTATAAACATTGTTTATAACAAGTATGACATGTTTGTTTGTTTGTTTTTTCCAAAGAGCTTTTAAAAAGGAACTGCAGTCTGCTCACAAAGTTTGTAATAAAAACATATTTGCCATTCTGAAGCTTCCCTCCAAACACTTTACATATTATTTTATATATATACTGGGATTCTGTACTTGCCAAATATGCGGCAGAAATCTCCCTCCACTAAGTCTGGCTGCAGCCATTTTAACTGTGGGCAGCTGAAGCTGGTGCCTGTTCACTTCCTGGATTTACACAGAGGCACGCCTCCTGCTCTGCAGCTCTTATTGGCCCTCTTATGACTCACCCCCCCTCCCTTACCGGCAAACTCTCATGAGAGTGAGAGAGAGAGCTGTGAATGATGTCATAAGCCATTGTCTTGCATTGTCTTTTTTTTTCAGCGGTTTACTACCACTTTAAAACTAGTAATGACTAAGTTATTGCTGAATTAATAGGCCCATAGCAGAAATGTAAAGCTCTAGTCTAGTCTATAGGGGTGAGAGATAAACTGGCTAAAGCAGAGTTCCACCCACTTTTGAAAGGTGGTCTTAAACTAAAGATCACCCCTCCACCCCTAGTTTTTGGATATTTTGAATATTTTTTTTCTTTAGTACCTTTTTTTAAGTACTAAGTGTACTTCCGCTCCAGCCGGGCCGCGGCGCAGGACATCGGCGCGGCGCAGGACATCATGTCCTCTTGTGCAGCGACCCCCCCCCCGCTGTCTTCTGGGACCTGTGTGTATCCCAGAAGACAAGCTGGCCATTCACAAAGCGGCGTGCGACTCGCGCATGCACAGTAGGAAACCGACAGTGAAGCCGCAAGGCTCCACTGCCGGTTTCCCTTAAGCCTCATACACACGATCGGATTTTCATCGGACAAAGCGTAGGACTTTTGTCCGAAGGGCATTGGCCAGGAACTTGTCTTGCATACAAACGGCAAAGAATTGTCGGCCAACAAACACAAAACTACGTGGTTTTTCAGCTCTTTAGCGCCACCCTTTGGGCAACTTCTGCTAATGTTGTGTTATGGTGAGCATTGCTTCCGAGCATGCGTGTTTGTACTTTGGACTTTTGTCCAACGGACTTGTGTACACACGATCGGAAAATCTGACAACAATTGTCCGATGGAGCGTACAAACGGTCGTATTTTCCGACAACAGCCTGTCATCACACAATTCCCGTTGGATAATCTGATCGTGTGTGCGAGGCTTTAGTCTGCATTCACACCTGAGCGTAGTGTTTCGAGCGTTTTTACCAGCGTTTTGTCACGCGAATTTGCGCCCGAAGAAACGCTCGTTGTTGCGCTAGACGCTTGAATCGAGCGATTCTATGTCTCCTAAAACGCCCAAATCTGCCCGATTCGCACGACAAAAAAAGGGTCCGGAACTTGTTTGCGCTTCAGGCGTTCGGCTTCAGGCGTTTTGGAGTGGAGATGTGAACCATCTCCATAGAGAATAATGGATTTTTTCCCCTCTAGCGTTTTGTGGCTTCAGGCTTCAGGCTACAAAACGCTCAGGTGTGAATGCAGCCTTAGGTACAATTGCGGCGCCTGCACCCGATCCGATGGACGGATCGGCCTGGGGGGGGGGGGCAATATCGTGGGCTCCCTCGACGGGTAAAGCCTCGTACACACGATCGGATTTTCTGCGGAAAAGAATTGTCGGCCAACAAACACAAAACGACGTGTTTTTTCAGCTCCTTAGCGGCAGCCTTTGGGCAACTTCTGCTAATGTTGTGTTATGGTGAGCATTGCTTCCGAGCATGCGTGTTTGTACTTTGGAGTTTTGTCCGACGGACTTGTGTACACACGATCGGATAATCCGACAACACGCATTTGTTGGCGGACAATTTTAAAGCATGCTATCCCACATTTGTTGGCGGAAAATCCAACAAACGGTCGTATTTTCCGACAACAGCCTGTCATCACACAATTCCCGTCGGATAATGAGGCTTTAGTGTCCCTATTAAAAGTCAGCAGCTACAGTGTTTGTAGCTGCTACAGTGTTTGTAGCTGCTGAATAAAAAATAAAAATAACGTTTGTGGTTGGAATTCCGCTTTAATATTCACCTCCTGAACATCTTATAAATGTTGCCAATAAACATAAAGCGCCTAGTTCTGTCTGAGCCCCTCATTGCATATCTTTTTTTTTTTCTCCAAAGTTACAGGTACTCTTCATCTGTCTTCACGATTCTCCTGTTTTATAATGAGATGTGTATAAGAATGGGAAGGAATGAGGAAACGTCGCTCTGTGCAACCTCTTCAGACCAGCCCCGCCCACCATCGCCGTGAAATGTCATCCAACGCAAACAGTAGTCCATTCTATAAGTGGCTCTGAAGTGTACTCCAGACACACAATGGCAGCTATATCCCGGCCACTTGTGCCAGCGGTTGTCGCCATTCACCAGGTATATAAAAGTGGCCACTCACATGTGCCCGGGCACGTTCGATGGGATAATTGTCACTTTGGCAACTAATACACAAGAAGTGACGCACTTGTGTTCTAAAAAGGCATCAGACGCATTTAACCCCTTCCTGACCGCTAGTGCCAGTACCGTGCCATGTATGTGAAATGCCGCGTACCCACGATCGGAAATTCCGACAAGAAAAGTTAGATGTGAGCTTTTGGCCGGAAATTCCGACCGTGTGTAGGCTCCATCGGAATTTCCGGCAAGAAAAATTTGAGAGCTGGTTCTCAAATTTTCAGACAAGAAAAGTTCTTGGAGGAAATTCCGATCGTCTGTATGCAATTCCGGCACACACCACAAAAACCCGTGTAGCGCCCTGCACCTGATGACCAGGCGCTATGTTTAAATATAGTGGGTGTCTGAGCTGGTAATTAGCTCAGACTTTGATGATTGAGGCTAAATCAGCCTTTGTTCCGGCTATGGCTGTGCTTGGAGGGATTTCCCAGTGTTTGCCTGTAGGTGGCGTTACCCCCACAGGCCAGTGTTGGAACACAGGTAGGCCAAAGTGTATTGGGTATTTTTCCCCTGGGAACAGCTCAGTGGGAGTGGTCTCCTCGCTGGGCATTCTGGGGAAGGGTACTTAGAGGCTAGACGCCATTTTTCGGGGCTCTTTGCCTTCTGGCCCTTCTGGCTCGAGGTATGTGATAGTTAAATTTCAGCCGCAAAGCCATGTTGGCCCGAGGCTGCATCTCTGCCGGGTAGGCCCAGTTGTCCTGACTTGGGCCTGCACTTTGAAGGTGATCCTGTGCTGTCTGTCCTGCGGGAGGAAGCCACTCAATGGAGGAAACCAGGGGAGGACCTGTCCTGGAGAGGACCAAGCGGAAGGCTGTCATCTCGGGGAAGGCCTGGTGACCTTATTGGAGGATGCACCGTAGTTCATGTTACCTTACAGTGTGCCGGGTCGGCTTAAAGGCTCTAAAACTGTAAGGCTGGATCTCCGGATACTAAATCCTGTGGCAGAGGATTATTGAACAGATAATCTTTATCGTCTTAAAGTCTGTGGCAGAGACTGTTGTTCTTCATTTTGTTTGTGTATCATCCCGGCTGCTAGGCTAGTGAGAGGGGCCTATCCGGGTGAGCAATACCCACTTGAAGGAGAGTGGTGAGTGTGACTTTGAAGCTTAGAAGTTTCCCCAGTGATCTGCATCGTGTGCCTGAACCTTCCCCTAACCTTCCATCCCTCTACCTATGCAAGTTTGTTTGGAAATAAATCCTGACAAAAAGGATTCATAACTTGTGTGGACATTGAAGTTTCTATAGACTCTCATCCCCTAGACAACGAATGGTGAGGTAACGTGCAAGGCCCAAATCTAAACCAGGAGCTCCTACGGGGGTAGTGCTACACACGCATGCTCGGAATCAAGTCGACCCATGCTCAGAATCATTGAACTTCATTTTTCTCGGCTCGTCGTAGTGTTGTACGTCACCGTGTTCTTGGCGGTCGGAATTTGGTGTGACTGTGTATGCAAGACAAGTTTGAGCCAAGATTCCGTCGGGAAAAAAATCCATGTTTTTTTTGTCGGAATTTCCGATCGTGTGTACGCGGCAAAAGACTGGGTTGTGCCTCTCATTGCATTATAGACTTGCCTACCGGGCCAATTCTGACACTTCTCTCCTACATCATTTATTTTTTTGCTAGAAAATCACTCAGAAGAATCCCCAACATTACATATGCTTTTTTTTTATGCAGAGACCCTAGAGAATACAATGGTGGTCGTTGCAACTTTTTATCTCGCACGGTATTTGCACAGCGATTTTTCAAACGCTTTTTTTGGGGGGGAAAAAACTGTTTTGTGCATTAAAGAAAAAACGTAAAGTTAGCCCATTTTTTTTTTACATATTGTAAAAGATGAGGTTACGCCGAGTAAATAGATACCTAACATGTCACGCTTTAAAATTGCGCACACTTGTGGAATGGCGCCAAACTTCGGTACTTCAAAATCCCCATAGGCGACGCCCTAATTTTTTTTTAATTGTTACCTGTCTAGAGATACAGAGGAGGTCTTGCGCTAGAATTATTGCTCTCGCTCTAATGTTTGCGGCAATACCTCACATGTGGTTTGAACGCCATTTACGCATGCGGGCGTGACCTATGCTATATATTCGCTTCTGCGAGCGAGCACGTGGGGACGGAGGCGCTTTAAAAAAAAAAATTATTGTTAATTTTACTTTTATTTTTTCTGTTTTGATGCTTACATTTTTTATTTTTATTATAATGACTTTTATTCCTATTAAAAGAAGTGTAAACATCCCTTGTAATAGGAATATGGCATGACAGGTCCTCTTTACAGTGATATCTGGGGTCTATAAGTCCCCACATCTCACCCCTAGGCTGGGAAACCTGAAATAAAAATATATATTTTTTTTAAATGCAGAGGCCGGGCATGACGTCATAACATCGCGCCCGGCCTCCGAAGTGGTTGTAAAGCCATAAAGTGATACTAAAGTCTCAGTTTTTTTCTTTTTTTTTCTTACCTCCTGTGTGCAGTTGGTTTTGCGCAGAGCAGCCCGGATCTCCTCTCTCCCCCCGTCATAACGGACCTCTGCCTTGTTTACATAGGCAGATCGCTGTTCTGTGTTTTTTACCGACAATTTGTGGGTGATGGAAGGCATTGAATGCCCGAAACCCGCAGATCGGCTTGTGCTGTGAATATGAATTACAGCAGAAGTGGCAGGCACGCACCCCCTGCTGGCAGAAATGCCAAATCACGTATATATACGTGATCCGGCGCACAGCTGCCGCCCTGTAGTAGTAAAACTGCTATAGGATGGTCAGCAAGTGCGGCGTCCCATTCTTTGTCCTTTACACCTTATTCTTGAATTCTGGGACATTGATCCCATACATGTATTATCTCTTCCCTCTGATATAAACCATCACATAAACCTTCTCATAAAAAAATCAGCATCCTTACCCTTTAACAGTGACGGCTGGTGTTTATTTTGGGGTAGGGGGGCAAACAATCCACCCATCGTCACCCCACCCTGGTTAGGTAACAGAGGGCACGAAGCCCCCCCGGTCGACCAGCCATGATGGATGTGGGGGTCACGGGCCCCGTCGGTCAGTGAGTCAGGGCCCCGCACTTGCGGGCTGCACTCTAGTCGGCGGCAGCTTTTCTCCGGGCTGCGGGCGGCTTCCCCAGCGTCTCCTCCCGCCTCCTCAGCGGCCAATCCGATCGGATCTCCTTTCGGCCAATCGGGTGACGGGTCTCATGACCTGCTTCCTGATTGGCCGGGAGGAGAATCAGTGTTACAATAGCGAATATTCATTCGCTATTGTCACACAACTGGGTGGGGTCGGGGCGCATTGCTTTGCGCCCCGAGCCCACCTTATTTTGAAACCAATTAGAGCCTCAGGCTCTAATCATGTGCTTTTTTTTTTTCCTTTTTTTTTTGCATCGCTGCTTTTCACAGAGAACCGGTGTCCCCCTTTTGTCTATGACAGGGATGGAGGCACATGACTTCTACCCAGCCATGGCCTCACTTAAAGTCCCAATTTCCCTTTATCCCCCCTTGTTTTAATAATCATGTGCTTAAAGTGGAGTTGCACCCAAAAAAAAAAGTCATTAATGTGCATGAAATAAATAAAAAAAAAAAACATTTGAATATTTATTTATTTTTTACTCACCTTTAAATGGCTGTTGCTATGCGGTCCCTCAATCTTCCTTCTTCATCGCCGAAGCTCCTTTCATCCCTTCCCTCGGCGCCTCCGCTCGCTTCTGCTCCTGGGAGATGTGTGTCATCATTTCCCAGGAGTCAGTTGGGCAGCGCAGAGGTCTAGGTTGTCGTAACAACGGGGCGGGCACTTCCGACGGTGCAGCCCGTTGTTATGGCACCTTGTATACTTTATTACAGCGCTGCTACGGCCCATTACTGCGCATGCGCGAGAATGGGGAGAGAACGGGCGGTGCATGCTGGTCCAGCAGCAGCACCGTGTCCCCGGAACTGGATGCTTGTGGGCTTCCCATGCCCACAAGCAAAATGAAAACGGACAGAACACAATTATATAACTTCATTTTTTATGTTACAGCGGACATCGGGGGAAGAAATCTTCTAAACACGTGAGTGTTATATTGTAATGTTCTGACCTTTAGAAGTGTTTAAAAAAAAAAAAAATTTGAACATGTCGTTGGAACTCCACTTTTAACCCCCCTCCCCCCATTGGAATCCATGGGTCTGGTGTCCTGCATGTAGATCAGGGGGCCGGGCGCATGGATAGGAGGGGCGGTGCCCGTGTGCCCCAAATGGACGGGCAGCCGCTGCCTTTAAAGATCATCTAAAGACAAACCAGGAGAATTATATTTCGGTTTTGTAGAACAATGTGAGTGATGAGCTTCCTCCTGTAAATTTGGCGTGGATTCTTCTTCCAGTGTGTGCTTGTCTGAGCGTGGGAGTCTCTTCGTGGTTATTCCAGAGAATTTAATAAGAAGCAAAAATTAGAATGTAGCTCTTGGTGTCTGCGGGAGCTGAGATTTCCCAGATGGGGGGGGGGGGGGGACGCTGAGCCTAGAATCTCAACATTTGCATTTAAAACTAAACTCTTGGAAAACAGCTAAATACACAGGAGAGAATACACCTATCCATCCGGTCCTGAGATTTACAGAGCTCTGTCATACAGCACAGCCCTGTCTGGCAGAAGAAGAAACCTGATCTTTGCTAAAGTTCCATTCTCACTTACAGGCCACCCCCCCCCCCCCTCCTAGTGTGAGCCTGAACAATAAAAGAAGAATCAGCACAGTGATAAACGCATCTCTCTGTATCTCTGCTCTCTCCTCCTATGAGTATACTCTTTGTTAGCCCATAAGCTAAATTATCCCTTTATGCTGCTTCTCCCTCTCCCAGTGTGAGCTCTGCTGTACATTCAGGTGGTAACACTGCTTATTTTTAAAGTGGTCAAAAGTTTTTTTTTTACCTTATAGAGTTACTAAACCCAGGAGCCTGCATTCACCATACCTGTTCTCCCACAGAACATGGAAATGCAATTATTTTAGTAAATATAGACGGCTAAATACCTTTTCCCAGCAGCAATATATAGCAGTCTTGTGACTTCTATCAGTGTCTGGGTAAAGCTTGTAGGAGGAGATTTCATTCTACTCTGACTGTCCTATGAGGCTGTATTACTCCGGACCCTCTGTCTGGACAGTGCTGATTGGCCCTGTCACATGCAGCCTCCAAAGAAAAAAAAAACTCTCTAGCAATACACACCAATCTGAGCATGTGCAGAGTGCCTCCAAGGCTCTGCTCTATTAGCAGATGGATTGGGGACAGTGGAAGAAGGGGGGGTCAGAGAAGACAGGATCAAACAGCCTTTTTACACAATGCAGAAGATTAACCCCTTAGGTTCCACAGTGAGTATAACAAGCATGCTTTATTACATATACAGACTGATTTTACTGTTGTGGGTTTAGTAACACTTAAACGCAGGGGTGCCCAACCTTTTGAAGCGCGAGGGCCACTTAAGCGACTTGGTAACTGGTCGCGGGCCACAATCAGCGGAGCGGGCGGATGGCAGGTCCGTGTCCGCTCTGCATATACAGAGCGGACATAGACACAGCCTGATTGGATTGGAGGTTGGACACAAGTCAGTTTACATCTGCCACTCCTTAGAGGTGAATGGAGGGTCCAATTGGGTCTGACTGACCTTGTGAAAGGGGCCCATGGCTGCTTTCACACTGATGTGCTGCGGTCTACCCACACCGCGGGTGCAACAGTGTCCCTTTGGCTTTTCTGCACTTTGCAATAGACTTCTATTATATTCTGCAGGTTTGGTGCACTTTCAGAAAGCTCACTAAACTCGCAGGTAATAACAGAAGTGTATGGCTCAGTGCAGGTAACCCGCAGGTGCCCATATATATATATATATATATATATATATATATATATATATATATATATATACACTGTGATTTTAGTAAAAAACTGACCTTTAATAACAATATTCTATTCCATCCCAGAGCAGGAGGTCGTGGGCCACATCAAAGGGGTCCGCGGGCCACATGTGGCCCCGGGGCCACTGGTTGGGCACCCCTGCTTTAATGCATTCTCTACATTTAGGTACTTTCAATAGCAGCTCTCCCCTGCCACTCCTAAACACCTATCTGCGTTCATTCTCAACCCAGACTGTCAGCGCTTCTCTCCTCTTCCTGTATTCACTGGAGGCTCAGATGACAGCAGTAGCCATAAGCCCCTACTGCTCTCAGTCAATTCCAATGAGGAGAGAGTGGGGGGCAGGGCTGAGCTGCGCTGTGTGTGTCTATGGACGCACAAAGCGAGGCTCTGGAGCATGCCTGCACATGTGCCCCCATAGCACACAGCTTGCTATGAGAGGCACACTCAGACGAGAGGAGAAGCTGGGAGTGCTGGTGGGGGACCCCAGAAGAGGAGGTAAGGAGCCGCTCTATGCAATATCCTTGCACGGAGCAGGTAAGTATACCATGTTTTTTAGTTTAGGGGAAAAAAAAACAGCCCTTAGTATTACTTTAAAAAGATACATTTATAGCTGAAGTTTACTCTTCTTATACAGTATTTCTATGTATAAGTAAAAACCTTTCCGTTTTTTATAGCATATCTTATTTTATACCCAGTGACATCATCATTAGGTCTCTGTGCTTCTCTATGCAATGCAGGCAGATCATGACTGGTGGGAGGGGGCTGTCTCAGTACTCCTCTCAAGAGTTTTCAGTCCTGATGTAAGCAGTGGGCTTGCTCTTGGGAGGAGTTATGCAAATATTAACATGCCTTGATAGGTGGATGTCAGTTTGAAGGTGTGGGTGGTCCTATGCAAGCTGCATGACAAGGTCATCTAAAGCAGAAGGAGAACATGCCAAATTGTGCCCCCTATCAAAGATGTATGAGCATTATGTGTCAGTGAAAATCCCCCCCCCCCCCCGCCCAGTGGTGTCAGGAGGAGGGGCTGGCTGGGGCTATAGCCCAGAGTGGGCCCACAAAAAGCCCCGGGTCTTGCATTTCTCATTTAGAATTATTAGCCTCGAGTCCCAAGGCATGGAGTTGGCTGGGAACTTGGGGCTTTACAGGGCCGGACTGCCCTGGGGCCGCTTTGCAGGGCCGATCCTGGGGCGAGCTGGGCTCTCCCGCCTACCTGGTGCTGCAAAGTCCCGCCTCCTGGACTGGCTATTATGCTGGACATCACACTGGTTCAATGCCAGGATGTGTGACGTCCATCATAGGAGTCGGTCCAGGACTCTGTGTGACTCAGAGCGCCGGGTAGGCGGGAGTTCCCTGCTCTGTGTAAACCGACGGCTCTCCTCTTGCACTGGCAAGGCTGCGCTGATGGGCACTGGCAAGGCTGCGCTGATGGGCACTGGCAAGGCTGCGCTGATGGGCACTGGCAAGGCTGCGCTGATGGGCACTGGCAAGGCTGCACTGATGGGCACTGACTGGCAAGGCTGCGCTGATGGGCACTGGCAAGGCTGCACTGATGGGCATAGGTAAGAGCACTGCACCCCGAGCCCACCCACTTGTGACATTAGCGAATCAACATTCGCTATTGTCTTCCTGCTTCTCCTCCCGGCCAATCAGGACAGGAAGCGGGTCCTAAGACCGGATTGGCTGGTAAAAGAAGTGACCGGATTTGCTGGAAGGAGAAGCCGGGAAAGCTGCCCGTGACCTGGAAGGGGTAAGTCTGAGTGGGCGAGCGGGCGGGGGTTTGTTTGCCGCCCCCACCAAAAAAATGGAGCACCAGCCGCCACTACCTCCTAGAACAGTTCTTACCCCCAGCCACTCCCCAAATGCCCCTTCTCAACACAAATCCCCCTCTCCCCACATGATACCAAAGTGGCCACGGAAGCTTCCCCTTCTGCCCACCCCTTGCATGTAGATAATGCCCACATGTGATGCTGAGCCACTATGATTGAAAAGACTGAAATCCAATGAATAGAAGCGGTGGGGCCAGGGACAGTCAGGCTGGGGAGGAAAGAGCTAGATGGTGCTGGACATCCTCCAGCCAGGAAAGGAGGCGGAGCTCTATCTGACTTTCTGCAGCTTCTACTGCACATTGTGAGAAGCTCACAGTGTGCAGTGAAATCAGAGGAAGACGTTTCAGTCCAGCAGAGAAGCCGGTACAACTGTGCAGGACTGAGGAGAAGACCGGAGTTCTTCTTTAATTAGAGGGAAATGAAAACTGTCAGTTCTCCCTCTGTACACAGGAGCTTCTCCTTATTCCGAGGAAAGGGAGAAGAAAAGGTGTTAATTGTCTGGATGGTATTTGGTGGTTTCGGGAGCCTCTCTATAGAGAACAATATCCTTCTTCTCCATAATAGAGGAGTATAAATCCCCTTTAAGCCGATGACAGAACAATCTGCGATGGAGGAGGCTGCCAGAGGAAACCATTGTTCACCCAACGTCCCAGGAATGTGCGTACAAGTCAGTCATCCCCGGCTGCCAAAACCCTCCGAGGTCTCTCCATTACCCCGCCTTGCCCTGACCCTCCACTATCTCCAACCCCGCTTCCATTGCCCTCAGGACTCACTGCGCCGTGCCAACTATGCCGGCCTTGGCACAAAGCACCACCCTGTAAATCAGTGGCAGATCCAGAGGGCGGAATAATCTGCGGGGGGGGGGGGGGGGGGAATCAGGCTGATTCCTGGGGCATCCAAGACCCAACTCAGAATGGGATAAAGGGGGACCCCGGAATGCCAACCAAGACCAATAAAGGGGGCCCAACCTCCAGCATGTAGAGGTCACCAGTATTGTCACTGAGTAACAAAACCCAGAACTTGTTCATGTGTAATAAAATCTTTTTTTTCTATTTGTCTCTATTAAAGAGATTCTCTATAAGAGAAGTTTGATATATAGATAGATAGATAGATTTATTTTTATAAATAAATGATTATAAATATAAATAATATATATAAATATTATGAATATAAAATAAATATAAATAATTATATACAGTACATATAGAGTGTGTATGTGTATATGTGTATATATATATATATATATATATATATATATATATATATATATATATATATATATATACACAGTATAATATATATATATATATATATATATATATATACACAGTATAATATATATATATATATATACAGAATAATAGCTATATATTTAGATTACATACTTTTATAATATACAGATATATATACACAGTACATTTGATTATATAATAATTAATTTACATTTTACTTGGGGCTTTCTTGCAATCACCATAAATATTATTCAGAACAGAGAAATAACCTCAGTAAAATAATAAAGTAATAGTAATAATAAAAATAATAGTAAAGTAATAAAATAAAGAAATCCCAAAAAACTTAAATCGTTGATGAAGGTTGAACTAAAATACTTTCAATCTGTGCCTTTCTCATCATAGTTTCCTTTAAATAAGTGTCTCCATCAGAGTCCCTTCTTACATCAGTGTCCTGGCTGTCATTAGGGTCCCCATCAGAGCCCCCTTTCCCCTCTTACAACAGTGTCCCCGTAAGAGTCCCCTCTTACATCAGTGTCCGACTCCCCAACAGAATGTCCCCTTCCATCAGAGTCCCCCCATGATCCCCATCAGAGCCCCACTTTACATCAGGGTCCCCATCCGAGTCTCCCTTACATCAGAGTCCTGACTTACATCAGGGTCCCCTTTATGTCAGAGTCCCCATTTGAGTCCCCTCTTACATCAGTGTCCCCCACAGAATGTCCCCTTCCATCAGAGTCCTCCTTATGTCAAACATACACGTTGCATGAAAATACATTTAAGCTGCACCTCTCTCATCAGAGTCCCCTTTAAATCAGGGTCCCATTTACATCCCAAACCCTATCAGAGTTGTGTCCCCCATTCAAGCTGCACCCTTCTTTTTACACTTCCCCTAAATTAGGTTCCCCAACAAAGTTCCACAGCAGAGTTACGCCTTACATCAAGATCCCAGTCAGAGTCTCACCTTACATCAGAGTCCCCCATTACATCGGGATCCCTATCAGAGTCCCCTTTATATCAGGGTCCCCAGCAGAGTCCCCCCTATGTCAGAATCCGGCATTACATCAGGGTCCCCATCAGAATCCCTCCTTTATATCAGAGTCCACAGCAGAGTTACTCCTTACATCAAGATCCAAGTCAGAGTCTCACCTTACATCAGAGTCCTCCCTTACAACAAGATCTCAATCAGATTCCCCTATCAGAGCAGAGACTGTCCACATCAGCTGCGGGCCAGATAAAATCTTGTAGCGGGCCGTATATGGGAGACCTCTGCTATAGAGACAAGGAGAGGGGGAGGTGTTCTGTAGTCATAGAACATTTTCTGTCCTAGGTTTACAAAGCCACTCCTAGTGGTGGTGATGGGAAATTGTTGTCAGATACACTTTAAGGTCCCTCTGGCACAGACCGGTTACTCTGCCCAGTACAGGACCCCTTTAAAGAGAACCTGTCAGTACAATGGCAATGCTCAGAGCCATATTGGTGGAGCCATTGAACAGTCACCTTGGCAGATTTGGGTCACATGCAGAGTCACCCCGTGTAATAGAAATCAGCTCAGGTGACTCATTTGGCAGGAAGTCATTTGTGAAGAGAGAGAGAAGGCATTATGCAAATAATGGAAGAATGAAGAAGGAAGTCGTTGGTGAGATGGTGAGATGGAAGGTGTTAGGTAACAGCGGGGATGAAACTGCAAAGTGTGAACACAGGAAGAAGAATTTGGTCTGTCCGGCTGGTTATGTAAGAAGAGATAAAGATTAGAATGCAGACAGAAAATCTTCGGCCCAGATTAGAGCCCAATTGGGGAACTAGGGGGAGGCTGGCTGCCGGGATAGGATGGGGAGGAAAGGGAAAAGGGGGCGGGGGGGGGGGGTGAGCCAGCCAAGGTTTGATTGCTACACCAGGAGATGATGTAAAAAAAATGAAAAAGTTGCCCAAAATGCAGATCAGTGGAAAATAACTCAACACTTACCAGGGACACCAACCGCGGTAATATGACCGGCCGCCCCACCGACTGTGACCACTTTACCCTTATCAATGACTCTCAAATTCAAATAAGCTTTATTGACAGGACCAAATACATTTGAGCATTGCCAAAGCAGTTGGGTGTATATGGCAATCGGGTATAGCTCTAGGGCAGTCTTTGGGGATAAGGGATAATATAAAGGGGATAGGGGATGAGTCTCTATATCCTACTGTATCTATTTACATCCCTTTATCTGATATCTATTAGAGCTGCACGATTAATCGTCAAGAATTGTTATTGCAATTTTCTTCCCCGTTGCGATCTTGACAAAGTATTTCCCGATCTTTTGTATGCAGAGAATTCTCTCTGCTCTCAGCCGTCAAAAGAAAGGAAGAAAAAATCTGGCTCTTCTGCCAAGTATCACAACATTCTTTATCAGTGGAACATTTAGGCCCCTTCCACACTGGGGCGGGAGGTGCGTCGGTGTATTTTTAGCGGTGCTTTACCGCCAATTTTGCAGCGCTATTCGGCTGCTAGCGGGGCGGTTTAACCCCCGCTAACGGCCGAGAAGGACCACCGCAAAGCGCCTCTACAGAGGGGCTTTGCCGGCGGTATAGCCGCGGTGTCCCATTGATTTCAATGGCCAGGAGCGGTGGAGGAGCGGTATACACACACCGCTCTTTCGCCGCTCCAAAGATGCGGCTAGAAGGACTTTTTTTACCGTCCTGTCAGTGCACCGCTCCAGTGTGAAAGCCCTCGGGCTTTCACACTGGAGACACAGTAGCGGCTGTTTAGGGTCGGTTTGCAGGCGCTATTTTTAGCACAATAGCGCCTGCAAAGCACTCCAGTGTGAAAGGGGTCTCATGCCTAGTACACACCCCCAGTTTTTCCGTCGGATAAAAAAAACGACGGTTTTCCCGACAGAATTCCTGTCAAGCTTGCCTTGCATACACACAGTCACACAAAAGTCCGGTGAACTTTTGACTGCCAAAAACGCGGTGATGTAAAAGACTACGACGAGCCGAGAAAATTAAGTTCTATGCTTCTGAGCATGCGTTGATTTGTTTCCGAGCATGCGCGGTTCTTTGCCCGTCGGAAAACCATACAGACAAACGGTTTTCCCGCCATGATTTTTTTCTGATGGGGGAAAAAAGAGATCCTGCTCTCTTTTTTTTTATGCTCCATCGCAGTTTTTTTGACGGGAAAACTGCCGGACAAAAAAAGAGAGCATGATCTCTTTTTTTGTCCGGAAGTTTTCCCATCGAAAAAACTGCGATGGAGCATACACACGGCCGGGATTCCCGGCCAAAAGCTCTCATAGCAGTTTTCCCGTCTGAAAAAACAGTCGTGTGTACGAGGCAATAGTCTAAACATTGTAACAATTTGTCCTTTACATCAAAGGAATAGACTAAAGCCTCGTACACACGGCAGAGAATCTCGTCAGACTTGACAAGAATCTTGCCCCGGCCGAGTGTACACACGCTCCATTACAAAGAACCGCCGTTCTTTTGAATGGAACGAACGCGGTGACGTCATCGACTACGACGAGCATGGGCTCCTCACGTTCGATGCCGTCGCCGCCACCTTGCTACACCCTACCTATGCCTAGGAAGATACCGCGCATGCGTCAAAGTCATTTAGAGCATGCGCGGGTTTCCACAGCGACAGGTATGTATACACACGTTCGGGTTTCTCGTCTGGGAAATAGGCCGACAAGAATCCCGACGAGAAAATAGAGAGCAGGTTGTCTATTTTTCTCGTCGAGATTCTGGGCAGTTTTCTTGACGTGAAACTGAAACCCGCGTACACACAGCCGGTTTTCTCGGCAAGAAAGCTCTCCCGGCAGTTTTCTTGTAGTTTCTTGCCGAGAAAACCGGTCGTGTGTACACGGCTTCAGTGTGTAAATTAGGAACGTTTAACCACTTAAACACTAAACCTTTTTCTGACATTTGTTGTTTTCAAGTTAAAATCATTTTCGTTTGCTAGAAAATTACTTAGAACCCCAAAACATTATATATATATATATATATATTTTTTTTTTAGTAGAGACCCTAGAGAATAAAATGGTGGTTGTTGCAATATTTTATGTCACACTGTACTTGCGCAGTGGTCTTTCAAATGTAATTTTTTTGAATAAATAAAAAAAATAAAAACTAACTAGTAAAGTTAGCCCAAGTTTTTTTTGTATGGTGTGAAAGATTTTACGCAACGAGAATCGTGATCTTTATTCTAAGCAAAAAAATCGTGATTCTCATTTTGTCCAGAATCGTGCTCTAATATCTATGTATTTATTATTACACCTATTTACTGTATATAGTGCTGTCATTATACACAGCATTTTATATATTGTACAGTATCAGTCCTCGTCCTCATTTACATTGTCCTTACAATCTAAGATCTTTATCTCACATACAGTGCCTTGAAAAAGTATTCATACCCCTTGCAATTTTGCCTGGGATTCAAACCAAAGGACTCCCCAGTGCTATCCTCCAGCCTCTGTGCCCTCTCTCTATGTCTATCTACAGTATCTATTTATTGATTGATCTGTCTGATGATTAGGGTTGCCACCTGTCCGGGATTCACCCGGACAGTTCGGGTTTGGAATCATGTGTCCGGGTTTCAAACTGCCTGAAACCCGGACACATTCTTCAGACTGGACTATGGCTTCCCAGCAGGGTTGCTGGCTCCAGTTGTCGAAGCCGAGAGTGTCTGTTACACTCTCTTTCACACTGCACAAAGCCAGCACTAACAATTCCCCCCATATACAGAGGGGAAAAGCTCAATATGCTCCTCTTTCTCCCACCCCTACCCCTCTGTTTCTGCCCACACTCCAATTCCTGACACTGTGCCTCAGAAAAGGAAAGTATGGGCTGGAAATTTGAAGTCTAGCAGCCTCAGATACATCTGGATGAGAGGTGCTGACTGAGAAAGGGGTGAGTGAGCTCACCATCCATCCCTGTCTGTGATTGAAGTCTCCCCCCTTCTCTCTCCTGCCTCTAAATGAGTACACTAAGGAAAATCTGGGATCTCAGAGCACCCCTTACATCAGAGTTCTCCTTTACACCAGAAGCCACAGTGTTCCCCCTTACATCAGAGTCCTCTCCCTACATCAGAGTTCTCAGTGTTCCCCCTTAAATCAGGGTTCTCAGAGCATCCCTTATGTTAGAGTCCCCAGAGTTCTCCCTTACATCAGAGTCTGCCGAGTCCCTCCATACAGTGTAAGATAACTCTGCAAGTGGATTTAGATGTAAAAGGGGAACTCTGTGGACTCTGATGTAAAGAGGGACTCTTGTGATTAGAAATGTTACTTCATTTCAAAATATAAGTATAGTTTATACTATGTGTAGCGGGGTATTGTTTTTTTCTAAACCCCAAGAGACTACAGTTCCAAGCACGCCTTAAGGCACCCAGAGTGCATTGCCCCACGCAAGAAATGCTGGGGTGGACTTTATAAGTCTCTTTGGACACCGCCCTCCCCGCAAGAGGATCCCTGTGCTGACCTGCTGTGTGTACAAGGCCTGAAACCTGGGCCTTGTGCTTTTCCAGAGAGCCTTCCGTTCCACTGAGTGACCTGCTGAATGTTTGTTCCTGTTGCCGAGTACCATACCTCCCAACTGGGACGGATTCTGCGGGTTTTACCCGCACAGGCCCCTCCTTCCCGCAGTCCCGCAAGAGTGTCATTTGTCCCGCACAGCAGGAAGCAGAAGGCACAGCAGACAGCATGAAGAGGAGGAACAGCGAACGAGCAGGTAAGCCCCCCCTCCCTCAACAACTTTTCATTACGATTTTAAAAGTCCCCCCCCCCCCCGCTCAACAACTTTTGTTGCAGGGGGAAGAATTTTTTTTTAAGTGTCCCAGAACCCCCCCCAGGGAGATTTTAGGATGAATGTCCCACGGGGGGACTTTTAAAAGTTGGGAGGTATGGAGTACTGTCACCAGGAGGCCCGAAGACCCGGGTGTCGTGGACACTGTGAATCGAGTCACAGTAACGGAAGTAACGGACAAGGACTAGTCCGGTTGGGTGAGAGAGCACCTGCTCAGAGCTATACCACAGTATTCCTAGGCCCATTAACTGTATTCAGTCTGGGGAGACTATCTGCTGAACTGAGTTATTAGTCTCCCTGGCATTATAAAGTTACCGATCATCGTTACTTTGTTGGATTACAATTGTTCTTGAAAGTGCACCACCGTGTTTGCTAGCGAAGATTTCTTCCACAGAACTACACCCAAATCATAGTCAGGCCTGACTGGGTAGTGTAGGACATTGCTGGGCGCCATTTTGTCCACGAGGGAGGATAGCTGCAGCGGGGTCTGTTAAACTGTCTATCATATTGCTGAACGTTTTGATGTTTTAATAAGTATACCCATATTGCAGGGCTCTGCATGTGACATTGCATACTGTTTAATCATTCTAACCTTTACCAACAGTAAAATATTAGAGTTAAGTATATTGGTTGTCAGTGTCATTTACTGTGCTATACCATATTGTGTGCCTTACTGTGGGATTGTGTCATAGAGAATATTAGAGTGATTGTAATTCTATCATCCCCTTTACTAATTGTGCCACGAGAGGTAAGAGCCGATTGCCAGGGGTTGACAGCGGTGCACTACAGGGCCCAAAATAATCAAGGCAGCCCTCTTAATTGGGGGTAGCGCTACATATAAAAAAAATAAAAAATTCTGTGCGCCGCTAAAGTGTTCGGGTTTGACTTGAAGAAAAGGTGGCAACCCTACTGATGATCCATCTATCTATTGATTGATCTATCAATCAACGTTGTAGAAGAACACCTTTAATCTAAACACAGAGCCATCAGCATAAATTCCCAATATGTAGAAGAATAAGAACAAATGATCACAACATTCTTCTGTATTGTAGAACAAATATTTTACATTACAAAATCAATTTGGTAACCAGACCAGCCGTGTACACAGCTCTTCATCTGATCAACAAATGACATCTATACCTGCACATCTAACTATGTAACTAATCTATCTATCTATTTACACTATATTACCAAAAGTATTGGGACACCTGCCTTTACACACACACATGAACTTTAATGGCATCCCAGACTTCGTCCGTAGGGTTCAGTACTAAGTTGGCCCACCCTATAACAGCTTTAACTCTTCTGGGAAGGCTGTCCACAAGGTTTAGGAGTGTGTCTATGGGAATATTTGACCATTCTTCCAGAAACGCATTTGTGAGGTCAGGCACTGATGTTGGATGAGAAGGCCTGGCTTGCAGTCTCCGCTCTAATTCATCCCAAAGGTGTCCTATCAGGTTCAGGTCAGGACTCTGTGCAGGCCAATCTAGTTCCTCCACCCCAAACTCGCTCATCCATGTCTTTATGGACCTTGCTTTGTGCACTGGTGCGCAATCATGTTGGAACAGGAAGGGGCCATCCCCAAACTCTTCCCACAAAGTTGGGACCATGAAATTGTCCAAAATGTCTTGGTATGCTGACGCCTTAGGAGTTCCCTTCATTGGAACTAAGGGGCCAAACCCAACCCCTGAAAAACAACCCCCACACCATAATCCCCTCTCCACTAAATGATTTAGATCAATGCACAAAGCAATATCTATACAGCCATGGCCAAAAGTTTTGAGACTGAAGCCTCGTACACACGACCGATTTTCTCGGCAAGAACCAGTAAGAAAATTGCTGGCAGAGCTTTTTTGCCGAGTAAAACCGTGCGTGTGTACGAGGCTTTTCAGGTTTCTCGTCAAGAAAACTGCCCAGAATCTCGACGAGAAAAATAGAGAACCTGCTCTCTATTTTCTTGTCGGGATTCTCGTCGGCCTGTTTCCCGTGTGTATACATACCTGTCGCCGTGAAAACCTGCGCATGCTCGAAATGATTTTGACGCATGCGCGGTAGCTTCCTAGGCATAGGTAGGGTGTAGCAAGATGGGGGCAACGGCATCGAATGTGATGAGCGCATGCTCGTCGTAATCGATGACGTCACCGCGTCTGTTCCATTCAAAAGAACGGCGGTTCTTTTGAATCGTACGTGTGTACACTCGGCCGGGACAAGTTTCTTGTCAAGAATCTCGTCAGGGAAAAACGACAGGTTTTTTCCTGACGAGATTCTCGGTCGTGTGTACAAGGCTTGACACAAATATTAGTTTTCACAAAGTCTGCTGCCTCAGTTTTTTTGATGGCAGTTTGCATATACTGCAGAATGTTCTGAAGAGGGATCAGATGAATTGCAATTAATTGCATAGTCCATCTTTGCCATGAAAATTACCTTAATCCCATAAAAAAACATTTTCTCTGCATTTGTGAAGAAGACTTCAGGGCCCCTAATAAAGTCCAGCAAGCGCCAGAACCGTCTCCTACAGTTGATTCAGCTGAGGGATCGGGGGCACCACCAGTGCAGAGCTTGCTCAGGAATGGCAGCAGGCAGGTGTGAGGACATCGGCACACACTAGACTTTTGGACGATGGTCTGGTGTCAAGAAGGGCAGCAAAGAAGCCACTTCTCTCCAGGAAAAACATCAGAGACAGACTGATATTCAGGGATTGGACTGCTGAGGACTGGGGTAAAGTCATTTTCTCTTTCCGATTGTTTAGGGCATCCGGAAAAAGCCTTGTCCATAGAAGAAAAGGTGAGCGCTACCCTCGGTCCTGTGTCAGACCAACAGTAAAGCATCCTGAGACCATTCATGTGTGGGGTTGCTTCTCAGCCAAGGGAGTGGGGGGAATGGTACAAAAACATCCTCCGAGAGCAACTTCTCCCAACCATCCAAGAACAGTTTGGTGATGAACAATGCCTTTTCCAGCATGATGGAGCACCTTGCCATAAGGCAAAAGTGATAACTAATTCCCCCGTACAGCCGATCGGACATTCCGACAAGAAAACCGTGTTTTTTTCTGATGGAATGTTGGCTCAAACTTGTGTTGCATACACACGGTCACACAAACCTTGTCTTAAAATTCTGCCCGTCAAGACGTACGATGAGCCGAAATCAATAAAGTTCAATAGGCAGTTCGGCTCTTCGGTTTGATTCTGAGCATGCGTGTTTTTTTTGCGCATCAGAATTGCATACAGACGATCGGAATTTCCGACAAGAACTTTTTCCGTCGGAAAAATAGAGAACTAGCACTCAATCTTTTGCTGGCGGAAATTCTGACAGAAAATGATGGATGGAGCATACACACGGTTAGGATATCCGACCAAAAGCTCACATCCATCTTTTTTTGGACGGAAAATCCGACCGTGTGTACGCAGCATAAGTGGCTTGGGGAAAAAAACATCGACATTTTGGGTCCATGGCCAGGAAACTCCCCAGACCTTAAAGTGTTTGTAAAGGTTCAGTTTTTAATTTTTTTTCAAATAACAAACATGTCATACTTACCTTCACTGTGCAGTTCGTTTTGCACAGAGTGGCCCCGATCCTCCTGTTCTGGGGTCCCACGGCGGCTCTCGCGGCTCCTCCCCACAATAGATAACCCCCTCTGGGAAGCTCTCTCCCGAGGGGGTTACCTTACGGGCGCGCTCCCGTGTCATACAGTCGGCGTCCATAGCTGCCGAGTGTATGACTCGGCCAGAGGCGTTGTAAGGGGGGTGCAGGCCGGCACAGCACTGCATTGAGAGGCGCCGCGCTGGCCGCGGCTCTCTCCTCTTCCTCCTTCCCCTGTGCCCGGCGCCCGCATGTCCTCCGTGAAACGGCACTGCGATCTACAACGGCACTTGTGACAGGCAGGTGGGGAGAGGTCACGGTGCCAGTGTCCTATCACAATTGCACTCCTCAGACCGACGTTGATGCCTAGGCTCCTCCTCCACTCCACACTGACAGTATATCCACAACAGGAGGAGGAGCCTAGGAAGAGGGACATTCTTGTGCACAGAGCTGCGCTGATCTGAGGTCTGTAAATGTATGGAGGGGAGGCGTTACATTAGGGGGGTTACACAGGGGGGGTGTTTCTTTAGGGGGATTGCAGGGGGTAGCATTAGGGGCATTACACAGGGGGGTAACATTAGGGGAATTACACAGGGGGGGCCTTACTTTAGGGGGATTGCAGGGGGGTAGCATTAGGGGGATTACACCGGGGGGTTACATTAGGGGGATTGCAGGGGGGTAACATTAGGGGGATTGCACAGAGGGGTTACATTTGGGGGATTACACAGGGGGGGCATTACATTAGGGGATTACACAGGGGGGGCATTACATTAGGGGATTACACAGGGGGGGCGTTACATTAGAGGGATTACACGGGGGGGGGGCATTACATTAGGGCAATTGCACGGGGGGGCGTTGCATTAGGGGGATTGCAAGGGGGTAACATTAGGGGGATTGTACGGGGGGGTTACATTAGGTAGATTGCAAGAGGCGGTAACATTAGGAGATTACACAGGGGGCAGAGCTGTGCTGATGCGCTAGCCTGCTCAGTGCCCTGGATTGCTCATGCTTAGTGACCGGGGGGTGGGGGGTGACACCATATTTTACAGCACCAGGTGGCACCAACCCTAGTGACGCCACTGAACTCGGCCCCGCCCCTATAGCGGGTGCATCATTGGATTTGATTGACAGCAGCGGAAGCCAATGGCTGCGCTGCTATCAATCTATCCAATTAACGCAGAGACTCTGTGGAGAAGAGGATGCGTAGTAAGTAAACGGGGGGGCTGGGGAGGGTTGGGGGGCCCGTGATTGCCAGGTGGCATAGAATGCATTAAGGTGAAAAAACACGAGCCTTGACAACCCCTTTAATCCCATTGAGAACTTGTGGTCAATCCTCAAGAGGCAGGTGAACAAAAAGAGACACAAATTCCGACAAACTCCAAGCATTGATTATGCAAGAATAGGCTACCATCAGTCAGGATGTGGCCCAGAAGTTGATTGACAGCATGCCGGGGGGAATTGCAGAGGTCTTGGAAAAGAAGGGTCAACACTGCGAATATTGACTCTTTGCATAAACTTCATGTAATTGTCAATAAAAGCCTTTGACACTTCTGAAATTCTTGTAATTACACTTCAGTATACCAGTAACATCTGACAAAAAGATCTAAAAACACTGAGACCCCATTCACACAGGGGCGACTCAGCCGCCTGACAAGTCGCGTCCCGTTCTGTACAATGGAACCGTTCTAATAGGAGCGACTCAAGTCGCGCCGACTTAGAAAAAGGTTCCTGTACTACTTCGGGACGACTTCAGGGTGACTTCCATTGACTTCAATACAGAAGTCATTTTGCAAGTCACCTTTGAAGTCGTGTGAAGATCGCCCGCCAGAGTCGCGGGACAAGTTGTGCTGCCCCTGTGTGAATGTGAAAATGAATATTTGAGTCATTCTAAAAACTTTTGGCCACGGCTGTATACAAATGTTTTACATTTCTATTTAAACTGAATAGGTTGTTTTACAAGGCGATGGTTTACAATCACTTTAAAGAGGGGTTCCACTTTTTTATTTATTTTTTGAAAGTTAGCAGCTACAAACACTGTAGCTGCTGATTTTTAATAAGGACACTTACCTGTCCTTGGCGCCTGCCAGTCGCCCCCCCCCCCCCCGAGGCCGATCGCTCGATCGCGGCAGGTCCCCGCGCCGCCATCCTCACGAAGGGAAATAGGCAGTGAAGCCTTGCGGCTTCACTGCCCGTTTCCTACTGCGCATGCGCGAGCCGCGGCGGCGCTTTGTGAATGGGCCGGCTGCTCTCTGGGATACACACAGTTCCCAGAAGGCAGCGCGCCCCATTCACCAGAAGACACCGAATGTAGGACGAGGAAGAAGACCCACCACGGAGGATGAAGAGGCAGATTAGGGACTTCCGCATAGCAACCGCTATTTCTGGTAAGTAAAAAAATATATTTTTTTCCTCTTTTTTTTTCTCAATTTTTTTTTAAGATTTATGGTAAAAAATAAATGTTTTTTCACACCTTTTCACCTCCTGATCCGCCTTGTTATAAACGTCCTTTCATATATTCTTTCCATCATTGCAAAGCAATGAAAATAGTAAAATGCTGAAAGAGGAACCTTAAACCACTTACTGAGATGAGTCTAAATTGCTGATTCACAGCCACGCAAAGTAAGATTTTCCATTGCAGAAGCAATATTGTAAACGGTCAGAGAGGTCCACACGCTAAAATAAAGAGAACCTGTGACCCTTTAGCCTTAAATCGTCAGGTTCCTTGTGTAGGATTTTAATTGGGGCCCCTCGTATCTAACACAGAAATCCTGAACTGTCCTGTTCAGATCTCAGAGTGTCAATATTTAATGGGACGGTTCACCCAAAACTGAGATTGCAATGTTCGGTGGATATTGAAGGGTTAGATCACCTGTCTTTACTATCCCCCATTGGTGGGATCTCTGCTCTGACTACCTGCGACTAGTGATGAGCCGAACACCCCCGGGTTCGGTTCGCACCAGAACCCGCGAACGGACCGAAAGTTCGTACGAACATTAGAACCCTATTAAATACAATGGATGCGAACGTTCGAATTCTAAAGTGCTAATTATAACAACTATTATGCATGTTATTGTCCTAAAAAGGGTTTGGGAACCCGGGTTGTGCACCAGGGGACATGTATCAATGCAAAAAGAAGTTTTAAAAACGGTCGTTTTTCGGGAGCAGTCATTTTAATGATGCATAAAGTGAAAAAAAAAAAGTCAAATATTCCTTTAAATATCGTACCTGGGGGGTGTCTAAAGTATGCCTGTGAAGTGCCACGTGTTTCCCGTGTTTAGAACTGTCCCTGCACAAAATAACATTTCTAAAGGAAAAAAAAGCCATTTAAAATTGCTTGCGGCTTTAATGTAATGTCTGGTCCCGGTAATATGGATGAAAATCTTTAAGAAAAATGGCATAGCTACCCCATGACCCCCCCCCCCCCCCCTACCCCAGCCCATTACCAGCCCCTTTGGGTCTTGTATGGATATTAAGGGGAACCCCGCACATAAAATAAAAAAGGCCCTATATACTCTGAACAGCCGTATACAGGCGGTGCATACAAGACAGGGACTGTAGGTTTGTTCTTATGTAGAATCTGTTTGTAATTTTGAACAGGTACATTGTTTAAGTGTAGCTCCAGCCCAAAAATCTATTTTTAAACTTTTTGGAAAACATAGGTAAGGGTTATCACCCCTGTAACATTTGTTTTGCTGTCTGTGCCCCTGTTCAGAACATTTCACCTCACTTTCCGTCCCAATGACAACTGTTTTTGAAATGTGGTGTTTTTCTTGAAACAAGGATTGCTGATAAAGCATCAGTACAGAGGAGACACCTTTCTCCCATATTAATTCTTACAGGAGAGAATTTTCCTTCCAAGGGGTAGATTTCCTCTCACTTCCTGTTGTCTTCTTGCGTTTGCAAGTAGGAGTCGTTTGTAAGTTGGATGTTTGAAAGTAGGGACCTGCCGTATATACTCTGCAGAAATAGGCCCCTTAGTTGTTGGTGTTGGCACAACACTGTAAGCACTCACAGTTACTCTTGGTTGGTGCTGGAACGCCCTGCTGTCAACTATTATATCAGGAATTGTAATTACATATAATTGTTGAACAGTGGTAGTAAAAATTGGGCCTTTGATGGTGGTGCTGGTGCCACAACACTGTAAGCCCTGACAGTTACTCTTGGTGGGTGCAGCAATGGGCCCTGCTGTGAATTATTAGATCAAGAATTGTAATTGCATGCCCCTGTTGAACAGGGGCTGAAAAATTGGGCCTTTCGTGGTGGTGGTGGTGGTGGCGTTGCCACAACACTGTAAGCCCTCAGAGTTACTCTTGGTGGGTGCAGGAATGGGCCCTGCTGTGAATTATTAGATCAAGAATTGTAATTACATGCCCCTTTTGAACAGGGGCTGAAAAATTGGGCCTTTCGTGGTGGAGGTGGTGGTGGCGTTGCCACAACACTGTAAGCCCTCAGAGTTACTCTTGGTGGGTGCAGGAATGGGCCCTGCTGTGAATTATTAGATCAAGAATTGTAATTACATGCCCCTTTTGAACAGGGGCTGAAAAATTGGGCCTTTCGTGGTGGAGGTGGTGGTGGCGTTGCCACAACACTGTAAGCCCTCAGAGTTACTCTTGGTGGGTGCAGCAATGGGCCCTGCTGTGAATTATTAGATCAAGAATTGTAATTACATGCCCCTGTTGAACAGGGGCTGAAAAATTGGGCCTTAGGCACTGGTGGCACAACACTACAACCCCTCACAGATACTGTACTTGAAGCACAGCAATGAGCCCTGTTGCAAAGTATTGCTTCAAAAATTGTAATGACACGCCCCTGTTAAACAGGGGCTGAAAAATTGGGCCTTAGGCACTGGTGCCACAACACTCCAACCCCTCACAGATACTGTACTTGGAGCACAGCAATGAGCCCTATGGCAAATTATTGCTAAAAAAATTGTAATTACACGCCCCTGTAAAACTGGGGCTGAAAAATTGGGCCTTAGCCACTGGTGGCGGCACCCATAAACAAAAATGATCTTCCAAGCTATCATCATCAATCGTATCATTGAGGACTCGGAGGAGGAGGATAGCCAGTCAACATAACAGCACAGGCACTCAGCATCAGCATCAGTCTTGAAGGGATGTGACATGTTAAAATCAATTAGTCTGTTATATCAGCATCAGGTGTGTGGTAGCTGGTGGTGAGTCAAGACTGGTTCATCTTGATGAAAGTCAGTCGATCAACCGAGTCGGTGGACAGGCGCACCCTGTGATCCGTGACAAATCCTCCAGCAGCACTGAATGTGCGTTCCGAAAGAACGCTGGATGCAGGACAGGCCAGTAGCTCAATTGCATACTGTGCAAGCTCTGCCCAGTGATCCATCCTCAAGACCCAGTAAGCCAGAGGATTTTCGGTGGGGAAGGTGTCCAAGTCTGACCTTGCCCCTAGATATTCCTGCACCATGTTTATCAGACGCTGGCGATGGTTGCTGGAACCGATCATACTTTGGGGCTGCGGACTAAAGAATTGTCTGAACGCATCGGTCAGACGGCCACCTTCCCCACCGCTCCTTCTTTGACTGGCCGAAGCCTCAGCAACTCGTTGTCCAGGACCAGGAGTTTGTAACCTCCCAGTCTCTGGGAACGCGTTGCACAGACCTTTCTGCAAGGCCTCCCGGAGTTGTCTCATCCTCTGCTCCCTCTGCGACGGTAACATAAGGTCCGCAACCTTACCCTTGTACCGTGGATCAAGGAGAGTGGCCAGCCAGTAATGGTCCCTCTCCTTGATCCGAAGAATACGAGGATCCTTCCGCAGACTTTGCAGGATCAGGGAGGCCATGCAGCGTAGGTTTGCTGAGGCATTCGCTCCGGAGTCCTCTGGGTCACTAAGGACGACATGATCCGCAGCCACCTCCTCCCAGCCACGTACAAGTCCACTGGTTTCTTGGGACTGTAAATCATCCCTAAAAGACTGCTGCTGATGATGCTGAGTGCCAGCCTCCACCTCCATGCTGACACAATCCTCCTCCTCCTCCTCCTCCTCCTCCTCCTCCTCTTCCTGTGCGATGGGTGGGACAGAAGGAACACTGTCTGGGTAAAGGGGGCCTTGAGAGGCAAGGAAGTCCTCCTCTTCCTGCCTCTGTTCTGCCTCAAGTGCCCTGTCCATTATTCCACGCAGCGTGTGCTCCAACAGGTGGACAAGAGGTACAGTGTCACTGATGCATGCACTGTCACTGCTCACCATCCTCGTGGCCTCCTCAAATGGTGCCAGGACAGTGCATGCATCCCTGATCATGCCCCACTGGCGTGGAGAAAAAAAAACAAGCTCCCCTGACCCTGTCCTGGTGCCGTAGTCGCACAGGTACTCATTGATGGCCCTCTGCTGCGTGTGCAGCCGCTGCAGCATGGCCAACGTTGAGTTCCACCTGGTGGGCATGTCACATATAAGGCGGTTCTTGGGCAGGTTCAACTCCTTTTGCAGCTCAGCCAGGCGAGCACTGGCATTATAAGATCTGCGGAAATGCACACAGACTTTCCTGGCCTGCCTCAGGACATCCTGTAAGCCCGGGTACCTGCCCAAGAACCGCTGCACCACCAGGTTAAGGACGTGAGCCACACAGGGCACATGGGTCAGTTGTCCCTGTCGGAGGGCGGAGAGGAGGTTGGTGCCATTGTCGCAAACCACCATTCCTGGCTTAAGCAGGCGTGGCGTCAACCACCTCTCGGCCTGGCCCTGCAGAGCAGACAGGACCTCTGCCCCAGTGTGGCTTCTGTCCCCCAAACACACCAGCGCAAGCACGGCATGGCATCTTTTTGCCTGCGTACTTGCGTAGCCCCTTGAATGGCTACGGAGCACCGCTGGTTCAGAGGACAAACCACAGGAAGAGGCCATGGAGGAAGAAGAAGAGGAGGGGGTGGAGGAGAGAGGTGTGTCACAACCAGTAGTAGCATTTTGGAGGCGTGGCGGTGGAACAACCTCCAACACTACTGCACCTTGTCCTGCATCCTTCCCAGCTGCCAAAAGAGTGACCCAATGGGCCGTGAAAGAAAGGTAACGTCCCTGTCCATGCCTGCTGGACCATGAGTCAGCGGTAATATGCACCTTACCGCTGACCGCCCTGTCCAGCGAGGCCAAGACATTGCCTTCCACATGCCGGTAGAGAGCCGGAATAGCCTTCCGTGAGAAAAAGTGGCGTTTGGGAACCTGCCACTGAGGAACCGCACATTGCACAAACTCATGGAAGGGGGCCGAGTCTACCAACTGAAAAGGCAGCAGTTGAAGCGCTAGCAATTTAGCCAAGCTAGCATTCAACCGCTGGGCATGTGGATGGCTGGGAGTGAACTTCTTTCGACGGTCCAGCAGCTGGGGCAGGGAAATTTGCCTGCTAGAATCGGACGTCGGTGTACTGCTAGCAGAGTGGTCGCAAGTACTTGGCTGTGACACACCTAATTCTACACCTTCATTCCTCTCAGTGCATGTTTCAGAGAGGACTGAAGTTATAGTGGGGTTGGAGATCCCAGCTGATGCGGTGCAAGGAGAGGTCCGCTTTGTTCTTTGGTGTGGGTCTTTGAGGTAGGCTTGCCAACGAGCTGCATGGCAGGTCAACATATGTCTGGTCAGGCATGTGGTACCCAAGCGGCTGATGCTTTGGCCACGCGATATACGCTTGAGACATATGTTGCAAACAGCAGCTGTGCGATCTGATGCACTAGCCTCAAAAAAGGCCCACACCAAAGAACTTTTTGAATGACGGGCAGAGGCAGCGCCCTGCACAGGCGGAGCTCTGCGGTGTGATTCCGTCGGTGTACTGCCCTTACGCTGGCCACCAAAGGGCATCCTGCCTCGTTGGAGATGTGCCTCCTCCTCATCCTCCTCCTCCTCCTCTCTCCTATTAGGCACCCACGTGGAGTCAGTGACCTCATCATCCCCTCCCTCCTCATCACTGGAGCCAATCTGGCAGTATGCTGCAGCTGCTGGAACATGACTGCCAGATTGGTGTCCTTCTTGAGCATCCCCTCTGTCTGCTCTCACGCTACTGCCTTCCTGTAGCTGGGTTTCATCATCAGACCCTTCGAAACGCTGGGCATCCTCCTGGAGCATGTACCCAACACTGTGCTCAAACAGTTCGGGGGACTCCTCAGGAGGAGGACATGGTGGGTCTAGGGAAGGAGTGACTGATGATGAGTCTGACATTGATACCAGGGAAGAGGACGCTTTGGCAGCTGCTTTGCCAGTACCCTGAGCCTGGGTGAGAGAGGATGAGGAGGAGGAGGAGGAGGGCTTGGTCATCCACTCTACCAAGTCTTCGGCATGATGTGGCTCAACATGTCCAGCTGCCGAAAAGAAGGACAAGCGTGTCCCATGGCCATGTGCTGATGACAATGCACCGCGTCCACGACCAGCACTGTTGCCCCCAGACACAGAGCCTGCTTGCCCTCTTTTATTGCCTCCTGACTGTCTGCCTCTCCTTGTTTGCCTTCCAGACATTCTAATAGATGGCCTGCAGGGAGATGGGAAAAAAGCAATAAGGGCTACCTTCAGGTGTCCTTCTCTGTCCCTTTACTTAAGGATTTCTAAATATGGTTGAGGATGATTGCTTTTGCACAGAATAGCACAACGACAATTTCCCTGACTGTCCAAAAAACAAGGATTTCAAAGATGGTTGATGAGGAATGCTTTAGCACACTATAGCACAAGGAGAATTTCCCTCACTGTCCTTCCCTGTCCCTAGAAACAAGGATTATCACAGTGAAAGAAACTGACACTCTTCCTACCTATAGTTTTCTGTCCCTAGAAAAAATGTTTTTTTAAAGCACACTATAGCACAAGGAGAATTTCCCTCACTGTCCTTCCCTGTCCCTAGAAACAAGGACTCGCACAGTGAAAGAAACTGACACTCTCCCTACCTATAGTTTTCTGTCCCTAGAAAAAATGTTTTTTTAAAGCACACTATAGCACAAGGAGAATTTCCCTCACTGTCCTTCCCTGTCCCTAGAAACAAGGATTCGCACAGTAAAACACACTGACACTCTCCCTACCTATAGTTTTCTGTCCCTAGAAAAAATGTTTTTTTAAAGCACACTATAGCACAAGGAGAATTTCCCTCACTGTCCTTCCCTGTCCCTAGAAACAAGGATTCGCACAGTAAAACACACTGACACTCTCCCTACCTATAGTTTTTTGTCCCTAGAAAAAATGTTTTTTTAAAGCACACTATAGCACAAGGAGAATTTCCCTCACTGTCCTTCCCTGTCCCTAGAAACAAGGATTCGCACAGTAAAACACACTGACACTCTCCCTACCTATAGTTTTCTGTCCCTAGAAAAAATGTTTTTTTAAAGCACACTATAGCACAAGGAGAATTTCCCTCACTGTCCTTCCCTGTCCCTAGAAACAAGGATTCGCACAGTAAAACACACTGACACTCTCCCTACCTATAGTTTTCTGTCCCTAGAAAAAATGTTTTTTTAAAGCACACTATAGCACAAGGAGAATTTCCCTCACTGTTCTTCCCTGTCCCTAGAAACAAGGATTCGCACAGTAAAACACACTGACACTCTCCCTACCTATAGTTTTCTGTCCATAGAAAAAATGTTTTTTTAAAGCACACTATAGCACAAGGAGAATTTCCCTCACTGTCCTTCCCTGTCCCTAGAAACAAGGATTCGCACAGTAAAACACACTGACACTCTCCCTACCTATAGTTTTCTGTCCCTAGAAAAAATGTTTTTTTAAAGCACACTATAGCACAAGGAGAATTTTCCTCACTGTCCTTCCCTGTCCCTAGAAACAAGGATTCGCACAGTAAAACACACTGACACTCTCCCTACCTATCCTTCTCTTTCCCTAAACTAAAGGAATCCAGGTTAAGCAAGAAAAAATAAATGTCACTGTCCCTGCCTATGCTTCTCTTTCCCTGCTCCGGAACACACTACACTAGGCCGCCGTGCTGGCGGCCTTTTATAGTGTGGGGCGTGTACTAAACACCCTCAGCAATAATTGGCCACAGGCATCCTGCCTGTGGCCAATCATTGCTCTCCTCGCTGCCGGCGCTGTGATTGGCCAAGCATGCGGGGTCACAGTGCATGCTTGGCCAATCACAGCGCCTGGATGACACTGCGATGGCATAGTGCATTGTGGGCCATTCGCGTCACTCGAATTAGGCGCGAACGGCCCAAATAGTTCGATCTTCGTCGAACGATCGAACAGCCGATGTTCGAGTCGAACGTATGTTCGACTCGAACACCGAGCTCATCCATACCTGCGACTGTACATGCACTGGGATACGACAGCGGGGGTTGAGGTACGAGGCATGGCCCTGCCCACTATCTGATCATAGATTAAATTTGGATATGGCTATGAATCATGTCAGAAACCTCAGCGATACACAAACAACAGAATTACGTGTCCAAAATAAAAGAGGAAAATGAATATACTGTGTCAGCTAAATGTCAGTGAGTCTCAGGAACCAAATACCCGACCGCTCACCGCCATCACAGCGACAAAGTCCGCCTCGAGACTCCCAAAAAAGAGAAAGTGAGATCAGAGAGAGAAATGCAGAGAGATGGTGTGAGGAAGAAATTAAAATACAGTAAAACCTTGGTTTGAGAGTAACTTAAGGAGAAGTCCAGCCTGAGCTTTTTAGGCTGAGCTTCTCCTCTGGGTCACAGGAGTGCAATTCGTTTTGCACTCCTGTGACCCGTTTTCAGCGGAGAGCGATCTGAAGTCCGCTCTCCGCTGACGTCACTGCCATCAGTCGGGGCAGCGCGTCATCACGACCTCCCAAGTCAGGATCCGCCAGTTGCCCTGATTGATGACAGTCTCAGCGTATCAGCGAGCCGCTGAGACAGCCTCTCCCCGTCCGTCCGCGGCTCAGCGCTCCAATGAGCGTGGAGAAGCAGAGAGGAGAGACGCTGACTGACAGTCAGCCTCTTTCCTCTCGGGAATCTGTGAGAACCGAGCCAGCGGCGATGTTCGCTGGCTCAGTTCTCAGTGCACAGATGGTGGGGGACAGATGGTCTGATGCTCCATCCACCGAGGTAAGTATAAATATGAGAAAAACTCAAATCCCATACTTCTCCTTTAGTTTGAGAGCGTTTTGCAAGACAAGCTACATTTTTTAAGAAATTTTGACTTGATATACAAGCGATGTCTTGATATACAAGTAGCGTCATGTCAGAACTGAGTACAAAAGAGAAGAGAGGCGACTCTAAGTGTAGCAATATGGTTACATTTATTGAAGGTGCAACATATTGCTACACTTAGAGGCGTCTCTCTTCTCTTTTATACTCTGTAGCTCCTGCTGCTTCTAATCCTCTTGTGCAGGCTTCCATTTGTGGATGGACATTTTTGTGGTTACACAACCTATCACATTGCTATAATCTTTTTATATGGACAATAAACTGAAGGACCTATGAATTAAATGGTTGTGGAACGAATCATTTGAATTTCCATTATATCTTATGGGAAAATTTGCTTTGATATACAAGTACTAAACTAATTATGCTTGCAATCCAAGGTTTTACTGTATTGTTAAGTGCTGCACAAACTGTTGGTGCTATAAAATACCTGTATAATAATAATAATAATAATATTAAATGCATTGGAGTGGGGGGGTCTCCACAGGCTGTGTAAGGGGGTGCTTAGCAAACATTTCATGGCCAGGCACCCCCCAAACACCTGGACAAATCCCAGAGACTCAGTACACCTCACATCACCTATTACTCTCTAAAATATAGCATAGGACATTCAGACGGCAACAGACCCTCATCAATGAACTGTTGGGCCAAGACAGGATTAGAAAAACCCAAGTGTGGGCAATGGATACTTCTGTGTGAAGCCAAAAGAGGAGAGGAGAAGAGAGCAAGGGAGAGGATGCAGGAAGGAGAGGGGAGGGGGGAAGAGAGAGAGAAGAAAAGAGAAGAAGAGAGAAGAAAAGGGAGGAAGAGAGAAGGGCAGCAGAAGAGACTAGACTAGAGGAGGAGATAGGAAGTTGGAGGCGGGGGTAATGGGGGAGGGGGGCTTAGATGGGGGAGAAGAGAGGAAGAAGAGAAAAAATAAGGGAAGGTGGAAAAGTAAGAAAAAGTATAAAAAATGAGAAATTGTGGGGGGGAAGATAAAAAGGTAGAAGTGAAAGAAAGAGGGGATGAAAAAATGAAGGAAGATAGGAAGCAAGGAAAAAAAGTACTACAAGTACTTGCAGTGCACTGTGTATATGGTTATTTAGTACAGAATGATCAAATTAAATAAGGGGGGACAATACATTCCTTGCAATTTTCTCTATCTATTTTCAGTGTGCTACTTTTTACTACTGTTGATTAACCAGACTGTTTGTAAAAGTTTTTACTCATAGTTTTTATTGTTTAAACAATAAGTCAGGTAGTGGTACCGTGTTTCCCCGAAAATAAGACCTACCCCGAAAATAAGACCTAGCGCTATTTGCCAGGAGAGCTGCAATATAAGCCCTACCCCGAAAATAAGCCCTAGTTTAAAATGCTTGTAACATCCTATAATCCACTCTATTACAGTATTATATAATGTACAATGTGTGTGTTTCTGTAATATAATTGCGGGCAAGAGAGCTCCGGCGGGTCACAGAAGCGCAGAGCGGCGCTATAACGAAGATATTTGGCACAATTATATTACAGAAACACACAGTTTTACAGTGGATTATAGGATTTTACAAGCATTTTAACTCAGTTCACACTGGGGATTCCTGTCAGGCAGGGAGGGAGAGGGGGAGAGAAGACATCACATTACATCACATTACATGTTAAGACATACCCCGAAAATAAGCCCTACTGTGTCTTTTGTTGCCAAAATTAATATAAGACCCGGGCTTATTTTCGGGGAAACGCGGTATGAGCTGCAAAAGGGGGTAAAGGAGAGTACTCTCCGTAATAAGTCAGGAATTATCTGAAAAGGAGAATAAAAGAGTGTGCCGCCGTAATGAGTCGGATATTAGCTGTAAGTCACAGTGAAGGCGTTTGCCCCCCACAATGATTTGGGTATTAGCTATAAGGCAGAGTGAAGGAGTGTGCCCCCCCCATAATGAGCTGGGTATTAGCTGAAAGGAAGAGTGAAAAAGTGTGCCCCCCACAATGAGTCAGGTGTTAACTCTAAGGCAGAGTGAAGGAGTGAGCCCCCCGTAATGAGTTGGGTATTAGCTGAAAGGGAAAGTGAAGGAGTGTGCCCCCCAATGAGTCGGGTATAGGCTGCAAGTCAGAATGAAGTCGTGTGCCCCCCACAATGAGTTGGGTAATAGCTGTAAGTCAGAGTGTAGGAGTGTGCCCCCCCCCACAATGAGTCTGGTATTAGCTGTAAGTCAAAGTAAAGGAGTGTGACCCCCGTAATGAGTCTGGTATTAGCTGTAAGTCAAAGTGAAGGAGTTTGCCCCCCCCCCCCCGGTAATGAGTCGGGTATTAGCTTTCCACCCGTAATGCAACGTTTATTGAAAAAAATTGCTACTTACAGTGGATACAAATCTATCGCGCATAGAATAAAATCGTCTGCCGGCAAACATAAAATCCATTACCTGCACTGCCGGGGTCGCGCGGGGCACAATGTCGTCAGCGCATAGCCTTACCTGACGTGTTTTGTCACACGTGACGTCTTCCTGGGGCACCCCTCCATAATGAGTTGGGTATTACCTGTAAGTCAGAGTGAAGGAATGTGTCCCCCCAGAATGAGTCGGTATTAGCTGTAAGTCAGAGTGAAGGAGTGTGCCCCCTGTAATAAGCCGGGTATAAGCTGTAAGTCAAAGTGAAAGGATGCGCCCCCCATAATAAGTCAGGTGTTAGCTGTAAGTCAAAGTGAAGGAGTGCGCCCCCCCCCCCCCGTAATGAGTCAGGTATTAGCTGTAAGGCAGAGTGAAGGAGTGTGCTCCCTGTAATGAGTTGGGTATTAGCTGTAAGTCAAAGTAAAGGAGTGCGCCCCGTAATGGGTCAGGTATTAGCTGAAAGTCAGAGTGAAGGAGTGTGCACCCCGCAATTAGTTTGGTAATAACTGTAAGTCAAAGTGAAGGAGTGTTTCCTCCACAATGAGTCTGGTATTAGCTGTAAGTCAAAGTAAAGGAGTGTGCCCCCTGTAATGAGTCTGGTATTAGCTGTAAGTCAAAGTGAAGGAGTGTGCCCCTCACGTAATGAGTCGGGTATTAGCTTTCCCCCGTAATGCAACGTTTATTGAAAAAAAATGGCTACTTACAGTGGATAAAAAACAAACGCTCATAGAATAAAATCGTCTGCCAGCAAACATAAAATCTATCACCCGCACTTCCGGGGTCACGTGGGGCAGAATGGCGTCAGCCTGACATGTTTCGTCACACGTGACATCTTCCTGGGGCACCCCTCCATAATGAGTTGGGTATTACCTGTAAGTCAGAGTGAAGGAATGTGTCCCACCACAATGAGTCTGTATTAGCTGTAAGTCAGAGTGAAGGAGTGTGCCCCCTGTAATGAGACAGGTATAAGCTGTAAGCCAAAGTGAAAGGATGCCCCCCCCCCCCCTCGTAATAAGTCGGGTGCTAGCTGTAAGTCAAAGTGAAGGAGTGCGTCCACCCCCCCCCCCCCCCCGTAATGAGTCGGGTATTAGCCTAAGTCAGAGTGAAGGAGTGTTCCCCCCTCAATGAGTTGGGTAATAACTGCCACTGCCTAACCTGCACCAGACAATGTCAGGGGGCCTCTAGTTTCTTTGGACAACAGACACACCATCCTTTCCTCCAATTTTCATATACCGGCCCCAAAACGTCACCATTCTTCCTAATGACTTGGAAGTCCTGCTAAGCGTAGTTCTGGCTCGCAGCGAGGCGGAGATAAGACAACATCCAACGTTCAATAACTCATAGGGGACCCCCGATCATTACCGAAAAGCTCGGCCTTCGAACGACTCTAAGCTCATGTCGGGGATCCACATCCCTTGATGGAAAGCAGATTTCAGCTCTGGAATTGATTTTGGCACGGCCTGGTCATCCGCGGCTTGCCATACGCTCCGTATAAATCAAAGTTTTGTTCTGTTCCCGATAAACAAGATCCTTTAAAAAAAAAAGATAAAGTTTATACTTAGATGTGAAGGCAATTAGGCCAATTCGAAATTAACATAACGTCACTTAAATTAGATTTATTCCAAATCGCTTTAAGTCAGCGTTCGCTGAACTCGCTGCTTTTGACGCACGGCTTAAGATCGAGACGCAATGAACGGCCCCGCCTCCCTCCAAGAATTTTAGGCCAAGCGGGCCGATGAGGTCAATGAGTTTGGCTTTTACCATACGGACAGCTTGGCTCGCGCAGGCACTTTAGCTGAAACTAAAGCTGTTTGAGAGACGTATATTGGTCCCACTGGAGACGGGCTGAGATGTGAATGACCCCCTCAGTGACAAAAAATAACTTTTGTATGGCAGATATGAAAACGTGTCACCAGGAAAAAAAAACATATCTATTCCCAGAAATGTGTCCTTATTGTTGCCAAAGGCTAAAGGCAAACATATAGATTTAGGAATAATATAAAAATCTAATTGTTGGTGATACCGGCGCTGCCGGCCTCGCCTCTGAGCTGTCCTGGGCAGCCAATAAATCTTTGACCTCCGTAATTTAAAGGGAAATGGTTTGAAGTCAATATTATTGTTTTTTACATTTGTAAGATTTTACTTTTTTCCATGTGCAAATTTTTTGCCTGCGTTTGTGCTTTTTATGCATTCTGCGCAACTTTGATGGGTTTCATCAGCCAATGAAATGTTGAGTAATAGCATGCTGTCATTAACCTGTTCCTGACGGCCATATACATATATGCCGCAGCCGGGCTTTAAAGTGGTTGTAATGGCTTCCCCCCCCTAATACTCACCCGAGCTCCTTCTCAATCCAACGATGTGCACGGGAGGCTCAGCTGTCCCGGGTCTCCTCATTGGCTCAATTGCACCCAGTGAGTCAATGATGAGAGAGCGGGGCCAAGCTACGGCTCTATGTGTCTTGTGGACGAATAGAGTGGGGGTCGGGAGCGAGCATGCACCAGAGCCTCCATAGCAAGCGGCTTGCTATTGGGGCACTGGTCGAGGGGGAGGAGCCAGGAGTGCTGGCGGAAGACCAGAGAAGAGGAGGATTGGGGCTGCTCTGTGCAAAACCATTATACAGGGCCAGGGTCGGGACAAGGTGTGGGCAAGAGAGGCAGCTTCTCTGGGCCCTTCCGTATCATTTGAGTGGGGGGGGGCACAGCATGAGAATTGAGGGGGGAGGGGATTTGTGTTGGGAGAAGGAATTTGGGCGGCAGCAGGGGGTAAGAATTGATCTAGGAGGGTCAATTCCGGTGCTAGAAGTTGTGATATGGTAAAGGGATTTGTGCTAGGAGGAGAGTTTTTTTTGTAAGGGGGATATTCATGCAAGAAGGGGGATTTGGTGTATTTTTTGGGGGGGTGCATTTGTTCTGGGGGGAGTTGGGGGATGGGGGTCAGAGATTTGTGCTGGGAGGGGAATTTCAGCAGGGGTGTGGATTTTCTACTAGGAAGAGGGGGAATATATGCTAAGGTGGTAATCATGCAGATTAGTGCCCAACTTTTTTTTTGGGTTGGGGGGGGATTTTTGCTAACACATAATGCTCATACATCGTGAGTGGGGGGGAGGGCGCAATCTTGCAATAGGGAGCTTTCCGATCATGTGACTGCTAATCACAGCGGTCACACAATTGGAAAGCCTGCCTCCGCCTCCTGGCATTTAGATTCTCTTAAAGGGCCGCGGGCAGCGGTGGTGGCAAGGGGTTAAGATCAATGAGGCCTAAAATGTGTGTTGCCTTTAAACCGCGGTCTTATCTTTTGTTATTATTGATATACAATCTTTCTTTTCAAAATATATACATATTAAACTCAAAGCACATCCAGCATACAAATTGCAAATGGGCAATCTAAATAGAGAGCAAAGCAGAAACAGTTTGCCTTCAGACTGTCTCTCTCTAATTGAATTCCCATACAGACCATGTTAACCGTCTTTTAGTGCAAACCAACAAATCAGTTTGGACTCTTGTATCATTTGATCTGGTGCTACTTCTAGTGGTACCCACTGAGGGGGTAGCCCTGTCTATTTAGAGCAGCCTAACCTTAGCCTCTGAGTTCTCTGAATGTTATTTACACCTCCCGCTACCTTATATGGACTAACGTTATAGCCCCAGGGCCTTCTAGATGCTTTCTTCTGTGTTAGCAGAGCAGACAGGGAGAGAGGAGTAAAACTTACTATTATTAGTTTATTCAGCTATACGTTCCATCTGTGCTTTAGCTATTGAGCTCTGTAATCATAGGCTTTTTAAGAAAAAGCAGCTCAGATTGGCCTGGTAAACATTTCAAAAGAAACCTTCAGCTCCACCTGCAAAATAGGTAAATGTCTTTATAGTCTGTGTAAATGGAGAAAGTAGGGAGAGGGAGCAGACACCCCTCTGACTCATTTAGCTGTTTGTTTAATGAGCTTTAGCTATTTAGCTCTGTAAAAAAAAAAAAAAAAAGCAGTTAAGATTAGCCCAGTACATATGTGTAAAGGAGTCACATTGCCCTTCTACTGTCAGGCATTGCCTATCTGTTGTTATAATGCTTGATCTATATAGGAGAGGTACAGTGTCTCATAATTTTCAGGAACCAATAGGTGACCTACTGAAAACTAGTCATTTTTTTGGAGGCCAATAGCTGCTGCTAGCAGGGGTAAGAAAGCAGAACATGTAACCAATGCCATGGCAGTAGTCAGATGTACATAACCCAATTACAAATATGAAAGTTTGTATTTATAAAAAGATGATTTCATAGCTGTTCGTCTATAGAAACTGTGTGTAAACCTGTTCTGTGCACACAAGGCTAAATCAAATGTTCTCAAGCTATTTTCTGTGCAATTCGAATGTATGAATGCAGAAAATACCACATTATGGAAACTAGATAGTGCTAACTGTCATAGGAAATAAGTGCATTCCTCAGCACCATTTAGAGACCATAATACAGTATTTTTCCACATTCACACATAATCATTCCACATTATGGCCACTAGATGGTGCTAACTGTCATAGGAAATACGTATGCTCTTGGTGCCATCTAGTGGCCATAATACAGTATATTCCACACTCACACATACGCCTTATGGGCACTAGATGGTGCTGACTGTCTTAGGGCATAAGTATGCTCTTGGTGCCATCTAGTGCACATACTGCAACATTTTCCACATTCACACATATACCTTGGGGTGTCAAACTGGCGGCGCCATGGCCACTAAATGGTGCTGACTGTCATAGGAAATAAGTATGTTCCTCAGTGCCATCTAGTGGCAATAATGCAGTATTTTCCACATTCCCACATTCAGCATTATGGCCACTAGATGGTGCTGACTATTATAGGAAATAAGTATGCTCTTGGTGCCATCTAGTGGCCATAATGCAATTTTTTTTCTCATTCACACATACACCTTATGGCCACTAAATGGTGCTGACTGTCATAGCAAATAAGTATGTTTCTCAGTGCTATCTAGTGGCCACAATGCAGTATTTTCCACATTCCTACATACAGCATTATGGCCACTAGGTGGTGCTGACTTTTATAGAAAATAAGTATGCTCTTGGTGACATCTAGTGGCCATAATACAGTATTTTCCACATTCATTTATACACCTTATGGCCACTGGATGGTGCTTACTGTTATTTTATTTATTTATTTTTATTTTCAGGTACTTGTATAGCGCTGTCAATTTATGCAGCGCTTTACATATACATTGTACATTCACATCAGTCCCTGCCCTCAATGAGCTTATAATCTAAGGTCCCTAACCCACATTCATACATGCTAGGGCCAATTTAGACAGAAGCCAATTAATCTACCAGCATGTCTTTGGAGGAAACCTGAGTACCTGGAGGAAACCCATGCATGCACAGGGAGAACATGCAAACTCCAGGCAGGTAGTGTCATGGTTGGTTTATAGGACATAAGTATGTTCTTGGCGCCATCTATTTGCCATAATGCAGAATTTTCCACATTCCGACATACAGCATTATGGCCACTAGATGGTGCTTACTATTATAGGAAATTAGTATGCTCTTGGTGTCATCTAGTGGCCATAATGCAGTATTTTACATACATACACCTTATGGCCACTGGATGGTACTTACTGTTATAGGAAACAAGTATGTTCTTGTCACCATCTAGTTGCCATAATGCAGTATTTTCCTGATTCACATACAGTGGAACCTTGGATTACGAGCATAATCCGTTCCAGGAGAATGCTTGTAATCCAAAGCACTCACATATCAAAGTGAGTTTCCCCATAGAAGTCAATGGAAACTAAAATAATGTGTTCCGCATTGATTTCTATGGCATGCAATATCGCATGTGGCCAAGGGTGGGAGGGTGCCGGAGAGCCTGGGAAATACTCGGAAAGGTTTGCGGACAGCTCGGCTGAACTCGGAAAACCTCGGAAAGGCTTGGGAACGGAGTATTTCCGATCGGCCACTAGATGGTGCTGACTGTCATAGGGAATACGCATGTTTCTTGCCACCATCTACTGGCCATATTACAGTATTTTCCATATTCACGTATACTCCACTATGGCCTCTAGATGGTGCCGACCATCATAGGAAATAAGAATGCTCCCGGGTGCCATCTAGTGGCCATAATGTAGTATTTTCTGCATTCAAACATTTGAATTGCAAAGAAAACATTTGATTTTGCCCCATTTGCACAGAATTAATTTCCATGTAGTTTTGATGCACAAAGTTTTTATAAATTGATTTTTTTTCCATTATATGTTCATGAAAGCCCCTTCTACAGGGTTATAAATGGACTCTTATCGGTTTTCTTATGATAGCTCCGCATTAAGTCTTCCTCTTGCAAAGCCATGCCTGCCCATCGGGGGTTAACAGCGTGTTTGCAGCAGACAAATCCGTGTTTATTGCAGACCAAAGGCCGGGTCACAGCAGTAAAACGAAAATGCCAGTCGCCAGATGAACCTCGGCCAGGATTCTGTGTCGTACGACGTTCTCTGGACGCTGTCCCGGGATTTTTATAATTTTTGATTGGCTCGGAGGGCTAAAACAGATAAAGGCGGTGGTGTGATTAAATGTTACAACTTGCGAGAGGTCAAAAAGCGATCATTAACTTTTAAGAGTCTAAAACGGGGCAAACTGGAAGCTTCAGCAGCTTCCCGGGAAATAGAGGAACGTGGACCTCCTCATTTACAGTCCATGAAATCCCAGAGGGGGAGATTTACTAAAGGCAAATAGACGATGCACTCTGCAAAGTTGCTCCAGAACTTAGTAAATGAGAAATAGTTCACCCTGTACATCCACTTTTATAACCACTTTGACCTACAGGTAAGCTTAGATTAACCACTCGTCTACCGCCCACCGTCAAATGGCGGCGGGCGGAAGACTCTATTGTTCTGACTGGACGCCAAATGACGTTGCGCCTTTAAAAACCACTAGGGGGCGCGCGCGCGCCACGGGTCACTAGGGACCTGATGCACGTGCCCGGCGGCCGCGATGGCCGCCAAGCACCCGCGATTGCCCAGTAACCGAGCAGGACCGTGGATCTGTGTGTGTAAACATACAGATCCACGTCCTGTCAGGGAGAGGAGACAGATCGTGTGTCCCTTGTACATAGGGACAACCATTGGTCACCTCCCCCAGTCAGTCCCCTCCCCCCACAGTAAGAATCACTTCCAGGGAATACATTTAACCCCTTCCTCGCCCCCTAGTGTTAACCCCTTCCCTGCCAGTCATGTTTATACAGTAATCAATGCATTTTTATAGCTCAGATCGCTGTATAAATGTGAATGGTCCCAAAAATGTGTCAAAAGTGTCCGATGTGTCCGACGCAATATCGTAGTCACGATAAAAATCCCTGATCGCCGCCATTACTAGTAAAAAAAAAAAAATGCTATAATTCTGTCCCCTATTTTGTATCTGCTATAACTTTTGCACAAACCAATCAATATACGCTTATTACGATTTTTTTTTTACCAAAAATATGTAGAATAATACGTATCGGCCTAAACTGAGGAAAATTTTAAAAAAAAAAGGATATTTATTATAGCAAAAAGTAAAAAAATATTGTGTTTTTTTTCAAACTTGACGCTCTTTTTTTGTTTATAGCGCAAAAAATTAAAACCGCAGAGGTGATCAAATACCACCAAAAGAAAGCTCTATTTGTGGGAAAAAAAGGACGCCAATTTTGTTTGGGTACAGCGTCGCACGACCGCGCAATTGTCATTCAAAATGTGACAACGCTGAAAGCTGAAAAATGGCCTGGGCAGGAAGGGGGTGAAAGTGCCCAGTAGGCAGGTGGTTAAGGCTTACCTGTAGGTGTTGGAAATATCTCCTAAACCTCCACGGTTTAGGAGATATTTACAATAGAGACGAGTGCCAATGTCTATGGCGCATGTGCCATAGACGCAGGCACCCTTTAGAAACGGCGACCGTGCCGTTTCTAAAGGAAGGTCATGCCGTGACTGGCGGCTCCTGCACGCAGGAGTGACGTCACGCGACTCCGGCCAGTCACAGAGCCGGAAGGAAGAGAGGTGAAGAATGGACGCTTCCTACAACAGGGGACAGCGGTGACATCACAGGCTTCGGTTTCAGGTAAGTGACCCATAATGGGCTAGTATGCGATGCATACTAGCCCATTATGCTTTACCTTTGCAGGGAAACAAAGAGGAAGTAAAACCCATCAGGGTTTACTTCCTTTTTAATAGACAACACAACAGCCAACTGCAGGAGCTTGAAATTTTTATTTCAAGTACAGAAAATACCTGTTGATCCTGCCAGAAGGCCCCTTTCACACTGGGGCTGGGGAGGCCGTAAAGCACCGCTATTTTTAGTTGCGCTTTACTGTCAATTTCGCTGCGCTATTCGGCCGCTAGCGGGGCACATTTAACCCCCCGCTAGCGGCCGAAAAAGGGTTAAAACCACCCGCAAAGCACCTCTGCTCCGAGGCACTTTGCCGGCGGTATACCTGCGGTGCCCATTGATTTCAATGGGCAGGAGCGATGGAGGAGCGGTATACACACCGCTCCTTCACCGCTCCAAAGATGCTGCTTGCAGGACTTTTTTTACTGTCCTGCTAGCGCACCACTCCAGTGTGAAAGCCCTCGGGCTTTCACACTGGAGAGACAGCAGCGGTTGTTTCAGGTCGCTTTGCAGGCGCCATTTTTTGCGTTATAGCGCCTGCACAGCGCCCCAGTGTGAAAGGGGTTGAAATGCACAATCTTTGTCACTTCCTGTGAGATGAACTGGAAGCAAAAACTACTAATCCCACTAATCCACAAGATAGACAGACAGACAGCCCCTTAATGTTTTCACTCAAGATTCACAGTCTTTATATTGAATTTATCTTGTGTGAAAGTTGTGTGAATCATGGAAGAAAATACAGGGAAATAAACCCAATAGACACAGGTAGATAGATGAGGCGAGAGGAGAGGGTGAGGGGAGAGGAGAGGAGAGCAAGGATGAGGGGAGAGGGGAGAGGAGAGTGAGGATGAGGGGAGAGATGAGGATGAGGGGAGAGGAGAGTGAGGATGAGGAAAGACTGTGAGGGGAGAGGGTGGGGATGAGGGGAGAGGAGAGGGTGAGGGGAGAGGAGAGTGAGGATGAGGGGAGAGGGTGAGGATGAGGGGAAAGGAGAGGGTTATGGGAGAGGATGAGGAGGAGGAGGATGAGGGGAGAGGGTGAGGGGAGAGGAGAGAGTGAGGGGAGAGGAGAGGATGAGGAGGAGAGGATGAGGGGAGAGGAGAGTGAGGATGAAGGGAGAGGGTGAGGGGAGAGAAGAGTGAGGATGAGGGGAGAGGGTGAGGGGAGAGGGTAAGGATGAGGGGAGAGGAGAGGGTGAGGGGAGAGGAGAGGGTAAGGATGAGGGGAGAGGAGAGGATGAGGGGAGAGGAGAGGATGAGGAGGAGAGGAGAGTGAGGATGAGGGGAGAGGAGAGGATGAGGGGAGAGGAGAGGATGAGGAGGAGAGGAGAGTGAGGATGAGGGGAGAGGAGAGGGTAAGGAGGAGGGGAGAGGAGAGGGTAAGGATGAGGGGAGAGGAGAGGGTGAGGGGAGAGGAGAGGGTAAGGATGAGGGGATGAGGAGGAGAGGAGAGTGAGGATGAGGGGAGAGGAGAGGATGAGGAGAGTGAGGATGAGGTGAGAGGATGAGGGGAGAGGAGAGGAGAGGATGAGGGGAGAGGAGAGGATGAGGGGAGAGGAGAGGGTGAGGGGAGAGAAGAGGATGAGGAGGAGAGGAGAGTGAGGATGAAGGGAGAGAAGAGGATGAGGAGGAGAGGAGAGTGAGGATGAGGGGAGAGGAGAGTGAGGATGAGGGGAGAGGAGAGGATGAGGGGAGAGAAGAGGAGGAGAGGAGAGGATGAGGAGGAGAGGAGAGAAGAGGATGAGGAGGAGAGGAGAGTGAGGATGAGGAGGAGAGGAGAGTGAGGATGAGGAGGAGAGGAGAGTGAGGATGAGGGGAGAGGAGAGTGAGGATGAGGGGAGAGGAGAGGATGAGGGGAGAGAAGAGGATGAGGAGAGTGAGGATGAGGGGAGAGAAGAGGATGAGGAGGAGATGAGAGTGAGGATGAGGGATGAGGAGGAAAGGAGATGAGAGTGAGGATGAGGGGAGAGGATGAGGGGAGAGGAGAGGAGAGGATGAGGGGAGAGAAGAGGAGGAGAGGAAAGGAGAGAAGAGGATGAGGAGGAGAGGAGAGTGAGGATGAGGGGAGAGGAGAGTGAGGATGAGGGGAGAGGAGGGGAGAGAAGAAGATGAGGAGAGTGAGGATGAGGAGGAGAGGAGAGTGAGGATGAGGGGAGAGGAGAGTGAGGATGAGGGGAGAGGAGGGGAGAGAAGAGGATGAGGAGAGTGAGGATGAGGGGAGAGAAGAGGATGAGGAGGAGATGAGAGTGAGGATGAGGGATGAGGAGGAAAGGAGATGAGGGGAGAGGATGAGGGGAGAGGAGAGGAGAGGATGAGGGGAGAGGATGAGGGGAGAGGAGAGGGTGAGGGGAGAGAAGAGGATGAGGAGGAGAGGAGAGTGAGGATGAAGGGAGAGAAGAGGATGGAGAGGAGAGTGAGGATGAGGGGAGAGGAGAGTGAGGATGAGGGGAGAGGAGAGGATGAGGGGAGAGAAGAGGATGAGGAGGAGAGGAGAGAAGAGGATGAGGAGGAGAGGAGAGTGAGGATGAGGGGAGAGGAGAGTGAGGATGAGGGGAGAGGAGAGAGAGGATGAGGGGAGAGGAGAGGATGAGGGGAGAGAAGAGGATGAGGAGAGTGAGGATGAGGGGAGAGAAGAGGATGAGGAGGAGATGAGAGTGAGGATGAGGGATGAGGAGGAAAGGAGATGAGAGTGAGGATGAGGGGAGAGGATGAGGGGAGAGGAGAGGAGAGGATGAGGGGAGAGGAGAGGATGAGGGGAGAGGAGAGGGTGAGGGGAGAGAAGAGGATGAGGAGGAGAGGAGAGTGAGGATGAAGGGAGAGAAGAGGATGGAGAGGAGAGTGAGGATGAGGGGAGAGGAGAGTGAGGATGAGGGGAGAGGAGAGGATGAGGGGAGAGAAGAGGATGAGGAGGAGAGGAGAGAAGAGGATGAGGAGGAGAGGAGAGTGAGGATGAGGGGAGAGGAGAGTGAGGATGAGGGGAGGGGAGAGAAGAGGATGAGGAGAGTGAGGATGAGGGGAGAGAAGAGGATGAGGAGGAGATGAGAGTGAGGATGAGGGGAGAGGATGAGGGGGAGGATGAGAATTAGGGTGAGAGGAGAGGAGATGATGAGAGGAGAGGATGAGGAGGAGAGGAGAGGAGAGGAAAAGAAGGGAGAGGGGAGGGGGAAGAGAGATAGAAGGGAGAGGAGAAGGGGAGAAAATAAGAGAAGATGGGTGTGAGGAGAGGATGAGGAGCATAGGCGTGCGCACAGGGTGTGCCCAGGCACACCCTAATCACCCTGTTCAGCACAAATTCCCCCTACTGCCCTAGCTCCTCCCCTTCCCCGTCATAGCACTTCCAGCTTTCCTCCTCTCCCGCCGGATGTTGCTGTGGGGATGTTTCAGAATGAGTGGGGGAAGGGGCCTGTAAATATGCAATTTACCGGCCCCTTCACTTTCTGAATGAAGATCGTGAGTGATCGGTAGTGTGTTTTTGAGCTTTGGGGTGCACACCCTCATGCAATAGGCTGCGCACACCTATGATGAGGAGGAGAGGAGAGTGAGGATGAGGGGAGTGGAGAGGATGAGGGGAGAAAAGAAGAGAAGATAGGGGTGATGAGAGATGAGGAGGAGAGTAAGGATGAGGGGAGAGGAGAGGATGAGAGGAGAAAAGAAGAGAAGATGGGGGTGATGAGAGGAGAGGAGAGGATAGGAGGGGAGAAAAAAGAGAGAAATAAGTTTACTGATTTGTATTTCTAGTTCTATGAATAGCAAGCCTAATAAAAGGGGCAAAGCTGCCACCTAGTGTCAGAAATTGTTACTAGCATGCAGTTTTCTTTGATTCGCTGCACCAAATCCGTACGTTTTGGTCACCATCACCCTAAAGCTGGCCATAGGAGAAAATAGAACAAAAATTCTTAGAAGTCTTAGGAAAATTTGTAAGAAATTTTTCAGAACATTCATTTGCCGCTCAAAAGATTTTGTTATTACATTTGATTTTGGAATGAATGGACTTTACCTAATGAAAACCACAGATACTGTTAAAAATTAATTCGTTTGAGAAAAAAACTTCCATCCTCTTCCTTCGAATTTTCTCATCACTGCAGTGGATTTGGCCCCACCAATGATTAGAAATACTAACAAACTTTCTTAGAACCTTCTAGTCCCAAGAATTTTCATTCAGTATTCAACCCATCTATGGCCACTTGGCTTAAACCTGAGACCTTGCCCTTTATGACCGGCTTTGTATTGTGTGGCTGTAAAATGGCCAAACAAACAATCACATGGTTGACACCAAATCCTGAGCTCCCTGCATGTAACCCCATGTAGCTCCTTCGCCTTTCCTGCCTACCTACTAAAACAATCAGGCATATCTCCTGCAAGCCTGATTTCAGTTTTCAGCTGAGGTATCAACTTATTACAAAGATAGTCAATTGATATTTTTTGGCATCTTTGTAAAGTGCAAAAAAGTTCCAAAGAGTTTTGGGCCTGCAGCAGGAAAGCAGGTCTGTCTTTGTCTAGGATAATGCGATCAAAGTGTTACTCTTTCCAACATCCATCCAGCCGCCAGAGGTTGGTTTGGACCCCCCCCAGCGCAGGCGCTTCCCCCCAGATCAAAAGTTGAAAATAAAAATAAAAAAGTCCTTCATTCCCGATAGCGGAAAGCTGTAATGTTCACAAAATAAGGATTTTTGGAATCTACATGCACACCATTCTTCCAATGCGGCCCGAACGTTTCATCTTCAGCGTTGTAGAACATTTATCGATCCTTCTGTCATTCCACCTTCTCCAGTTTGGCTTTGCAATCAAATTAATTATTTAGGGCTTCCTCTCAGCCCGCTTCTTCTGTGATTTGGGGTTTTATTATTTTTTTGGGATCTGATGTAGGAGGCGGTGGAGGAACCTGCAGCTTTTGATGAACTACAAGTCTCTCCAGACTACAGCTGCCCCCTAGTGGCCTTCCATGGCAAGCATGGGATTGGCTGCTTCTGGAGACAAGGCCACTTCCTGAAAGAAAAATGTAGCCACTCGCCTACCGGGCACTTTTACCCCCTTCCTGTTCCTGCCCAGGCCAATTATTAGCTTTTAGCACTTTCACGCTTTAAAGGACAATTGCGCAGTCATGCAACACTGCACCCATATGTAATTTTTTGAATAGAGATTTCTTTTGGTGGTATTTAATCACCATTGGGGTTTTAAATATGTAATATGTAAAAAAATATAATGTCTTCATAAATTTAGGCCGATATGTATTCTGCTGCATATTTTTGGTAAAAAAATCCCAATAAGCGTATATTGATTGGTTTGCACAAAAGATATAGCGTCTACAAACTATGAGATATTTTTCTTTCTTTTTTTTTTTTTACTAGTAATGACGGTGAAATAGACAGATAAATAGGATTAACCCCTTGCCAACCGTTGCACGGCGATATACGTCGGCAGAATGGCACGGCTGGGCATATGGATGTATATATACGTCCCCTTTAAGGCGCGGCATTGTGGGCGTGCGCCCGCCGCGAGCTCCTTGAGTGTGACTGCGGGTCCTGTGCACTTGATGTCCGCCGGGAGTCCCACGATCGTCTCACGGAGAGGAGGAATGGGGAAATGCTGATGTAAACAAGCATTTCCCCATTCTGCCTAGTGACAGGACACTGATCACAGCTTCATATGATCGGGAGCGGTGATTAGTGTCGTGTCACATGTAGCCCACCCCCCCCCACACAGTTAGAACACATCCCTAGGACACACTTAACCCCTTCAGTGCCCCCCTACTGGTTAACCCTTTCCCTGCCAGTCACATTTACTCAGTAATCAGTGCATTTTTATAGCACTGATCGCTGTATAATTGTGAATGGTCCCAAAATAGCGGCAAAAGTGTCCGATGTGTCCGCCATAATGTCACAGTCATGATAAAAATCGCTGATCGCTGCCATTACTAGTAAAAAAAAATTGAAAATATTAATAAAAATGTTATAAAACTATCCCCTGTTTTGTAGACGCTATAACTTTTGCGCAAACCAATCAATAAACACTTATTGATATTTTTTTTACCAAAAATATGTAGAAGAATACGTATCGGCCTAAACTGAGGGAAAAAAAAGGTTTTTTATATATTTTTTGGGGATATTTAAAGTGGAGCTCCACCCTAAATAGCAACTTTTGCTATTTGGAACCCTCCCCCCCTCCGGTGTCACAATTGACACCTTTCAGGGGGGAGGGGGGTGAAGATACCTGTCTAAGACAGGTATTTTCACCCACATCCGGGAGTCCTGTCTCCGGGAATCTGCGGGAGTTACGTCACTTCCCGCAGACTTCCCTTGGTGTTCTGGGAGACACTCGGCTCCCAGAACACAGGAGCACCAATCAGAACGGCGCAGCGCGACTCGCGCATGCGCCGTAGGGAACCGGGCATGAAGCCGCAGGGCTTCACTTCCTGGTTCCCTCAGCGAGGATGGCGGAGGGAGCAGCAGAGCGACGAGCGGTCGCTCGTCCTCTGCTGCGGACGTCGCTGGACTCCAGGACAGGTAAGTGTCCAAATATTAAAAGCCAGCAGCTGCTGTAGCTGTAGCTGCTGGCTTTTAATTTTTTTTTTCCGGTGGAGCAACCCCTTTAATATAGAAGAAAGTAAAAAAAAAATATTTATTTTTTTCCAAATTGTCGCTGTTTTTTTGTTTATAGCGCAAAAAAAAAAACGCAGAGATGATCAAATACCACCCAAAGAAAGCTCTGTGGGGACAAAAGGACGTCGATCTTGTTTGGGAGCCACGTCGCAGGACCGCGCAATTGTCAGTTAAAGCGACGCAGTGCCGAATCGCAAAAAGTGCTCTGGTCTTTGGGCAGCCAAACGGTCCGGGCTGAAGTGGTTAATGTGTATACTTATAATGAATACAAGTTTTAATTGACTTGTAATATTATGTTAAATCTCGATAAAAAATGTCTATAATAAAAAAAAAGTAATGGCGGCGATCAGCAACAACTGCGATATTGCGGCGGACGAATCGAACACCAGTTGACACTTTTGACACTTCTGCTTAATCTATAAAATTTCCAATCCAGAATAACACAAATCCGCTCGCATCAGAAGTACATTCTTTGTAGCAATCGTGACGCTTCGGCAATATTCCAAATCGCTGCTCTGAGAACAACCAAATTACAACATTTTGGCTCTTCTGAATGAAACTTCTTTTTGTTACGGGGGGGAGGGGCCACGAATAGACATAAATCAAAAGCCTTTCGCCGACGCTCAGATTTATCGCCGGTAACGGTACATGTATAATATTGTACATGGTGGATGATGGAACTCGGTGACAATAGAAGGTGCGGTGCGGTGCGATGATCACACCGTGTAATCTGGGCGCTGATAGCGGTTCAGGCTGACGCCTTAATTGGAGCCATTAGCTCTGATGATCGCGTCCCTGAGATGTCTGCAATGTGATTTTTGCATCTTAGGACGCACTCCTCCTGTCATTTAGGTGATCGCGGCGTGCGTCTTTAGCGGCTGACAATAGAAAACGGCTCCTTTTCTAAAATTAATGTCATTTCAGGACCATTAAAGGAACTTGTTATTTCAGAAGAGGCGATCCGCCCGAGATTAGAGGTTTTATCATACGGCATAACGAATCAGGGGTTTTTGCGGCTATCAGATATGCAATTTATATTTATACTTTTTTTTTCTTTCACTCGGGGTGAAGTTAGGGTTGCCACCTGTCTGTGATTCACCCGGACAGTCCGGGTTTTGAATCATGTGTCCAGGTTTCAGTCTGCCTAGAACCCGGACACATACCTTCCAATTAGACATGTGCACTGCCGAAAAATTAGTGTTTTTTTTTTGGTTTTATTTATTTCGGATCATTCGTTATGATTGAAATTTGTTATTTAGAAAAAAATTGTAACTTCGGATAAATTCCAATTAGTTACCTTCTATTTGTTTAGATGCGGTATTCGTTATTTCTATAATTCGTAATAATCCGAAATTCGAAATCCGAAAAGAAGAATGAAAATTCGAAAAGGATGAAAATCCGAAAGTAAGAACGAAAATCCGAAAGGCTTACAGGTACTGTAATTATCTCCTAAACGTGCGCTGTTTAGGAGATATTTATCTTGTAGTGCGCCGATGATGTCATCGGCGCATGCGCTGTGACGTAGTTTCTTCAATAGTGAGTGCCGTGGCTGACAGCTGCCATGCGCATGTGCGGGAGTGACATCACGCGACTCCGGCCAGTCACAGAGCCGGGGTCCACGGCCCCGGAAGGAAGAGGGGCGAACATGGATGCGGCCACAGGGGGGCTTTGTTTGCAGGTAAGTGCCGCATAATGGGCTAGTATGCGATGCATACTAGCCCATTATGCTTTTACTTTGCAGGGGAAAAAAGAGGAAGTAAAACCCATCAGGGTTTGCCTCCTCTTTAACTACTTCATTACCCGGCTATAGACATATGACGTCCTCAGGAGGGATCTCCCATTCTGGGCGGGCGTCATATGACGTCCTGGGCTTCCCGCCCGTCTAGGGGGCGCGCGCGCCGCGTTCCTCGGGACCCGCAGCGCGTGCCCAGCGGCCGCGATGTCTGCTGGGCACCCGCGCTTGCCCGTTAACACAGCAGGACCATGGATCTGTGTGTGTATAAACACACAGATCCACGTCCTGTCAGAGGAGACCGATGTGTGTTCCCAGTACAGAGGAACACCGATTGGTCTCCTCCCCTTGTGAGTCCCCTCCCCCTACAGTTAGAATCACTCCCTAGGACACACAATTAACCCCTTGATCGCCCCCTAGTGTTAACCCCTTCCCTGCCAGTCACATTTACACAGTAATCAATGCATTTTTATAGCAGGGATCGCTGTATAAATGTGAATGGTCCCAAAAATGTGTCAAAAGTGTCCGATATGTCCGTCGCAATGTCGCAGTCACGATAAAAATCGCAGATCGCCACCATTACTAGTAAAAAAAAAAATCATAAATCTATCCCCTATTTTCTAGACGATATAACTTTTGCTCAAACCAATCAATATACGCTTATTGCGATTTTTTTTTACCAAAAATATGTAGAAGAATACATATCAGCCTAAACTGAGAAAAAAATTATAATTTTTTTTTAAAAATTGGATATTTATTATAGCAAAAAGTGAAATTAATATTGTGTTTTTTTTTTAAATTGTCGCTCTTCTTTTGTTAATAGCGCAAAAAATAAAAACCGCAGAGGTGATCAAATACCACCAAAAGAAAGCTTTGTTTGTGGGGAAAAAAACACAAAAAAATTAATTTGGGTACCATGTTGCATGACCGTGCAATTGTCGTTCAAATTGCGACAGCACTGAAAACTTTTTTATTATTATTATTATTGTTTATTATTATTAATTTGTTACGTTCCATTCGTTTAGATGTGGCATTCGTTATTTTGGATAATTCGTAACTTTGGATAAATTTGTGTTCGTTACGTTCATAAACAGCCAAATTTGAAAGGAAAATTTCAATACCTATAATTTAATAGTTAGTTAATATTTAGAATTTTCGTTCTTATTTTCGGATTTTCGAATTTCAGATTTTCGTTCTTTCAAATATTCAGATTTTCGAAATTTTCGTTCTTTAAAAAAATGTGTTTTCGAAATAATTTGTTAAACGGTCTTTCGTTAATTTGGTTATTATTCTATGTATTAAGATAAAAAATAGACATGTGCACTGTCGAAAAAGTAATTTGTTTTAGTTTCATTCAGTTTTTTTTTTTTTTTTTTTTCGTTTTTCGGGACATTCGTTATGATTGGCTCCTGCTGCTATCAATCTGTCCAATGAGGAGAGACACAGTGGCTAGCGTGCACATTGCTGGATCGGATCGGGCTCAGGTAAAAAAAAAAAGGGGGGTCTGGGGGGAACTGCAGCACAAAAGGTTTTTCAGCTGAAAAACCTTGAGACTTTACAAGCACTTTAAAGTGGATGTAAACCCGAAATGTTTTTATTTTATTTTTTGCTGTCACAATGTAGAGTATAAGATTTCCTATCATTTGTGCCAGGTCTTGCCACAAACAGTTAATCCAGCTCTGAGCAATCCTCTTTTATTTTTCAGTGAAATAAAACGGACAAACAGAGAAAAACCTTTGTCCGTTCCGCCCCCTTGCTTTGAGTGACGGGTTATTTACATATCTCGTGCACTAGCTTTAGACAGACATTATTTTTTAATTCCCACCCCCACTCCTTTTCTGAAGTCATGTGGTTACTTTTCTGGATTTTGACTGGATGTTAGTGATCAGAGCAGAAGGAATACACAGGAGAAAATGCATGTTGACAAGGGGAGTGTAGAGGTGGGCGGGGAGTCTACTGACATCACAACTCCACCCACCGAGCTCCAGACAACAGACCCACCCACAGAATCTGCAGTTTTTCAGTTCTTATAACAGACAGAGGGGAGACATTTGACAGATAAGGATACATGCAGGAGGCATCTATATCCTTATAGATCAGCACTATGGCAGTAGTTTAGAAAGGAAAAAAAAGTATTCTGGCCACTAGATGGCACTGAAGACATAGGAATCACATATAACGGAGGAAGTACAGCAAATTTCATCCCGACTGTGCAAATGTTTGTCGTATCTGCACAACAAACCTTTTATACACAGAGTTTAGAATCAATAAAAAAATAAATATGTAAAGTCCCTCGCCTCCACACATACGAATGCATCATCTGCGTGTGAATATTACCATTGGACTTCACATATCAAGTTGTAAAGCGCTGCATAAACTGTTGGCGCTATATAAATCCTGTATAATAAGTCCCGCTAAAAATCGCAGATTGCCGCCATTAGCAGTAAAAACAATAACAATAAAAAAAAAGTCCATAAATCTATCCCGTAGTTTGTGGACGAGACTTTTGCGCAAACCAATCAATATATGCCTATTGCGATTTTTTTTTTTTTTCTTTTAACAAAAATATGTCGAAGAATATATATCGGCCTACACTGATGAATACATTTTGTTTTTTTAGATATTTTTATTTTTTTCGGATATGTATTATAGCAGAAAGTATAAAAAGTGTATTTAAAGCCCAAACTTTTTTTTTTTTTTTTTCTAGCTTTGGCTCGAGCGGTGACGGGTTAAAACCCCAATCAGGCTTTTATTGATCTTAACCTTTTCCCTGCCAGAGACGTTTTTGCTTTCTTTTGTTTTAACCACTTCAGCCCTTGAAGGATTTTCCCCCCTCAATGACCAGGCCGTTTTTTTGTTTTTTTTGCGATACGGCACTGCATCGCTTTAACTGACAATTGCGCAGTCGTGCGACGCTGTACCCGAACAAAATTCACGTCCTTTTATCCCCACAAATAGAACTTTCTTTTGGTGGTACAGTGAAACCTCGGATTGCGAGCAGTGCAGTTAACAAGTGTTTTGCAATGCGAGCACTTTTTTTTGTGGAAAATCCTGACTCGGTTTGCGAGTGTTGTCTCGCAAAATGAGCAGGATTCAAGCCACAGCAGTGTGCAGTACCGCATTTTGCCTGAGGTGCGGGGGGCGCCGGAGCCGTTCGTAAATTCTCGAAAAAAGGCGGAGATACTCCGTTCCCGAGCCTTTCCAAGGTTTTCCGAGTTGAGCCGAGCTGTCCCCAAGCCTTTCCGAGTATTTCTGAGGCTCTCCCGCGCCTCCCCACCTTTGGCCACATGCGGTATTGCATGCCATTGAAGCCAATGCAGAACAAATTATTTCCGTTTCCATTGACTTCTATGGGGAAACTCGCTTTGATATGCGAATGCTTTGGATTAGAAGCATTCTCCTGGAATGGATTATGCTCGTAATCCAAGGTTCCACTGTATTTGATCACCTCTGCGTTTTTTATTTTTTGCGCTATAAACAAAAAAAGACAGACAATTAAAAAAAAAAAACCGATTTTAGGGCATTCTCTGGTCTGTAGGGAGGCGGAGCTCTGACACAATCATTCATTGATGGAGTGTGGGGAGAAGGGGGGTGATGACACTTTGGCCACGCCCTCTGTCATTTTTCTTTTTGAAGAGGAATTTTTGAGGGGGGGTCGGGGTGGAGATGTCCTCGAAGTTCCAGGTTCTCCTTCCTTCACAATACTTTATAAAAAGGCGAAATAAAATCCAATTTCTCATCTCACACTATCAGAATTCCTCGTATGAAGTCTCGGCGTCGGCGGTTCATTTTTCGATACTTTTGGAGCTCATCTCTCTCTATAAAGAGCGATCATGTTTAATAATCCGGCGGCTTTCATTCCTTCGCCGGCGTTGGCGGCTCTTCACCGAGTCCTCATTACATTTCCTATTACTCGGAGTGTCCTCTTCATTGCTGGTAATGATCTGAGATTTAATCTGTCTCTGGGAAGAGGCGTCCTCCCTATCTGCGTGTCACAACTGCGCCATTTAACGTGTTTTATTTTGAGGACTTCGCCCCCCCGGGGGACGCAGGGTAAGAGGGTACACAGCGGCGGGTAACTGCAAGTCAATTGCATTTCTAAAGTGTTTCTCAAATGATCTATGCGCATTGGCTGATTTGGGATTCAGACCGTAGTTGGCGATACACGCTGCAACCGGATTGTACAATCGTTATTATTATTATACAGGTTTTATATAATACATAAATAATACAATATCGTTTAATACAGGAGGAATCAGAGAGCCCTGCTTGTTAGAGCTTACAGTCTAAGAGATTGCACAATCTCCTTTAACCGATTGCCGATCGTATACCGTAGATATACGGCGGCAAGGCGGCTTCCCTGTGCAAAATCACGTACAGGTATGTGATTTTGCACTTCCGGGTCTGGGGCGTGCACGGGCGCCGCCAGCGACCCCCTGCTGTGATTGGACACAGCGGGAGCCAACAAGGAGGTCCGGCACACTCGATTCCGCCGGGACCCGTCGATCGTTTCCTATGAAAACATGCAAGTTGCTGTCTGTTAGTAGGGAAGGTAGAGATCCTGTGTTTCTGATAAGCAGGAACACGGGTCTCTGCCTTCCCCCAGTACAAGCACCTCCCTCCCCCATCCACAGTTAGTAAGCACTCCCTAGGAACGCATTTAACCCTTGATCGCCCCCATAGGTGTGCGCAGCCTATTGTATTAGGGTGTGCACCCCAAAGCTCAGGATATGGCCCAGGAACATTGCTCCCCCTGCCGTCACAGTGAAAGAGAAGTGCGTAAGCTCTTCTATTATGGCAGAGCTGGTAAAAGAGAGATCTTTCCCATCTCCCCGCTGCTACACACAGCAATAATGCTAATGCACACTGGGTGATTAGGGTGTGCCCAGGCACACCCAGCACACCCTATGCACACGCCTATGATCGCCCCTGATGTTAACCCCTTCCCTGCCAGTCTCATTAGTACAGTGACTAATACAGATAGTACAATTACTGTATTGGTGTCACTGGTTCCCAAAAAAGTGTCAGTGTCCGATTTGTCTGCCGCAATGTCTCGCTATAAGTCACTGATCGCCGCCATTACTACAATAGTAAAAAAAAATAAAAAATCCATTAAATGTATCCCATAGCAGTGGCGGCCCATCCATTAGGGGCACCCGAGCGCCACCCCCTCTTTCCACGGCAGCCACCCACTCCACCTTCTGGCGATGCGATGCTCTATTCATCGCCACCACCCCCTATTCGTGCGTTCGGCCCCTTTCAGGACGCCTGGCGCCTGAATTACAGCGGCGGGGGTGTAATTCTAATAGGCTTCAGAATAGGGTGGGCTCGTGGCGCAGAGAATTGCACTACAAGCCCACCCAGGTGTTACAACAGTGAATGGATATTCACTGTTGCAACACTGATCCTCCTCCCGGCCAGTCGGGAAGCGGGTCTGATACCCGTCACCCGATTGGCTGAAAGGACAGGCGTTCCTATTGGACGCCTAGGATGAGGGGAGGGGAAGCATGACGGAAGTGAGGAGAAGACACAGGAGCCGCTCCCCGATGCTCCGATCTCCGCCGCTGCCCGATGCCTGCCACCTTGACAGGTACCTGTTTCCCATTTCCGTTCCAAGCACCGCGGCGCTCAGAAACAGAAGTTCTCCTCTCTCACTCCCTCCCCTCTGCAGTCTTCAGGGACACTGACAGGTCCCAGAAGACTGCATCCACCACTCACAATGCGCAGCGCGACTCGCGCATGCACAGTGGGAACCCGGTTGTGAAGCCGCAAGCTGTCACAGCTGGGTGCCCATAGGGAGGATGCCGGCGCCGGGGACTAAAGACAGCGGGTGAGACCAACTGGGGTGAGCGCACCGCTGCCGGATCGTGGGACAGGTGAGTGGCTGTTTTTTTTTTTAAATCAGCAGCTACAATTTTTGTAGCTGCTGACCTTTATTTTTTTCACAGGTGGCTGGAACTCCGCTTTAAGCTGGTCATTTACTGTACATTGTGTGTTGTTCAATCTCTATACAAGATCCTTTATGCTGACCATACACTATACAATCCATATGTGGAAATCCGTTTTGCATGGACCGACCCTTTAAACTTAAAGGGTAACTCCACTTTCGTGGGGGGAAAAAAATAGCAAATAAAGAAAAAAATATAGCGTGTACAATTCCAATACAAGTCATATTGCAATTGAATGTTATTAAAAATTACCTTTCCTTTTCAATCTGCAAATAAATGCAATATGGCTACATGGAGGAGTTCTGTACACAGAGTGTGTACTGACCACTCCCCAGAAACATAATTTCCTGCTTGTGTGATTGGCTCACCAATTTTCCCAGAAGTCTGCACTAAGATACAAGTCAGATTTCAGGCATCCCCTGCAACAAAAATTTCATTTTTGGTGAGATACTCCCAATAGGAACACGTCTAAAGGGATGCAGGCCCAGCAGCTTTCCTCATTAGTGCTCTGCAGCTGCCACAGCTGACTGATAATTATGAAGCCACTCCCACTAGACCCACGGTACACAGAGGCACAGAGAAACACACAGGGATTTCTTCAGAATAACAAAAGGTAGGAATCTGCAACAAAGTTTGTTATAATCCTTGCAATGTACATAGATCACCCAGAGGGGAATGTTTTTTTCTCAACAAAAGTGGAGTTACGCTTTAAAGTGTTACTAAACCCAGGACCCTGCATTCACTATATCTGGTCTCCCACAGTACACAGAACATGGAAATGCAATTATTTTAGTAAATATAAACTGCTAAATACCTTTTCTCATTAGCAGTATATAGCAGTCTTGTGACTTCTATCAGTGTCTGGTTAAAGCTTGTGGGAGCAGTGTTCATTTTACTCTGACTGTCCTATGAGGCTGACCCTCTGTCTGGACAGTGCTGATTGGCCCTGTGCTGATCACATGCACTCTCCCAAGAAGAAAAAAACTCTCTAGCAACACACACCAAACTGAGCATGTGCAGCTTGTCCCCTAGACTCCATACTATCAGGAGATGGATTGGGGACAGTGCAAGAAGGGGAGGATCAGAGAAGACAGGATCAAACAGCTTTTTTACACAATGCAGAGGATTAACCCTTTAGGTTCCACAGTGAGTATAACAAGAATGCTTTACTCTATATACAGACTGATTTTACTGTTGTGGGTTTAGTAACACTTTAAGCTTAAACCTAACTTTAAACTTAAGCTGGCCATACACTATACAACATGATGGTACAATCTCCTTTAGATCTACCATCAACTATGTAGTGCAAGGGCCTGTCTGATTGGATACAAATGTAATGGATTTGCAGGTCTGTCCTTATATTACATAGTTTTGGTAAATCTATAGAAGATTGCACAGAGATTATACAATCAGGTTGTATAATGTAAAACTTAAACATTTAAAGGATCAATCCATGCAAAAATGATTTCCACGTATGGATTGCATTGTGTATGGTCAGCAAAAAGGAGATTGTACAGATTGTCACTTTCTGTTTCAGTGACAACCATAAAATTTTTGATCTCCCATTACTTTCTGACCCAATGACAGCGGTTACAAGGACTAACAGAGTAAATGTCTCCAGTGAGGGTCCATAGGGTCTAATTAAAAATACAAACTGCTGCTGACCAGCGATGGGAATAACAGACCACTGAGGAGGATCCATCAGACCCAGAGACAGTTATTTTTATCTCTGGTGATCCTTCTCAATTTACAAAGTGCTGTTTCTTTTTTTAATACAGTGAAAGCCTGCCACCTTCTGGACATTGGAGGAAACTACAGAACCCTGTTGCTTCTCTTACCAGCTGAGCTCCAGAAGGCACTTCAACCGTTTAAAACAGTGGAAGTCAAGCCTCTTGATATGGGGGGCCTCAGGTGCGGCCCTCGACATCACCAAAGGGCCACACAGAAAATTAAAAATGAATATTCAGTCCCAGAAACAGCAGACACACAACAGGTTATAGTCAAAGACTGCAGACATATTACAGGAGATGGTCGGAGACTGCAGACTTGTTTCAAGAGATGGTCAGAGACTGCAGACATGATACAGAAGATGATCAGAGACTTCAGACATGATGCAAGAGATGTTCAGAGGTTGAAGGAATGATAGAAGAGATGATCAGAGACTGCAGACATGCTGGAAGAGATGGTAAGAGACTGCAGATATGCTGGAAGAGATGGTCAGTCAGAGACTGTGAAGCTTTTGGAGACTGGGGATATGCTTCAATGAAGTCATAGACTTGAGACACATTACATTAGACTGCTAGAAATCACTACTATAACAGCAGACAACAAGAGGTGGTCAGAGACTTTAGACATGATACAAGAGATGGCCAGAGACTGCAGTTATACTACAGGAGATGGTCAGAGACTGCAGACATGATACAAGAGATGGTCAGAGACTACAGATAGGATACAAGAGATGGTCAGAGACTGCAGACATGATACAAGGGATGGTCAGAGACCGCAAACATACTACAGAAGATGATCAGAGACTGCAGACAAGATACAAGATATGGTCAGAGACTGTAGACATGATACAGGAGATGGTCAGAGACTGCAGACATGATTCAAGAGATGGTCAGAGACTGCAGACATGTTACAAGATGAGGGCAGAGACTGCAGACTTGATTCAAGAGATGGTTAGAGACTGCAGACATGATACAAGAGATGGCCAGAGACTGCAGACATGATACAAGAGATGGTCAGAGACTGCAGACATGATACAGGAGATGGTGAGAGACTGCAGACATAATACAAGAGATGGTCAGAGACTGCAGAATTGATTCAAGAGATGGTCAGAGACTGCAGACATGATATAAGAGATGGTCAGAGACTGCAGACATGATACAAGAGATGGCCAGAGACTGCAGACATGATACAGGAGATGGTCAGACACTGCAGACATGATACAGGAGATGGTGAGAGACTGCAGACATGATTCAAGAGATGGTCAGAGACTGCAGACATGTTACAAGATGAGGGCAGAGACTGCAGACTTGATTCAAGAGATGGTCAGAGACTGCAGACATGATACAAGAGATGGTCAGAGACTGCAGACATAATACAAGCGATGGTCAGAGACTGCAGACATGATACAAGAGATGGTCAGAGACTGCAGACATACTACAGGAGATGGTCAGAGACTAAAGACCTTCCAGAAGTTTCACTTTCCTCCTCACAAATGCTGACACAGCTATATACAGTATCTCACAAAAGTAAGTACACCCCTCACAATTTTGGAAATATTTTATTCAATTTTTTCATGTGACAACACTGAAGAAATTACACTTTGCTACAATGTAAAGTAGTGAGTGTACAGCTTGTATAACAGTGTACACTTGCTGTCCCCTCATAATAACTCAACACACAGCCGTTAATGTCTAAACCACTGGCAACAAAAGTGAAAATGTCCAAATCGGGCCCAATTAGCCATTTTCCCTCCCCAGTGTCATGTGACTCCTTAGTGTTATAAGGTCTCAGGTGTGAATGGGGAGCATCCCTTTGGGACCCTTGCACTATATGGTTGGGCCAATGAGTGAAACTATCTGGGCACTTGTGTTGCAATCCCTGGGGAAAGTCACTACATGGTGTGTGAAATTTTGTTACATTCTGAAATGATTACTAAAAGTTTGTCATTTTATCTAGATGGCATTAATAAAAGTCTGTATGGATATCTCCTGATAAAGAGGACCATGTCCAAAAAACGCGTTGAGCTGTAAAGACTATCACGTGCAATTACTGCAGTATTTGGGATCGATTGTTTTATTTTATTATAGTCTTTTGTCATATGAACTAATATTGTCCAATTGTAAGGAAATGTAATAAAATTGCATTTTTTACCAAAATGCTGTGCCTCAAATGTCCCACATTTATACTATAATTATGGTTTCAATACATCACATTTAGGGATGTGGCATAGAAATTGATTTACCTTTCTGATTGGATTAATGATTGGTAAGCTGCAATTTGTTACATTTTTGGTTTAGAGTTTAATGCTGCTTCAAAGATAGGGCGATTGCAAAGTATTGACAGAAATCCACTACCGAATGTTTCAACTATTTCTTAGTTTTGAACATGCAGGAGGGATGTCGCTGCATACAATGAGTGGTGACATTGTTCGGACGGGTAACAGCGAGTGCGGCAATGATGTATCCTGGCCTAGGCCAACAAGGCCCAGGCCTAGGGCAGCACTTTGCAGGGGGGGGGGGCAGCACGAAAAGAGTCCCCGCCGGCTTGCGCTACACTGTTAGGCAAATTAGTCTAGCGCCCCCATAAAGCGGCCGCACTGCTTCCAGTATGCGGGCGGCCAGCATTCCACAACTGTGGGGGGGTGCTGCTTCTAATTTTGACTGTTCTATAAATCTGGACCACAAACCTTCCTCACTGTGCTATATGTTTCTGCTGCACCATTGGCATGGTTATTTCTTGTTGCAGAGATATCCGTCCATTTCCTGCCCCATAGCCAAACAGGAAGTGAGAGGAAATTTATACAAATTAAGGGAATCCATTGCCCCCCCCCCCCAGGCACTCAGAACTAGTGTCCCCACTCACCAAAAAATCAGGGAGGGTCTTAAACAGCAAGGGGTGTGGCCTTGACAGGAAGGGGTGGGTCAAATTTAAATTAAGGGGTGCACGAATTTAGTCAGGCCTAGGGCAGCACAAAACCTAAATACACTACTGGAGTGCGGCAATGATCTGCAGATCACCCACTTACTTCCCGGATAGCAGGCAGAAGTATCACGATAGCTGCTTACCGCTGGCACTAGGGAAACCTTGCAGAGGACGACTTGTCCTCTGCATTGGGCTCCCAGCAGCCATCTTGGGAAAGCCTGTGTCTGACTGGGTAGCTCTCCCGAGATTTGGGCAGCCATCTTGGACCCTAGGAGGCTTTATATAGCCCTTGTTGCGTCATTTTGGCATGCCTGCAATGTGGGGTGTGAATGTGAGTAGATAGGGACAGACACATACTGGCTAGGGAGAGAGGGACAGACTAGGGAGAGTCTGGAGTACCCCTGGATACTGTACTACTTTAATTTTGGGGTAGAACCCTGTTGTCCAGTCTGTGTTTGGATTGGCACATGCTTGCACCCCACATCACCAACACAGCACCCAACCTGGGAGGCCCATGTGGAAAGCCTAAGTGGAATCACCTAAAGGAGCGATCCTCAAGCACACTGACACAAGTTTTGCATAACTGAACCACCTTCACCTGGAACTGTGAAAGTGTCTTACATTGTTGTAGTGTTTGCCATTCATCACATAAGGAGAAAAAAGTTGAAATACTGCGCTAACAAAAAAATTAAAAAGATTAGGGCTGTGGAAATTAACTATTAATTCCTCAATTAATCGATACATTTTTTTGATCGATCAAAATTCATTTGATCGGTACTCACCTCTCCGCCGGCTTCCGGGTCTCCAGGGAGTTCTGTCGGAGATCCAGTGACGTCACGGACACCGGCGGGGCTTGCCGTGTCCATCTGAAGGGCTCCTTTGCTGTGCCTTCATATCTGCATGCCGGCGGGACCTTACTATCTGCCACACGCAAGGGCTGTTACACTTCCGTCTATCACTTCCCTCTATCAACCTGGGATTCTACAGCCATCCACTGGGAGTTGTGATAGTTCCCTTCACGGGACATCTACATGCCGACGGACTGATGTTAACCCCTCCTCATCTGGATTCATCAGTGGTATCGTTGTACACATTTGTATACCAGTATCATACTTAGCTACATGTTTTTATGACTGCTTTTGCTACCGTTTGGTATTACTCGCACCATTTTTACAGTTTATGTAGCTACATCGATTTTATCTCCAGTGCAATATTTATTTTGTTACCTACTTGAAGACTATAAAAGTTTTAATGCTATTCCCATCGAGCGCTGCCTTTGTGTGTTTTTTGTATCCTGCTATCCATTTTTCCAGTGGTTTGGTAGCTGCACTGGGAATCAGCCTGCAAGGAGATCAGCTAAAAGTAGTTGGATCTGTATGTGCGTTATAATTAATCGAAATTAGTCGATAAATCGATTTTAAAAAATCGATTAATCGAAAATTTTAATCAGTATAACAGCCCTAAAAATGATATATAAATGTCAGCAGCAGCTGAAACGTAGGATAATACGTGCAAAACCATAAAATGTGAACTAAGCTGTGCTAATCCAGTGAATTGAAAAACACTATACTATAGGAAATTGAACAATAAACATGTGACCCAACATCATGTATTGTGACAAATATGATAAGTGTTCAAAATTAAAGTCTCTTATGGAATTGGTGAAAACCCAAGTAAAGAAATCCAAATCAGGTGTAAAGAGGAAAATGCTTGAAGGGGACGACAGAATCCCAATCAATCACCACGACACCAACGTGATCCACCACCACATAGATAACCTGCTTACCAGAAGCAGGCTAAACACAAGCCTGTAGGATGTTAGTACAGATCAGCCGCACTCCACCGACCAGGATAGGTATGTGGACTAGGGGTACTCCAACACTCGAGGGGGTGATCCTCCAGCCGAGTCCCAGAAATATAAAACACACTTGACAGTGTAATACAGTACCATACACAATGTTTTATTGATTAAAAGTTGCACTTACAGTGTAAAAGAACAAAGACAGCATCCAATTTAAAATGGGCGTCTAACGTATAAAAAGCCGGCCGGCCTGCAAACCTCCTGGGGAACGGATTTCATCACATAAACAAGAAAATTCCCACATTTTCATCACATAAACAAGAAAATTCCCAGAAGACCTTATCTCAACTGGTCCCTTTAAATTACCCCCACGCAAATGCCCCGCCCATGAGAAACCTAGCAGTAAAAAATTTTTGGACATTGATCAAACTGCGGCAGTGAGCTCCAAATAATTTCTGGCCCAATTTTGATGAATTTCTATCCCGATTTTCATCAGTTAGTAACTTTCAATCTGGAAAAACAAACGTTGGCCGATTGCAATGGAATCTCTATTTTATATCAAATATATATATCATTCATAAGTTTTATGTTCTTTGGGAAATTTTCAGACCCATTAATTATCAAATAAGCTGTACGATGATTGCTTCCATTGGTCAGAATCACTCACCATCGCCCCCCTACATGACCAAATTGACAGAAGAGAAGAGATAAAGAAAATTAAATGGGAGAGAAGAGAAGGGAAAAGAAGTGAGAGAGGGAAAAGGAAGAAAGGGAGGAGAAGAGAAGATAAAGGAAATAAAAAGAGAAGTGAGAGAGTTTGATAGGACAGGAGGGAAGGTATGAAAGAGAGAAACAAATAGGATATAAAAATGAGTGAAAAGATAATAAAAAGGGGTGAGAGAAGGAAAAAAGAGAAGAGACGAGAGGAGAAGAGAAGATATTTAAGGAAAAAGATAGCTAATGCCCTGTACACACGATCGGATTTCCGATGGACTAAAATCCGATGAATTTTTCCATCGGAAATCCGATGAAGCTGACTTCCATCAGTCTTGCCTACACACCATCAGTCAAAAATCCGACCGTCCCAAACGCTGTGACGTAAAACACTCAGAAGAGCCGAGAAAGATGAAGTTCAATGCTTCTGAGCATGCGTCGACTTGATTCTGAGCACGTGTGGGTTTTTTCTCCGATAAAGTTCCACACAGACGATCAGAATTTGCTATCGTTTTTTTTTCCATCGGCAAAATTTAAAACATGTTCTATTTTTTTATACCGATGGAAAGAAGACCGATGGGGCCCATACACGATCGGTTTGTCCGATGAGAAAAGTCCATCGGTCTTTTTTCATCAGAAAAACCGATCGTGTGTACGCGGCATTAGAGGGTACCACATCCATATAAAGACTGTTTAAAAAATATAGAACCATTTGAGCGGACTTTACTTATTACAATATATTATAAGAATAAAAGTTAATACAAAATAAATAATTTTCCAATTTTTTTTAATTTTCTTGTTTTTATTTTTTTATTCATGTAATATATTGTAATAAATTGAATTTCATAAGAGTATGTAATGTTCCTTTTCTGGTACCGGTAAAGTCCGCTCAAATGGTTCTATATTATTTAAAGGAGAAGAGAGGAGAGAATAGAAGGGAGGGGAGAAGAAAGATAAATAAAACAGGAGAAGAGAGAAGGAAAGAAGAGAGGAAGGGAAGAAAAAAGAGAAGGTAAAAAATCGAAGAGAAGAGAAAATGGGTGAGAGAAAAGGAGAGAAGAGAAGGGAAGGGAAAAAAAATAGAAAGAAAAGAGAAGAGAAAAGGGGAGAAGAGAAGGGAAAAGGAGAGTGGGAGGAGAAAAGGAGAGTGAGAAGGGAGAGGAGAGGATGAGAAGAGGAATAGAAGGGAGAAGAGAGAGGAGATGGGAGAAAGAAGAGGAGAGGAGGAGAAGGGAGAGGAACAAAAGGGAGAAGAGAGGATTAGAAGAGGGGGAGTAGGGGAAGAAATAGAAGGGAGAGACGAGAATGGGGAAGAGAAGAGAAAAGGGGTTAGAGAGAGAGAAGGAGAGTGAAAAGAGAAGGGAAAAGGAGAGAAGAGAAGGGAAAAGGAGAGTGGGAGGGGAAAACGAGAGTGAGAAGGGAGAGGAGAGGATGAGAAGAGGAATAGAAGGGAGAGGAGAAGGGAGAAGAGAGAGGAGATGGGAGAAAGGAGAGGAGAGGAGGAGAAGGGAGAGGAACAAAAGGGAGAGGAGAGGATGAGAAGAGGGGGAGTAGGGGAAGAAATAGAAGGGAGAGGAGAGGATGAGGAAGAGAAGAGAAAAGGGGTTAGAAAGAGAGAGAAGAAGAGTGAAAAGAGAAGAAGAGATGGAAAGAGAGAGAGAGGATCGGAAGAAAGACATGAAAGAGAGATAAGATAAAAAAAAATAGAGAGAAAATAAATAATATAAAATAGGAGAGAAGAGAAAAGGGACGAGAGAGAAGAGAAGGGAAGGAGCATGAGAAGAGAAGAGGCGAGAAGGAGAAGAGATGGAGAGAAAGAGAGTTTGATAAGACAGGAGGGACGACATGAAAGAGAGAAAAAGAGAAGAGATGGTAAGAGAAGGGTAAGGAGAAAGAAAATAAAAAAGGAGAGAGAAGGAGAGTGAGAACAGGAGAGGAGAAGAGATGACAGAAAGTTTGATAGGACAGGATGGAACAGGTAAAAGAGAGATAAACAAATGAGAGAGAATAAGAGAGAAGGGAAGAAAAGAAGAAAAAGGAGAGAGAGAAGAGTGAGAAGAGAAGGGAAAAGAGGAAAGGAGAAGAGAAGGAGAGAGAGAGTTTGATTGAACAGGAGAGAAGAGTTGAAAGGGAGAGAAACAAATGAGAGAAAAAACTGGAGAGAGAACAGGAGAGGAGAGGGAAAAAAGAGGGAGAAGAGAGGGAAAAGAGAGGGAGAAGAAAGGGAGAAGAGAAGGCATTTTCCATCTGGAATTCCTCGCTCTCCAGTCACACAGAAGAAATAAATAAAGTGGAGTGTTCCTTTATGTTCCTGTGTCAGTGGGCAGTGTCAGTGACTTCCGTCCAGGGGGGACATAAAGTGCAGATTATCATCTGACTCCAGCCAGCCCGGGGTATGGAGCAGAATTCACCCTCCTTGTATAATGTATATCAGAACCTCCACATGTATAGAACTATACCCACCCCACACGTCAGGATAATAAATGCCCCCCTTCCCCCCAATCCAACTTCACGCCATGGCCTGTTTGGAAATATGCGATTATGGCAGCGTGCTTGAACTCATTCAGAAAACGAGTGCACCGCAGACCGGTGAAGTTAAACGGTGCAAGCTTCACTGCACCCTGTGTTCAGTTGCTATGCAGCCGACACTCTGTTTAGAAGAACGCTGGCTTCACTGCCTGCCAATTCATTCATCCAACCTTCCCCGCTCTCCTCTGTACCTTCGTGGTAGGGAACGCGCTTGCTCCATCCCCTCCAAATGTGTGTGTGTGGTAGGCGATCGAATCTGAGAGAAGCCCCGTCTACACTGTATTCAGCACTGTCTGTATGTAAAGCCAAAACATTCTCTTCTGGATTTGGATAAATTAGGGAAGGATTAAATCCCATCAGTTTATTTTTTGCTGTCTGTGTCCCATTGGGGAGATTTTCCTTTACTTCCTGTCCCATAGACCTAACAGGAAGTGAGAGGAAATCTCTACAGCAAGGAAAAATTCCTTCTTAGATGGTTGTCACCAGACCTGGTGACCCCCCCCCCTCTTTTTCCTGTTCTGGTCTCTGACCATCTCCTGCAGTATATCTGCAGTCTCTGACCATCTCCTACAGTATATCTGTAGTCTCTGACCATCTCTGTCCCCAGCATAGACAGCAATTAAAAAAAACTGCAAGGGGTTCTAACCATTCAACTCATAAACTAAAAAAAAATGTATTATTATTATTAAAATAATAACAATAAACAATAATAAAAAAAATAAAAAGCACATTTTAATTACATTTATTTTTGTAACCTTTAATTGTTCCATTGGGGAGATTTCCTGTTCACTTCCTGACCCACAGACAAAACAGGAAGTGAGAGAAAATCTCTGCAAAGTAAGGGAATTGAATCCCTGGTTGTCAAAACTTGTATGCCCATTGGAAGATTTCCTATCTATTTCTGGTCTGGTGACAACCCAAAATTGTCTGTTTTCTTTCCCTTTTACTTTCAGTGATAAACAGGACAAATAAAGAGGATGAATCTCCCTAACAGGGGCACAGCAATAAAAACCTGACAGAGGTTGGTTCTAATCCCTCTCCACTCCTCTATCCAAAATTGAAAAAAAGGTTTTGCCTTTAGTTTACATTATTATTATTTAAGAATTGCCTTTCAATGTAATTTTTTACTTGTTACTTTATTAACAGATAAATAATAGTAAATAATAAAATAATACAGTGCCTTGAAAAAGTATTCATACCCCTTGCCATTTTCCACATTTTGTCATGTTACAACCAAAAACATAATTGTATTTTATTGGGATCTTATGTGAAAGATCAACACAAAGTGGCACATAATTGTGAAGTGGAAGGAAAATGATAAATGGTTTTCAAATTTAGTAAATATCTGAAAAGTGTGGGGTGCGTTTGTATTCAGCCCCCCCCCCCCTGATACTCTGATACCCCTAACTAAAATCTAGTGGAACCAATTGCCTTCAGAAGTCGCCTAATTAGTAAATAGAGTCCACCTGTGTGAAATTTAATCTGTTCTGTGGAGCCCTCAGAGGTTTGTTAAAGAACCTCATTGAACAAACAGCATCATGAAGGACAAGGAACACACCAGACAGGATAAAGTTGTGGAGAAGATTAAAGCAGGGTTAGGTTATAAAAAAATATCCCAAGCTTTGTACATCTCATGGAGCTCTGTTCAATCCATCATCCGAAAAAGGAAAGAGTATGGCACAACTGCAAACCTACCAAGACATGGCCGTCCACCTAAACTGACCGGCCGGGCAAGGAGAACATTCATCAGAGAAGCAGCCAAGAGGTCCATGGTAACTCTGCAGGAGCTGTAGAGATCCACAGCTCAGGTGGGAGAACCTGTCCACGGGATAACTATTAGTTGTGCTTCTCCACAAATCTGCCCTTTATGGAAGAGTGACAAGAAGAAAGCCATAAGAAGTCCTGTTTGCAGTTTGTGAGAAGCCATGTGCAGGACTTGGCAAACATGTGGAAGAAGGCGCTCTGGTCAGATGAGACCAAAATTTAGCAAAACACTATGGGGGTTATTTACGAAAGGCAAATCCACTTTGCACTACAAGTGCAAACTACAAGGGCAAAGTGCACCTGAAATTGCACTGAAAGTACATTTGGAAGTTCAGTCGCTGTAGATCTGAGGGGTATATCTGAAATGAGGGGAAGCTCTGCTGATTTTATCATCCAATCATGTGCAAGCTAAAATGCTGTTTTTGATTTTCCTTGCATGTCCTCCTCAGATTTACAGCGACTGCACTTCCAAGTGCACTTTCAGTGCAATTTCAAGTGCACTTTGCACTTGTAGTTTGCACTTGTAGTGCAAAGTGGATTTGCCTTTCGTAAATAACCCCCTATGTGTAGAGAAAAACTAGCACTGCACATCACCCTGAACACATCATCCCCACCGTGAAACATGGTGGTGGCAGCATCATGTTGTGGGGATCCTTTTCTTCAGCAGGGACAGGGAAGCTGATCAGAGTTGATGGGAAGATGGATGGAGCCAAATACAGGCCAATCTTAGAAGAAAACCTGTTAGAGTCTGAAAAAGACTTGAGACTGGGGCAGAGGTTCACCTTCCAGCAGGACAACGACCCTAAACATACAGCCAGAGCTACACTGGAATGGTTTAGATTAGTGGTTCTCAACCTTGCAAGTGTCGTGACCCCTTGATAAAATTTCCCAAGTTGTGGGGACCCCAACAGTAAAATATTTTCGTAGTGTGGGTTGTCAGCACCCAATGCAAGACAAGTAATTTGCGCCCCTAATGGACATTTAGCGCTCCCAGAGTCCCTTCCACTCGTAGAATATTGAAACTCCTTATGGTATATTTTAGGATGTACCACTCTTTCTCTTTGTTCTCCTTTCTTTCTCTATCCTAATTTCTTTTTTTCTTTTTTTTTCCCCATCCCTCTCTCTGGCTGTCTTTCTTGTTCTTTCTCTTATTCTTTCTCTCCCTTTTTCCTTTTTCCTCTCCCTTCTATGTATTCTTTATTTTATTCCTTCTCTTACTCCTTGGTGTGGAGAATGGGATGAGTGGCAGTGCTGGTGGGGGGTGGGATTAGTGGCAAAGCTGGGGGGAGTTCTGATCAACCAACTTAGGTGCTCTTGACCAAGGTCAACTGCTGATCTGAGAACTGTAGTGGGGACTTTTAATGGCAACTATAATCACAGGTAGTGTTACTCACTGTGTCTCTGACTTTATGGTTTCTTGAAACAGTGACACCTATGCCGAATTTAGGAGATAGGTTCTCCTCCAGCCCCTCCCACTTAATATTCCTCACCAGTCAGCTGACCTCTAGTCTCTGTCCCCCAACCTTGCCGTGAACTGAATGGGCGGCTGCGAAGAGACTGAGTGGGCGGCTGCGGGCTCCAAGGACAGCCCAGCTGGGCCACCGTGGGCTCCAGGAACAGCCCAGCTGGGTGGCCACAGGCTTCAGACAGCCCTGCTGGGTGGCCGCAAAAAGGCTGGGAGAGCGGTGCGGGCTTCAGGAACAGCCCAGGATTCGGTGACCCCTGGCAAATCATCATTCGACCCCCGAGGGGGTCCCGGCCCCCAGGTTGAGAACCACTGGTTTAGATTAAAGCACATTCATGTGTTAGAATGGCCCAGTCAAGATCCAGACCTAAATCCAATTGAGAATCTGTGGCAAGACTTGAAAATTGCAGTTCACAGACGCTCTCCATCCAATCTGACAGAGCTTGAGCAAAATATTGCAAAGAAGAATGAGCGACTTCCATACTGCTCCACTCTGAAGTCTCTCGCTTGATGACATGCATCCGCGTCCTCTGAATCCGAGGTACTTGATGGTCAGACGTAACATTTTGTCATAGTGGAGGAACGATCCTAAAACAAAGGAATAATTGTGTCACGTCCAAGAGCGCCTCAGAAGGAGGGGGGCGCAGCGGAGAATGGCCCCCATTCATACTCCGCTTTGTGTTCGCCTTCTTGTTTTGGGGGCGTTAAAGAAACATTTGTGCCATTTATGAAGCCGGAAGAGAAGAAAGAGGGGACAATTAACCTCTTCCTTCCCATGCTCCATCCCCTCACCCCCCCCCCCCCCCCCGTTATCACCGCCATGTAAAATCTCAGGAACTCAGCTAAACCCCAAACGCCGGTTTAAAAAAAATATTTCAAAAGTTTTTAAGATTGGACATAGGAAATGATTTGTTTATAAAGTGACTGAGTCACTTTAAGACAATTTCTCCGCTCATTTCTTCACAAAACAATCCTAAAAAAAAAATGCTACTGTACAGCGTGCCAAGAAATTGGTGCCAAAATCTCACGCTAAAACCGATTGGTCGAAACTGAATTGCTGATATACAGCCTGCAGCTGTCGCGGCGCAGCTCCTCTGATTTGCACCAGATGTTGCCCCCATATAATTTAACCCTTTCACTTCCAAAGTCACATACAATGCCTGTTTTAGGCTACGTTTCCACTTGTGCGACTTGTCCTGGGACTGCAAAAGTCGCATGACAAGTCGTACTCCATGATTTCCAATGAGTACCGTTCATATCTGTGCGACTTCAAGTCGCAGCGACTTCAAAGTAGTCCCTGCACTAATTTGGTCCCACTTTGATGCGACTTGAGGTCCATAGACCTCGAGAATACACAGGCATTGCTTAATGCAGAAGTGTGCGCTAAAACCTCACCCACCCATTGGTGCTAATGTGCGGCGCATTAACCACATGATAGTTTTGCCCCCCTTCATGACCAGGCCATTTTTTGTGATACGGCACTGCGTTACTTTAACTGACAATTGCGCAGTCGTGCAAATTTATGTCCTTTTTCCCACAAATAGAGCTTTCTATTGGTGGTATTTGATCACCTCTGCGGTTTTTATTTTTTGCGCTATAAAACAAAAAAAAAAGATAATTTTGAAAAAAAAAAAAAACAATATTTTTTACTTTCTGCTATAAAACATATTCAATAAAAAATGTAAAAAATCAAATTTCTTTATAAATTTAGGCCAACATGTAATCTGTTAGATATTTTTGGTAAAAAAAATCCCAATAAGCGTACAGTATATTGATTGGTTTGCACAAAAGTTATAGCGTCTACAAACTATGGGATATTTTTTTTATTTTTACTAGTAATGGCGGCGATCAGAGACTTATAACAGAACTGCAATATTGATGCTGGCTGGGAATGGGTTAACATCAGGGGCACCTCTGCGCCGGATCCCGTATATACCCTAATCATCCTGTGTGGTGAAGATTTCTCAATTTTAGACCCCTGATATTTCACCAAAGCCCCCTAACTGGGCTCCTAGAAAAATTGCAAAAAAAATAAAAGTAAAATAATAAAAATAAAGCTACTAACACTGACCACTGCCTTACTGACACCGTCAGTATACTGTATATACACATGCACACACGCTTACAGTATCTCACAAAAGTAAGTACACCCCTTACATTTTTGTAAATATTTTATTCTATCTTTTCATGTGACAACACTGAAGAAATTACACTTTGCTACAATGTAAAGTAGTGAGTGTACAGCTTGTATAACAGTGTAAATTTGCTGTCCCCTCAAAATAACTCAACACACAGCCATTAATGTCTAAACCGCTGGCAACAAAAGTGAGTACACCCCCTAAGTGAAAATGTCCAAATTGAGCCCAAAGTGTCAATATTTTGTGTGGCCACCATTATTTTCCAGCACTGCCTTAACCCTCTTGGGCATGGAGATCACCAGAGCTTCACAGGTTGCCACTGGAGTTCTCTTCCCCTCCTCCATGATGACATCACGGAGCTGGTGGATGTTGGAGACCTTGCGCTCCTCCACCTTCCATTTGAGGACACCCCACAGATGCTCAATAGGGTTTAGATCTGGAGACATGCTTGGCCAGTCCATCACCTTTACCCTCAGCTTCTTTAGCAAGGCAGTGGTCATCTTGGTGGTGTGTTTGGGGTCTTTATCATGTTGGAATACTGCCCTGCGGTCCAGTCTCTGAAGGGAGGGGATCATGCTCTGCCTCAGTATGTCACAGTACATGTTGGCATTCATGGTTCCCTCAATGATCTGTAGCTCCCCAGTGCCGGCAGCACTCATGCAGCCCCAGACCATGACACTCCCACCATGCTGGACTGTAGCAAGACACACTTGTCTTTGTACTCCTCACCTGGTTGCCGCCACACACGCCTGACAGAATCTGAACCAAATAAATTTATCTTGGTCTCATCAGACCACAGGACATGGTTCCAGTAATCCATGTTCTTAGTCTGCTTGTCTTCAGCAAACTGTTTTCGGCTTTCTTGTGCATCATCTTTAGAAGAGGCTTCCTTTTGGAACGACAGCCATGCAGACCAATTTGATGCAATGTGCGGCGTATGGTCAGAGCACTGACAGGCTGACCCCCCCACCCCTTCAACCTCTGCAGCAATGTATGAGAAAGGACTCAAACGTCTATTTCCCAAAGACAACCTCTGGATATGACGCTGAGCACGTGCACTCAACTTCTTTGGTCGACCATGGCGAGGCCTGTTCTGCGTGGATCCTGTCCTTTTAAACCTCTGTATGGTCTTGGCCACCTACTGCAGCTCAGTTTCAGGGTCTTGGCAATCTTCTTATAGCCTAGGCCATTTATGTAGAGCAACAATTCTTTTTTTTCAGATCCTCAGAGAGTTCTTTGCCATGAGGTGCAATGTTGAACTTCCAGTGACCAGTATGAGAGAGTGAGAGCGATAACACCAAATTTAACACACCTGCTCCCCATTCACACCTGAGACCTTGTAACACTAACGAGTCACATGACACCGGGGAGGGAAAATGGCTAATTGGGCCCAATTTGGACATTTTCACTTAGGGGTGTACTCACTTTTGTTGCCAGAGGTTTAGACATTAATGGCTGTGTGTTGAGTTATTTTGAGGGGACAGAAAATTTACACTGTTAAACAAGCTGTCCACTCACTACTTTACATTGTAGCAAAGTGCCATTTCTTCAGTGTTGTCACATGAAAAGATAGAATAAAATATTTACAAAAATGTGAGGGGTGTACTTACTTTTGTGAGATACTGTGTGTGTTTGAGCTTTGGTGTGCACACCCTAATGCAATAGGCTGTGCACACCTATGGTGTCCCTGCAAGGTAGGGAATACATTTCATCTCTTCCTCTAGTAAAAGCACCTTACACAGTTCACATAAACACTGGCTAGGCACAAAGTTACAGTAACCCTTTAATCGCTCCCATGATGTTAACCCCTGTCATTAGTACAGTGATAGTGCATATTTTTTAGCACTGATCATTGTATTAGACCCCTTTCACACTATGGCAGTTTTCAGGCGTTTTAGCGCTAGAAATAGCCTCTAAATAGCACCTGAAAACCGCCTCCCCTTTCATTTCAGTTTGTCTTTTCACACTGGCGCGGTGCGCTTTCGGGACGTTAGGAAAAGTCCTGCAAGCTGCATCTTTGGGACCATTTGGGAGCGCTGTATACAGCACTCCCAAAATGCCCCTGCTCATTGAAATGAATGGGCAGCGCTTCCAAAGCGCCTGAAAAGTGAAATCAGAAGCACCGCAACACAGGCATTTTTAACCCCTTCTTTGGAGTTAAAAGCCCCCAGCTTTTAACAGCTTTTAAAGTGGTTGTAAACCCACTTTATAAACAAAGACCTACAGGTAAAGCCTAGATTAAGGCTTACCTGTAGGTGCAAGAAATATCTCCTTAACCTACACGGTTAAGGAGATATTTGCATTTAAATGCGGCGACGCTGACGTCATGCGCATGGGGTTAACCCCATTCACAAATTCGGCTAGGTCGCAACATTCGACGACGTAGCCGAATTCGACGGCTCACGCGCGCATGCGCGGAGTCACGTCTTCGCCGCCCCGGCCAATCACAGCGCCGGTGCGGCGCTGTGATTGGCTGCAGCGGCGATACCCGGAAGTAACATTCCGGCTATCGCCGCAGCGATGGATGCGGCTAGAGGAGGGACACGGACGACTTCGGGGGCCCCGATCGAAGGTAAGTGGTACATAATGAGCTAGTATGCTAGTCATGCTAGCTCATTATAGCTTTGTCTTGCAGGTTAGTAAAAAAATAATAATTTCGAAACAGGGTTTACAACCACTTTAACTTATGTCAGTTATGCCGCGTACACACGATCGTTTTTTTTCGACGGTGAAAACACCGTCGAGAAAATCGATGTGAAAAACGAGGAACAGCTTGTTCCCCCCACACACGGCCGTTTTAAATTAAAAAAAATTTCTTGGTCAAAAAAAACGACCGTGTGTGGGCTCCCTGGCAGTGTTTCCCTATGGGAAAACTGCAGCGGAAAAAAATGACGGGAATCACGACGAGAAAAATTGGAGCATGTTCTAATTTTTCTCGTCGTGATTAATGCCGTTTTTCCCGTCGGGAAAAATGACAAAAAGCCCACAGACGGTCGTTTTTCTCGTCCAAAAGAAAAAATTTAATTTTTCCCGACGGGAAAAATGATCGTGTGTACGCGGCATTAGTGTCAGAATGTCTTTCACAATATCGCAGTCCCACTATAAGTCACTGATCACCACCATTACTAGTAAAAAATAATAATTAATTAATTAATAAAAAATATTCCATAGTTTGTAGACGCTAAAACTTTTGCGCAAACCAATCAATATACGCTTATTGGGATTTTTTTTTTTTTTTTTTTTACCAAAAACATTTAGCATAATACAGTATATATTGCCCTAAATTTATGAAGACATTGTATTTATTTTTTTCATTTTTTTATTGTATATGTTTTATAGCAGAAAGTAAAAAAAATATATATTTTTTTTAAATTGTCGCTCTTTTTTTGTTTATAGCGCAAAAAATAAAAACGGCAGAGGTGATCAAATACCACTAAAAGAAAGCTCTATTGTGGGAAAAAACAGGACATCAATTTTGTTCAGGTACAACATCGCACAACCGTGCAATTGTCAGTTAAAGTAACGCAGTGCCGTATCGCTAAAAATAACCTGGCCGTTAAGGGGGGGGTAAATCTTCCAGAGGTCATTTGGCTAATATAATCTATGGTGATCCATCCATGAAGGTTCTTTTACAGGCATTTCCTGTTACAAGGTGACAACGGTCTTTCAGATGTCCTCCTGCGTTGTCACCCTGATGGAGACTGCAAGCGGCCATGCCGACACGCCTTGCGTCAGCACGTTCCGCCGCTGTCACTATCAGGAAGCCGATCCAGATGTGCAGCTGACGCTAGAGAGGGCACATGTAGACAGGAAGTGGCTGAAAGAGACTGGAGGAGATCAGCAGCACGGAGATGGGGGGGGAAAGGATTGAAAAAAGGGGGAAAATTGGGTTTTCTATAAGGAAAAAAAAAGAAAGGTCGAAGGATTACGATACGTAAATTAAATGTCATCCAGTTCAGGGGTTGACCCCCCTGTGGAATGTTGCACTTTGCAGAGCCTGACCAATATAATGAAGATTAGCGTGGATTTTGCCGCGGAGCCCCGCGGTTCAGCTAAATACCTTAGTGCAGAAAATATTTGCATTAACTGCTAAAAGATTATAATGAAGTTTTATTCAGGAGGGGGGAAGGGAGGGAGGAGGAGGGGGGGAGGAAGGGAGGGCGCAGATGGGAGCTTGGTGTCTTTAAGAGCCGAGCGCGTCTGCAGACCCTCCTCCTGGCCCCGGACACTGGCTGTGCGAAGCGGCATGTGAAGGGCACTCGGTTGTGCGTGCCAGGCTGTGTGCTGCCACTGTATGCTTTTTGCAGGGAAGTCGCCCGGGGTACAACGCGCAGGGGTCTGTTTCCAGGAGAGGACTTCGCGAGGAGGGGCACCGCAGGGAGCCGATCTGGGTAGGAGGAATTCCGGGACGCTGGAGCCATGGCAGGGGAGGACCAGATCAAGACGACAAACAGCAGTCCGGGGCACGACGCAAAGGCACCGACGCCGCACCTGCCCGACGCCCCCCAGCCGAGCCAGGACGCCGGCGCAGAGAAAGTGACTCTAAAAAAAGAGATTGGGCTGGTGAGCGCTTGTGCCATCATCATAGGTAAGAAAATCGCACCATCACCTCTTCCACGGTCAGTTTTATTCAAGGGGGAGGGGGGCCGGGTATCAAATGCGTCGGCCACAGGTGCCACCGCTGAAATCAGACCCGTGCGTGAAATATTCTGATTGGTCACCTCGCTGGTCGTATGCAGCACCCAGCTTAAGCCCGAAAATGCTTCAAAATGTTTAAAGGGAACCTGTCACCAAACTACCCCCTTGTCTCAGAGGCCTTTAGGCGAAGGGCATCGTTCTCTGCCCCCCCCCCCCTCTCAATGCTGGTTTCCGGGGCTGTCTCCTTTCTCACAGTGAAGCTGAACTATAGCTTTACTGACCCGGAAAGGCGGCTTTAATCAAAGGCTTCTGAGACAGGTGCATAGGTGTGCACCCCAAAAGCTTAAACACACATACCTCTCTCTGCTGCCTCAGCTGCACGGGACAATAGATGAATGGGAAGTGCTCTGTGCCGAGTGGCTTCCTGTTCATTCACAAACTGAAGCATAGTAAACACAGTTTACTATGCATTCGTTATGAATGAATACAGTGAGTGAGTTCATTTAGAAAAGGAAGGCGCTGGTACATTACATATTTACTGGCCCCGTCCCCCACTCTCCATCCTGAAACATCCCCCACAGCAGCTGGATGGAAAGGAGGGAAGCCAGCAGCACCGCGTGGCGGGATGGGTCGGGCAACGCAGAGAAAGCCCAGGCAGTATGGGGAATCGACACTGCATGTAATGATTAGGGTGTGCCCTGGCACACCCCCTGCGCACGCCTATGGACAGGTGTTTAGCTTTCGGCGGGTTTCCTATAAGTTATTGTAAAAAACAAAAAGGAGTTGAAATTGGGACTTTAAATGAGGAAAGGCCGGGTAAGGTCATACCTCCATCCCTGTCACTAAGGAAAATTGGGGGACTGGGGAAAGGGAAAGACAAGAAGGAAAACCGGGGGAGGGGAAGGGAAAGGGGGAAGGAGGGAAGGGAAAGAACGGGGAAATTGGGACTTTAAATGAAACAAGTAAGTGCGAAGTAGATATAATAGTTTATTGAATAACATTTTTTAAATTGTAAGCCAGGATGTATTATGATGATAATACAAGACCCCCAATTTCGATTAATCATGTTTACTGTTCGAATTTGCATAATTATCATGTATGAATCGAAATTGGGGATCTTGTATTATCATCAGAATACACCCTGACTTACAATTTTAAACATTTTATTCAATAAATTATCATATCTACTTTGCACTTACTTGTTTCATTTAAAGTCCAAATTTCCCCGTTCTTTCCCTTCCCTCCTTCCCCCTTTCCCTTCCCTCCTTCCCCCTTTCCCTTCCCCTCCCCCAGTTTTCCCCCCTGTCTTTCCCTTTCCCCAGTCCCAGAGGCGTTGCTAGGGGGTGCGGGGGGTGCGGTCCGCCCCTGGGTGACACCCGCTAGAGGGGTGACACCCTCCCTTTTTTTTTTTTTTTTTTTTTTTTTTTTTTTTTACAGCTGACCCATTCATTGATTAATTTCACCCCGCTGGGCTGGAAGCCTGGAACAACACCTCCAGCGCCGCGGCCGCGCCTGGTGTGTGTCCTCCGGCTCCTTATTCTTCCTATTCCTAAATTCCAATCCTCCTCCCTACCCTACAGAGCCAGCGAGCGACTCAGCCTGTCACATCATCACACTGCACTGTGATGATGTGACGACACGCACTAGCGTTGCTAGCCAGGTGCGGGGGGGGGCGGGCCGCACCCACCCGGGTGACACCCACCAGAGGGGTGACACCCGTGGGTAGCGCAGCGGCACCACACTGACATTGCCCGCTGCCCTGTGCCTTAGGCTCACGCTGCGGCTGTGTCCCTCAGCGGAGCGGAAGGAAGCCGCCGCCCCCTCTGCCTCCTCTCTGTTTACATCCACAGAGGAGGAGGAGGAGCCCGCGCTCGAGAGACACACCGCTGTGTGTATCTGCCGCTCTGTTCTGAGGTCTGTAAGGTAAGGGGGGCATCTTTACTGATGGGGGGAGGGGGTGTCTGTACTGCTGGGGTCTGCACTAGGGGGAGTTTGCACCAGGGGGGCTGTAACTGAGGGGGTGTCTGTACTGAGGGGGGTCTGGTACCAAGGGGGTGTCTGTACTGAGGGGGGTGTCTGTACTGAGGGGGGTGTCTGTAACTGAGGGGGTGTCTGTACGAGGGGTGTCTGGTACTGTGGGGGGTGTCTGTAACTGAGCAGGGTGTCTGTAACTGAGGAGGTCTGCACTGAGGTGGGGGTGTCTGTACTGATGGAGCGGTCTGTACTGAGGTGGGGGTGTCTGTACTGAGGGGGTGTCTGTACTGAGGGGGGTGTATGTACTGAGGGGGGTGTCTGTAACTGAGGGGGGTGTCTGTAACTGAGGGGGGGTCTTTAACTGAGGGGGGGTCTTTAACTGAGGGTGTGTCTGTAACTGAGGGGGTGTCTGTAACTGAGGGGTGGTCTGTACGAGGGGGAGTCTGTACGAGGGGGTGTCTGTACTGAGGGGGGTGTCTGTACTGAGGGGGTGTCTGTACTGAGGGGGGTGTCTGTACGAGGGGTGTCTGTAACTGAGGGGGTGTCTGTAACTGAGGGGTGGTCTGTACGAGGGGGAGTCTGTACGAGGGGGAGTCTGTACGAGGGGGTGTCTGTTACTGAGGGGGGTGTCTGTACTGAGGGGGGTGTCTGTACTGAGGGGGGTGTCTGTACGAGGGGTGTCTGTAACTGAGGGGGGGTGTCTGTAACTGAGGGGGTCTGCACTGAGGTGGGGGTGTCTGTACTGATGGAGCGGTCTGCACTGAGGTGGGGGTTCATACTGAGGGAGGCGGGTCTATATTGATGGCGGAGAGTCTGTACTTAGTGGAGCGGTTTTGTACTGAGGGAAGGGATCTATACTGTGGGAGTGGGGTCTGTAGTTAGTGGAGGGGGGTCTGTACTGAGGGGGGACTATAGTTGTTGGGGGGTGACACCATTTTTTTCGCACCGGGTGACACCAACCCTAGTGACGCCACTGCCCAGTCCCCCAATTTTCCCTAGGTTTCCTATAAGGTAATCTGCAGCTTTTTGTCAAAATTGAATGCTGAAAGTGGTATGAGCCTCGTACAGTTATGTGTCAGCAGATAGGAGAGAATACAGACCAGACAGTAGAACTGTATTACTTTGGTATGAGCTCTGTTCAGTTATCACCCCGCATGGGGCCAGTATAGTGGAGAGGACACACTGCATCACTATGTCACCATGTAAGAAAATAGTGCTCTAATGCCCTGTACACACGATCGGATTTCCGATGGAATAAAATCCGATGGAATTTTCCGTCGGAATTCCGATGAAGCTGACTTCCATCAGGTTCGCATACACACCATCGGACAAAATTCCGACCGTCCAAAACGCCGTGACATAAAACACTCCGGCGACCCGAGAAAAATGAAGTTCAATGCTTCTGAGCATGCGTCGACTTGATTCTGAGCATGCGTGGGTTTTTTCTCCGTTGGAGTTCCACACAGACGATCGGAATTTCCTATCGTTTTTTTTTCCATCGGAAAAGTTTAAAACATGTTCTATTTTTTACACCGATGGAAAAAAAGTCCGATGGGGCCCACACACGATCGTTTTTTCCAATGAAAAAAGTCCATCAGACTTTTTTCATCGGAAAAAACGATTGTGTGTACAGGGCATAAGTAATGTTGGTATGAGCTCTGTTCAGTTATCTTCCTGCAGGGTGCCAGTATAGAGGAGAGGTCATTTAGTAAATCAGCCCCTGTGTCACCATGCAAGAAAATAGTGCTCTTGGGTTAGATAAGTAGTGTTGGCATGAGTTCTGTTCAGTTATCTCCCTGCATTGTGTCAGTATATAAGAGAGGTCAATAATGGCACTTAGTAGAAACAAGCACTCGGGATTGGTATGAGCTCTGTTCAGTTATCTTCCTGCATGGTGTCAGTATAGAGGAGAGGTCATTTAGTAAATCAGCCCCTGTGTCACCTTGCAAGAAAATAGTGCTCTTGGGTTAGATAAGTAATGTTGGTATGAGTTCTGTTCAGTTATCTCCCTGCAGTGTGTCAGTATATAGGAGAGGTCACACTGCAGCTGTAAATAATGCCACTTAGTAGAAACAAGCACTCGGGATTGGGATGAGCTCTGTTCAGTTATCTCCCTGCAGGGGGCCAGTATAGAGGAGAGGTCACTCTGCATCACTATGGGGGTTATTTACTAAAACTTCAGAGTGCAAAATCTGGTGTAGCTGTGCATGGTAGCCAATCAGCTTCTAAATTCAGCTTCTTTAATTAAGCTTTTACAAAAAACAAACAAAAAAAAAAACTGAAAGCTGATTGGTTTCTATGCACAGCTGCACCAGATTTTGCACTTTCCAGTTTTAGTAAATCAGCTCCTATGTCACCAAAATAGTGCTCTTGGGTTGGATAAGTAATGTTGGTATGAGCTCTGTTCAGTTATCTCCATGTAGGGTGCCAGTATAAAAGAGAGGTCATAGTGCATCGCTATATCACGGTCACCATGTAAGAAAATGGTGCTCTTGGTTAGATAAGTAATGTTGGTATGAGCTCCGTTCAGTTCTATCCCAGTAGTGTGTCAGTATATAGGAGAGGTCCCGCTGCAGCTGTAAATAAAGCACTGGGGATTAGATTAGTAATCCTGGTTATAGAGTTGCCACCTGTCCGAAATTCACCTGGACAGTCCGGGTTTTGAATCATGTGTCCAAGTTTCAGGCAGACTTAAACCCGGACACATTATTCAGACCGGGCTATGGCTCCCCAGGTAACCAAAATAGTCACACACAAATCTGTTACCGTCCGGGAGCTGCGGGTGGCTGTTTCACAACACTGGGGCACTGCGGCAAGCTATGCCCACTGCATTACTACACTCCATGGGGTACCCAAAGGTTTCCCAGGCTGCTAAAGTGTTCGGGTTTGGCTTGAAGAAAAGGTGGCAACCCTAGCTCTGTACAGTTCTATCCCTGTTAGTAAATGGAAGAGTTCCCACAGCAATAGTAAATAACACGTTGTACTAATAGGAACTGCAGCAGTGATATTGGTATGAGTTCTGTATTTGTACCATACCTCCCAACTTTTTGAGATGGGAATGAGGGACACCTATTAGCAAAAGTATGTAGGCATAGGACACACCCCTTGCCACACCCCCTTAAAGGAGAACTCTAAAAAAAAAAAATTTGTTAAATTCACATTTGCTTTTTTTTTTTTTTTACCACTACTATTCCTTTTACACCGGCTTTTAAAAAGTACAAATGCAGCAATTTAGAAATTGGATGATATTTTAGCACTGGGAAAAACTTCTTGAAAGATAAATAGTGCATTTTATATACAACTATATAGATCAGACCAACATGAGGGACAAATGAGGAGGAATGAGGGACAGAGGGACTTTGTTCCAAATCAGAGACAGTCCCTCAAAATCAGACAGTTGGGAGGTATGTTTGTACTGTGTCTATGGACAGCAGAGCTCACACTGTAAGCTAGGTAGACTCTAGAATGAGGGATAGGTATGGTGAATATGGTATGAGATCTGTACAGTTCTGTCTCTGTACTGTGTCTGTAGACAGGAGGGGTGACACTGCAGCAGGATATCACAATACTGTATAGAGTCTAGTATGAATGTAGCACTACCCCCGTAGGAGCTGCTGTTTGTTTGATTTGGGTCTACGTCCTGCCTATCAACCCCTGGAAGTGGCTCAAACCTTCCCTTAGCACAACTGATATGAATAAGGAGTGTGAGACCTATTGAGTATTAGGAGACACAATCCTGCATACATCACACAATAACCTGTAAATGTTATTACCTTTGCTGGTCACTAGTCCTTCTAAGTGACAGAGATACTTCACACAAGTTATATGCTTAATCAAAGGTACCTTTACTCAGTATAAAAGGGAAGGGTAAAGAATCACATTAATACACACAGTTGACTCTGCATGCGCATTGCAGAGTCAATAAACCAATAAGGATAGGTATCACTGAGATTAGGTAATAACAGGAAATAACATCAGCTATATATATGTACATGTATCTATATGTGTCTCTGCACGGCTAACTGGTTGCTCGCGAGCTCCCCCTTTATTGCAATACCTTGCACGTGTTCATTCCCTATAATAGGTAAGCAAGGCCTATCTGCGTCCCACTCAAAGTTCCTTTCTCCAATTAAGTCTTCGCTAGCCACCGTCGGTGCACAAGTTAAATTGTAATCCACAGGGTTTCAACAAGATGCTGTAATTATCCGCAATATACCTGAGTACTCGTGTGCCTGCCACCCACTAATGACGGATGCACCAATCTCTGATCACATAGTCTCCAGTGAGATACACTAGGCCGCAAGCTGTGGCGTGATAGGTGAAGTGTGGCTGGCACTAACTAAATCACTTTCCTCTAAGGTAGTAGTCAATTCTGGGCAGGTGCCCTTCTCACCAAACAGGCCCGACTTTCAGATAGTCTCCTCTGGCTTGTCCCGGTCACTCGATCTCCACGCTTCTGCTTCAGCTGCAGTCTCCGGACTCTGTCACTAACAGCATATGGTGATGGACGACTCCGGTCTCTGCTGGGCAATCACAGGACGCTGTGGACGATCCTCTGCTGGAAATCACTCAGGCACTCCCGTAATTTAGGCCCAGGCTTCTGGCCTAATCCTTAGGAAGCAGGCCTCCGTGCCAACTTCCTGCTTGATTGAGAGCTGGATCCAGAGAGAGAGACGCTGGCCCCTCCCCTGGTTTAAGTAGTCTGCCCAGAATGCTTTGCGGTGTTGCAATGCACCCTGGGTAATGTAGTCTGTCTTTTACTAAAAGCAACAAAGTCTTTTCTCCTAGCTGATATCTGTCCCAAAGTGCATTAGTTGCATTGTAACACTTATACCACCGGAGGGAGCCGGATTCCTTCTTTCATATGGACATCCTGCTACATGAAGGATAGGTCTACTGAATATGGTATGAGCTCTGTACAGTTCTGTCTCTGTCTGTAGACAGGAGGGGTGACGCTGCAGCAGGATATCACAATACTGTATAGAGTCTAGTATGAAGGATAGGTCTACTGAATATGGTATGAGCTCTGTACAGTTCTGTCTCTGTCTGTAGACAGGAGGGGTGACACTGCAGCAGGATATCACAATACTGTATAGAGTCTAGTATGAAGGATAGGTCTACTGAATATGGTATGAGCTCTGTACAGTTCTGTCTCTGTCTGTAGACAGGAGGGGTGACAATGCAGCAGGATATCACAATACTGTATAGAGTCTAGTATGAGGGATAGGTCTAGGGTTGCCACCTTTTCTTCAAGTCAAACCCGAACACTTTAGCAGCGCACAGCAAAAAAAAAATTTGTAGTATAAACTATACATATATTTTGCTATTAAATAACATTTCTATTCATATGAAGTCCCCCTTTACATCAGAGTCCACAGAGTTCCCCTTTTACATCTGAACTCGCAGAGTTCCCTTTCACTGTAAGGGGAGACTCTGCAGACTCGGATGTAAGGGAGAACTCTGGGGACTCTAACATAAGGGATGCTCTGAGAACCCTGAATTAAAGGGGGGGAACACTGAGAACTCTGATGTATGGAGAGGACTCTGATGTAAGGGGGAACACTGTGGCCTCTGGTGGAAAGGGAGTTATCGCTCCAGGTGGATGTGCTTATACAGTGTCTTCTCAGGAAATCACGGGTGCCGGCAATGGACAAGGCAAATAGTAGAAAAGATGAATGGACAGCTGCACTCCAAAAAACCTTTGATGGTTGTCTTTATTTGTAAAAAAAAGGATAAAAAAAGCACTACAAATCACAGCAAACGATGGGGATCTACAGCCAAAACTGTGGCCTCTGGTGTAAAGGGGAACTCTGATGTAAGGGGTTCTCTGATAACCCTGATTTACATTAGTGCACTCACTCAGAGGCAGGAGAGAGAAGGAGGGAGACTTCAGTCACAGACAGGGATGGATGGTAAGCTCACTCACCCCTTGGCAGTCAGCACCTCTCATCCAGATGTATCTGAGGCAGGCCTCCGTGCCAACTTCCTGCTTGATTGAGAGCTGGATCCAGAGAGAGACGCTGGCCCCTCCCCTGGTTTAAGTAGTCTGCCCAGAATGCTTTGCGGTGTTGCAATGCACCCTGGGTAATGTAGTCTGTCTTTTACTAAAAGCAACAAAGTCTTTTCTCCTAGCTGATATCTGTCCCAAAGTGCATTAGTTGCATTGTAACACTTATACCACCGGAGGGAGCCGGATTCCTTCTTTCATATGGACATCCTGCTACACACTCCCCCCACTTTAAGTCTTTGGTCCCCAAAGAGGACAACAGTATGTAACCTAACACATACTTTGGCAATACCTGCAGGGAAATTTGTTAGTTTATGCATGACAATAAACAACTTGCCTTTTCATAAGCAGGATTTAAACTTAAACAGCTCATATCATAACACAGAGCCGACAGAGGAACCTCCCACCAATTATCACAAGGAGGGAGGTTGTCCTGTATACGGACCACCGACACTTGGGTGTCTGTTTCAGATGTGCTAGGGAGTGAGCTGGGGTTGTCTTCCACTGAATCTGAATCTGGAGTGGAAGAGCTAGACTGATCAATGGTTCTCTTAGAAGTGATGATGGCCTCCTCAGAGCATTCACCCAATTGGTCGTACGTCAGTCTTTTTGGGGGGTGAATTACTCTTCTTTCCCTCTGCTCTTTAGGTATCATATTCTCAAGGACATTGGGGCTGGCTGTTTCTAGAAGCTCTTCAGGGGCTTCCTCATCTAGTTCAGGCATGTTGGGCTCCAGAACTTCAGGAGCGTCCCGCTCTCCTTCAGATAGAGACAACGACCCTTCTTCTGGGTCTTCCATTGACAAAGAGTCTGAGTCATCAGCTACCTCCTCAATGAGAATGTTTGAAGGCACGAATTCAGGAGCTTCTGCCCGAAGAGTTCCATTGTCAACTGTTTTGGGTGAGGTTTGGGAGGTGGTCATGGGTTCTGGCAATTGGGATGACCACAACCAGTCAGATTCTGCTTCTTCATCCTCTTGACCTTCATTGTCAGAGTCTCCATCTCTCACATCTGGAAGCACTGTTTGAGATCGGGTGATGGGTCTGGAACCTTGAGAAGTTGAAGGGGTTTCTTGTGAGTCAGATGCAGGAGGCATGCGAACTGCCTCGGAGAGGGGCAACATGTGATTCCTGTGCCAGGTCTTTAACGGTCCCACGCTTCCTTCTGGCCTAATTTGGTACACAGGAAGGTTTTCCAGCTTCTTGCAGATAACATAAGGTTGGTATTTCCAACGGTCAGCCAACTTATGTTTTCCCGGAATTCCCAAGTTCCTCAACAGCACTCTATCTCCTGGCTGTAAATCTTGAATTCTGACTCTTAGGTCAAAGTTTCTTTTATTTCTCAGCCCCCGTTGGTCAGATGCTGCTTGGGCCTTTTCAAAAGCTGTCTTCAGACTCTTTCTCAGTCGGTCTACATACCCCTTGTGGGATGCTGCTGAGGTATGATCCAGCGATATGCCAAAGGCCAAGTCCACTGGCAACCGAGCCTCCCGCCCGAACATCAAACGGTATGGGGAATACCCGGTGACATCACTGGCAGTGCTATTGTAGGCATGCACTATGGCAGCTACATGCTTGCTCCAATGCTGCTTTTTCTCTGAACTCAGAGTCCCCAACATATCCAAGAGAGTCCGGTTAAACCGTTCAGGCTGAGCATCTCCTTGTGGGTGATAAGGGGTTGTCCTGGTCTTCTGGATGCCTAACAGGTCTAATAACTTCTTTATTAATTTGCTTTCAAAGTCTCTGTCCTGATCTGAATGAAGGCGTTGGGGTAGACCATAGTGCACAAAGAATTTTTCTACCAGTACTTTGGCTACTGTTGAGGCCTTCTGGTCTTTTGTTGGGAATGCTTGAGCATATCTGGTAAAGTGATCTGTTATCACCAAGACATTCCCTTGACCACTCAGATCAAGCTCCAGGCAAAGGAAGTCAATGCACACCAGTTCCATAGGTCCCTGACTTTGCAGATGGCCCATTGGGGCTGCTTGACGTGGCAAGGTCTTCCTTTGAATGCATCGGACACAGGAATGGCAATATCCTTCCACTTCAGCCCGCATGCAGGGCCAATAGAACCTATCCCGTACAAGGTGAAAAGTCCGTTCGGACCCTAGGTGACCATGGTTGTCATGGAGGGCAGCTAGGACCGCTTCTCGATATTTGGCTGGTAGAAACAGCTGCCACTTCTCTTCTGAGTCGTCAGAGGGGCCCCTTCGGTAGACCACCCCTTGACGTATGTGTATCCGATCCCACTCCCTGCGCAACAATCGGGCTTCTCTTGGGGAGTCTGTTTCAAGCATCTCGGGACGCTGGCTTTCCAGGGCCTTTATCAGGAGTTTCCCTAAAGAGTCTTCTTCTTGCTCCTTTCTCAAATCCCTTTTTGTCAGCTTGGGCAAGCCCTCCCCTTCGACTTGGGTCACACTGCAATAGCACTTCGGTACTCCAACAGCTGAGACCCCAATTTCTTCGGCTCTTGACCCACCTCTGGCTTGAAGTTCTGTCCCCCTTTCCCCCCCCCCCTCACTATCAGCACTGGGTGTCCCATGTTAAATTGGCTCAAATACAAATTATCTAATTTAATATTATTTTAATCATTACTATTAGATTGTATCAATCTGCACCATATACGTTTTTTCCCCCTCATCCGCCGCGGGGGGTTTACCTGGGCAGTCGCTGCACCTCTGAACGTCTCTACGGTGAGCAGTCCACATACCTTGACTTTTTGATTATATTGTCGATATTAAATACGTTCTATAATTGTATTAACACATTGCTAGAGTATTTATTATGTATATTATGTCTTGTACAGACCCTCCTGAAGAAGCGGTTTTTCTGCCGCGAAACCGGTTGAGGCTTGGCCTGCTCCACTTTGATAGATTGTATACGGCTGTTTTGTCACCGACTCATGCTGTTCTATACTGTGGGGTTTGGTCTTTGTTTTTTAAAATATTATTGTCTTTTTTTGTTTATACACATCAATAAATATTTTTTATGTAATATTTGTATGTTGTCATATCAGTGCCTGAGAAAGTCCATTAAACCTTTAATCCTGAGTGACTATTAGGGGAAGATGATTCTAGCAACCACTACCCTATGTCTGATGGATTCCCTCCTCGTCCCCTGATATAGGGCTCGCACTCCCTCTGGGTCTAGTTGGGCCCATTCTTCGGTAGGGTCGGTGGGGGCATGAGACCTCCTGGACAGGGCATCTGCATCCCTATTTCCCACTCCGGGTCGGTACTTCAAGCTGAAGGTGAAGCTTGAAAGGGCAGCCAACCACCGGTGTCCCGTTGCATCCAACTTGGCAGTGGTCAGAAGGTAGGTGAGCGGGTTATTATCTGTCTTCACCACAAACTCCGCCCCATATAGGTAGTCTCTCAGTTTGTCTACCACTGCCCATTTCAAGGCCAGGAATTCAAGCTTGTGGGTGGGGTAATTCTTCTCAGCAGGTATCAGACTCCTGCTCACATATGCGACGGGTCTTAGGTAACCATCATGTTCCTGGTACAGCACCCCACCCAGCCCATCTCGGCTGGCATCTACATGCAGTTCATAAGGCTTCTTTGGATCAGCATAGGCCAGGACTGGTGCAGTGGTAAGACTCTTCTTTAACATCTGGAAGGCTTCCTCGCACTCCCCTGTCCACTGGTCTTGAATCGACTCTTTGGGCCTTCGGGGTCCCATGGTGAGTTTCACTGGTTTGACCAGCTCTGGAACATCATCTTCCCCTTCGTTTCTGAGTAACTCGTTCAGGGGTCTGGCAATCTTGGCGAATCCTTCTACAAATCTTCTGTAGTAAGAACAGAACCCCAGGAATGACCGAAGCTCAGTCACGTTGGTAGGTCTCGGCCAAGAGGTGACGGCATCCAGCTTCTCTGGGTCCGTGGCCACCCCTTCTGCAGAAACGATATGGCCCAGGTAATGGACTGAGGACTGGTAAAATTGACACTTCTCTGGGGAGAGTTTCAGGCCCTCTTCACTGAGCCTCTTCAGGACCTTCTCCAGTCTCTCTTCATGCTCTTCTAGGGTTCTCCCGAACACGATGACGTCGTCCAAATATACCAGTACCTCTATTTTCTGTAGGGGCAGATGTTTAAGATGTTTATCATAGAAATCCCTATACAGAAGAGTCACTTGAGCCCCAGTGTCAAGAAGAGCCTTGGTGTAGATCCCTTCTACTTGTATGGAGACTACTGGAGAAGGCCCCACTAACTTGGCAGGGAACTCCTTCAACACAGACTTCTTGCTGGGTTCAGTTACCTGTACCCTCACTTCTTTTTTTCTTGAGTTTCCGGTGGGTCTCAGTCCCTTCTGGGTCTGGTGTGCACTGGCCTTCTGTTCAACAGCAGCCTGAGTTGTGGGACAGGGCCTAATTGACAGAGGTTTAGGTCCCTGACTCTGATGTTTTGGATCATTGGACTTCTTGAAGGAGTTCGTGGAAACTGGTGGGCGCCCGGCTGACTCCTTCACCGGGGCCCTCTGAAGTTTTCCGCCGGCTTGCGATATCTGGATGCAACTTCATCTGGGCTGGGACACACTGCTCTAACATGCCCGATTCCCCCACAATTGAAGCATGTTATCAATCTCTTAGGCTTCTGTACTAGTTCCATATTGGAGCTAGGAGGTTTTTTTGGTTCCTCTGACGTGTTCTTGTTGTGTGGCACAGAGGCCTGGCTAGTCAGCATGGACACCATTTCTACTAGTTGTGACACCTGGGTCTTTAGGAGTTCAACTTCTGAATCACCTTCTTCTGCACTTAACATTCTGACTCGGGCAGTTGGTTCGGTGTGTTGACTCCTCCTTTTGTCTTCCAACATGGCCTCCTCCTCCATGACTATCCGGATCAAGTCGGGGTATTCCAGGCTGCTCCCGTCCCGCCGGGTGCGTAGCAATAATGCGATGGGGTCCAAGGGTTGAGCTCCCCTCAACACCTGCTGGGCACGGGCCTCATCCACTTTTCTTGGATCGATCCCTTTCTTCAGTAGGATCCGATGCAGGATCTTATCCAGGCGTCCTATGAATTCTGACAGCTTCTCTCCCTCTTTTTGGTAGCAATGCCCCAGCTGGTAAGTGAGTTCAGTGACGTTTTCCGTCCCGCCGAACACATTCTGCAGAATATCCAGATAATCCTGTGCATTGCAGTCCTTCTTGCTTAACTTGAGGTTACGTATGGCCTCCAGAGCAGGCCCCTTTAAGCTTTCCACAATCCGTTGTTTTTTTTGTTGTTCTGGCACATCCCATTCTTCTAGGGCCTGAGTGGCGCCATCTAGCCACACTTCAAATCCATCTTCCACTGAAGGTACAGGTTTCTTCCCAGAAAAGGTCCTGAGTTTCCTGTATCCTGACATCAGGTAGTCTGGAGGGCCCTTTTTACACTTGTTCACAATCTCCCCCAGGACAGCGCACAATTCTGAGCTAAGGGTGGTCAATGGTGGTGAACCGGGACCCTTTTGTTGGGCACTCCCTCCTGTGCTGGGGCCTCCTGAAGTAGTGGATGTGGGGCCATCTTTATTCTCTTCTGGGTGTATCAGGAGGAGTTCTACTTGGTTTGTAGTTTTTATGCTGGCACCCTTGAAGTAGTCAGAGATTCCGTTCCTCCACTCACATAATGCATAGGTGTGGGGATTTACAGTATCTGTCTTTATGTCAATCACCCATGGCTTCCTGTCCGTGGACAATGCTCTCAAGACTGGAGTTAGCTGCTCCTCTACCCAGGCCTCTCTCTGGATTTCAACCACCAGGCCATTTCCGGGTAGGATGCCTTCATCCCTGCACCACCGGGCTACGGCAGCAGGGTCCATTTCTGTGCTGTAAGGGTTCTGTCTAGGGGGAAAGTTGATTGCAGAACCGTAGAATATCCCGGACGAGCCCCCACGTGTAGCACTACCCCCGTAGGAGCTGCTGTTTGTTTGATTTGGGTCTACGTCCTGCCTATCAACCCCTGGAAGTGGCTCAAACCTTCCCTTAGCACAACTGATATGAATAAGGAGTGTGAGACCTATTGAGTATTAGGAGACACAATCCTGCATACATCACACAATAACCTGTAAATGTTATTACCTTTGCTGGTCACTAGTCCTTCTAAGTGACAGAGATACTTCACACAAGTTATATGCTTAATCAAAGGTACCTTTACTCAGTATAAAAGGGAAGGGTAAAGAATCACATTAATACACACAGTTGACTCTGCATGCTCATTGCAGAGTCAATAAACCAATAAGGATAGGTATCACTGAGATTAGGTAATAACAGGAAATAACATCAGCTATATATATGTACATGTATCTATATGTGTCTCTGCACGGCTAACTGGTTGCTCGCGAGCTCCCCCTTTATTGCAATACCTTGCACGTGTTCATTCCCTATAATAGGTAAGCAAGGCCTAGCTGCGTCCCACTCAAAGTTCCTTTCTCCAATGAAGTCTTCGCTAGCCACCGTCGGTGCACAAGTTAAATTGTAATCCACAGGGTTTCAACAAGATGCTGTAATTATCCGCAATATACCTGAGTACTCGTGTGCCTGCCACCCACTAATGACGGATGCACCAATCTCTGATCACATAGTCTCCAGTGAGATACACTAGGCCGCAAGCTGTGGCGTGATAGGTGAAGTGTGGCTGGCACTAACTAAATCACTTTCCTCTAAGGTAGTAGTCAATTCTGGGCAGGTGCCCTTCTCACCAAACAGGCCCGACTTTCAGATAGTCTCCTCTGGCTTGTCCCGGTCACTCGATCTCCACGCTTCTGCTTCAGCTGCAGTCTCCGGACTCCGTCACTAACAGCATATGGTGATGGACGACTCCGGTCTCTGCTGGGCAATCACAGGACGCTGTGGACGATCCTCTGCTGGAAATCACTCAGGCACTCCCGTAATTTAGGCCCAGGCTTCTGGCCTAATCCTTAGGAAGCAGGCCTCCGTGCCAACTTCCTGCTTGATTGAGAGCTGGATCCAGAGAGAGAGACGCTGGCCCCTCCCCTGGTTTAAGTAGTCTGCCCAGAATGCTTTGCGGTGTTGCAATGCACCCTGGGTAATGTAGTCTGTCTTTTACTAAAAGCAACAAAGTCTTTTCTCCTAGCTGATATCTGTCCGAAAGTGCAATAGTTGCATTGTAACACTTATACCACCGGAGGGAGACGGATTCCTTCTTTCATATGGACATCCTGCTACATGAAGGATAGGTCTACTGAATATGGTATGAGCTCTGTACAGTTCTGTCTCTGTCTGTAGACAGGAGGGGTGACACTGCAGCAGGATATCACAATACTGTATAGAGTCTAGTATGAAGGATAGGTCTACTGAATATGGTATGAGCTCTGTACAGTTCTGTCTCTGTCTGTAGACAGGAGGGGTGACACTGCAGCAGGATATCACAATACTGTATAGAGTCTAGTATGAAGGATAGGTCTACTGAATATGGTATGAGCTCTGTACAGTTCTGTCTCTGTCTGTAGACAGGAGGGGTGACAATGCAGCAGGATATCACAATACTGTATAGAGTCTAGTATGAGGGATAGGTCTAGGGTTGCCACCTTTTCTTCAAGTCAAACCCGAACACTTTAGCAGCGCACAGCAAAAAAAAAATTTGTAGTATAAACTATACATATATTTTGCTATTAAATAACATTTCTATTCATATGAAGTCCCCCTTTACATCAGAGTCCACAGAGTTCCCCTTTTACATCTGAACTCGCAGAGTTCCCTTTCACTGTAAGGGGAGACTCTGCAGACTCGGATGTAAGGGAGAACTCTGGGGACTCTAACATAAGGGATGCTCTGAGAACCCTGAATTAAAGGGGGGAACACTGAGAACTCTGATGTATGGAGAGGACTCTGATGTAAGGGGGAACACTGTGGCCTCTGGTGGAAAGGGAGTTATCGCTCCAGGTGGATGTGCTTATACAGTGTCTTCTCAGGAAATCACGGGTGCCGGCAATGGACAAGGCAAATAGTAGAAAAGATGAATGGACAGCTGCACTCCAAAAAACCTTTGATGGTTGTCTTTATTTGTAAAAAAAAGGATAAAAAAAGCACTACAAATCACAGCAAACGATGGGGATCTACAGCCAAAACTGTGGCCTCTGGTGTAAAGGGGAACTCTGATGTAAGGGGTTCTCTGAGAACCCTGATTTACATTAGTGTACTCACTCAGAGGCAGGAGAGAGAAGGAGGGAGACTTCAGTCACAGACAGGGATGGATGGTAAGCTCACTCACCCCTTGGCAGTCAGCACCTCTCATCCAGATGTATCTGAGGCTGCTGGACTTCAAATTTCGGGCCCGCACTTTCCTTTTCTTAGGCACAGCCCTTGGGATTGGAGTGTGGGCAGACACAGAGGGGTGGGGGCGGGAGGAAGACTTGCAGATCAAGCCCTCTCTCCTTTGCTGTCTGTGTGTGTGTTTGGGGGAGGGGGATCGTTGGTGCTGGCTTTGAGCAGCACAAAAGAGAGTGTAACAGACACTCTCAGCATAGACAACTGCAGCCAGCAACCCTGCTGTGAAGCCATAGTCCAGACTGAATAATGTGTCCGGGTTTCAGGCAGTCTGAAACCCGGATGCATGATTCCAGACCCGAACTGTCCAGGTGAATCCTGGACAGGTAGCAACCCTAGATAGGTCTACTGAATATGGTATGAGCTCTGTACAGTTTTGTCTCTGTGTTGCATCAATAGACAGCAGAGCTCACTCTGCAGCAGTCTATCACAATGATAATCTCTAGTATGAGGAATTGGTTAATGAATACAGTATGAGCTCTGTACAGTTCTGTCTCTGCTGTACCTTTAGATAGGAGAGGTCACGCTGCAGCAGCATATACAGTATATGACACAACATAGTCGCAGGAATTGCATTAGTGTAGCCAAGTCCCAGGCCTCTCCAGGCCTAATGGTGACCTCCAGAGTTAGGGACAGCCGACATCCTTCTGTGTAGAGTGGGTTACGAGGCATTGTGTGTGCAATGGAAGGTAGATTAATGGGCGCCAGACACTTCTTGAATGCAGAGACCCATTTTCTCTTAAGAAGAACTGTGGGACTTCAGCAGGTGTCTGTATTTGTACCAAACCTCCCAACTATTTGAGATTGAAATGAAGGACACCTATTAGCAAAAGTATGTAGGCATAGGACACACCCCCTGCCACGCCTCCTTAAAGGAGAATTATAAAAAATAAAATAAAAAATGATTAGTTAAATCCACATTTGCTTTTTTTTTTTTTTTTTTTTTTAAGTACAAATGCAGCAATTTAGAAATTGGATGATAGTTTAGCACTGGGAAAAACTTCTTGAAAGATAAAATATATACAACTATATAAATCAGACCAACATGAGGGACAAATGAGTTTGTTCGCACCTAGTGCAGTGCCGAAATGCGTGCAAAATCACGCGCTTTGCTGCACCACACAAAGATTCCAGCATATTATTTCCAACGCACACGTTCCTGTAGAAACGGCTGTGTATGTAGACGGGTGCTGCAGCCATTATCGGCCTGGAACCGAAGACAATCACATACCTCCCAACTTTCTGAGATGGAAATGAGGTACAACTATAAGCAAAAGTATGTAGGCAAAGGACACACCCCTTGGCACGACCTCTTTAACCACTTAAGCCCCGGACCATTTTGTAGCTAAAGGACCAGGCCCCTTTTTGTGATTCGGCACTGCGTCGCTTTAACTGACAATTGCGCAGTCGTGCGACGTGGCTCCCAAACAAAATTGACATCCTTTTTTTCCCACAAATAGAGCTTTCTTTTGGTGGTATTTGATCACCTCTGCAGTTTTTATTTTTTGCGCTATAAACAAAAATAGAGCAACAGTTTTAAAAAAAAATGCAATATTTTTTACTTTTTGCTATAATAAATATCCCCCAAAAATATTTAAAAAAAATTTTTTTTTCCTCAGTTTAGGCCGATACGTATTCTTCTACATATTTTTGGTAAAAAAATCGCAATAAACGTCTATTTGCGCAAAATGTATAGCGTCTACAAAATAGGGGATGGCATTTTTATTAATATTTGGCATTTTTATTAATATTTTTTTTTCACTAGTAATGGCAGCGATTAGGTTTGAGCAAAAGTTTTAGTATCTTCAAAATAGGGGGTAGTTTTATGGCATTTTTATAATTTTTTTATTTTTTTTACTAGTAATGTCGGCTATCAGTGATTTTTATCGTGACTGCGACATTATGGCGGACACATCGGACACTTTTGACACTATTTTGTGACCATTGTCATTTTTACAGTGATCAGTGCTATAAAAATGCACTGATTACTGTGAAAATGACACTGGCAGTGAAGGGGTTAGCCTGTAGGGAGCGCTGAAGGGGTTAAGTGTTTCCTAGGGCATGATTACTACTGTGTGGGGGCGTGGCTTGGCGTGTGACGTCACTGATTGTCGTTCCCTATGACAAGGAACAGACGATCACTGACACTGCCACTAGGAAGAACGGGGAAAGGTTTGTTTACACTTACCTCTCCCCGTTCTTCAGCTCTGTGACCCGATCGCGGGACACCAATGGCGATCGGATCCACGGGTCCCGCGGGCGCGGTCACGGAGCTCAGGACCGGGTCGCGAGTGCCAATCTGCTGACGTATATCGGCGTGAGGCGGTCCTTAAGTGGTTAAAGGAGAATTGAAAAAAAATAATAGATTGGTTTAAACCCACAGGTTCATTTTTACCACTACTATTCCATTATATTGGTTTTTGGAGTTTACAAATGCAGCAATTTAGAAATTGGATGAAAGGTTTAGCGCTGGGAAACACTTTTTTTTATAGATAAATAGTGCATTTTATATACAACTATATAGATCAGACCAAAATGAGGGACAAATGAGGAAGAAAGAGGGACAGAGGGACTTTGGTCCAAATGAGCGACAGCCCCTCGAAATCAGGGACAGTTGGGAGCTATGCAATCAGAGCGAAAGAATGTCACCAGCCCACCATGGATCTCTAAGATGGGTCCAAAGCTTTAATCAGTGGTCACATTGTTACAGCAGAAGCAACATTTCCGAGTCTCGCAGGACCCCTTCATCAGGCATGTGACTTTTAAAAGAGTTGCTATCTAAAGTCAATACTACGAAAAGTGGTGCTAGTTCTCACCATCTCTTGTAGCATGTCTGCAGTCTCTAACTATCTGTTGTATGATGTCTGCAGTCTCTGACCATCTCCTGTATATTTGCAGTCTCTGTCCATCTCTTGTATGATGTCTGCAGTCTCTGACCATCTCTTGTATCATGTCTGCAGTCTCTGACCATCTCTTGTATGATGTCTGCAGTCTCTGACCATCTCTTGTATCATGTCTGCAGTCTCTGACCATCTCTTGTATGATGTCTGCAGTCTCTGACCATCTCTTGTATCATGTCTGCAGTCTCTGACCATCTCCTGTATATTTGCAGTCTCTGTCCATCTCTTGTATGATGTCTGCAGTCTCTGACCATCTCTTGTATGATGTCTGCAGTCTCTGACCATCTCTTGTATCATGTCTGCAGTCTCTGACCATCTGTTGTGTCATGTTTGCAGTCTCTGACCATCTCTTGTATCATGTCTGCAGTCTTTGACCATCTCCTGTATATTTGCAGTCTCTGACCATTTCTTGTACCATGTCTGCAGTCTCTGACCATCTGTTGTGTCATGTTTGCAGTCTCTGACCATCTCTTGTATCATGTCTGCAGTCTCTGACCATTTCTTGTATCATGTCTGCAGTCTCTGACTATCTCCTGTCTCATGTCTCCAGTCTCTGACCATCTCTTGTGTCATGTCTGCAGTCTCTGACCATCTTATGTATCATGTCTGCATAGTTTGACCATCTTATGTATCATTTCTGCAGTCTCTGACCATTTTATGTATTATGTCTGCAGTCTCTGACCATTTTATGTATCATGTCTGCAGTCTCTGACCATCTCTTGTGTCATGTGTGCAGTCTCTGACCATCTTATGTATCATGTCTGCAGTCTCTGACCATCTCTTGTGTCATGTCTTCAGTCTTTGACCATCTTATGTATCATGTCTGCAGTCTCTGACTATCTCCTGTCTCATGTCTACAGTCTCTGACCATCTTATGTATCATGTCTACAGTCTCTGACCATTTCTTGTTTCATGTCTGTAGTCTCTGACCATTGTATGTATCATGTCTGCAGTCTCTGACCATCTCTTGTGTTATGTCTGCAGTCTTTGACCATCTTGTGTATCATGTCTGCAGTCTCTGACTATCTCCCGTCTCATGTCTGCAGTCTCTGACCATCTCTTGTGTCATGTCTGCAGTCTCTGACCATCTTATGTATCATGTCTGCAGTCTCTGACCATTTCTTGTGTCATGTCTGCAGTCTCTGACCATTTTATGTATCATGTCTGCAGTCTCTGACCATCTCTTGTGTCATGTCTGCAGTCTTTGACCATCTTGTGTATCATGTCTGCAGTCTCTGACTATCTCCCGTCTCATGTCTGCAGTCTCTGACCATCTCTTGTGTCATGTCTGCAGTCTCTGACCATCTTATGTATCATGTCTGCAGTCTCTGACTATCTCCTGTCTCATGTCTGCAGTCTCTAACCGTCTTATGTATCATGTCTGCAGTCTCCGATCATCTCGTGTATCATGACTGCAGTCTCGAACCATTTTGTGTGTCATGTCTGCAGTCTCTGACCATCTCTTGTGTCATGTCTGCAGTCTCTGACCATCTCCTGTATCATGCTTGCAGTCTCTGACGATCTCCTGTATCATGTCTGCAGTCTCTGACCATCTCCTGTATCATGTCTGCAGTCTCTGACCATCTCCTGTATCATGTCTGCAGTCTCTGACCATTTCCTGTATCATGTCTGCTGTCTCTGACCATCTCCTGTATCATACTTGCAGTCTCTGACCATCTTCTGTAGTATATCTGCAGTCTCTCACCATCTCTTGTATCATGCTTGTGGTCTATGTCCTGTTGTGTTCTGTTGTGAATATTCACTTAATTTTATGTGTGGCCCTTTGGTGATGTCAGGGGCCACACTTGAGGCCCCCATATCAGGAAAGTTGACCACCATTACTTTAAACAGCGCACTAATAATAAACCATCTGAAAAGCTTTAATCTTCTGTTGCCCGCTCACCGATATTGCGATAAGCGCAGAGCACGGCGGGATGGAGGATAGGAAGTGCACAGCGCTGTGAAAAGGGTCGCCATTGTCTGCATGGAGTCAGTTTAATGACCCGGACTGAATGGGCCTCAATAGGCTGAGAAGGTCTCCTTAGTGTGTGGCTCATTATTAATCTATTTGGCCTATTAGCTGGTGGGGACCAGGTACCTGCCCCCCGCGTCCTCTCCAGAATACAGATCTGGGTGGGGGGGCGATTGGCGGATGTGAACGTCCCAAGATGTATTCTTTATCCGCCCCGGTGTCACATAAATCTCAGGCTGGAGTCTTGGCTGGCAGAGGCCTTGGGGGATCGATGTGTTCCCGTTTGTTCCTTGGGAGACGCTTTATTCACCCGCCGCTCTGGGCCCCGGCGATTCCAAATAAAACACAGGAAATGCCATTAAAAAAAGTCTAATGCTGCATATGGCAACCATATTTCAGCTGTCAGTTTACTAACGCAATCATCACTTTGGTTGCTATGGTGAACGCTATTTTTTATTTTTTTATGTCATTTTTGCCCGTGGTAACCATAGTCTAGCTGCCAGTTTATTAAAAAGAGCATCTTTTATGGTTGCCATGGTTACCAGCATTTGTTTATTTCTTTTCAGTGTGCCAGTGATGCACATGGCAACCATATTTTAGCTGTTGGTTTTCTACTGCAAGCATCTCTTTGGTTGCTATGGTTACTGATAGCTTTCTTCTTTTTTTTTTTTTATAGGTGTCGATGTTGCACATGGCAAACTTATTTCAGATGTTAGTTTTTTAATGCAATCATCACTTTGGTTGCTATGGTGACAACTGTTTTTGTTATTTATTTTTTTCTTTTTAATGTCAGGTTTGCCCATGATAAGCATAGCCCAGCTACCAGTTTATTAAAACAAGCATGTCTTTTGGTTACTGCTATTTTTTTAAGTGCTGATGTTGCCCATGGCACCTGTATTCCAGCTGCCAGTTTACTAAACCACTAGTCATTTATATTGTGTTGCCATGGTGGGAACCCCTCATAATGGGCACAGCAGATGTACAGACCCAGGAACACAGCACACGGATGGTGGGAACCCCCATAATGGGCACAGCGGGTGTACAGACCCAGAAACTCAGGAAAGGGATCGTGGAAACCCTCATAATGGGCGCAGCAGGTGCACGGACTGAGGGACTCAGCACAGGGATGGTGGGAACCCCTCATAATGTAAGGTGACCAGATTTTTAAAATTAAATCTGGGGAATTTTTTTTTAATAGTAATGGCGGCAATCAGCGACTCTCTGCCCATCGCCGCCGCCGCCCGCCTCACAGCCTGTCAAGTCTTAGGCCCCTTTCACACGGGACGGATCAGTCATGATCCGCCCCGTGAACCTCTGCTTGCTCAGCGGGGATCGCTCCGTTGATCCCCACTGAGCCGGCGGATGAAAGGGCAGTCCCTGCACACTGTGCAGGGACCGCCCCGTCAGATCTCCGCTCTCCCCTATGGGGGGATCGGATGAACACGGACCGTCTGTCCGTGTTCATCTGCTCCGCTCCGCAGACGGATAGAAAAAAAGGAATTTTTCTATCCAGAAAAACGGAGCATTGCGGATACGGATGAGATCGGGTGTCAGCGGATGTTTCATCCACTGACACCCGCGATCTCATAGGGACCAATGTATGTCCCTTTTTCATCCGTAAACGGATGGATGAAAAAGCGGACATACGGTCCGCTAGTGTGAAAGGGGCCTTACTCTCCGGGCCCCGGCTACTACTGGGTGGGGAGCGGTGGAAGATCACGCCGCCAGGGAAGGCAAGGAGATAAGCAGGCAGGCGGCTGGCCGGGACTTGAGCCAAGACAGAAGAACATGTGAGCGGAGCTGAATGGGCATGCACCCGAAACTGAAGAAATATTCCCTCCGCTCCGACCAGCACATGATCATCAGAAAGGGGCACAGATAATGGAAAGAAATAGACTCCCTTAAGCTAGTAGGTGCGGTGGAGCGGGGGGGGGGGGTGTAATTCAGATTTTTGCCCCAGCCCCTGTTCAAATCCAATCCGGGGACATAACCGGGGACAGACTTGGTCCAGGGACAGTGTCCTCAATCTGAGGCTGTCCCCAGAAACCGGGGATGTCTGGTCACCCTATCATAAAGGGCACACCCAGGAACTCAGCACAGGGATGGTGGGAACCCCTCATAATGGGCACAGCAGATGTACAAACCCAGGAACTCAGCCCAGGGATGGTAGGAACCCCTCATAATGGGCACAGCAGGTGTACAAACCCAGGAACTCAGCACACGGATGGTGGGAACCCCTCATAATGGGCACAACAGGTGTAAAGACCCAGGAACTCATCACAGGGATGGTGGGAACCCCTCATAATTGGCGCAGCAGGTGTAAAGACCAAGGAACTCAGCACAGGGATGGTGGGAACCCCTTATAATGGGCACAGCAGTTGTACAGACCCGGGAACTCAGCACAGGGATGGTGGGAGGCCCTCATAATGGGCACAACAGGTGTAAAGACCCAGGAACTCAGCACAGAGATGGTGGGATCCCCTCATAATGGATAATGGGCACAGCAGGTTTACAGACGCAGGAACTCAGCACAGGGATGATGGGATCCCTTCATAATGGGCACAGCAGGTGTACAGACCCGACGGGTACTCAGCACAGGGATCTCACCAATGATGTGCCTGGGAGACAAAAGAGGCTGTCAGGATGTTTCCAAAACGCTGATCCAGGGTCACAGAATGGCAAAAAGAACTACAGATGCTTCTGATAATGAGCGGCAGACTAATATTCTCACCAGTCAGTGTCTGTCTGTATCTTGTTAATAAATCCTGGTCCATGATACATAGGGTCACATCTGTAGCCGATCACATGTATCCAGTTCAGGCTCTCTAATGCCCGCCCACGCTGATCAGGTCTAAGTGAATTCATTATTGCATTAGTCACCTAGACCTGATCCGCGGGGGCGGACCTCTTCTTTGTCCATTACTCCATTATTCTCCATCTTTGCATTGTCACACAATGTCATGGCTTCTTGTGATTTAGGTTGAATTCACACTTGCACTGCGTTAATGTACGCTTAAGGCTAGGTTTCCACTATTGCGACCCCAAAGTCGATTTACAGTGCGACTTTGCAATGCCATTTTTGATGCAATGTCCTGCGACCGGTGAGAACCATGCGAGAACAAGTCACACCGAAGTCGGAACAAAGTAGTGCAAATATCTTGTTTGGAGTCGCTGCGGCTTGAGTCGCACCAATTAGAACGGGGACCATTGAATGGATTTTGACTTGTCATGCGACTTCACATGTCTCAAGTCGCACAACAACTCGCAGTAGTGGAAACAGAGCCTTAAAAGCGTGGCCAGCTTTGCTCCAGTTAAAAAAAAAAGTAAAAAAAAAAGCGTCCAAACCCCTAAAAACTAACATAATAAATATACTTCTGTGTATTAAATATAAATTTGAACCGCCGTTTATAAATCGTACAAATATACATACAGCTGTGAGTAATGCTCTGTGCCTGGACGCCGCAGAGGATTCCACTGGAATGGAATTACTTTATTAATACATTGTAACCTGACCCTGACCATCAGCAGACTAGGAAACATACGCAAGTGCTGCTGCAAGCACCCTTTAGCCTGGGTTGACCTCCTTGCGTGTTGGGAAAGTGCGTAAAATCGCATGCATTCTTGACCCACAAAGGAACGCATTGCACCTTAGCTGATGCATAGGGGTGCCATTAATTCCCAAAGGCACCTCCATGCATCGGCAATCGCGGCCAATGCGGTTCAGCGCGGCACAATTTTAACCACTTAAGGACCGCGCACTGTAGATATACGTCGGCAGAATGGCACGGACAGGCACAAGCAACCTGTACATGGCCCTTTAAATGCCTGCCGTGTGGTGGTGAGCGCGACCCTGCCGCCTTCCCCGGGCTCTGCAGACTCGATCGCCGCGGGGATCCCCGCGATCGTCTCACGGAGGTATAGAGCGGGGAGATGCTTGTGTAAACAAGCATCTCCCCGCTCTACCTAGTGACAATGACACGGACCTCAGTGTCATGTGACACAGAGCCCATCCCCCCTACAGTAAGAAACACTATGCAGGGAACACTTAACCCCTACAGCGCCACCTAGTGGTTAACCCCTTCACTGCCAGTGTAATTTTCACAGTAATCAGTGCATTTTTATAGCACTGATCGCTGTAAAAATGACAATGGTCCCAAAAATGTGTCAAAAGTGTCCGATGTGTCCGCCATAATGTCGCAGTCACGAAAAAAATTACTGATAGCCGACATTACTAGTAAAAAAAAAAAAAAATTATAAAAATGCCATAAAACTACCCCCTATTTTGTAGATACTATAACTTTTGCTCAAACCAATTAATAAACGCTTATTGCGATTTTTTTACCAAAAATATGTAGAAGAATACGTATCTGGCCTAAACTGAGGAAAGAAAAAAAATTTATATATTTTTTGGGGATATTTATTATAGCAAAAAGTAAAAAATATTGAATTTTTTTCAAAATTGTCACTCTATTTTTGTTAATAGCGCAAAAAATTAAAACTCGCAGAGGTGATCAAATACCACCAAAAGAAAGCTCTATTTATGGGAAAAAAGGTGGTCAATTTTGTTTGGGAGCCATGTCGCACGACCGCGCAATTGTCAGTTAAAGCGACGCAGGGCCAAATCGCAAAAAGTGGCCTGGTCTTTGACCACCCAAATGGTCCGGGGCTCAAGTGGTTAAAAGAAGTTTGGGGACTTCTTTCCTACGTTTCTGCGGGTAGAGAAGCCAATTGAAATGAATGGACTGCCCTACAAGCAGAACACAGCCGCTCAGGTGTGACCCGAACCTTTACAGGGGACTGGTTCTCTTTAAAGTTTATCTAAAGGCAAATCTTTATTTTTGGATGGAGGTGAGGGTTTTGTACCCCAACAGGATTTTATTTTATTTTTATTGTTGCTTTTGTCCTGCTGGAGAGATTTAACCTTTTTGTCCTGATGGCTATTGTCAATGGTATAGAAAGTAATGGGAAATCCTAAATCAGATGTGAACAGGGACCACTGCAATGAATGGGATTTTTCTTGTTGAGCGTCTTTGAGCTTCAAGCTACAAAACGCTCAGGTGTGAATGGAGCACTGATGGTGGAAAATAACTCAAAGAGGAACTGCAGTCTGCTCACATAATTTGTAATAAAAACATCTTTGCCATTCTGAAGCTTCCCTCCAACCACTTTGCATATTATTTTATATACAGTGGAACCTCGGATTACGAGCATAATCCGTTCCAGGAGAATGCTTGTAATCCAAAGCACTCGCATATCAAAGCGGGTTTCCCCATTTCCCAATTCGTTCCGCATTGACTTCTATGGCATGCAATACTGCATGTGGCCAGAGGTTGGGGGGGGGGCACCGGAGAGCCTCGGAAATACTCGGGGACAGCTCTGGTAATCTCGGAAAGGCTGGGAAAAACGCGAGAACAGAGTATTTCCGAGTGTTTGCGAGTATGTCCTAGTGATAACGAGTATTTCTGAATGGCTCCGAACCGTTCCGAGTGTCACAGGCGCCCCCCACACCCCTGGCCAAATGCGGTACTGCACACCCCATGAGCTTGAATTCTGCTTGTTTTGCGAGACAACACTCGCAAACCGAGTCAAGATTTTTTTTAAAAAAGTTGCTCCTCTTTCAAAACACTTGTTTACCGCGTTACTCTTAAACCAAGGTTCCACTGTATACTGTGATTCTGTACTTGCCAAATATGCAGCAAAAATCTCCCTCCACTGAGTCTGGCTGCAGCCATTTTAACTGTGGGCAGCTGAAGCTGCTGCCTGTTCACTTCCTGGATTTACACACAGAGAGACACACCTCCAGCTCTGCAGCTCTCATTGGCCCTCTTATGACTCATCCCCACTCCCTTCCTGGCAAACTCACAAGAGTGAGAGAGAGAGCTGTGCATTATGTTATAAGGCTAATGACCAGACAAGAAACAGGAAGTGGGCTGTATAAGGTATTTACTGGCAGAAAAAAAATGTTTTACTATCCAAAGTTAAAACAAGGGCAGAAGATTTAATAGATGGAAAGATGAAAAAATGACTGAAGGTCCGCTTTAAGGCAATTGTAACTATTCCCTCCGCTATCCAATTGGGAAAAAAGTTTTTGGCTGTATACAGTATATACGTTCAAGGGATAGTTCACATCCACAATAAAATTGCCTGCACATTCCAAAGTACCCAGTACATGAAATAACACAGGTTTTGTATAAGAAGTTGCTGTTCAATGTTTTACCAGTAGGCCGTGTGCAACCTCTCCCAAGGTTGTCCAAAAGACACCTAGGTAGGTGAACAACCAACCTCCCCCACTCCCCCCCCCCCAACCCCAAGGGGACAGGACAGACTGGACATTGGGTGCGCACCCACAGCTTCTCTGGCCCATTCAAAATCTGCACATGCATTATGCGTCTCTGCCTCCCTCTCTGAGAAGCTGAGGGGTGCATGCACAACCCGTCCTGACATCTAGGCAGCATGGGGAGGGTCGCCTACCTAGGAGTTTTTAGACAGGATTGGAAGAGTGGTAATTAACATGAGAGAATCCTCCCCATTATAAATGATCCCAGAGAACCCTCCCCATTTAATACGATCGCAGAGAATCCTCCCCATTATATACAATCCCAGAGAACCCTCCCAATTATATACGATCCCGGAGAATCCTCCCCATTATATACGATCTAGGAGAGTCCTCCCTATTATATACGATCCCGGAGAATCCTCCCCATTATATACGATCCAGGAGAGTCCTCCCCATTATATACGATCCCGGAGAATCCTCCCCATTATATACGATTCAGGAGAGTCCTCCCCATTATATACGATCCCGGAGAATCCTTCCCATTATATACGATACCAAAGAATCCACCCTATTATATACTATCCTGGAGAATCCTCCCCATTATATACGATCCTGGCAATATCCTTTTCATTATTTACGATCCCCGAGGATCCTCCTGATTATAAACGATCCAGAGGATCCTCCTCATTATATACGATCCCCGAGGATCCTCCTCATATATGATCCCTGAGGATTCTCCTCATTATATACGATCCTGGCAATATCCTTCTCATTATATACGATCCCGGCAATATCCTTCTCATTATATATGATCCTGGAGAATCCTCCTCATTATATACAATCCCAGAGAATCCTCCCCATTATATATGATCCCGAGAATCCTTGTTATATACGATCCCAATGATATCCTTCTCATTGTATATGATCCCAGAGAATCCTCCTCATTATATACAATCCCAGAGAACCCTCCCCATTATATACGGTCCTGGAGAATCCTTTTCATTATATATGATCCCGGAGAATCCTCCCCATTATATACAATGCCTGAGGATCCCCCTCATTATATACGATCCCGGCAATATCCTGCTCATTATATACAATCCCTGAGGATCCTCCTCATTATATATGATGCCCGAGGATCCTCCTCATTATATACGATGCCTGAGGATCCTCCTCATTATATATGATCCCGGCAATATCCTTCTCATTATATACGATGCCTAAGGATTCTTCCCATTATATACGATCCGGGGGAATCCTTCTCATTATATACGATCCCAATGATATCCTTCTCATTATATATGATCCCGGAGAATTCTCCTCATTATATTCAATCCCAGCAATATCCTTCTCATTATATTCGATTTCAGAAATATCCTTCTCATTATATTCGATTTCAGAAATATCCTTCTCATTATATATGATCCTGGAGAATCCTCCTCATTATACTGTATGATCCTGGCGATAAGCTTCTGGCAGTAACCTGACTAAAACGCCTCCGGATGAATCCGCAGAGAAATAAAGTAAGAAAAAAAAAACAAATTTCCAACATTGTAACCAAAACTATAGGTATGACATCTGAGGTCTCAAGCACAGAAGCTCCGTTTGGAGTGTCTTACCCAAAAAGGCGTCATCAGGAGCCCTGGGATTGTTTGTGGTGAGAATCTGGTGATTCTCCTGTGCTGCACATTTCAAAGGCATAATGAGGTTTAGGAATGGATCTTTCCTCACCAGCAGGAGTACTTTTTGGTCCATAGTGCTTAGGCTTTGGTGTGCATTGTGTAGGGCAGGCTTTCTCAACCAGAGTTCCATGGAACCCTAGGGTTCCTCCAGAGGTTGCTCAGGGTTCCTTGAGCAATGAGAAATTTCTCCCTTTTAGATAAGTTTCAGCTGACACCATTGATCTTTGCAGCCATCTGTAATGCCGCGTACAGACGATCGGACCTTTGTCCTACCAAACTGTCAACGGAATTCCATCGGAGAAAAGTAGAACATGTTCTATATTTAAACTCTGATGGAATTCATTGAAATTTCTCCGATGGGGCACACACACGGTAGGAATTTCCGATGGAAAAAGTCCGTCTGACTTTTTCCATCAGAAATTCTTATCGTGTGTACAAGGCATAAGAGGGCAATTCTTCCCAATGACCACAAGTGTAATGCCCGGTACACACAATCCGATTATCGGACAAATGATCGTCCGTTTTTTTTTGCATGCTAATCTCTCGTCGAATCTGATGAGTTTGCTAAAGTCACGAAAATTCTCTTACGACAGGATGAAAAATCGGAAGTGATGTCATGTGTTGTAATACATTTGTATTGCATTTTCGAACGACAGCTGTACTGATTAAACGAAAATCGTACGATCTGGCATCGTTCGAATAAAAATTCCGTGCATGTCCGATAGAATAATATCGGATGAACTGTCCTGATCGGCTCTCGAAAGCTCTGTACTAACGATCCGATTATCGTACGATCGTTTCGAAAGCGGCATTTTTCGTACGATTTTTGGATCGTGTGTACGGGGCTTAAGAAGCATTCTTCCCACTGACCATCACACTAATGTATCATTATTTATAGATATGATCATTTTTTGCAGAAATTCCTTGAGACCAGAAAGTTATTTCATGGGTTCCTCTGTGTTGATGCGGTTGAGAAAGACTTTGTGTAGGGGGTTGAAATACGTAGTAACAATGTTTTATTTATTTTTTAACTTGTGAGAATGTTACAAATTATTATTATTTTTTTTTAGCTCTATACACCACTATGTGTTGCAATGTGCTAACGTGTATTGTAATATGTTGTGTTTGTGCTGCACACATTTTTTTTATGCAGCTTACACCAATTCATCTGTATGATATGAACGGGTCACATACGAAAACAATTGCTTTCAATGTGTCCTTGCATTGAGCCTGCACTGATCTAGCTGATTAATAGGCATGTGCAATTCGTTTCGTAATGAATCGAAATTCGTCCGAATTTAGCAACTTTTGGACATTTGGAAGCATTCGAATTTCCGAACAAAGTAATTACGAATAAAACCGAATCCGAAATAAATTATATCGCAAATAGCGAATGCCCGAATGTCTTCGGCATAATTCGTTATGAAAAAAGTTACGAATGTACAAATCTATTCGAAGCACAATAACACTCTGCTCTGCTCTCTGCTTCTCCCTCACCGTGCTGAACTCCCTCTCAAAATGGTGTACAGGGGCGAAGGCTATAGCCGCATGTAAAAAACGAAAGTAAAATACAAGATTTCAAATCGTTACAAATAACCGCTATGTATTTAGAAAAGTACAAATCCATTCGAACTACATTAGGCATAATAGGCAGCGCCATTGTGAGAGAGACACGGAAAATTACGAATCAACGAACCCAAAAAAAGTTACGAAAGTAGGAATTGTGTCCAGAATCAACGAAAAACAATGTACTCTACCGAAAGTACGAATTATAAATCAACTAAAAATAAGGCTTACATTAATACGAATCATTCCGATTCAATGAAAAATGTCGCTTGCGAAAATACGAATTAGTCCGAACACGAAAAATCCCGTCTAGCAAAATTACGAACGATTAGGAATCAACAGGACCGAAAAGAAACGAACCGAAACTGAACAAATTTTTCCGTTGTGCACAAGTCTACTGATTAATGCAACTTGGTGATAAGTCCTAACGCATCATTTACACCGACGTTCATATTAGGTAGTTGGGCTGCAATTTTACGGCTTCCCAGCCGCCTGTTAACGCCACTCACAGTTATTAAAACAGGGAGCCAATGGAGGTGTATGCACGTCAGCGTTAGACGGGAAAAATTACAGTTCGGCAAGCTTTGATGCCTTGCAACCACCTCCAATCACTTCTACAGGGGGTCCCCGGGTTACGAGCCCGTTAGGGACTTTCCTCCTGTTTGTATATCGGAAATGTTTGTAAGTCGGCCGCGCATGCGAAGACCGACAATTAGGGACATTTCCAGAGGCTCCGTCTGGCCGCCCATGCGCAGAACAGCCGACGGTCCGCCCAAAATGGCAGAGGGTCCCCGCAGCGCCCGGTTCGTAAGTAGGAGAAGTTCGTAACTTGGGCGTTCGTAAGTCGGGGACCCCCTGTATTGAAATGCACTACTACAAGTGTGCCTATTTTGTTTACAGCCAGTATAAGGAGCTGTTGTAAAGGGCCAAAAGTGATAATTTCCCATGTAGCGCTTACCCCCCAAAGGAGCCAATGTTTTTCGGGTCCTCTGGTCCCAGAGCCCACGACTTTGACACATACTGGGCTAAACCGGAGATATTTATTGCAACTATATATAATACTACAATAACCAAGGAAAGCGAAACGGCAATAACCCCTCAAACAAATACATAAAACAGTAGCAAAATAAAGTGTTTATTAGTAAATAAATATATAAGCCGTAGCAATTAAGATACACCATTGATAATAAGCCAATAATCCAGAAGATGGGCCTCCACTGGGGATGGCCCTGCCTAAAGGGCAATGCTAAGGTAAAAGTTTGTCACTTTCTGTCAAATCCTTTCCTTACTGGCCAGTTGGGGCCCAAATACAGCGTTGGGGTGCCTAGATAAAGTTCCTCTGATCCCAGGTATAGGTGTCTGCACTTGTGCCTGTGTCCCAAGCAAACAATACTGTTCTTCTTTAAAAGGGGTAGTGGGGTTTGGCCAGTGGCCTCTCACCAACTCCTTGGGTGACAGCTGATCCCCCCTCCCCATTCTCCTTCAGCAGCTCAGCGATTCCAGCTGCAGTGGAAGTTTCCCCAGCGATCAGGCATCAGCACCAGTCAGTGATAGTGGTGTTTTCATGTACCAGGAGATGCCTGCTACTTTTAGAGTTGCCGCCTCATCCCTTTAAACCCGAACACATATTAATTACACAGGTTCTGAGGCTAATTTAATGGCGATAAGGCACCAAGTGAATTTAATTACCCCCTTGATCAGCCACAGTACCTGTGTAATTATTATGTGTTTGGTTTTAAAGGAATGAGGTGGCAACTCTAGCTACTTTGCTTCTAGGTGTCCCTAATGTGGTGGCCAAACGTTCCGCAGCACAAGGAACACACCTTGCTTTTACTCTCCACAGAACCCCAGTCATGCTGATATGTTTATTTCTAATACACATGTCCAGTCTGTCTGGGGACTACATCCCCCACAAGCCTCAGTTCCTCCCAGGAGGCTCTTGTAACTCCCAAGATGCACAGCAGTCCATATCCCTTTCCTTTGAGTTCTCCTTTGGTCAATCACAATCCGTCATACATTTTATAGGCTCACCCAAAATGGGTGAAGACACTCAATAGCATTGTGTATGGTCTTTCCCAAAATGGTCACTGCAGCTCAGCATTGCAGGTAATTCATTAAACCCTCCTTGGGTGGCAGCCCTTCACCCATCTTATAAGCGATCTGCAGTGGACCGCTTTTCAGAGGGTGCTTGACAGGCAGCTGGGAGGCAATACGTCACTTTCTCACCGCCTATTTTAACCCCCCGAAAAGGCCGAACCATTGCACCGCAACTGTTTGATTCATTTAAATTAATTGCGTTCACCAGCCAAACGCGTCAGTGGTTTTGGCCGCAGCATGTGTACAGATCTGAGCTGATACGTGTTCTTCTTTATGTGGAAGGACAGGGTGTGGTAAAATCATGGCCAACTTTTACCGCCCCCCTGGTCACCCATGTAAATGAAGTGAAAGGGCATTCAAATGTGCACTAATGTCCGAAATGCCCGCCAACTCCTTAGGTTTAAAAATCAACGCCTGTGAGCGCAATATAATCCTTCTGGTAATGATCTCGGTCTCTGTTCACACTAGTGCAACTCTAAAATTGCACAATTTTCAGTGCGACTTTCATGCAATTTAAAAGCAACTTATTATACTCTATGGCACTCAAGTCGCACGAAACTCATCAAAGTAGTGCAGGAAACTTTTTTAAAGGCGCTGCGACTTTAGTGGCATAGATTGGAATGGGTGCCGTTGAAATAAATGGGATTGGAATTGCTATGCGACTTTATGTTTCGCAAGTCCCATGACAAGTCGCACTAGTGTGAGCCGAGCCTCACCCATTATGTTGTCTGGTGCAATTAGTAAAATTGGAAAAGTGCCAATGCTGGAGACATCCATGTGATATTTGGACTGTATCTTGTCCTTGCAATCTGCCTCGGTAGTAGCGCAGAACGACTGACGACTATACTGTACGCATCGTCGCCCGCCACGTCTCTGTAATGTTACCAGCCGCCGCTGACCCCTTTATGTAAAATTACTAAATCCCTCCAACTTGTTACGATCGATTTGCTCAGCGTTTTTAAAAACACAAGGGAAGCAAGAGATTAGAGGGGATGAAGTGTAAGCGAAACCAGCGATTGGGGGTACAAGCGGCGGAGGCGATGTTGGATATCCTGATTTACTACAAGAGGAATGTTAATAACGTCCCCGGGAAGTGCTGACCCTCCAGCGCAGAACAATGCCCCCCTCAGATCGCCGCTCCGCTAATCTTATTCAGGCCAAAGGTCGGAAACTCTATTTCCAGCCGAACGCGCTGCCAAAGAGGGCAATCGCCGTGTCTGACATGAATGTAAACACATGGTGGTGGAACAGAGTTGCCAACCTCCCACAGCATTTTTTTTACTGACGAAACGTGGAAAATTTACTGGCGGAGCACCTTTTTTTTTTTTTTTTACTACAAACCTGAGCAATTACAAAACTCCTATTGAAAACGAATACAATGGATATTTGAACAGTATAAACATGATATGGAAACACTGACAATACCTATAACCAGGGCTTTTTTTCTCAGAGAATAGGTGCAGGAACTCCTCCCTTCCAAGACACCCTTGACTCCACCCCCTACCCACCTCCGAGCACCGTTCCTTGGTTCCACCCCTTACCCACCTCCCAGTACCACCCCTTTTAGAGAATACAGAAACAAGTATAATTTTGTGGTGCTAAGTATTTTGTATGGAGTTGTTTAATGATAACAAGAAAGGCAGTAAAATAGATCTAGCAACAATGGACACCCCAGCGACAATAGATCCACCCCAGCAACAATAGATTCCCCAATAGCCAGCATCAATAGAACCTCCAGCAGCCAGCAGATCTCTCTCAGCAACGATTGACCTCCTGCAACATAAGACCCACCCCCAGCAACAATAGATCCCTCAGCAGCAACAATAGACCCCCCTTCAAAAATAGATCCCCTCCAGCAACAATAGATTCCCCAGTAGCTAGCAACAATAGAACCTCCAGCAGCCAGCAACAAAGACCCCTCCCTCAACAGTGCATCCCTCCTAGCAATGACTGACCCCCCCAGCAACAACAGATCCCCCACGAGCAACAGAAGAACTCCCCAGCAACAATAGACTCCCTTCCTTCGCAAAATAGATCCCCTCCAGCAACAAAAGATCCCCCAGCAGCCAGCATCAATAGATTCTCCAGCACACCCCAGAACCTCTTTTTCCATTACATACATTCAGTTCAGGAGGAGCCGGAACTGCGTTCCCCCGCGTTCCTGTTGAAAAAAAGCCCTGCCTATAACAAAGTAATTTGCGTGATTTACACCTAAAAATTCAACACAGCATGAAATTATCAGCCCCTAATTTTTACAAACTGTCAGTAAACTTACTGGCAGTTGGCAACCCTGTGGTGGAAGTGAGCGATCTCTAACCACTGACTCCAAATGGGCCTACTGGCTCCTTGGAACTAGCATTCAGCCTTAGCAAAGAGCAGCTGCTGTCTGAGGTTACCTTTGTGACTTATACCCCCAACAGACTATGGGGCTGACTTATTAAAGGCAAACAGACTGTGCACTTTGCAAGTGCAGTTGCTCCAGAGCTTAGTAAGGCCCCATTAACCCCTCAGCGTTTTGTAGCTTAAAGCTCTAAGGTCCAAAACACTGGAGGAGAAAAAAAAAATATTATTCTCTATGGAGTTGGTTCACATCTCCACTCCAAGTCACCTGAAGCTCCAGAAAGTTCTGGAACTCTCTTTGTAGCTCAAATCAGGCAGATTTGAGCATTTTTGGTGCATTTTTATGGCCATAGAAACGAATGGAAACGCCGCAATTTGCACGTTTTTTGTGCGCATTCGTGTGTTTTATCGTGCGTTATTTGTACGATTTTCTGCTCAAATTAAAAAATGACAAAAATAAAATAGTAAAAATATATGGATAAGTAAATGTAAAATAAATAAACAAATAACTAAAAAAAATCATAAATAAATAAATTAAATGAATTAATAATATGTAATAATACATAAATAAATAATAATTAACCCCAAGCTTAAAAAATATTAAATTATTATTAATATTATTAATAATAATAATAATATTTTTTTTTTTAAACACCCAAACCCAAGCAAAAAAATAAATAAATTACGGTACTATTAATAATAATAATAATAATTATTTATTTATTTTGTGTTAGGGTATTCATTATTATTATTTTTTTTAAAAGGGTTAGGGGTTAATTATTTATTTATTATTTTAGTTAAAAAATGTATATATATATATATATATATAAAAAAAAAAAAATATATATATATATATATATAGATAGATAGATAGATAGATAGATTATTTTTATTAATAATAATAATAAATGAACACCCAAGCAGAAATAAATTACTATTATTATTTATTTATTTTGTGTTAGGGTGTTTAGTTCATTTTTATTATTATTATTTTTTATTTTTTAGGGTTGGGGTTAATTATTTATTTATTATTACTTACTATTCATATATTGAATTTATTATTTATTTATGATTATTTGTATTTATATGTGTATTTATTTCACATGTGTTTATTCATTTATTAGTAATAGTAGTAGTAGTAGTAGTAGTAGTAGTGTCAACACCCTACAAAAAGTAAATAAATAAATAACCCTAATCCTAACCCTAAACTAACTTTAACTCTAAAGCCGTGTACACACGATCGGTTTTACTGATGAAAACACTCCGATGGACTTTTTTCATTGGACAAACCGATCGTGTATGGGCCCCATCTGTCTTTTTTCCATCGGTGTTTAAAAATAGAACATGTTTTCAATTTATCCGATGGTTAAAAAACCGATAGCAAATTACTATCGTCTGTGGGGAACTCCATCGGATAAAAAACCCACGCATGCTCAGAATCAAGTCGACGCATGCTCAGAAGCATTGAACTTCATTTTTCTCGGCTCATCGGAGTGTTTTACGTCACCGCGTTTGGAACAGTCGGATTTTTCACTGATGGTGTGTAGGCAAGACTGATGAAAGTCAGCTTCATCGGTTTTCCGATGGAAAAATCCATCGGTTAAAAAATCATAGGAAATCCGATCGTGTGTACAGGGCTTGACCCCTTACCCTAATAAAAATAAATAAACAAAAGCTATTGGAAAATCTAAAAAAGCTGAAATACCCATCAAAAATCATGCAACAGATGATAGTTTTCTCTATTGGCTAATAAAAAAAACACCAAAGCTCAAAGTCTAAAAACATGCACGTGGCGCATAAAAACACGCCAAAATCGCGCATTAAAAACGTGCAAAAAAACACTGAAAAAAAGCTTAATGGCGCTACATTCAGATGTGAATGCAGCCTAAATGAAGGGAAGCTCTGCTGACTTCCATTATCCAATCAATTGCAAGTCAAAATGCATTTTTTTTAAATGTTTCTTGCATGTGATTGGGTATTCTTTGAAGGTGAAGCTTTACCTCATTTACTAAGCTCTGAGGAACTGGATTGCAGGGTGCACAGTTTATTTGCCCCTTTAGTAAATCAACCCAAATGTATTCAAAGTTTTCCAAACAGAAACTGATGATGACACAGTTGCAAAGCTCCTTTTCCTTCACTTGGTGCCAGAGCTCTTCGATATACCGGGGTATCCGCCTCACAGTCACTAGTAATTGGACACAACTTTAATTGGCTAATTATGCCCCCCACCCCCCCATGCTGACTGCTGTTCGCACTGATCTTACCAGCTGGGACCAAACATCCTAAAAATGAATATTTTGCCATGGGTTTTGTTTTATTAATGATACCTATATCTATGATAGATAGATTTGGATTCAGAATAATTTAATAACCCCAAAGGGAATGATAGATAGATAGATAGATAGATAGATAGATAGATAGATAGATAGATAGATAGATAGATAGAAAGATCGATAGATAGATCGATAGATAGATAGAAAGATCGATCAATAGATAGATTGATAGATCGATAGATAGACAGACAACAGCTATCTCTTTCCATTTATTGTTTCCATTAAAATTGTATTGGTTTTCCATGAATTGTTTCTGCACCCAACTTATAACGTCTGTACTTTCATCTAGTGCAGGCATGTCCAAAGTCCAGCACGCGGGCCGCGTCCAGGTTTAATACAGCCCCCCTGGCGATTCAGGAATTAGTTGGGGGCCACAAAAGATATATATATATATTAGGGCTGTTACTGATTAAAATTTTCATGTTCAATTAATCGATTTTTTTTAAATCGATTAATCGACTAATTTTGATTAATTATAACGCACATACAGATCCAACTACTTTTAGCTGATCTCCTTGCAGGCCGATTCCCAGTGCAGCTACCAAACCACTGGAAAAATGGATAGCAGGATACAAAAAACACACAAAGGCAGCGCTCGATGGGAATAGCATTAAACATTTTATAGTCTTCAAGTAGGTAACAAAATAAATATCGCACTGGAGATAAAATTGATGTAGCTACATAAGCTGTAAAAATGGTGCGAGTAATACCAAACGGTAGCAAAAGCAGTCATAAAAACTTGTAGCTAAGTATGATACTGGTATAGAAATGTGTACAACGATACCACTGCTGAATCCAGATGAGGAGGGGTTAACATCAGTCCGTCGACATGTAGATGTCCCGTGAAGGGAACTATCACAACTCCCAGTGGATGGCTGTAGAATCCCAGGTTGATAGAGAGAAGTGATAGAGGGAAGTGTAACAGCCCTTGCGTGTGGCAGATAGTAAGGTCCCGCCGGCATGCAGATATGAAGGCACAGCAAAGGAGCCCTTCAGATGGACACGGCAAGCCCCGCCGGTCACCGTGACGTCACCGGATCTCTGACAGAACTTCCTGAAAACCCGGAAGCCGGCGGAGAGGTGAGTACCGATCAAAGGAATTTTGATCGATCAAAAAAATTAATCGATTAATCGAGGAATTAATAGTTAATTTCCACAGCCCTAATATATATATACAAATAACATGCCCGAGCTCATCTCTTCACCACACACAGCCACAAAGGCAAGAGAATTCTTGTTGGGCGGAGTATTAGTGCTCGGCTGAACAGACTTAGACCAAATTTTAATGGTTCAAAGAATGTCGGGCAAAATGGTCGGCCCTCAGGCATGTTCACTTCATCAAATCTGGCCCTCTTTGAAAAAACTTTGGACACCCCTGATCTAGTGGATATGTAGCGCGTTCTCTAGTTCTTGCAACAAATGTTTCTGTCTTTGGTATGGATTCCACAGAGCACTGGAGATTATTACTCAATTTCTCTAAAGGCCGCCAAAAGTCAAAGAATTGCAATATTTTATCGGTTGGCGTGTGCTGCTTCTTTAACCACAATCCGATCTCTCTCTCTCTGGGAAGGGATTGGCAGGAGCGCCGTCAACATTTACTATAAGTTGAAGGTGAGTGATATCGGACTTCATTTAGAGCGCTGTTAAAAGTAGTACGTTGCGTAATCCGCTTAGGCCTCCTAAGCCCAGGAAAAGCCCTTTAGGAATGTCAGACTTACGGTGCACAATGTGTGTTCAAGTTGTTACTTGCAAAAGTCAGACTCGGACACGATGGTATTCTATAATACACACACCAGGTCATCTGAAGAGTCAGGACAAAGCTTATATCACCAATACCGATTAATCCTAAAAACTGCTGAGGTGGAATGGTGGGCCTTCAGAGGGGTGACTGGAGAATGCAGGGCGAATATTACAAGACTAGAGATTTAAAGCTCGCCTCTAGCCATAATCCCCAGTTAACCTTACCGGTAATGGTTAACTAGATTCTAGGAATCTTTCAGGGCAGCAACATAAGAGATTATTGGTCCCTCCATCTACAGCAGGGGTAGGCAAACTGGGGCCCTTCAGCTGTTGTGGAACTACATTTCCCATTAGGCATTGCAAGGCTGGCAGTTACAATTACTCCCAGGCATGATGGTACTGGTAGTTCTGCAACAGCTGGAGGGCCTCAGGTTGCCTACCCCTGCTCTACAGGAAACACAAGTGGAGCAAGTGAAAAGCCCCTAGAGTCCCTCTCGGGAGGATTCCTAGAAGTACCATTATCAGTAAAACTAACTGGGGATTTCCTCAATCATCTTCCAGGACAACATGAGAGGGGATGGAAGTAATAAAAAAGCCTACCCCAGGGTGCGACTACGGCCTGTAAAACTTTTCTGCCAAACGCTAGGTCTTATGGGAGAAACGACCTCACAATTCAGTTTCTTGAGTTCTTTAAAACATTCTGACCATCTTGGGGAGATACATGGAGTCTGACCTGTATCCCTAGCTGGGACAATCTTACATTGTTATGTAGCACTACCCCCGTAGGAGCTGCTGGTTAGTTTTGGGTTTTGCATGTTACCTCTTCAGCTTCGTTGTCCGGGTGGGAAAGTCTGTAGTAATGCAATGTCCACACAGATGTAAAACCTCAAACAGTTAGGCTTTATTTTCTTATGCAGAGAACGTTGAGAAGTAGAAGGTATAGAAGAGTAGGGGAAGGTTCAAGCACTCAGTGTTACTAGCCAAAAATATCAGCTCACAGTCACTTACCACTCTCAGTGTTTAGAGTGGGTATTGGTCACCCGGATAGTCCCCTCCCACATGGCCTAGCAGCCGGGATGACACATGAATCAGCAATGGGGTATTCTCTGCCACAGAATGCCCAGGATGAAATGGGTCTCTGCCACAGACCTCTTGAAATTAAATGGGTCTCTGCCACAGACCTTTTAAAGTTGAATCAAAGGATAGTCCAGGAATCCTCTGCCACAGGATTTCAAAGTCCCAAACTTCCAGCCGTACAGTGAAAGAGCCTTTAAGCCAACCCGGCGAACTGTAGGGCTTGTAGTACAGTGGATCCCTCCTTGATAAAATCACCAGGCCTCACCCGAGACAGCAGCACGTGGCTGGTCCCCTCCAGGGCAGGTCCTTCCCTGGTCTCCTTCACCAAGATAGCTTCCTCCCCATTCGAACAGACAGCTTGGGATCCCCTCTTTGAATGTAGGCCCCAGCCAGACTAGCTGGGCCTACGAGGTAGCGATGCAGCCTCGGGCCAACGTGGCCCCGAGACCAGAACCACACACACTAGGGTGACCACATTTCCAAACTACCATTCAGGGACACCCCCACCTTCCCAAAAATCAGCTTGTGCTGTAACAAATCACAGCACAGTGATTGGACACAAGAGGCGGGATTTATGATTTCTCCAATCACAAGCAGGGGGCGGGGATTGTGCTCCTCCAGGCATTCCCAGCCAGGACAAGTACTGTCAGTGAGTAAAGTGGTGATGTGGCGGCCTTTTTTGGGGGCATAAGATTGGCCTGGGGGGTGCCTGTGTCAGTTTCATTCCGGGACACTGTATTGTCCTGGAATGAAGGTGCCCGGGACAGACCTGCAAAATGCAGGACTGTCCCGGGCAATCCGGGACACGTGGTCACCCTAACACACACATACCTCTCGCCTGGAGGGCTGCGGGGCGGGAACGGGTCCCGATCAATGGCGTCTGTCCCTTAAGTATCCCCTCCCAGCAGGCACAGCGGGTTCACCACTCCCACCGTACCACTGCCGAGAAGGGCCACTCAATGCACCATGGCTTGCCCATGTTCCAACAGGTGCCTGAGGTGGTAACGCCACCTACAGGCAAAAAGGGAAATTACTATCAGGCAATCCACAACTAGAACAGAGGCGAATTTCAATGTAAATCAACCGCCTGAACCCAACTACTGGCTCAGACATGCCTCCATATTTTAGATAGCGTCCCAACCTTTTGGGGAGGGCGCTACAGTTACATAGTTACATAGAAGGTGAGGTTGAAAGTCCATCAAGTCCAACCTATGTAAAGATGGGGTTTCTTAAAGGATAAGGCTTGTAGATCTCCTACTCTTACAACTCATCTTGTTGAGAAAGGATCTCCACTATTGCATTTGAAAAAGGAATCCTAACTAGATGAAAAAGCCACTTTGCAGATTTGTTCTACTGACCCTCCAATTTTTGCTTTCCACAATGTTGCTAAGAACCTGTTATAATGCACTTTTAGGCCCCTTTCACACTGAGGCGTTGAAAAAACGCTCAAAAATTACGAGATTTTGTACCGCGATTTTACCGCATTTTTACCGCGATCATGGTAAAAATAGCGCTAACGCGTATGCATTTTTACCGCGTTCGCGCTAAAAATAGCGCGAACGCGGTAAAAACGATAACGCTTATGCCTATGCGTTTTTACCGCGGTTCCCATTCATTTCAATAGGGATAGGCGTTTTTACAGCGCTATTTTATGCGCCCTAAAGTTGCTCTAAAAAAGCGGTTTGCAGGATTTTTTTCAACACCCAGCCAGCACAACGCCTCAATGTGAAAGCCTTTAGAGATTTCACATTGAGAATGCTGGGGCAGGATTATTTCAGGCGTTATTACAGCGCTATTTTTACAGCGAAAACGCGGTAAAAACGCCTCAGTGTGAAAGGGGCCTTAATGAAGGACGTACTTGTGATCTTTCTTTTGTTTACAGCTGAGTACTATAAAACATTTGTGACCACCTTGGGCAGATTCTGCCCAAGGTGGTCTGGCTTGAGTATAACCCCAATAGCTCCCAACTGTCCCTGGTTTGGAGGGACTGTCCCTGATTTGGAACAAAGTCTCTATGTCCCTCTTTCCTCTTCATTTGTCCCTCATTTTGGTCTGATGTATATAACAGTATATAAAATGCACTATTTATCTATCAAAACATGTTTTATAGTGCTAAACCTTTCATCCAACTTCAAAATATTGCATTTGTACATTTTAAAAGGATATATCAAGGAACAGTAGTTGTAAAAAAAGCACTTGTGGTGTTATCCAATAATTTTTTGCGTATTTATTTGTAGCGGCCTCACACTCTCTCTCTCTTCTTTAGTGGATACTTTGGCTTCGGTCTAGGGGTACCTTGAAGGGGAGAGCGAGGTGCGCCACGGCCCATGTCCTCTAGATTACAGCGTGTAGAGGTGAAGGCCAGCATCTAATTACACCCAGGCTGTGTATACGCTCAGAGCCAAGTCTGTTCTGCTGATAACCCCCTTTGCTCCCAGTAATTGGAGTACCACACACTGAAAAGGTCCAACACTTATTTATTCCATAACGGCAAACAAATAGTCCTTTGCGAGCAGACAGTTTGAGACCCATAGAACAGTTCAGTATTGGTGGGGAGTAGGTCAAGGCACAATCCCCAAAGAAACTAAACCGTTGAGGTTTCACCAATGGTTGCTAAGCACAGTGGCTGTTAAATGGACTTTTTGGCTTCAGAGTCTCTTCCAGCGACTCTAGTGAACAGGAACTGGAGTTACCTTCGCTACGTTGCAGCCCCTGTCAGGGGGAAGACATCCCTCCAAGGGAGTTACCAGAGGCCCCTCCGTCACCGGATTAATGCTGTACCGGGCTATCCGGAAGGGTTACACTCCCTGGCCTCCTCGCCTCAGATACGGGTCCCAACACCTTAGGGCCCCTCGGACTCCTCCACCCTCGCGGAACCCAGTCGAAGTTACTGGGCCCCAGGCCTTGGTCATAGTACCTCACCCCAGGCTTAAGGTGCCTGGGATGGACTCCATCCCTCGCTCCGGCCAGGTCAAGGGCACCTGGGCCCGGATCTCCGGAACGCCAGCACCCAGGCCGAAGGTGCCTGGGTGCGGCCGCGTCCTTCAACTCTGAACCCCCGAGGTCAGGGTGTCCGCCCCTTTTATCTCCTCTCCCTTTGCGTCACAGCGGGTTCCCCGCCGGCTGTACTGGCGCCAGGAAAGGACGAAAAGGTACAGTCTTGTGGTGCAGGTTCAACTCCGGCCCCGGGGTGACAACGCCACCTGCAGGCCACAGGGAACCTTGCACCACCAGAGTCCTCCAAGAACCACAAAAGGGATCCTCAGATTCCCTAACAATTAGTACATCTGGGTTAACTAACCCAGATGCTCCCCCCCAAATTTAAATACCCGCTACATATTCTTCAAATAACAGGGGCGTGGCAGGGGGTGTGCCCTATGTCTACATACTTTTGCTAACAAACAGGTGTCCCTCTTTCCCATCTCAGAAAGTTGGGAGGTATGTAACTCTATCTAGGAAAATTATCAGATGGGGTTCCTTGAGGGAAAAGGGCTTGTAGATCCCCCACCTCTTACAACTATCGTTGTTGTGAAAGGACCTTCACTTCGCAGTATTTGAAAAAGGTATCGTGACCAGATCACATAGATGCTTTGCAGATTTGTTCTTCTGATGCTTCCGCAATTTCTACCTACAATATTGCCAAAGATTTGGTAGCATGCGCTTTTAGTTAGGGAGGTACTTGCAATCCTTCCTTATATGCAAAAAATATTTTGTATAATTGCTTTGTCTATCTGGCACTTGTGTTTCTAGAATCTTGTTAGCCCCTCAGGGTCATTACAGCAGATGTCCACACCCCCCCCCCCAGCCCCCATTTTTTCCAACCCCTGCACAATTCAGATTCCTACCCATCCAGCTGATCTAGCATTGTCCAGCTGAGATCCTCTTATGTCCTGCCGCAGCTCTGTTCTACACCGCCATGTTCCTTCTAACGTCATCAAGAGGCCTGCCGGCTCTTCCGGGTTCAGCGAGTGGATCTTCCTGAGGGTGCCCCTTCTTTACTGAATGAAAGACTGTGCCTCCTGGGATATGTGACGTGCATATCTCTGGAAGGTATAGCAGGCATTGTGCGTGTCATAAGGCGAATGAGGCGGGGCTGGACAGTTCTACTTTTAAAAAAAACAGCGCGTTACATATACAGGCTGGAAAAAGGGGTGAAGTGAAGGGAACTTGTGGAAGAGGCTGAAGGTCTGCTTTAAACAACAAAAGAAGACAGCTCCATCTTCTGAAATCTCTAATGATATTTAGCTACCTAAGGAGGCATCTTTGGACATCTAAATAATAGAAGCTCTCTACTCTAGGGTTTCTCGGTTTGTCACACAAAAAAGGCAGCAGTTTCCCGAGTTCTTAAAAACATCGTAACCACCATGGTAGGGAGGGTCTTATGATGTTTCTTAACTAAACGCTTATAGACGCAAACGCGGTAAAACGAAATGCATCTGCAATCACGGCAAAACGGGCGTTTCTCAACGCTGGTTTCAGCCTTTAAAAACATGCGTTCAGCAGAGTTTGCACTGGCGTCTCGTGTGCATGGGGCCTTAGGCTTCAGTATAACCTGGAGTTCCTTGATGGAAAAGGCTTGTAGATCAGGGGTAGGCAACCTCAGGCACTCCAGCTGCGGTGAAACTGAAAATCCCATCATGCCCATCATCTAGGAGTCATGCCTGTGATTTTCAGGGTCTTGCAATGTCTCATGGGACTTGTAGTTTCACCACAGCTGGAGGGCTGAGGTTGCCTATCCCTGTTGTAGATCTTCAACACTCCTTCAACACTCCTGGCCGTCGTAATGACTAGAAGTAAAATCATCTTAAAGTCATACATTTTAACGAACAATCCAGTATAGTATAAGGGTGTGTTGGTGAGTCTATTCAGTTCTTTGGCAAATCCGGGGGAACAATCTTTTTCTTGAACTGGCATGGAACGTTCCCTGGTTGAAAGAAATCTCTTTACAAAAAAAATCTTGCGCAAGATTAAGAACAATGGTCTCCAAACTGCGGCCCCAGGGGGCAAGATGTAGCCCTTTGCTTGCCTATATCAAGCTAATCACACAGTGTTAAACTCACTTTTTGAAAGAGAGCGTGGGCATCAATCCACGAACGCCAAGTTCGTCAGCCCCAAGTGTGTGCTTTGATCCACTCTTGCTTCCCAAATGTTAATAGCTGAGGACTCGTTGGACAGCGGTGCAAATGAAAAGAAGGATACTCATAGTATAAACCCGTAGGGAGAACGTATTTATTTAACCAAGATGAACAATAAAAACTCACATTTGCAGAGGTCTGCGATAAAAAATGTATCCACTAACGCCAAGCTCGTCTCCTGCCATCAGGCTGTAGGTGTACCTAGTGCTCCAATCCCGACGCGTGTCGTCACGTCACACGTCGGGATTGGAGCACTAGGTACACCTACAGCCTGACTGCAGAAGATGAGCTCGCATAAGCATATGTGTTTCATAACAGACTGTGTTTATATACATTTTTTTATATCACATGTGGTTTTTTGGATCATTTATTTCTGGACATTTTATATGTAGCAATTTATTGAGGTGTTATATGATTATTGTTTGACACATTTACTTTGCACACGAGTATTCACTGATTGGCCAGTTCGGTTCTGGCACTTATACACATTTCTCCTGTTTTGGGTCAAGACTTCAGTTTTTGTCTTGCTCATTCCTCACTTTCCTTTTCCCTCCCTATTTCACAGCTCAGTCACTATCTTTTTTATACATTTCTCACTTGTTTCTTAGGATTAGATTCACAGGTGTCTGCAGCAGTGCCCCCTAGGTCAGCCCCCCAGCTTAGGTCCACAGACAGCGCGGAAGTTTCCTTTACATATCTTTTTTACTTTTGCCATTAGCCGTACAAGATCCAGGTCTTTAACCCAAAAAATTTGGTCGTTGAAAATAAAAATCTGGCTTGACTGGCAGGAGCTAGAAAGACTGGATCAACATCCATGGTAGGTCCGTAGGTTCTCTTGAGCCACCAACAGAACTTTTTGTTCTCTTGGCAGCCCAAGAGAACACAAAGTTCTCTTGGGCCACCAAGAAGAAATCAATATGAGTCTGCACTTGAACAGTTTCTACAGCACCAGAAATATCAGCAAAAGAAGAGTAATGCCGCGTATACACACGGTCGGAAATTCCGCCAGCAAAAGTCTGATGTGAGCTTTTGGTCGGAAATTCCGACCGTGTGTATGCTCCATCGGACTTTTGCTGGTGGAATTTCTGCCAGCAAAAGATTGAGAGCTGGTTCTCAAATTTTCCAACGGAAAAAATTCCTATAGCAATTCGTCTGTAGCAATTCCGATGCGCAAAATTCCGACGCATGCTCGGAAACAATTCGACGCATGCTTGGAAGCATTGGACTTCATTTTCTCAGCTCGTCGTAGTGTTGTACGTCACCGCGTTCTTGGCGGTCGAAAGTTCAGAGAACTTTTGTGTGACCGTGTGTATGCAAGCCAAGCTTGAGCGGAATTCCGTCGGAAAAACCATCCAAGGTTTTTCCGACGGAAAATCCGATCGTGTGTCTGCATTATAAATTCCAGTCTCGGGAGAGGAGATCTATTCCTCACTTGTTCTGCTTGTGTTTCTTGTATAAGGAAGAACTAATCATTTCTCATATTGTTGTCCTCAAAGATAACTTGGTAAACTGATTTTTAATTTTGTGGGGAAGGGTTAGAACTTTTGTCGGGTTTTCACTGATGTCCTCTAAAGCCCTGTACACACGATCGGATTTCCTATGGATTCAAATCCGATGGATTTTTCCATTGGAAATCCGATGAAGCTGACTTCCATCAGTCTTGCCTACATACCATCAGTCAAAAATCTGACCGTCCCAAACGCTGTGATGTAAAACACTCAGACGAGCCGAGAAAAATGAAGTTCAATGCTTCTGAGCATGCGTCGACTTAATTCTGAGCATGCGTGGGTTTTTTCGCCGATGGAGTTCCACACAGACGATCGGAATTTGCTATTGTTTTCTTTTTCCATCGGATAAATTTAAAACATGTTCTATTTTTTCTCACCGATGGAAAAAAGACCGATGGGGCCCATACACGATCGGTTTGTCCGATGAAAAAAGTCCATCGGACTGTTTTCATCGGTAAAACTGATCGTGTGTACTAGGCATTACAGATTTTTTTTGTAGGATTATGCTGTATGAGTGAGATAGCTCTGTCCATTTTTATTTTACTTTATTTTATGTACTGTCTTTAAAAAAACGATTAAATAATGAGGCTTTTATTGAAAGGAGCGTATCCTTCAAGAGCAATTTATAGACCATTGCACCATTAAAAACCAATAAAATACACCTTAAAGTAAAACTATAGGCAAAATGATTGTTGATTTTTTTTCCATTTTGAATAGAGGTAGGCAGGGTTATAACCCCTGTCAGATTTTTTCCACCATCTTTTTTTACCCATTGCGGAGATTTACCTTCACTTCCTGTCCCACAGCCAAACAGAAAGTGAGAAGAAATACCTGAAAATTAAAGGAATTCTTTGGGGACCCCCAGCTCACCGGAACTAATATCCCCATTAGAAGATTTCCCCTCTATTACTTTTCTGGGGACAACCCAAAATTCGGGGTTTTCTTTTACTTTTAATGATAATAGTAAGCAGGACAAATAGAGAGGGTACGTCTCCTTAACGGGGGGCACAGGAAACAAACTGACAGGGGATCTAATCCATCTTCACTCTATCCAAAACTTTAAAAAAAAGTTTTGCCTTTAGGTATACTTTAATTTCATCTTTTTCTTTGACTTTGCAGAAATGTCGTAAAAAATGGAAATTTTCAATTTTGTCCATTCATATCCTTACTGGACCTGACCTAAGTGAGGCTTAGGATTTTTTGGCCAAAATTTGAAGGGTGTAAAATGTTTTCAGCAATAAGTGAGTGGAATGTACAGTGGTGGGTCTCCTGGGGAAACAACTGCAAATCATTCATTGAATCCAATAACCTGCTGTGTGAAAGTAGTGTTGACCTATGACCTACACATCCCTTTTGGAGCTAACGATGGCAAAAGCAACTTAATCATGTGAGTGTGTTTTATAAAAGTTTTCCCACAGAAGGATAGGAAAGGTGCTTATGTTGGTAGCAAATCAGGCTACCCGACTGTCGATCTAAATGAGCACCATTCTATGCTTTTTTTCACAATCTGTTATCCAGTATTCTTATTATTTACTGTCAATAGCCCTGAAGAAGGGGGTAGGTGCCCTCGAAACTTGTTGGTATTTTCTTGGTGTATTTTCTTGTGGCACGCTGTCATGTGCAATAAAGATTTACTGGACTTACATTGTGTCTGTGGCGCTCTCTCATTCTATCTACATTCCTTAGACCACTCCAGGGGACTAGAGAGCTAGACAGTTGTCACCAAAACCTGTGCCCCAATTGGAAGGCTTCCCCTCTATTTTTGTTCCAGTAAAAACTCAAAGTTTTGAGCGTTTCCTCACTTTTAGTCCCAGTGACAATGGTCAAAAGTGACTAATGGTCATGAGGACAAATATGCCTCTTGATGGGGTTAGGCTGGTCATACATGGATCGAAATTTGGCCATTTCGGCAGGGACGGACAAATTTAATAATCCAGGTATGGGAAAGCCGGTTGTACACAAGTTTATCTATCGATCGACCTGTGTACAACCAGCCTGTCGGGTTTTGTCCCAAACAATCAGTGCCTCCGGCTGTAGCCGGCAACACCAATCATTGTATTCTGACGGCGGGGAAGGCTCCCTTCCTTGCAGAATTCAATAGCACAGCAGAAAGGATTCCCCCATCCTCATCAAATGTGTGAATGGGGTAATCAGCTCTTTTTTATGTTCAACCCCCTGGGGGAACCTTTGAACCCTGAAACACTCTGGTTTTTATGATAGAAAGGTTTTTTTTTAAAATTAAATCTGGACTTTTATACACTCTGCTGTTGGCGTTTTCTGCACTGCACACCCTACTCGCCCAAAGAGCCTACCTCTGGCCACCAATCCTGGGAGAGCTGTCTATAGAGATTCATTGCCCCTACAAAGGGGGCCCTTTGAACCCCTGAAGTGTGTTGTATTGTACAAGTCTAAAGTAAAAGTCTGAATTAAAATGTAATCGCAAAGTTTCTTCAGCAGCCATGTCGTGACCGGCGGCTCCCGTGCACATACGCAGGTGTGACATCATCGCGGCTCTGGCCAATCACAGCGCCGAAGCCCGCGAACCCGGAAATAACTCCGGGAGACATGTCGCCAGTCACAGCGGTGCACGGGGACCGCTGCAATAGCGTCAATATACTAGCTCATTATGCCTTTGTCTTACAGGGGTGTTTTTTTTTATTTTTTCTTCGGGTTTACAACCACTTTAACTGCACTACATTGATGTGAACTATGCCCATAGATCACCTTGATTTTGGGCTGTCTATGCAGTTGGAGTGCAGTTCAAAATGTATCCAACTGCAGCCAACTGCATTCAACTGTGTTTGGTGTGAAAGGTCCCCAAGACTTGCCTGAGAACACCTACCACCTTCAGAGATGCAGTTCCTCAGACATTTCTTCTATTTTCTACAATATAAGCTTTTCTGGGGTCCTAACTCCTTTCTAACCTATCCAAAAAAGTTTTTAAAAAGTTTCAGCTTTAGACACACTTTAAGACAGTGTTTACCAGGCTATTTTCAGTCATGGCAACCTTTTCAAAAGTATGCAAAATCTGGAGGCACCCCAATCTAAAATGTAAAAAAAAGGAAAATGTTACTTGTCGTCAATGAGAAACCCAAGCCTGAAATTACAATGCACACAACCACCTTGAGTCCCATCACATCAGAAGTTCTCCCTTAACATCAGAGGTTCCCTTATCACATCCGGGGTCCTCCCATCACATCAGAGGTCCTCCCATCACATCAGAGGTTCCCCATTACATCAGCAGTTCCATCTTCACATCAGAGGTTTCCCCTTCACATTAGAGGTTCCCTCGTCACATCAGAGGTCCTCCCATCACATTAGAGTCCCCCTTCACTTCAGAGGTTCCCCCTTCACTTCAGAGGTTCCCCTATCAGGTCAGAGGTCCCCCATCACATTAGAGGTTCCCCCTTCACATCAAAGGTTCCCCCTTCACATTAGAGGTTCCCTCATCACATCAGAGGTTCCCCTTCACATCAGAGGTTCCCCCTTCACATTAGAGATTCCCTCATCATTTTAGAGGTTCCCCCTTCACATCAGAGGTTCCCCCTTCACATTAGAGGTTCCCTCATCACTTTAGAGGTTGCCTCATCATTTTAGAGGTTCCCCCTTCACATTAGAGGTCCCCCCTTCACATTAGAGGTTCCCTTATCACTTTAGAGGTCCTCCCTTCATATCAGTGGTTCCCCCTTCACATCAGAGGTTCCCCCTTCACATCAGAGGTTCCTTCATCACTTTAGAGGTTCCCCCTTTACATCAGAGGTTCCCCCTTCACATTACATGTTCCCTCATCACATCAGAGGTCCTCCCATCACATCAGAGGTTCCCCCTTCACTTCAGAGGTTCCCCGATCAGATCAGAGGTCCCCAATCACATCAGAGGTTCCCCCTTCACATTAGAGGTTCCCTCATCATTTTAGAGGTTCCCCCTTCACATCAGAGGTTCCCCCTTCACATTAGAGGCTCCCTCATCACTTTAGAGGTTCCCCCTTCACATTAGAGGTTCCCCCTTCACATTAGAGGTTCCCTCATCACTTTAGAGGTTCCTTCATCATTTTAGAGGTTCCCCCTTCACATCAGAGGTTCCCCCATCACATTAGAGGTTCCCTCATCACTTTAGAGGTCCCCCCTTCATATCAGAGGTTCCCCCTTCACCTCAGAGGTTCCCCCTTCACATTAGAGGTTCCCTCATCACTTTAGAGGTTCCTTCATCATTTTAGAGGTTCCCCCTTCACATCAGAGGTTCCCCCTTCACATTAGAGGTTCCCTCATTACATCAGAGGTCCTCCCATCACATCAAAGGTTCCCCCTTCACATCAGAGGTTCCCCCTTCACATTAGAGGTTCCCCCTTCACATTAGAGGTTCCCTCATCACTTTAGAGGTTCCTTCATCATTTTAGAGGTTCTCCCTTCACATCAGAGGTTCCCCCTTCACATTAGAGGTTCCCTCATTACATCAGAGGTCCTCCCATCACATCAAAGGTTCCCCCTTCACATTAGAGGTTCCCCCTTCACATTAGAGGTTCCCTCATCACATCAAAGGTTCCCCCTTCACATCAGAGGTTCCCCCTTCACATTAGAGGTCCTCCTATCACATCCGAAGTTCACTCTACACATCAGAGGTCCTCCCATCATATCAGAGGTTCCCCTTTAAATCAGAGGTTCCTCCTTCACATCAGAGGTCCTTCTTGACATCAGAGGTTCCTCCTTCACATCAGAGGTCCTTCTTGACATCAGAGGTTCCACCTTCACATTAGAGGTTCCCCCTTCACATTAGAGGTTCCCCCTTCACATCAGAGGTCCCCCTTCACATCAGAGGTCCTCCAATCACATCAGAGGTTTCCACATCAGATCCCCCCTCCCCCTTTTCAGATCAGAGAACCTATCATGTCCGAGGTCCCTCAACACGTCAGAGTCCCCCATCAGATCAAATTTCCCTCTATACACCAGAGGCCCCTGATCATCACAGAGTCAGAGATCCCCCATCACATCAGAGACTCCCCATTAAATCAGAGTCCCCCCCAGATCATAGAGCCTGATCCAGGGCAAACTGGGTCTAATCCTTGCGGCACCCAAGGGGAACGCAAAGGGCACCCCAGAATGCCAATGCACCCTGTTTGAGAAACACTGCTTTAAGAAAGTAATTGTCCCATTGCTCTTGGGTCTTGGTTCACCCAGAAGAACATAGCACTCTAGCACTAGTATCTGCTGTGTCACGTGTTTTCAGATAGGTGCAGCTGGGAACTTTTGGCCCTGCACATTCAAAAGTATGGGAGCAGAGGGTGTCCCCCCCCCCCCGGATCTCGGGCTGCCATAAGAATGTGTTGTTATTAGGATAGTAATGACGGGCACAAGCAGGCTATGCTCCCTCTTTCTAAATAAAGTGGAAAACGGTCCTTTTTTCCTGGCTTGCATCTTGAAAGGGTAAACTAGTGTGCAATAGGTCTGCAAATTTTTGTCTGAATCTCCTCGGCTAGCACAAGTGTGAAAATCTGCCTGCCTTTCTGCATGCCAAGCAAGCAAAGCTGGAAAAAAAGAAGTAGAAGGCAGGGGAGGGGGGGGGGGTCATAGCTTCTCAAGGTGGTTGCCTGGGGGAAGAAGAAGGCACTGAACGTGGCAGGGGTGTTAGCTTGACCCCGTGCCATTGAGCTAAAAGCCTTTTGCCGGATAATAAAGAGGTTCTGCTGTGTCCCAATGAGATTTCCTTCCAGCCAGGAACCTCGGAGCAGATTACACAATTCATCTGCCTTCGAAGATAGCCGCCCTTTGTTCCGTGTGCGCCGGAGACACTTTGACAAATTCACATTGTGACTGTGTATCGAGCTGGCCTTTCCCGTGTAAGTCATTTGCATGGGCGATGTTCAAGCAACAGAATGTGCCCGTGGTGGGGGCGCCCCCTCCGACTTGAGTTTGCAGGCCGCTTCCGCTCGGCGTACCTCGTGAGCGCCAAACCCCATTAGGCTACATAGCCGAAAGACACAGAGAATTTCAGAATTCCAAACACTTTATTAATCCCAAAGGGAAATTATTAAGATATAGGGTGAAGCGTTCTTCCGAGGCTGGATATGCTCAATACATTTTTGTTCAGGCATCATCCAGGGTCACCGTCTACTGAGATGCTAGCTCAGAGATAACAGAGTCATATAAATCTTGGTGCCTCTGCAGTTCTTGGCTGTGGCTTCTCACCTTGTGGCCTTGTTGTTACAATGTTTTAGTCCAATCACTGGAGAAGGAGAGACTGAGGAAATGGTTATTCCTGCCTGCAGCAGACTGATGATATCATCTGAGCCCAGGCAAATCACTGGACTGAAGCTCAAGGACGGCTCTTCATTGGTGAAAGGTGGAGCTTTTCTGAAATATGATACTGACATGCACGGGTGTGCGCAACCTATTGCATTGGGGTGTGCACCACAAAGCTCAAACACACATGCCTTTCTCTGCAGCCTCAGTTGCACGGGGCAGTGAATGATTTTGAAGTGCTCTGTGCTGAGAGGCTTCCTGTTCATCCACAAACTGAAGCATTGAAAACAGTTTCCTATGCTTTAGTTACGAATGGACACAGTGAGCGAGTGTGTTCACTGTGTTCATTTAGAAAAGGAAGGGGCCAGTAAATTACATATTTATTAGCCCCTTCCCCCGCTCTATATCCTGAAACATCCCCTGCAGCAGCCTAGGGGGGAGAGGAGAGGAGGGAAGCCAGCAGCACCACAGCTCCCAACTGTCCCGGATTTCGAGGGACTGTCCCTGATTTGGAGCAATGTCCCTCTTTCCTCTTCATTTGCCCCTAATTTTGGTCTGATCTATATAGTTGTACATAAAATGCTCTTTTTATCTTTTTAAAAAGTGTTTCCCAGTGCTAAACCTTTCATCCAATTTCTAAATTGCTGCATTTGTACATTTTAGAAGCCAATATAAAGGAATAGTAGTGGTAATAAAAAGCCCTTTTGGATTTAACTAACCGTTTTTATGGTTAATTTTCCTTTAAGGGGGTGTGGCAGGGGTGTGTGTCCTATGCCTACATACATTTGCTAGTAGGTGTCCCTCATTCCCATCTCAAAATGTTGGGAGGTATGTAGCACTGTGCTGTGGAGGGGCCAACAAGGGGGGGGAGCCCGAGCATTAGGGGGAATCGGCACCGCACATGGCACACCCCCTGCGTACACCTATGCTGACATTTTTAAAGAGATTGCTTAAGTGTGCATCCTCACAGGGTGACACTGTGGATGCACTGGTACTAATGTGCCAGTGTCCCGATATTGCAGGAAAAATATTGGATAAACGAAAAAATTTACTTTTGACGGCACATGGCTAGATAATGTAAAAATCTAGGGGTATTTATTTTAGAAAAGTAATAAAAAGTACATACATACATTCAAAGTTATCACAATATTAATGGTAATGCTCTAGTAGCGCTTCAAAAATTACAGTGACACAAATGAACTCAATGATAAATGAGATACATATCCAACAGTAGTGATAGTAGAGCAGTGCGCATATGAAGCAAATAGCGTTAGCCGTGCGTCCAGTATATAAAATGTAGTCTTGAATTGCTCTACATGTTTCGCGTGTTAACGCTTCTTCAGGAGCATAATAATAAACAGGGTGTGTTGAAAGATGTAACATGAACCTGGGTATAAGTAAATTGGCAATATGTCTATAACAGATGGCCAATTAAATGGTCATGGCCATCCAATTTGGCCTTAGCTGTGACAGTACAGCTGCCTAAAGTTATTAGCGTGTAATCCATGACTGGGTTAGGGACCGGAAATAATGTGAAGGGCTTGATGTTTCCTGTAAAATCCTGAAACTCATTCTAGCTATATGTCTGTTTCCCTCTTGCAGGTAACATTATAGGCTCCGGTATCTTCATCTCCCCAAAGGGTGTCCTGGAACACAGCGGGTCTGTGGGCTTGGCGTTAATCATCTGGGTCCTCGGGGGCGGGATCTCTGCCCTGGGCTCCATGTGCTATGCTGAACTTGGAGTCACAATTCCTAAATCTGGAGGTGATTATTCATATGTCACTGAGATTTTTGGTGGGTTAACAGGGTAAGTAATAGATAATCGGTATCTGTTGTTCTAAACATGCATTGCCTTCCTCTAGGGCTGGGTCTGTTTTGTCACTTTTATGGATGCAAGAATGGGCATTAGCCTATGGGCTGTGGATGCAGACAAGCCCTGCATTTGGAGGGGCTAAATGGTAATGCCCTGTACACACGATCGGATTTCCGATGGATTTTTCCGTCGGAATTCCGATGAAGCTGACTTCCATCAGTCTTGCATACACACCATCAGCCAAAATTCCGACCGTCCAAAACACGGTGACGTAAACACTCCGACGTGCCGGTATTCCCTGATGGAATTCCACACAGACAATCGGAATTTCCTATAGGTTTTTTTTCCATCGGTAAAATCTAAAACATGTTCTATTTTTTTACACCTATGGAAAAAAGACCGATGAGGCCCACACACGATCGTTTTTTCCGATGAAGAAAGTCCATCTGTCTTTTTTCATCGGAAAAAAACGATCGTGTGTGCACGGCATTACTCTCTGATGTACAGGGAGCCAACTGTTCATTTTACTAGTTGGCTAAAAACGTCTTTATATGTTAGTTGTGGCTCTAACATATTCCCTCCCCCACCACCACCCTTCCCATTCCTACATTACCTGTGGCTTAACTGTCCTGATAGAATAAGGCAATATAAGAGTGCCAAAGGTATAACATGAGTCCAGTAAATCTTAACTGAAAAATAACAGAAGGTCATAAAAAATAGCCAACACATTTTGAGGGTTCACTGGTCCTTCATCAGGGCTTGTGGTAAGCTGAGCTGGAAAAAACACATTATATCTGTGCTTGGACTAGTATATCAGCAGAGCCACTCAGGCAGCCAGTCAAGCAGATATCATGTACTTATTCTCGCTCAGTTTATCACATATGCCCTGATCTTTGAAGGGAACCCAGTGAACCCCCAAAACAAATTGGCTTTTTTTTTTGGGACCTTCTGTCATGTGCAATATTAGTGGACTTGCATCATAAGACTCACATTATATCTTTGGCACTCTCATACTTCTCATGCTCCTTAGATTACTTCAGGCAACCCCACCAGGGGGGTCCTGGGGTGAGGATTCCCCGGACAGGGATCACCTGACTTCAGCTGAGGATACCCTGGAGGGCAAAGGGGATAAAGAATGCCCTGGTTGCCGGTGACCTACCTCTAAAATCTGGATTGAAAGTCTTGTCCCTCCCGTTTTGGCTCCAGCGCTCTATTAACACGTTGATTTACTGTACTGATGGAAGCAATTGTGTACCCAGAGGGGCTTGCACTCTAATAATCCCAGCACATGTGGTACTCTCGTAGGTTTAGGGTAGGCTGCTAGGTAGATTTAGTTTGGCTCTGCTGTAATCAGTGAAGCAGGGGGGTTGATTGGTCAGGTTTTCACAAGCTGCTGCTCTGCTACTTCCCCCTGTATTCTGGAGATTTCTAGAACAAAGTGGGAGGGATCGCAGAGGCTGCAACATGAATATTTATTGGACTTCGGCCAATCTCTGTGGAGACGTGCCCAGAAGGTGGGGAACAGCCCATAAATAGTCTAAAGCCAGGGGGCAGGGGAGTATGAAGTATGGTGATGTAAGGCAGCTTTCAGGTTCAGCTCCCCAGAAGAGACCCCTGTTAAGGGGCCTTGCCCTTCTGGGCAGTAGCCAGGGGAGAGTGCTGGTTGAAGACATTGAGGTCCTAGCTAGGCCTAGCTGGGGGGGCCTAAACAAAGAGCATCCCAGGAATTGAAAGGGTCAGGAGAAAGCTTATCGGAGGAAAGCCGGGAAGGAAGATCTGGGAGAGATTCTAAGTTGTTAAGAGGCTAATTGAGTCTTTATCCCCCTCACGGGAAAGAGCCTGGTGGATGTCGGCAAGAGGCATCGGATGATCCTGTGCTGTGAGGGTGACCATGTGGAACTTCAGTCTCTGGGAAGAGGACAGGTGACAGGCAGTATGGAGATTCTGTGGGACTGTTGTTGGGAGAGTACAACCAGAAGCGGTGCAAGTACAGCCAAGCAAGGCTGAAATCCCATCAGGTGCTGTATATGTGCAGCTGGAGTTGTATACGTTTTTCAAGAGCTGGGCAAGAGCAGCCAGAAGGTTAGCAGTCTTCAAGTTCTGTTCAAATTCTACAGTTCTAGGTTATCATTCAAGTTCATCATTCCCCAATATAACGACAAAAAGAAAACCCTAGACTGATTATTGAGCCTGCGAAAGACTGCCGTGTGCCTGGCTGTGTGGGCGCTAAGAGGAGGGGGTGCACTTTACATTTCCTGTAGGACCAGTTTGGGTGCAAACCAATAAATCCATACAAACAGGCCAAACACACAAACTTCATATGATGCAGTAGTATTCAGATCCGGCAGTGCAAGAAAAAAAAATGCTGGTAACCACATAGCTACCAGACTGCCTGTCCATTTTTTATTTTTTCTTCTATTATCTATTTCTCATTACTTCCTGTCTCATCTATTCCCTTTCTCTGACAGGAAGTGAGATAAAATCTCCCCAATAGGACACAGACAGCTATAAAAACAAGGGCGCTAATCCTCTTTCACGCCATCTAAAATAAAATAAGTGCTGTAGAAGTCATGTCATTGTAACCTATACTGTATATATTTCTTGTTTTATTTCTTTGTTCTGTTATTTTGTTATTAACATCTGCACCAGTACTGACCCTTCTCATGGTATGGTCTCTGGAATTTTCTTTAAAGCTGAACTCGGAGGAAAGTTCCCTTGCAGTGGAGCTATAAATGGATTCTTGAAAATATTTTAAGAAGAATTGGCTCATACAGTAGTACCTTGGATTATGAGCATAAGTCATTCCAGAAGCATGCTTGTAATCCAAAGCACTTGTATATCAAAGCGAGTTTCCCCATAGGAATCAATGGAAACTCAGATAATTTGTTCCAGTGTCACTGCTAGTGTATGCAGTACCGCATGTGGCCAGAGGAGGGGGGGCCCTGGAGACACTCGGAAACACTCGGAGATGCTTGAAAACTCTCTGTGTCTCTAAGCGTCTCCGAGCATCACCCGCGACCCCGCACCTCTGGCCACATGCGGTACTGCACACCCCAGAGGCTTGAATCCTGCTCGTCTTGCGGGACAACGCTCGCAAATCGAGTCAGGATTTAAAAAAAAAAACGCTCGTATTGCGAAACGCATTGCACACACATTAAAATCTGCATTATTTTTCTAGAAATTACTATAAACCCCCCCCCCCCCCCCAAAAAAAAAGTATATATTTTCTGAAAGCAGAGACCCAGTAGCATAAAATAATGGAAGTTGCCATTTTTATGTCACACAATATTTATCAAACATGAGGAATTTTAGTGCAAACAAACATAATTTTATACCCAATTTTTGGTAAAATATAAAAGATTGGTTTGCGTCGAGCAAATACTGTAGATATCAAACATGTCAAGTATTAATATTGTGTATGTCTGTGGAATTGCAAAACATTATGGTACCTGAAATTCTCCACTGGCGACACTTGACATTAAGAAAAGTCTAGATTGGCATATCATTTCAACTGTTCTATTCTTGAATCTATTGATCATTTTGCCATGCAGTTTTCTTTGAACAAGTCCAAGACAGGCTTACTTTAAGGCAGGGGTGTCCAAACTGCGGCCCACAGGCTGGGTGTGGCTTTTTGGCTGCCTTTATCCAGCCCTTGGGGCATTATTCCTCCCACTGACACCAATGATGGGGTACTTTTCCTTCCACTGACACCAGAGATGGCGCATTATTCCTCCCACTGACACCAATGATGGGGTACTTTTCCTCCCACTGATACCAGAGATGGGGAACTAATTCTCTCACTAACACCAATTATGGGGCACTATTCTTTCCACAGACACCAGTTACGGGGCGCTGTCTATTCCTCCCACTGACACCAGTTATGTGGCACTATTCTTCCCACTGACACCAATGATGGGGCACTATTCCTCCCACTGATACCAAAGATGGGGCACTATTACTCCTATTGACACCATAAATTAGGCACTATTCCTCCCACTGACACCATCAATGGCGCACTATTCCTCCCACTGACACCATCGATGGGGCACTATTCCTCCCACTGACACCAGTTATGGGGCACTATTCCTCCCACTGACACCATAAATGAGGCATTATTCCTCCCACTGACACCATAAATGAGGCACTATTCCTCCCACTGACACCAATGATAGGGCACTATTCCTCCCACTGACACCAATGATAGGGCACTATTCCTCCCACTGCCACCAATGATGGGGCACTATTCCTCCCACTGACACCAATGATAGGGCACTATTCCTCCCACTGCCACCAATGATGGGGCACTATTCCTCCCACTGACACCAACAATGTAATTTAATTTTACTCCCACTGATAACCAAGCTTATGGCATTGTTTACTCCCACTGATACCTGGGCATTTCTACTCCCACTGGCCACAGTTTGGTCCCCTTAAAATTTGAAGGGCAGTAAACTGGCCCTTTGTTTTGAAAGTTTGGAGACCTCTGCATTAAGGTATGGAAGATATGCACTTAAGGCATGCTTAATGGTATGCAATATTATTAAAAGGAAAGCCACTTTAGCATGACTGAGAGGGTGCATGTATGCAAAAAATAAAATCTGATGCTGAGCCCACTTTAAAGTTGAACTCCGGGAGAAAAAACTTTTGCAGTTGCCCCCTTCCCTACTGCAATTGTTTTGCTTAGGTGGTGATGAATAAGGTGATATGCTTACCTTATTCCTCCCTTCCCTGGCAGCCAGTGCTCTCCTTTACTGTCTGGTGCTCCCTGATTGTGGGCGGGTCTTTGGAGTCCTCTGCAGGTCCGGCATTGTACTAGATGACATCAGAGAGATGCGACCAGTTGGGCAGTGAAGGGAAGAGGCTTCCACGGAGAGGAATATTATTCATCATCTGCTAGTCAAAATGAGCAGTTAACCTTGCAGCAGGAATGCAGACTCATTGCAAAGGGTAAATCATTTTTCCCCAGAGTTCAGCTTTAATAAGACACGCCCCTGAGGAACAGGTACCATCAATGCCCGGCCTAGACTAGACCAATCATAAGTCCTGGCCCCTCCCACCTATGAGCACAGAAACCCATCTTACTTGCTGTGAATGTTGTATATAGTTTAGGATATTCTGCATCTTGCCCTGACTCTCCTCCGCTGACTCTTGCAGGTTCCTGCTTCTATGGAGCGCCGTTCTCATTATGTACCCCACCAGCCTGGCAGTCATTGCACTGACATTCTCCAACTACGTCCTCCAGCCTGTGTTCCCGGACTGTATACCGCCGTATGACGCCACCAGGACACTCTCATTGGTCTGTCTGTGTAAGTTTCACAGGTACATAGCTATAAGTTGGGGGCAGAAAAAAAAGAGCTCCATTCTAACTGCTGATAGGCCATTGAAGAGATTCTACAGTCTAAGGGTTGGTCACATACAGTATATTGCAAGCTAAAAGATAGGGCCCATTTAAAACTTCCAGTCTGCACAACACACATTACATGTGTTTGGCTGTTAGTGAAGGTAACGAATATGAATTTATCCGAAGTCACGAATTATATGAAATATCGAATGCCGTATCTAAACTAATGGAACGTAACGAAATAATAATAATAAATAACAATAATAATAATAATAAAAACTTTTCATTATTATTATTTATTATTAATTTGTTCCGTTCCATTTGTTTAGATGCGGCATTCGTTATTTCGGATAATTCGTAACTTCGGATAAATTTGCGTTACGATCATTAACAGTCAAACTTGAAAAGAAATTCCAATACCTATAATTTAATAGTTAGTTATTATTAGTTAGTTATATATTATTTAGAATTTTCATTTTTTCGTTCTTTAGAATTTGGGTATTTTCTTTCTTATTTTTGGATTTTTGAATTTTCAGGTTTTTGAATTTACGAACTTTAGAATTTACGAATCTACGAATTTACAAATCCTACGAATTTTTGAATTTACAAATTTCCGAATTGCGATCATAAAGAATGACTGGAAAAACGAAAAACAAATGAACGAAAAAAAAAAAAATTTCAGCAGTGCACTTGTCTATAAATTACCCCCTGTGTATTGCTCTCAAAATAAAAAGGAGAGGGGAGGAAAATGGGATGGGAGCTTTCAGTAAGTACGGAATCTATAACTCAAGATAAAAATCCTGTGGGGACACCAGAAGACGAGGATCGGGGCCACACTGTGCAAAACGAACTGCACAGTGTAGGTAAGTATGATATGTTTGTTATTTAAAAAAAAAGAAAGAGGGTTTACAAACCCTTTGACTCAAGATAAAAAAACTGATTATGCTCAATCATCCCAAATTAATACCTATAAACACAACCCACTGTACATATTTGGAAAAATGCAAATTTTATTAGTATCAAAATACATGAAGAAAACCATCATAAAATCGGTATCATTCAAGCATAACATTCATACAGGTAAAACACCATGTCCACCTCTCATAAATGTGTAGATATGACCAGGGAGGGATATGTATATGTGTGTGTACACAGAAACCAAGGTATTGGCTAGTACTCCTGCAATGGGCTATTCATCCCTGCACTCGGTTGAGCCTCTGAAGCAGCCGGCGGAGACCGGCGAAACCGGTCAGGCTACTCCATAGTCAACCTCTTGATTTTGACCACATGTGTGTGTGTGTATATATATATATATATATATATATATATATATATATATATAAAAAGAGGCTGCAAAGTGTAATGTCCTGAAATACCTCCCTCGCACTGTGCTGTAGATCCACCAAGGAAATCAAATGACGCATTTAGACTACCAATCCCGATCCCTTGCGGACCATTTCTTATTCAGAGTAAGAAATCATAAATTAGTGAGACAACTTCACATCCAGAGACATATGGTATGCATACTTATCATGTCCCTTGAAGCTTCAATATGCATAAGTCGGATGATCTTTCCTTGCAGGGTCTGCCATGCCACAGATAAAGTATAGGTGTGGGTGGATGGAACCACTGGTGTTCTGCAGGGGGCGTGGCACTAATTTCTGCACCCCTTGAGCGCTCTGGGAGTAAGGAGCCAGTGCACTGTGCAGCGAGCGGCCTCAGCGGGAATCGGGACAAGTGTGGGGGGGGGGGCAGAAAAGAACAAATGGGAGGTGCCAACTTGGGGGCCCGAGCTTCCAGAGAGACCGGGCCCCTCAAGACGCTCGGGCCCCTTACATTTGTATGGGCTGTACCCAGGGGAGGGCTGGCGGCCTTAGGCCTGGGGGGCAAGTCCAGTCAAGTGGCCCATTGAACCACCGAATCAGCTCACCATCCATGGCCCACCTGGTTTTTCAATGCAGCCTCACCAGTGCCCATCAGTGCAGCCAACTCCAGTGCCCATCAATGCAGCCTGATCACTGGGGCAGGTTACATGGGGTGTATGGAGGGGAGATGGGGGGTCAGCTAGGGGTGTCAGGGTCTCTCACCTCAGCGATCTCAGCTCAGCAGGTCCTTGCACGCCACGGTCTCCTGGGGGGTAACGCTCCTGATCCTGGGGTCAAGTTGCAGCCAGCACCCAGCCCTGCGTCCCGACTCCCTGGCACGCCCTGCCTCTGCCTGCTTCCAAGAATCCGGTCCCAGGGAGTTGTAGTTTCCTCTGCGCTGCTGTGTTTTCCACCCACCAGAAGCTTGAGTGCGGACTACAACTCCCGGAATGCAACAGCTAGTGGTCGGCCGCCATGGCCATGCCCCCTGGCCCGACTTCCTAGACCAGAATAAAAAATAAAATGGTAGTGGGCAGCGGCTGATGGCCATTTTGAACATAAGTTAGGGCGGCCTGGGAGGCAATTGCCACCCTGCCCCCTGGCCCAGCCCTCCCCTGGCTGTACCCCCCTGATGGCGGTCCTGTAATTGTCACTTGGTCAAAATCAAGAGGTGGACTATGGGGTAGCCTGACCGGTTTCGCCGGTCTCCGCTGGCTGCTTTAACCACTTGTCCACCGCCCACTGTCAATTGACGGCGGGCGGAGGATACTCTCGTTCTGGGAGGACGTCATATGACGTCCTCCCTTTAAAACAGGGGTCTCAAAGTACCGGCCCGCGGGCCATTTGCTGCCCGCGGACCGGTTATAAATGGCCCGCAGGCAGCGTGGGGGTGCCGCGGAAGGGGGGGCGCAAATTGGCAGTGTTCTACTGCCAGGCATGTACTGGCCGGAGATCCGCAGCAATTTACCTGTCAATCGCCTACTGCTGGCGCCTGACGGGTAGATCGAGATGCATGCAGAGTAGCGCAGGAAGCGTCTGTCATGAGTTCACTTCTCTCTCATGTCACGCTGTTGCTCCCCGGCGGCCCCTCCTCTCTTCGTCCATCCCCATTTGCTTGTGACATCATCTGGGATGGACGAACAGAGGAGGGGCCGCCGGGGAGCAACAGCGTGACATGAGAGAGAAGTAAACTTATGACAGACGCTTCCTGCGCTACTCTGCATTTGAAGAAAACGACAACAAGTAAATGCTGAACTGTGCCCCATGTACCCTGATTGTGCCCTGATGTGCCCCATGTACCCTGATGTGCCCCATGTACCCTGATTGTGCCCTGATGTGCCCCATGTACCCTGGTTGTGCCCCATGTACCCTGATTGTGCCCTGATGTGCTGGGCTCTGTGCCCTAATGGTGAGTGGTCAGTGTGCAGTGTAGTGGTCAGTGTGCAGTGTAATGTGAAGTGTAGTGGTCAGTGTGCAGTGTAGTGGTCAGTGTGCAGTGTAATGTGAAGTGTAGTGGTCAGTGTGAAGTGGTCAGTGTGAAGTGCAGTGGTCAGTGTGCAGTGTAGTGGTCAGTGTGTAGTGTAGTGGTCAGTGTGCAGTGTAGTGGTCAGTGTGCAGTGTAGTGGTCAGTGTGCAGTGTAGTGGTCAGTATGCAGTGGTCAGTATGCAGTGGTCAGTGTGCAGTGTAGTGGTCAGTGGGTAGTGGTCAGTGTGCAGTGTAGTGGTCAGTGTGCAGTGTAGTGGTCAGTATGCAGTGGTCAGTGTGCAGTGTAGTGGTCAGTGTGCAGTGTAGTGGTCAGTGGGTAGTGGTCAGTGTAGTGGTCAGTGTGCAGTGTAGTGGTCAGTATGCAGTGTAGTGGTCAGTGTGCAGTGGTCAGTGTGCAGTGTAGTGGTCAGTGTAGTGGTCATGTGTGCAGTGTAGTGGTCAGTGTGCAGTGTAGAGGTCAGTGTGCAGTGTAGAGGTCAGTGTGCAGTGGTCAGTGTGTATTGTTCAGTGTGCAGTGTAGAGGTCAGTGTGTAGTGGTCAGTGTGTAGTGTAGTGGTCAGTGTGCAGTGTAGTGGTCAGTGTGTATTGTTCAGTGTGCAGTGTAGAGGTCAGTGTGTAGTGGTCAGTGTGCAGTGTAGTGGTCAGTGTGCAGTGTAGTGGTCAGTGTGTAGTGGTCAGTGTGCAGTGTAGAGGTCAGTGTGCAGTGGTCAGTGTGTATTGTTCAGTGTAGAGGTCAGTGTGTAGTGGTCAGTGTGTAGTGTAGTGGTCAGTGTGCAGTGTAGTGGTCAGTGTGTATTGTTCAGTGTGCAGTGTAGAGGTCAGTGTGTATTGTTCAGTGTGCAGTGTAGAGGTCAGTGTGCAGTATAGTGGTCAGTGTGCAGTGTAGAGGTCAGTGTGCAGTATAGTGGTCAGTGTGCAGTGTAGTGGTCAGTGTGTATTGTTCAGTGTGCAGTGTAGAGGTCAGTGTGCAGTATAGTGGTCAGTGTGCAGTGTAGTGGTCAGTGTGCAGTGTAGTGGTCAGTGTGTAGTGTAGAGGTCAGTGTGCAGTGGTCAGTGTGTATTGTTCAGTGTGCAGTGTAGAGGTCAGTGTGTAGTGGTCAGTGTGTAGTGTAGTGGTCAGTGTGCAGTGTAGTGGTCAGTGTGTATTGTTCAGTGTGCAGTGTAGAGGTCAGTGTGTAGTGGTCAGTGTGTAGTGTAGTGGTCAGTGTGCAGTGTAGTGGTCAGTGTGTATTGTTCAGTGTGCAGTGTAGAGGTCAGTGTGTAGTGTAGTGGTCAGGTTTAATAATGCGTTTGCTGACACCAGTGCTGGGGGTTAATAGTGCGTCTGCTGACACCAGTGCTGCTGTTTTTGAAGTTTGAATGTTTGCATGCGGCCCCCCATGGGATATGAAAACTTGTCTTGTGGCCCTCAGGTAATTTGAGTTTGAGACCCCTGCTTTAAAACGAGCTAGAAGGCGCGCGCTCACGAGGCCCCGGTGCGCGTGCCCGGCGGCCGCGATTGCCGCCGGGCACCCGCGATTGCCCGGGAAACGAGCAGGAAAGTGGGTCCCTGTGTGTAAACACAGAGATCCACGTCCTGTGAGGGAGAGGAGACCGATGGTGTGTCCCTTGTACAAAGGGACAACCATCAGTCACCTCCCCCAGTCAGTCCCCTACCCCCACAGTAAGAACACATTGAGGGAACATATTTAACCCCTTCCCGCCCCCTAGTGGTTAACCCCTTCCCTGCCAATCACATTTATACAGTAATCAATGCATTTTTATAGCAGGGATCGCTGTATAAACGTGAATGGTCCCAAAAATGTGTCCGATGTGTCCGCCGCAATATCGCAGTCACAATAAAAAAATCGCAGATCGCCGCCATTACTAATAAAAAAAAAAAAAAAAAAATGCTATAAATCTATCCCCTATTTTGTACACGCTATAACTTTTGCGCAAACCAATCAATACGCGCTTATTGCGATTTTTTTTTTTTTTACCAAAAATATGTAGAAGAATACGTATCGGCCTAAACTGAGGAAAATTTTATTTAAAAAAAAAAATGGGTATTTATTATAGCAAAAAGTAAAGAATTGTGTTTTTTTTCCAAACTGGACGCTCTTCTTTTGTTTATAGCGCAAAAAATAAAAACCGCAGAGGTGATCAAATACCACCAAAAGAAAGCTCTATTTGTGGGAAAAAAAGGACACAAATTTTGTTTGGGAGCCACGTCGCACGACCGCGCAATTGTCATTCAAAGTGTGACAGCGCTGAAAGCTGAAAAATGGCCTGGGCAGGAAGGGGGTTTTCGTGCCCAGTAGGGAGGTGGTTAAAGGCTCAACCGAGTGCAGGGATGAATAGCCCTTTGCAGGAGTACTAGCCAATACCTTGGTTTCTTTGTATACACATATATATATACGTATCCCTCCGTGGAGAGGCGACAAGATCCAGAGGGTGAAACCATAATAATTTCTCAAACGTCATAGATCCTCAATTTGTTATACTTATGGTCATATCTACACGTTTATGAGAGGTGGACATGGTGTTTTACTTGTATGAATGTTATGCTTGAATGATACCGATTTTATGTTGGTTTTCTTCATGTATTTTGATACTAATAAAATTTGCTAGACATGTGCACTGCATTGGAGCGATGTCCCCCTTGTGGATTTAATTAACCTTTTTTTTTTTTTTTATTAATTCTCCTTTAAGGGGGTGTGGCAGGAGGCGTGTCCCATGCCTACATACATTTGCTAATAGGTGTCCCTCATTCCCATCTCAAAATGTTGGGAGATATGGGTATATACATATTTATAAACCAATATGTGTTTGAAACGTCATGCTGCTGCACCTTAAAAATCCTGAACACTGGTGATCCAAAATAGTATGACTACAAAGAAAAGTGCACTGTCTCTTTAAATATCCACAATGTCACAGATACTCATACTAAACAATTTAGACAAATTATATATCAAGAAAGTGAATTTATTTCATATTCTGTGCAGAATCAAACAAATATGGTGAAAATATATATAAATTAAAAATCTCAATTCGGAAACTGCTCTTAAATTTAAATGCTAGATAAAAGTCCATAGAGTCCATTCCAAGTGCTTTTGAAAGTGCTCAGTGCTTGCATATAAAGTGCTCCAGTGCTCAAAGTGCTGCTCAAACAGTGAGGCCTCTTACCAGACAGGATTGAGCTCAAGAAATAGAGATCACTTGCTCTTTGTTTCCCAAAAGAGAACCCACGCTCTCCCTCTTCAATCTCAGAGGACGCCTATTATGGGGAAACACATCGGGCGGAGCTAGAGCTGTGACGTCATCACGCACGGGGGCGCACCTGACGATCCCGCTGCCAAAGTGTGGGTCAAAAGCACTTGGATGGATTCTATAGACTTTAATCTAGCAGTTTATGAATTAAGAATTTTAATTTATATATTTTTTTTCACCATATTAATTTTATTGATTCTGCACAGGATATGAAATATTTTTCATGGTTGTTCACTTTCTTCATATATAATTTGTCTAAATTGTTTAGAATGAGTATCTGTGACATTGTGGATATATAAAGAGACAGCATACTTTTCTTTGTAATAATATACATATTTATACACCCCAATAATTATAAAAGTCACACCATGTAGAATCCGGTGTTGTTCCTTCTTATGCCCTGTACACACGATAGGATTTTCCGTCAGAAAAAGTTGGATGTGAGCTTTTGGTCGGATATTCTGGCCGTGTGTAGGCTCCATCCAACATTTTCTGTCAGAATTTCCGCCAGCAAAAGATTGAGAGCAGGTTCTCTATTTTTCCGACGGAAAAAGTTCTTGTCGGTAATTCCGCTCGTCTGTAACGCAATTCCGACGCGCAAAAAAAACGCGCATGCTCAGAATCAAGCAGAAGAGCCAAACTGACTATTGAACTTCATTGATTTTGGCTCGTTGTACGTCTTGTACGTCACCGCGTTCTTGATGGTCGGAATTTCAGACAAGATTTGTGTGACCGTGTGTATGCAACACAAGTTTGAGCCAACATTCCATCAGAAAAAATCCACGGTTTTCTTGTTGGAATTTCCGATCGTGTGTACGGGGCATTAGGAATGTTTTCTCATTGTTCCTGGGTCGAAAAGGTCATGTTATTAGGCTCATGCCATAGTGCTAGCCCATGCCCACCATCCAGAAGGTGTCCCCCCTCACCTGAACAGTCTCTCTTTACTTGCAGTGCTGCTGACGTGGGTGAACAGCTCCAGTGTCCGGTGGGCCACGAGGATTCAGGACATCTTCACAGCTGGGAAGCTCTTGGCCTTGGGCCTCATCATAGTTGTCGGCTTAATGCAAATATTTAATGGTGAGGATTATTTCATTGTTGTTTCAGAATACAAAATAATAGTAATTAAAAATAAATAAAAATCAGCTCTCTTAAAATTATATCATGCAAAATGTATTTGTTAAAGTGGATGTAAACCCGAATTTTTTTTATTTATTTTTTGCTGTCACAATGTGGAGTATAAGATTTCCTATCATTTGTGCCAGGTCTTGCCACAAAGAGTTAATCCAGCTCTGAGCAATCTTCTTTTATTGTTCAGTGAGATAAAACGGACAAACAGAGAAAAACCTTTGTCCGTTCCGCCCCCTTGCTTTGAGTGACAGGTTATTTACATATCTCGTGCACTAGCATTATTTTTTAATTCCCACCCCCCACTCCTTTTCTGAAGTCATTTGGTTACTTTCCTGGATTTTCGCTCGATGTTAGTGATCATAGCAGAAGGAATACACAGGAGAAAATGCATGTTGACAAGGGGAGTGTAGAGGTGGGCGGGGAGTCTACTGACATCACGACTCCACCCACCGAGCTTCAGACAACAGATCCACCCACAGAATCTTCAGTTTTTCAGTTCTTAAAACAGACAGAGGGGAGACATTTGACAGATAAGGATACATGCAGGAGGCATCTATATCCTTATAGATCAGCACTATGGCAGTAGTTTAGAAAGGATGAGAGGGGGTTTACATCCACTTTAAGCCCCGTACACACGGTAGGACTTTTTGACAACAAACTTCAAAATGAGCACTTTTCAAAAAAATCCTACCGTGTGTACGCTCCATCGGACAAACTTTTTCGGTTTTTATTGGACTTTGCTCTGCAAACGGACAAACTTTTCGGCAACAAAAGTCCTACGGTGCAAAGTCCTATCGTGTGTACAGAAATCCATTGGACTTTTGTCCGAAGTACGAACACGCATGCCCAGAACCAATGTTAAAATCAACCAACAATAGAAGAAGTTGACCAAAGGGTGGGGGTAAAGAGCAGAAAAGAGCAGAAAAACCACGTGATGTTGGGAAAGTTTTGGGAAAGTTTGCAGAAAAGTCCTGTCGTGTGTAAGCTATGGGTGTGCCCAGCCAACTCCCTTCGGACAAAAATCCACGGAAAAGTTTGTTTGAAGTCCGACCGTGTGTACGAGGCTTTAGCGTCACAAAATTCCAACTTAAGAAACTTCTGATGGAAGCTGCCATTCCTCTCCTAGGCAATTGGAAGCTGGGCTGGTTGAAGATCTGGGGGCTAACGAACACATATTTCCTCCAGAGGGCACTGAGCTTGCTTCCAATGTTCAAGGCTTGCACACGTGTCAATAACCTGAGAGTTTTTTTATTTATTTTTATATGGCTGCAGACATTCCAATGTTGAGTGGAGGACTTTATGTGCCAGGTTCATCATCCAATCATGAAGGCCATAGGCTCCTAGGTAACATACATTGCCCACAGGTTCTACAATCATGAAATGAACTCTCAATTCAATTGTTAAATCTAATACCTGGTGATCCTACCATGAAGGTCCTCGTTCAGGCATCTCCTGTTATGAGGTGACAACCCTCTGTTCATGTCTCCTAATTGTACTCTTGCGTAGCCACCCTGTCACACTGCCTTCCAATGGAGACATCAAGTGGACGTTTCAACACATTATACAGGCATGGTCCACCGTTGTCACCTTCAGGAAACTCACCCTGAGAAATGCCATGCAGCCATTGGTAGAGTGCATGTAGACATAAAGTGGCTGCAAAGAGGCTGCAGAAGATCAGCAAAATTGAGATGTATGAAGAGTTAAAAAAGGTGAAAACATTATATTTACAAATTTGGCAATGGTTTATGATGCACAGTGCACACAGCAAACCTAATGTCACCCAATTAGGGTTTATCTCTACTTTATCTCTTCAGTATCTACTTACTGAAAACTCTATTTTCGGTGGACTGATCCTTTAAATACATGAATAAAAAGCTGCTACAGAAAAAAACTGATATGCATTATTGACGCTGTTATATCGTTTTTTGTTTTTTTTTTGTATGTTTTTTCTTAACAGGTAACTATGAAGAGTTAAAACCTAGCAATGCGTTCAATTTTTGGATGACCCCCACGGTGGGGCAGTTGGCGCTGGCCTTCTTGCAAGGCTCATTTGCATTCAGCGGCTGGAACTTTCTGAATTATGTCACAGAAGAGCTGGTCGATCCCAGGAGGTACTTGTAGCCTAATCCTTATTGTGTTCTAGAGGGAGGAGATGCACAGAGTAGACCTTCTTGAGATGTCCCCTTCAATCTATTGATTCTTTCCAGTGAAGGCTCCTGTTAATACCACATCATACAAAGACATTGTAGACCATTGTGTTCTTTATAACCTTGTGGTAACAGTTTGGGAAAGATCCTTTTCTGCTCCCCCATGACCTTAAAACAAGCCAGCTCCATAAAGATATGATGTGGCAAGTTTTGTGTGGAGAAACTCGAGTGTGCTGCATCCATATTAATGGCCGTGGGAGCAGGGGGACTCCATGATAATGGCCATTGAGGAACTCCATATTAATGGCAATGGGGGGGGGGGGCATATTAACGCCCATGGGAGCAGTGGGACTTCATAACAATGCCCATGGGGGAAATGCATATTAATTGCCATCGTGGAGAACTCCATATTAAAGGCCATGGAGGGAACTCAATACTAATGGTCATGGTGGGGAACTCCATATTAATGGCCATGGAGGGAACTCCATATTAATGGTTATGGGAGCCACGGGACTTCATAATATTGCCCATGAGGAAACTCCAAATTAACGGCCATGGGGGAGAACTCCTCATTAATGATGGTCATGGGGGAGAACTTCATACTTATGGCCATGGGGAAACCTCCATATTAATGGCCATGGGAGCAAGGGGACTTCATAACAATGCCCATGGGGGAAATGCATATTAATTGCCATGGTGGACAACTCCATATTAATGGCCATGGAGGGAACTCAATATTAATGGTCATGGTGGAGAACTCCATATTAATGGTCATGGGGTAGAACTCCATATTAATGGTCATGGGGTAGAACTCCATATTAATGGCCATGGGGTAGAACTCCATATTAATGGCCATGGGGTAGAACTCCATGTTAATGGCCATGGGGTAGAACTCCATATTAATGGCCATGGAGGGAACTCAATATTAATGGTCATGGTGGAGAACTCCATATTAATGGCCATGGAGGGAACTCAATATTAATGTTCATGGTAGAGAACTCCATATTAATGGCCATGGGGTAGAACTCCATATTAATGGCCATGGAGGGAACTCCATATTAATGGCCATGGAGGGAACTCCATATTAATGCCCATGGTGGAGAACTCCATATTAATGCCCATGGGAGCCAGGTGACTTCATAATATTGCCCATGAGGAAACTCCAAATTAATGGCCATGGGGGGGAAAACCCCTCATTAATGGCCATGGGGGAGAACTTCATATTTATGGCCATGGGGAAACCTCCATATTAATGGCCATGGGAGCAGGGGGACTTTATACTAATGCCCATTAGGGAACGCTATCTTAATGGCCATGGGAAGAGGGGGGTCCTGTGTTTAGATTGTGAGCCCTGATGACTCTCTAAGCACTATACATATTGTTTCTGTCTTCCAGGAATCTACCTCGTGCCATATTTATCTCCATTCCTCTGGTCACCTTCGTCTACACATTCACCAACATCGCTTACTTCACAGCTATGACGCCGGAGGAACTCATGTCATCCAATGCCGTTGCTGTTGTAAGTAACCCCCCCATCTTTCCTCCCCCAGTTAGGAACCAATCATAGTGGGTCTTGGTTATCAAAGCACCAGTAGCTAGAACTGTCTGTGATACCCTTAACAACCTCCCGGTATAGCGTGGGAGGATGTGGGAATGAACAGTTGATTTGTGCACACAAGGAGATGGGAAGAGCAGAACGTGCAGAAATGGGGTGGTTTCTTTCCGATTTATGGCTCTGGGTGGTTGGGTATGTGTATGGGTTTGGTGCATATTGGTAGAGGTTGACACCACCCTGCAAAATCTGCTGTTCTGCCCCATGTGCAACCCCCCCAGAGATTGCTCATTGGTTTATACAGCATGAGCATTATGTGAAAACCTGCCTGTTTTTCCCCCTCTTCTATGCCATCCAAATATGGCCCCCAGAGCCTGAAACATGTTAGGATTACAGCTCTGGGTGATGTAATACAGCCCGCTTGCAGTACACTTTCACCTTCATCTTTGTGGAAGTTAATCTAAAGTTGATAATGCTATTATAAAATCATTCTAGCAACTTGCAATGCTTATAAAATGTTACTGCTTTCTTAGACATATGTAGGTACAGTGAGCCAATTAAAGCCCAAATTAACTGTCAGTTGAAAGCAGCTAAATAAAATTCCAGATGCATCAAAACAAAATCTGTGCAAAGTATACTTAATTATACTTATATAGAAAGCAGCCACAGCTAGAGTAGAAAAGCCTGTCCCCTGCCAGAGTGCTGCCGAGAAGGGCCCTTGCTCCCTGGAAGCAGTGGTTACTCTGCAGATGTCTGGTGTGCCTCCTGCAACTCTGCAATCGGCAAATCTCATGCTCTCTGATTGGATAGCTCTAGCTGTGACTCTGCAAGCGGGGGATCTTTGCAGGGAGACCACTGCTTCCCTACAGAGAGTATAGGTCCTTCTCTTCTGCCGGGACAGGCTTGAGCCTGCTTTCTAAAGAAAACTGAGATTGTGCACACCTTTTGTTTTGGTTCACATGGAATGGATTTAGCCAATTTAAAAGTAAGCACTCTGCTGGTAATGGGGGCAATTAACGAAGATTTAGGTAAGTGATATCTACACAATGGTGGTCAGATCAGTCAATAATGAGATTAGTTGGGTTATAGCGCTGCACGTCCTGCTCTTTGCCTGATTGAATACAGGGTCCATCTGCCCAAAAGTGATATTCTAGTTGGCCGGAGTCAGCCCCAACTTCTGATTCTTCTCCTGCCTACCTAGAGTATTGGATTTCACCCACCTTTAGGTGTTCCTGTTATATTGTCCATAATATAAAATGATTAAAAAATCCAGCACAGGGATGGTGGGAACCCCTCATAATGGGCACAGCAGGTGTACAGACCCAGGAACTCATCACAGGGATGGTGGGAACCCCTCATAATGGGTACAGTAGGTATACAGACCTGGGAACTCAAGACAGGGATGTGGGAACCCCTCATAATGCGTACAGCAGGTGTACAGACCCAGGAACTCAGCACGGGGATGGTGGGAACCCCTCATAATGGGCACAGCAGGTGTACAGACCCAGAAACTCAGCATAGGGATGGTGGGAACCCCTCATAATGGGCACAGCAGGTGTACAGACTCAGGAACTCAGCATAGGGATGGTGGGAACCCCTCATAATGGGCACAGCAGGTGTACAGACCCAGGAACTCAGCATAGGGATGGTGGGAACCCCTCATAATGGGCACAGCAGGTGTACAGACCCAGAAACTCAGCACGGGGATGGTGGGAACCCCTCATAATGGGCACAGCAGGTGTACAGACCCAGGAACTCAGCACAGGGATGGTGGGAACCCCTCATAATGGGCACAGCAGGTGTACAGACCCAGGAACTCAGCACAGGGATGATGGGAACCCCTCATAATGGGCACAGCAGGTGTACAGACCCAGGAACTCAGCACAGAGATGGTGGGGACCCTCATAATGGGCACAGCAGGTGTACAGACCCAGAAACTCAGCACAGGGATGGTGGGGACCCTCATAATGGGCACAGCAGGTATACAGACCCAGGAACTCAGCACAGGGATGGTGGGAACCCCTCATAATGGGCACAGCAGGTGTACAGACCCAGGAATTTAGCACAGGGATGGTGGGGACCCTCATAATGGGCACAGCAGGTGTACAGACCCAGGAACTCAGCACAGGGATGGTGGGAACCCCTCATAATGGGCACAGCAGGTGTACAGACCCAGGAACTCAGCACAGGGATGGTGGGGACCCTCATAATGGGCACAGCAGGTGTGCAGACACAAAGACTCAGCACAGGAATGGTGGGAACCCCTCATAATGGGCACAGCAGGTGTACAGACCCAGGAACTCAGCACGGGGATGGTGGGAACCCCTCATAATGGGCACAGCAGGTGTACAGACCTCACTGATAGAGAAAAGAAACTCTCCAGCATCCAGCAAACACTGAATATCAGTTTTGGGCAGAGTGGCCCTTTAGACCAGAGGTAGGCAACCTGGGGCCCTCCAGCTGTTGCAGAACTACAAGTCCCATCATGCCTCTGGGAGTAATTGTAACTGCCAGCCTTGCAAGGCCTCATGGGAAATGTAGTTCTACAACAGCTGGAGGGCTACTGGTTGCCTACCCCTCTTTAGATCCTGTAAGTGCCCCCCCTGGATAAGCAGGGCCCTGTGTGAGCTGTGTGCATTGTGTCTTTCTGCCAATATCTCAGCCTCTCCTCCTTCTGTTGCTTTAGACGTTTGGTGAAAAGCTTCTGGGCTATTTTTCCTGGATCATGCCAGTTTCAGTGGCACTGTCCACATTCGGAGGGATTAACGGATACCTCTTTACCTCATCCAGGTTCGAGGGAGTATGATCTAACCTCGTAGATGTAGCCTCTAACTCCCTACCAATCAATGGACTCTAACGACCATAACCGCTTCTGTTGTTGATTTTAGAGACGCAAATTGCGCTTTTCACACGCACGTCACAATCAGTCGGGGCTGTGTGTGTAACCAATCACAACCTTCATTATTCAATCCCTTCCTCCAATCAAAAACAAACATATACACATGGAGTACGGTGAGGCCTTTAAGGGTCAGACGATGTTTTTATTGCTGTCTGCACCTTCCTATCCTGGAGGACATCCATTCCCACATTTTATGTGCAGGTGTCACAGGAACAGGAAGTGCATAAAAATCTTCCTAATGGAGAAATAACGACATGACAGAAATGTTAACTCTTACTGCTCATTCCAAAACTATTAGAGCCCACTTACACATGTATGTTATGGCAACACGCATTCGCACATGTAGGGTAATGCACTGATCACATATGTGTAATACAGCTCAATTCATAACAAACCACAACACATACACCAATGTGCAAAAGTTTTAGGCAGGTGTAAAGTAAGAATGCTTTCAAAAAAATATATTTTAATTGTTTATTTGTGTCAATTTACACAATGCAATGTGAGCAAACAGAGGAAAATCGAAATCAAATCAATATTTGGTGTGACCACCCTTTGGCTTCAAACCAGCATCAATTCCTACACATGCACACTTTGTACACTTGTACAAAGTCAGGGATTTTGTAGGATTAGAGTCAGGTGTATGATTAACCAATTAGACCAAGCGGGTGCTATTGATCATCAATTTCATATGTAGGTTAAAACACAGTTATTACAAGAAACAGTTGTGTAGGAGGCTTAAAACTGGGTGAGGAACAGCCAAACTCTGCTACTAAGGTGAGGTTGTGGAAGACAATTTCATGTCACAGGTCATACACAATGGCAAGACTGAACACAGCAACAAGACACAAGGTAGGTATACTGACTCAGCAAGGTCTCTCAAAGGCAAAGTTTTCAAAGCAGACTGGGGGGTTCAAGATGTGCTGTTCAAGCTCTTTTGAAGAAACACAAAGAAACGGGCAACGTTGAGGACTGTAGACGCAGTGGTCAGCCAAGGAAAACGTATGCAGCAGATGAAAGACACATCATCCATTAGGGGCGCCCGAGCGCCGCCCCCTCTATCAACGGCCACCTATTCATGCTCTACCCACATCTGCCACCATTCATGCATCCGGCTCGTTTCAGGATGGCGGGTACATTAATTACAGTGGCAGAGTTTTTGTTTTGTTTTTGAAGCACCCGATTAGAGCCGGAAGCTCCAATAGGCTTCAAAATAGGGTTGGCTTGTGGCGCAGAGCATTGCGCTATGAGCCCACCCAGGTGTTGCAACAGCGAATTAATATTTGCTATTGCAACACTGATCCTCAATCCGGCCACTTAGAAGCGGGTTTTGAGAGACCCGTTTTCCGATTGATCGAAAAGAGAAGGGTCCCAATTGGCCGCCGAGGAGGAGGGAGAAAATGGATTCCGCCGCAATGCCCGTGGAGAGCAGGGGAAGCAGCCCCCCGCGGAGCAGCGGAAGCCGCCGTTGAAGCGTGGGAAAAGCGCTGCCCACCATAGATGTGGTAATAGTAAGTGCTCCAGATCCCAACCGGGGGGGGGTTCCTTTTTCCCGCCCCCCCTAAAAAAATTACCACCGGCCGCCACTGATTCGTTCCCTTTTACATTGGAAGATGTCCAGCAGTGCCATCAACACAGAACTGGTGGAAATCAGTGGGACCCAGGTCCACCCATCTACGGTCTGGAGAAGTCTGGTGGAAACCAGTGGGACCCAGGTATACCCATTTACTGTCCAGAGAAGTCTGGTGGAAACCAGTGGGACCCAGGTACACCCATCTACTATCCAGAGAAGTCTGGTGGAAACCAGTGGGACCCAGGTACACCCATCTACTGTCCAGAGAAGTCTGGTGTAAACCAGTGGGACCCAGGTACAGCCATCTACTGTCCAGAGAAGTCTGGTGGAAACAAGTGGGACTCAGGTATACTCATCTACTGTCTGGAGAAGTCTGGTGTAAACCAGTGAGACCCAGGTATACTCATCTACTGTCTGGAGAAGTCTGGTGGAAACCAGTGGGACCCAGGTACACCCATCTACTATCCAGAGAAGTCTGGTAAAAACCAATGGAACCCAGGTACGCTCATCTACTGTCCAGAGAAGTCTGGTGGAAACCAGTGGGACCCAGGTATACTCATCTACTGTCCGGAGAAGTCTGGTGGAAACCAGTGGGACCCAGGTACACCCATCTACTGTCCAGAGAAGTCTGGTGGAAACCAGTGGGACCCAGATACACCCATCTACTGTCCAGAGAAGTCTGGTGGAAACCAGTGGGACCCAGGTACACCCATCTACTGACCGGAGAAGTCTGGTGGAAACCAGTGGGACCCAGGTACACCCATCTACTGTCCAGAGAAGTCTGGTGGAAACCAGTGGGACCCAGGTACACCCATCTACTGTCCAGAGAAGTCTGGTGGAAACCAGTGGGACCCAGGTACACCCATCTACTGTCCAGAGAAGTCTGGTGGAAACCAGTGGGACCCAGGTACACCCATCTACTGTCCAGAGAAGTCTGGTGGAAACCAGTGGGACCCAGGTACACCCATCTACTATCCAGAGAAGTCTGGTGGAAACCAGTGGGACCCAGGTATACTCATCTACTGTCCGGAGAAGTCTGGTGGAAACCAGTGGGACCCAGGTACACCCATCTACTGTCCAGAGAAGTCTGGTGGAAACCAGTGGGACCCAGGTATACTCATCTACTGTCCGGAGAAGTCTGGTGGAAACCAGTGGGACCCAGGTACACCCATCTACTGTCCGGAGAAGTCTGGTGGAAACCAGTGGGACCCAGGTATACTCATCTACTGTCCGGAGAAGTCTGGTGGAAACAAGTGGGACCCAGGTACACCCATCTACTATGCAGAGAAGTCTGACCAGAAGTGGTCTTCATGGAAGAAATGCGGCCAAAAAGCCACCATACCTCCAACCTGGAAAAAAGGCTAAGCAACTTAATTATGAATGAAAACATAGGAACTGGGGTGCAGAAAAATGGTATCAGGTGCTCTGGACTGAGGAGTCAAAATGTGAAATATTTGGCTGTAGCAGGATGCAGTTTGTTGGTGAAGGACTGGAGAGCAGTACAATAATGAGTGTCTGCAGGCAACTGTGAAGCATGGTGGAGGTTCTTGTAAGTTTGGGGCTGCATTTCTGCCAATGTAGTTGGAGATTTGGTCAGGATCAATGGTGTCCTCAATGCTGAGAAATACAGGCAGATACTTATCCATCATGCCATACCATCAGGGAGGCGTGTGATTGGCCACAAATGTATTCAGCAGCAGGACAACCACCCCAAACATACAGCCAATGTCATTAAGAACTATCTTCAGTATGAAGAAGAACAAGGAGTACTGGAAGTGATGGTTTGGCCCCCACAGAGCCCTGATCTCACCATCATGGAGTCTGTCTGGGATGACATGAAGAGACAGAAGGATTTGAGGCAGCCGACATCCAGAGAAGATCTGTGCTCAGTTCTCCAGGATGTTTGGAACAACTTACCTGCTGAGTTCCTTCAGAAACTGTGTGCAAGTCTACCTAGAGTTTATGCTGTTCTTAAGGCAAAGGGCAGCGCCGGTCACACCAAATATTGATTTGATTTGGATTTGTCTTCTGTTCATTTACTTTCCATTTTGTTCATTGATAAAAAATAAACTCATAACATTTCTATTTCTGAAAGCTTTCTTCATTTACAGCAATAGCATCACATCTGCCTGAAACGTTTGCACAGTACTGTGTGTGTGTGTATATATATATATATATATATATATATATATATATATATATATATATTTATATTTATATAATTTTTTGCACCCTTTATTTGCACTGTATATGGTATCCTATGACATTGGCTACACAGTACTCTTGTTCATTTTCTGTATTTCTTACGCTCATCAGCTCCATCCAGTGGCCATAATGCATTATTTTCTTGAAATACTTTTATCAGGAAAATACCACATTATGGCCACCAGATGGAGCTGATGATCATAGGAAATAAACACATTAGACATATTACAGGGAATATTTGTCACGGCTGTGCTAACATTATTTACATAGCATTTTGTTTTTTAAAATAGACCCCTTGGCGTGCTTTTGTATTTCTTCCAGATCTGTGCCAGTAATCCAGGGTGAGGCTGGACCTCTGTGAAGGAGCTTCCTGTAATAAAGATCAGTCTGTTAACACCGAACACACATGCACTCTTGGGCAGCTGAGGTTTCTGTGCTGGGAGCGTGCAATAAGCTGTAATGCCGCGTACACACGATCATTATTCACGGCGGTTAAAAAACCGCCGTGAATAATGACATTTTAAACGAGGGCACAGCTTGTTCCCCACACACGGTAATTTTTCTCGTCATTTTTTAAAATGACGAGAAAAACGATCGTCTATGGGCTCCGCGGCAGTGTTTCCCTATGGGAAACACTGCCGCGGAAGAAATGTCAGGAAAAACGACGAGAAAAATTCGAACATGTTCTAATTTTTCTCGTCGTTTTTAATGCCGTTTTTCACGTCGTGAAAAATGACAAAAAGACCACACACGGTCGTTTTTCTTGTTGAAAACAAAAAATTTCATTTTTCACGACGTGAAAAATGATCGTGTGTACGCGGCATAATAGTCATCTCCCAGTCTCTAGTAACGATTGGATGGAAGGACCGGCTGCCGATCATCTGACCACTGTGACAGCCAATCAGAGAGGTCACGTGCTCGGCTAGTGCTTCCTATCCTCTGGGTGTAAAGACCCTGTTAAAGGAATGCCGGGGCTGGGCAGGAAGGGGTTAAAGGGGCACCTCCACACTCTTTAGTACATTTTTTTTTTTAAAGGCGGAAAATTTAGCAGACAGCAATACAAACCCGGCAAAGGTTTTACCCATATTTCACTCCATCAAAAATTGTGCTGCCTTAAAAAAACAGAGTACACGCCCACAAGTGCGCACCCTGCGGCAACAGTGATTACTTCTGATACCAAGAGCGAGGAAAACTGAAAGGAGCCCCAGGAACGGCCTTATACACACAGGCTGCATGAAACGCTTCCTTTAAAGGGAACCTGTTATAACCTTAAGCCGGAACTCCAAGCAGATCCAAAAAGACACAATTTAATGACTCCGTCCAGCTATACGCCCTTATACCCTGTATACTGTGCAAGAACCCTAAATGTATTAAGCAGTGTGAGTATCTAAAGATCTGATATTAACTTTTTGCAGTCTGTGTAGAGCAGAGCTCAGACTTGGAGAGGGAAAAGCAGCACAAGAAGCCAGTGAGTTGAAGTGCTAAGAAGAAGCATGCTGATAGGAGGAGAAAGCAGAGTGACAGAGATGAGCTCATCACTTGTGCTGCTTCTTCTTTCATTGCCTAGTCACAGGCGTGGGGTGGGTCCAGAACAGCCTGGGCTCAGAGGAAGTGAGTAAAAGCCTTCTTCGCCCCTGTTTGAATACAAGTTTAAAATTCAGCAGCTACAAATACTGTAGCTGCTGACTTTTTTAATAAAAGGACATGGGGTTCCAGAGCCGTGCTCGCCCCGAACTGCTCCTTCACTGGTCTTCAGGGTCCCTGACACTGGCATTTTTACTCTGGGCAGCTGGCTATGATGCGGCTTCACAGTCAGCTGCCCACTGAGCATGTGTATGGCTCCGCAGAATTTTGGGACCTGTGACCTGTGACCTGACCTGTGTCCCAGAAGGTTGCAGGCTGGGAAAGTGGGGGGGGGATTTTTTCAGGGGACAGCTGCTGCGATCCAACCGGATATGGGAGCAGGTGTCTGTCAAAGCCAGGTACCTGCTCCCCCTTCCCCCCCCCCAAAAAAAGTGCCACAAATAGAAGAGGTGGGGGGAGGAGGGCATAAAGTGCAACTTCCCTTTTTAGGGTGAAGTTCCGCTTTTAAATGATTCTGGCTGACTGAGGACATCTAGTGGCAGAAAATAGTACTGCGGGGGAAAATCTCCGTCTTGAGGCTGGGTTCACACCATTGCGAATTGGATGTGGATCCACACATCCAATTTGCGCATCCAATTTGCAATAGCAGGAGATTTTGACCGGCTCTCTATTTCTCTGTTTCTGCTTAAATACTAGTTCACCTAAGTCTCCTATTCGGTGCTGCCGCTAACCTATCACCATTGGATTGAGTTCATCCCAAAATTCAGATGGCATTAGATGCAGGCCGCATTTCATGAATTTGGACTCCCTGAAGTACATTTACCTCCACTATGGATCTATTTGATTTGTTATTTAAATAATTTCAATCAGTTAAATTTCTTTAATTCATTTTCAGAATTAATTTAGTTTAGTTTATTTTATTTGTTTTCTAATTCGATTCGAAATTTACGTTTTCGGTCAAATTTAATTCAATTTAAATTAATTCAGAAAATTCAAATTCAATTTGAATTTATTCTTTTCGAAATTCAAATTTCAGAAGACGGTTATATACTTTCTATTTTATTCTATTCTATTGTATTTTTTATTCTATTCTGTTCTATTCTTTTCTATTCTATTCTATTCAAAATTTTAATTTTGGAAGATGGTTATATTCTTTCTATTTTACTCTATACTATTGTTTTTTCTTTTCTATTTTATTCTTTTATTTTCTATTCTATTCTGTTTTTTTCTATTCTATTCTCTATTCTGTTCCTTTCTATGCTATTCTTTTATTTTCTACTCTTTTCTATTCAATTGTATTCTTTTATTTTCTATTCTATTGTTTTCTTTCTTTCTATTTTACTCTATTCTATTGTTTTTTCTATTCTATTCAATTCTCCTCTTTTATTTTCTATTCTTCGTTTTTTTTCTATTCTATTTTATTATTTTCTATTCTATTCTGAATTTATTCTATTCTAAATCTGAATTTCAGAAGACGGTTATATGCTTTCTAATTTATTTTAGTCTTTTTTCTATTCTGTTCTTTTATATTCTATTTTATTTTTTATTCTAGTCTATTCCTTTATTTTCTATTCTATTTTATTCTTGCTTTTTTTTATATTCTGTTCTGTTTTACTCATTTAATAATTTTTATTCTATTCTGTTTTGTTTGAAATTCAAATTTTGGAAGGCAGCTATATTCTATTTTATTCTATTATAATCTTTTCTATTTTTCTCTTACCATCCATGGACTGACACGGTGTCTCTTTACACTTTACACGTGGGTTATGTCCCTGCTTGCAGGAGAAGACCTAGGCAGAATGTGAGATGTTATACATACATTCTAAAAGCCAGAGCTGAACAGCCCCACCCAGGGGGCGGTCCCTCCGGACATAACCCTCCCACTACAGTCAGCAGACTTCAGTTTTTTTCTGCCTAGCAGAAGGAGAAGACGTGGCTCTCTCAGGAGCCAGTCTCCTGACCTATTTTTATTCCTTTTCTGGAATTCTTTTTTATTTTATTTTTGAGAATCTTCTATCAACTGTCGGCTGGGCAACAGGTTGGGTACAAGATATCCTCGTAGTCTTCCCTGTCCGACCATCGAGCGTGCTGATCCTGGCCTTGTGTGCGTGAGACTCAGTTCACGACAGGCCCCATGACTCCAGGGGTGGCCGGGTTTGCTTTCATGCTCCCACGGTCCTCTCAAGACTGAACAATTCCTGACTGACTGTATCTTTCGCGGTGGACCGGGCCGACAGCTACTAAGTACTGCACTGTGATAGTCCTGTCAGAAACACACCAGTGGGTCCCTCAGGGGACGGGTAAGTAGTCTCTCCTGCCTGCAGGTGAGTACAAAAAGCTGTGTGTTTCTCTGTGGGGGATTTTCCCTGTCTCCCCCTGTATTTCATTGTCACTCTCTGTCACCATTGCTGGCGCTGTGCTGTGTGGGGTGCCTGGGGGTCACACTGTTCTTGGAGGGGCTAATGCTGGTCTGCAGATATGCTTGGGGCCTTTTTTTGTGTGTTTTGGGGCCTGAGCGCCGAGTGGCGCTGTGTGTGTGCTGTTTTTTTCACTTTTGCTGAGTCATGACGGCCATCTTGCCGTGGATCGCCTCAGTGAAGTGTGGCGGCCATTTTCTTGTAGCCCGCGCGCTCTTCAGCACTAGTTTTGGCCTCTAGCGCTGCTGTAACAGCGCGAATCTCCTCACAGCTCACCAGCGCTGACACAGCGCGGTACAGACAGCGGAACTGAGCGGTCCCTGGTCCGGTTTGGTGAGTCCCCTGGGCGCCCCCTCCTCAGTCAGCACAGCCTGTGGGTGGACTTTTTATCTGAGGAGTCTCAGAGGGGGGCAATATGGAGTCTCTGTCACCAGCTTCCCCTAAATGTCAGTGGACAACAGGCAGTGCTTCAGCACCTGCGGTCCCTAGGGACCAGTTGTGGGCAGTCCTGGAATCATTTCTGACCAGGATGGGAGCTGTGTACAAGCGCAAAGGAGCAAAAAAGCGCCCTTCCCCCACTTTACTTCATGAGGGCAGTGCACTGATTCAGATATGGGCCTAGCCACTACCGCTCAGGACCCTAGTTCTGAATGTATTGGATGGTTTTGAACAGGACATTCCTTATGAGGAAAACTCCAGTTCTGAGTCAGTAAATGACAGGGCGCTTGTTAGTGTACTCATGACTGCGGTGAGGGACACTCTCAAGCTCAAATGCTGCGGATGCAGAACCTCAGGCAGATACAGTCTCCTTTGGTTCTTTTAAGGCCAGGCCTTCTAAAGGGCTTTTTCCATATGTACTTTCTTTGACCAGCTCATTGATAAGGTCTGGGAAAAGCCGCAGAAGAATTTTTTATGGTCCCGCGGCGTTTGTCTATCAGATACCCCTTGAAGATGCCCTACTTAAAAAGTGGGCTTCTCCCCCAGGGTCGACCCTCCAGTCGCCCGGTTGAACAAGGCCATCACTCTCCCGATGGAGGGGACTCCTGCATTTGAGGACCCCACTGACAGGAGGTCAGAAGTGGTGAGCAGAGCCATGTTTGCCTTGTTGGGATCCGCCCTACGACCTGTGGTAGCGGCGACCCTTGTGTCTTAAACACTTACAGGTTGGGCAAAAATGTTGCACCTAGCTGTACAGGAGCATAATCTTCCTCCAGACACAGTTGCTCTGGCCCACCAACTGTTTCAGGGCCTGGTTTATGTGTGCGATGCCACGTTGGACGCGGCCCCTTTAATATCCAGGGCCTCTGTCTCGGCGGTGGTATTGCGTCGTCTTATCTGGTTGAAGTGCTGGTCTGCTGACCTAGCCTTAGGAAGCTCCTGACAGATCTACCATTTAAAGGTGGTAGACCTTTCGGTGCTGCTCTGGATGACATCGTCATGGATGTCATGGGAGGTAAAAGCACTCTTCTTCCTTAGACTAGCAAGAGTGAGGAGGCCCGCCGAAAACAGGGGCCTTCCTTTCCAGCAAAACGGGTTTTTTTCGTCAGTCAGAGTCCACGGGTAGGTCCTCTCAGACTGACGGCAGTGCGGCTGGTGGGCACAAGTGCCCCTGGGTGCGTAAGCCGAACAAGCGGCTCCCAAGCCCGCCTCCGCGTGAAGTCTTGCCTCTGCCCGACTCTGGGGTGGGGGGACGACTTCGCAGGTCACGAATCGGTGGTCCTCCTGAATCTCCGACTGGTGGGTGTGCGAGGTGGTCACCTCAGGATACAGGATAGTATTCCGATCCTGGCCCCCAGACAGATTCTTTCCCTCGAATCTTCCTCTCCTTCCTACCTGACGGGCAGCCCTCTTGGGGGCTGTACAGGATTTGATCAGGTCCGGAGTGATTGTGCCGGTTCCGTCACAGGAGAGTTTTCAGGGATTCTACTCGAATCTGTTTGTCGTCCCAAAAATAGGACGTGTTTCGACCTATCCTGGACCTCAAGGCCCTGAATGTCTTCGAGAAGGTGCAGAAATTCCGCATGGAATCCATTCGCACGGTGATCGCTACACTCCACCAAAGGGATTTTCTTCTGGCGTCCTTGGACTTCAAGGACGCCTACTTGCATGTTCCAATCTGCGCAAGTCAACAGAAGTTTCTGCGCTTGCGATCAGCGAAGTCCACTATCGATTGTGGCTCTTCCTTTCGGCCTAGCCTTGGCACCAAGGGTGTTCACCAAGGTGCTTGCTCCGGTTCTAGCCTTCTGTTACAGTGAGGTATTGCTGTCGTGGGCTATCTGGACGATCTTCTGCTAAGAGCAGAAAGTGGCTCAGACTTAGAGGAAAGGTGACTATCGTCAATTAGACCCTCAGGGACTTCGGGTGGTTCCTGAACATTCAGGAGTCAGTCCTGGTCCCGACTCAGTGTCTGGAGTATCTAGTTCTGATTCTAGACTCCTTGGAGGCAAAGGTATCCTACCTCTGGAGAAGTTGCTGACACTTCAGTCTGCGGTGCGGGTGCTGACATCCCGAAAATGGTTGTCAATCCGTTTTTTTGCATGAGAGTCCTGGGACTCGTGGTGGCCTCCTTCGTGGCCGTTCCGTATGCCCAATCACACACCAGGGCATTGCAGAAGGAGATCTTGTCCACCTGGGACAAATCCCCGTTGTCCTTGGATCTTCAGATCCAGGTGATTCACCTGGTCAGGGCGCCCCTGACATGGTGGTTGAGATCCTCGGCTCTTCGGTCCGGAAAGTCGTTCCCCTCCCATCCAATGGACGGTACTCACGACGGACACCAGCCTGACGGGCTGGGGTGGAGTCTGGGGAGTCCTGTCGGCTCAAGGCCTTGGACTCCGGACGAGCCCGTTTACCAATCACTGTTCTGGAAATACGGGCCATCGGACTGTGTCTCTCCTCAGGTCGGAGAGAGTACGGGGTCGCTCCATCAGGAGCCAGTCGGACAACGCCACGGCGGTGGCGTATGTAAACCATCAAGGGGGGACTCGGAGCTCAGCTGCGGCTTCCGAGGTAGTCCGTGTCCTGAAGTGGGCCGGAAGAAACGTGCCGGCTCTGTAGGCCATTTACATTCTGGGCATAGACAATGGGCAGGCGGACTATCTGAGTCACCAATCGCCGGACCAAGAAGAGTGGCCCTTGCATATTTCAACTCCTTTGCCGACGGTGGGGCACGCCGGATGTGGACCTGATGGCCTCTCGACTCAATCGCAAGGGTCGAGGTTGTGGCCAGATCCAGGGATCCTTGGGCGATGCCTCGGATGCGTTGGTGGCCCCATAGGGTCCTTATCGCCTGATATAAACTCTGGTGATCCTAATTGTTCCTGATTGGCCTCAGCATCACTGGTACGCTAATCTGGTACGTCTCGTCGTGGACGTTCCCTGGCGGTTGCCGATGAGGGAGGACCTTCAGTCTCAAGGTCCTATGTTTCATCCGGCTTACAGTCTCTGGCTTTAACGGCAGGGCTGTTGAAAGCCAGGTGTTGAGGGTCCGAAGGTCTCTCGGACTCGGTCATTTTGACCATGTTAAGGACACGGAAGTCTTCCTCCAAGCAGATCTATCACCGTGCCTGGAAAGCTTATATCGCCATATGCGAAGCGCTGGACTGGCGTCCTCTAACGTATTCCGTCCCCAGAATCCTGCGTCCTCTGCAGTGTGGAGTGACCCAAAAGCTTGCTTTGAGTACCATCAACGATCAGATTTCGGCCTTGGCCGTCTTCTTTCAGCGACCTCTAGCGGGTCATTTCTTGGTTAGCACCTTGTGTTGGGGGTTCGCCATGTGCTCCCTCCTGTCAAGCCTCCTCTCCCACTGTGGGATCTGAATTTGGTGCTCTCGGTCCTCCAGGAACCTCCTTTTGGGAATATCCGGGATATTCCCCTCTTGTCTTGTCTCAGAAGGTGGCCTTTTAGTGGCAATCACTTCTGTTTGACGAGTGTCTGAGTTGGCGGCTTTGTCCTGCAAGTTGCCATATTTAGTCATCCATAAGGATAAGGCGGTGTTGCATCCGTGACCTTCCTTTTTGCCAAAGGTGGTGTCGACCTTTCACCTACATGAGGACATTGTCCTCCCGTCCTTGTGTCCTCACCAATCGCATCCCAGAGAGTTTGCGCTGCACATATTGGATGTGGTACGAGCCTTACGGGTGTACCTGTCTGCTACTGCTTCTATTCGGAAGTCCGACTCACTGTTTGTGACTGTCTCTGGTCCATAACAGGGCCAAGCGGTTTCGTCTGCCATCATTTCTAGGGGAATCAGACAAACCGTCATTCAAGCCTATGCTCTCAAAGGGCGGGCGCCTCCCTTTTCGGTTACGGCGCATTCCACCAGGGCAATTGGTGCTTCCTGGGTTTTCCGACATCAAGCGTCGGTTGCACAAGTGTGCAAGGCGGCGACCTGGTCGTCTGTTCATGCCTTTTAAGTTTTATAAGGTTAATGTGGCTGCATCTTCGGATGCTTCCTTCGGCCGCAGGGTGCTGCAGGCCGCTGTTTAAAGTTGCGACTCCTCCGTTGAGGAGCTCTGCCTTCTTGGAGTGAAGTTTTTGGTTTTTCCATTTATACTGCTCCCATCCCTCTTGACACTGCTTTGGGACATCCCACGTGTAAAGTGTAAAGAGACACCGTGTCAGTCCATGGATAAGAGAAAATAGGATTTTTTGTACTCACCGTAAAATCCTTTTCTCTGACATCCATGGACTGACACGGCACCCACCCTTCCTTTTTAAGTTTGTACTGCTTTGTTAGGAACTGAAGTCTGCTGACTGTAGTGGGAGGGTTATGTCCGGAGGGACCGCCCCCTAGGTGGGGCTGTTCAGCTCTGGCTTTTAGAATGTATGTATAACATCTCACATTCTGCCTAGGTCTTCTCCTGCAAGCAGGGACATAACCACGTGTAAAGTGTAAAGAGACACCGTGTCAGTCCATGGATGTCCGAGAAAAGGATTTTACGGTGAGTACAAAAAATCCTATTTTTTCTATTCTGTTCTGTTCTGTTCTTTTCTATTCTATTTTATTCTTTTATTTTCTATTCCATTGTTTTCTTTTTTATTTTACTCCATTCTATTGTTTTTTTTATTCTATTGTATTCTACTCTTTGATTTTTTATTATATTCTATAATTTTTTTCTATTCTATTCTATTCTTCTATTTTCGATTCTATTATTTTCTATTTATTCTATTTGAAATCCGAATTTCAGAAGACTCTTTATTCTATTCTATTCTATTCTATTCTTTTTTCTATTCTGTTCTTTTATATTCTATTATTGTATTTTCTATTTTTTTCTATTCTAGTCGATTCCTTTATTTTCTCTTCTATTTTATTATTATTTTTTTCTATTCTGTTCTGTTTTACTCTAATAATTTATTTTTTATTCTGTTTTATTTGAAATTAGAATTTTCGAAGGCAGCTATATTCTATTTTATTCTATTCTAATCTTTTTTTCTATTTTTTTCCATTCTGTTCTTTTTTTTTTATATATATATTATATTTTATGTATTTATTTTCTATTCCATTGTTTTCTTTCTATTTTACTTTATTCTATTATTTTTTCTATTCTATTCTTTTATTTTCTATTCTGTTCTGTTTTACTCTATTCTTTTCCATTATAGCCTTTTTTATTTTCTATTCTATTCTCTTCTTTTCGATTGTCTTCCTTTATTTTTTTTTATTCTATTCTTGTTTTCTAATTCAATTTCATTTTCAAATTCGATTTAATTTGAGTACATTTTGTTTCATTATCAGATTTAGATTCATTTAAATGTGGTAATTCTTGTAGTGATAGAGTTATTTTGTAGCGGTTGTGTAGAAGATGTCAAACTACGTATATATATATATATATACACGGTACATTTATTTCATCCAAGTTTATTTGCCATGTGCTACTGTTACCTGGCTAAAGCACTGTGTAGTCAGACAAGGGGGGCCCCACTGTGTCTCTGGGCCCCATAGCAGTCACATGGTTTGCTGCGGCTCTTCAGTGTGAGTTAGGAGGCGGGGTTCAGAGACAAGGATATGACAGGTTCACTTTAAACTGACGGAGAGCATGGCAGATAAAGGCCTTTTCAGTCTTACCACACTTAGCTACACTGGACTTAAAGAAGTACAGAAGGAAAACTTGTTTCATTTTGGATGGAGTAAGGGAGGGGTATAAGCCCTTTCAGGGTTTTTTTTTTTTTTGCCACCTGTGTCCCACTGGGGAGATTTTCCTTCACTTCCTGTCCCATAGTCAAAACAGGAAGTGAACGGAAATTAGACAAGTGCAATTTGTTTCATTCTAAATACATTTTTTAACGAATTTCTACAAATTAGTTCATTTGGAAATATCCGAATTACCGAAAAACCGTTTGACAAACTTTTCCGAATATCCGTGAATTAGAAAAAATTCGTAAATTCATAAAAAAATTGTTAAATTCGAAAAAATTTGTAGATTCGTGAATTCGAAAAAACGAAAAATTGGAAAATCTGAAATAATAACTAACTCATAATAACTTACCTATTACTAACTATTAAAGTGGTTGTAAACCCACTTTGACAACTTGCACCTATGGGTAAGCCTAGATTAAGGATTACCTGTAGGTGCAAGAAATATCTCCTAAACCTACACGGTTAAGGAGATATTTGCAGAATACACTGCACCGATGTCTACGGCGCAGGCGCACTGAGCTTGCCGGTTTTCTGAATGGGAGAATGCCGGCCCAGCGCGCATGCGCGTGACGTCATTGCCGCTCTGGCCAATCATAGCGCCCAAGCGGCGATACCAGGAAGAAGCTCCGAGGGGACATGGCGGCGGCAGAGGGGAACGAGGAGGACTTTGGGGGCTTCGATCTCAGGTAAGTGCCACATAATGAGCTAGTATGCATACTAGCTCATTATGCCTTTCTATTGCAGGGTAAGGTTTTATCCCGTTTTTTTGTGGAGGGGGGGGGGATGGGGGGTTTACTTCCTCTTTAAATTATAGGTATTGGAATTTCCTTTCAAATTTGGCTGTTAGTGAAGGTAACGCATGCAAATTTATCCAAAGTTACAATTTATCCGAAATAACGAATGCCGCATCTAAACAAATGGAATGGAACGATTCAATAATAAATATTAATATTAATAATAAATAATAGTAATAATAATAATACGTTTTTATTATTATTATTGTTATTTATTATTGTTAATTCATTCCGTTCCATGTGTTTAGATGCGGCATTCGTTATTTCGGATAAATTGTAAGTTTGGATAAATTTGCATTCGTTACCTTCACTAACAGCCAAATTTGAAAGGAAATTCCAATACCTATAATTTAATAGTTAGTAATAGGTAAGTTATTATGAGTTAGTTATTATGCCAGAATTTTGGGGTTTTCAAATTTACAAATTTTTTCGAAATTTACGAATTTTCAAATTTACGAATTGCGATCATAACGGATGACCCAAAAAACGAATGAAACGAATACAAGAACGAACGAACGAATTTTTCGGTGGTGCACATGTCTAGAGGAAATCCCTGCAGTGTCACCAGAACTAGTGGAACATTTCCCCTCTATTTCTGTTCTGGTGACAACTCAAATATTGGAATTTTCTTTCCCTCTCTGTAATAATGGTAAACAGGACAAATAGAGAGGGTGATTCTCCCCTACAGGGGTACAGACAGCAATAAAAACCGACAGGGGTTCTAATCCCTCTCCAGTCTATCCCAAAAAAAAAGAAAAAGGCTTGCCTTTAAGTAGAGCTAAAGGCAAACCGTTTTTTTTTTTATATGGATAAAGTAAGGGATACGTAAGATTGACCCCTGTCAATTTTTTATTTTTAAGCCTCGTACACACGGCCGAGAATCTCGTCGTAAAAAACACGTCGTTTTTTTCGACGAGATCCTTGGACAAGAAACTTGTCCCGGCCGAGTGTACACACGCTCGATTCAAAGAACCCGCGGTTCTTTGAATGGAGCGAACGCGGTGACGTAATTGAATACGACGAGCATGCGCTCATCACATTCGATGCCATCGCCGCCATCTTTGTACACCCTATCCTATGCCTAGGAAGCTACCGCGCATGCGTCAAAGTCATTTTGAGCATGCGCGGGCTTCCCGGAGGACAGGTAAGTGTACACACACTCACTTTTCTCGTCGAGAAACAGGCTGACGAGAATCTCGACAAGAAAATAGAGAGCAGGTTCTATATTTTCTCGTCGAGATTCTAGTCGGTTTTCTTGACGAGAAACCATACACACGAACGAATTTCTCGGCAAGAAATCTCTGCCAGCAAGTTTCTTGCTGGTTCTTGCCGAGAAACTCGGTCGTGTGTACGAGGCTTTAGCCATCTGTGTCCCATTGGGGAGATTTTCCTGCACTTCCTGTCCCATAACCAAAGGGAGGGAATCCCTGGTTGTTAGCAGAACTGGTGTCCCCATTGGAAGATTTCCCCTCTATTCCTTAATGGTGACAACCCAAGAAATGTGGGTTTTCTTTCACTTTCACTCTCGGTGATAAGAATAAACAGGACAAATAGAGAGGGTGAATCTCCCTAGGCTCTATTCACACTTGTGCGACTTGTCACTAAAGTCACATGACAAGTCACACCCCATATTTTTTAACGGCAACCGTTCAAATATGTGCGACCTAAAGTTGCAGCGACTCCACACCGCTGTGACCTGTCATGTAATGTGACAGATCAAAGTCGCATGACAATTTCACACCCTATTTCTGACCTTGGAACCGTTCATATCGGTGCGACTCCAACTTGCACCGATTTTGAAAAGGTTCCTGTTTTGGTGATTTCACGTGCGACTTGCATTGACGTCTGTGCATGAAGCCGCACAGATGTCAGCAAGCCGCAAATGAAATTGCACCGACCGGCCGCTTTGAAATTTCAATGAAGAGGCGCAGTTTAAAAACCGCATTCGGTGTGAACCAGCGCTAAAAAGGTTCCTGCACTACTTTTCTCCGACTATCATGCGACTTGAATGCCATAGACTGCTATGTAAACCCTCAATATTTGGGAGGAATAACCAGGGGTGACCCCTACAGAACCCCCAGTAGGAAGAGTAATGGACTATCTCGGTACCCAATTATTAAACAAAAACATTAAAAATATATACATTTTATTTAAATGCACAATTGTGATAAAACAACAAATTCATGATAACCTCAACCAGGGCCGGGACAAGGGGGGGCAGGAGGGGCGGCTACCCTGGGCACTGTGGTATCATGTGAGGTAGGGGGGGCACCCACAAGGGGGTTGGAGGGAGGAGTTTTGTGTTGGAAGGGGGAATTTGGGGGGTGGCAGGGGATAAGAATTGTTCTAGGAGGGAAAATTGGGGGAGGTGTGCGAGGAGTGGTGATTTAAGGGGATTTGTGTTGGGAGGGGGAATTTGGGGGTGGCAGGGGATAAGAATTGTTCTAGGAGGGGAAATTGAGGGAGGTGTGCTAGGAGTGGTGATTTGAGGGGATTTGTGTTGGAAGGGGGGATGGGGGGAAGAAGATTTGTGCTAGGAGGGGGGATTTTGGGGGTTGTGCTTGAAAAGGTAATATAGTAGAGGGAGGGGATTATTTATTTATTTTTTGGGGGGGGGAGGGAAAATTTGGGTGAATTTGTGCTAGGATGGGGGATTGGGGGGGAATTTGTGCTGGGAGGGGGGGTTTAGATTGTTTGGGGAGAGGGGTAGAGTATTTGTACTAGGCAGGGGGATTTGTTTCGGGGGGGGTAGATTTGTGCTGGGGGCATATGGGAAGTGAAAGGATTTGAGCTGGGGGGGGGAGATTCATGCTGGGAAGGGGATTTCAGCAGGGGGGCGGATTTGTACTTGGAGGAGGGGGAATTTATGCTTATGGGGTAAGCATGCAGATTGGTGCTCGATTTCATTTTTTTTTAGGGGGGGGGGGGTTTGCTGACACATATTGCCCTACACCTTGGTAAGGGGGGCACAATTTGGCATGTTCGCCCTGGGCTCTAGATGACCTTGTTCCTGTACTGACCTCAATAGATAGTAAATTATACAAACATGTCTAACTGGTCGCATTGTTTAGACAGATACTAAGGGTGTATAATTCACAATGTACTGTACATCCTGTACATGTTTCGCGCTAAAAGCCACTTCTTCAGGAGGTGTTGTACATACTATCATCTACAACAGGGGTAGGCAACCTGGGGCCCTCCAGCTGTTGCACAACTACAAGTACCATCATGCCTCTGGAAGTAATTGTAACTGTCAGCCTTGCAATGCCTCATGAGAAATGTAGTTCCACAACAGCTGGAGGGCCCCAGGTTGCCTACCCCTGATCTACAACAAAGCAAACATTTTAATAATACCAATGTATCAATAGTAAACCCTCGATAGTCGCATGAAAGTCGCACCTGACTGTTAAATATCTGACAGTTGTGCAACAGTTTTCCATTATCACTGGTCAAAGCCAAAGTTGCATCCAAGTTGCACCCATCCAAAGTTGCGTCAAAGTTGCAGTCATACAAGTGTGAATGGAGCCCTAGGGGGGCACAATAAAAAAAAACTGACAGGGGGTCTAACCCCTCTCCACTCCATCCAAAAAAAAAAAAGTGTTGCTAATGTTAAGATGAAATGTACTTTATTTCCTTATTTTGCATAAGCGCATGAAAAGGCAACCAGCTTAAACTTCACTACAAAACGCAATTGCAAATTCTGTAGCAAATTTGGCGCATGCAACAAACGCCTGTGTGTATAGGAGCTTGCCGCGGGCGGGGAAGAACTAAAGATGGGAAATCTGAACTCTCCACCTGGAGTCGTGGTGGGATATGACCGGCCAATCAATGGCTCAGCTCACTGGCTCCCACCAAAAGCTGAAATTCAGTTCTGGGTGGACTGACCCCCGACCATCGCTGATTCACGTGTCCCTTCATTCTACAGGTTGTGCTTCTCTGGAGCTCGCGAAGGCCACCTGCCCAGCTTATTGGCTATGATCCATTTTAAATATTGCACCCCGGTGCCGGCTCTGCTCGTGTGTGTAAGTAGCAGATGGTAATCTTTACCATTCTCAGAACATCTCAATACATGTGTTATAATTGCTACAATGTATCAAGTGCAATTGTTTTCCTGTACTGCCCTCTGCTGGCAAAAAGCAATAAAGACAACACCGACATTTCAAAAAAATATAACAATTTGGGGTCCAAATTATTTAATTTAAAAAATATATATATAAAGTTACCAATTTGGAAACCTGAATTGCACTCATTGAGCCGCTAAGGTGAAATTTTCTTGAAAAAGATCATTTTAGTGGATGTTTATTTAGGGTAGTTCGGTTTACTTAAAAGAGGAGTATGGATTTCCTTTTTTTTTTGCTTACTTCTATTCTATGTGAGCTGCAGATATCTATAAACCCTCCCAGCCCTCTCAGAAGTTCCCCCATTCTGTTAAAATCGAGATAAATACCTGTGGGAGGTTCTACAGTCTTTCATACAGCATCATCCAGACAATGGTGTGAATATAGAGTCTGGATACACCCCCTTTCCTGTCATTTTGCTTGATTGATGTCGGCTCTCCCCCCTCTGCTTGTTTCTGAGACTTCACAGAGGTAGCTGCTCCCCCTCCCTTCTCCCTCCTCCCCCTCCCTATCTATCAGCACAGCCACGTCTCTTAGGGGAGTGGGGACAGAGGCAGGGGGTGTGTTGGTGTGTTAGTGAAGATGTTCACACCCCCTGAGAACTTTTCAAACTGAAAATGGACCGTTTTTGCCAGCAGAAGGAAAGTTCATGTCCACATTCTGTAAAAACTAAAAGAGGTAGGAAAAAAAGATTAGCTGATATGTGACTAATGTGATATGTACTAGTTATTTAACCCATCCCATACTTCTTAACCACTTGCCGACCGGTTCACGCCGATAATAATAAAAATACCATAAATCTTTTCCATGGTTTGTAGACGCTATAACTTTTGCGCAAACCCATCAATATACGCTTATTGCGATTTTTTTTATTTTTACCAAAAATATGTAGAGGAATATATATCGGCCTAAACTGAGGAGGAAATTTGTTGTTTAAAAACAATTTTGGGGATATTTATTAAAGCAAAAAGTAAAAAAAAATATATATTTTTTTTTTCAAAATTGACGGTCTTTTTTTGTTTATAGCGCAAAAAAAAAACGCAGAGGTGATCAAATACCACCAAAAGAAAGTTATATTTGTGGGAAAAAAAGGACGTCAATTTTGTTTGGGTACAGCGTCGCACGACCGCGCAATTGTCAGTTAAAGTGACGCAGCAGCGTATTGCAAAAAATTGCCTGGTCATTAAGCAGCCAAATCTTCCGGTCTGTAAGTGGTTTTTAATTTAGGGTTCTTTGATCTTCTTATGACAGGCATACGCACTTCAGTTTTATTTTCCAATCGATGTGTAATGAAAATGATCGGATCAGAAACCGGTTGAAAAGCCATAACTTCCCTTCCCTTCAGGTTTTAGGGCTCATTCACACTAGAGGTTGGGGAAGCAAAGCATTGCAGCTGTGGCATGTGTACACCCCCCTGGCCATTGTCTCTGCAGGGGGGGCAGTAAAAACGTGGCACAGCCGTGGGGTCTTACTGCCCCCTAACTCCTAACTGCTCCCTCTTTAGCTGCAGAGGCAATGGCCAGGGGTCCACACATTGCACAGCCACAATGCTTTGCTTTGCAGACGCAGCAGATATTACACCCCCTGTTGTAAGTGAAGGGGTCCGTACTGCAACTGCCCCACAACCACGTCTTGCTATGCAGGTGATTTCAGTGCGCTAGTAATGGGTTCAAGGGGTTGAAGCAAGCAGCACTTTCTCCCTGCCTGTCAAATACTCTCTGAAGAGTGATCCGAATGCAAATAACTCGTCAAAGAGCACAGCTGGTGTGAACAAGGTCTTACGCTCTAACTAGATAGGATTCAATCAAACTGAGTCAATTGGCGGGGTGGAAAATTTGATTGTCTTGCATTGATCGGCAGAACTGAAATGATTCCGTTACAGAGATAAGTAACTTCCATCAATCAATGGAATTCCACTTCCAGCTATGTGGCATATCGATTGATTGTGTTGTTGATCAATCAGTTATTCCTATGAGGACAGAGAAGATATTGATCATTTATCGAAGCGTGTATGGCCACCATCCTGACAGTCTGCACAATTTGCTATCTGTGCCTCCCTGCTGTAAGATTATTGGTAGTCAGTGGAAGGTGTGATCTGCCTGTGCCCACCCTGATGTAAGATCATTGGTAGGCAGTGGGATAGGTGTTGTCTGTGCCCGCCCTGATGTTCGATCATTGGTAGTCAGTGGGAGGAGTGTTGTGTCTGTGCCCACCTTGATATAAGATTGTTGGTAGTCTGTGGGAGGTGTGGTCTGCCTGTGCCCGCCCTGATATAGGATCATGGGTAGTCAGTGGGATGGGTGTTGTGTCTCTGCCCCCCCTGATGTAAGATCATTGGTAGTCAGTGGGATGGGTGTTGTGTCTGTGCCCCCCCTGATGTAAGATCATTGGTAGTCAGTGGGATGGGTGTTGTCTGTGCCCGCCCTGATGTAAGATCATTGGTAGTCAGTGGGATGGGTGTTGTCTGTGCCCGCCTTGATGTAAGATCATTGGTAGTCAGTGGGATGGGTGTTGTGTTTGTGCCCCCCCTGATGTAAGATCATTGGTAGTCAGTGGGATGGGTGTTGTGTCTCTGCCCGCCCTGATGTAAGATCATTGGTAGTCAGTGGGATGGGTGTTGTCTGTGCCCGCCCTGATGTAAGATCATTGGTAGTCAGTGGGAAGGGTGTTGTGTTTGTGCCCCCCCTGATGTAAGATCATTGATAGTCAGTGGGATGGGTGTTGTGTCTCTGCCCGCCCTGATGTAAGATCATTGGTAGTCAGTGGGATGGGTGTTGTCTGTGCCCGCCCTGATGTAAGATCATTGGTAGTCAGTGGGATGGGTGTTGTGTTTGTGCCCGCCCTGATGTAAGATCATTGGTAGTCAGTTGGATGGGTGTTGTCTGTGCCCGCCCTGATGTAAGATCATTGGTAGTCAGTGGGATGGGTGTTGTTTTTGTGCCCCCCCTGATGTAAGATCATTGGTAGTCAGTGGGATGGGTGTTGTGTCTCTGCCCGCCCTGATGTAAGATCATTGGTAGTCAGTGGGATGGGTGTTGTCTGTGCCCACCCTAATGTAAGATCATTGGTAGTCAGTGGGATGGGTGTTGTGTCTCTGCCCGCCCTGATGTAAGATCATTGGTAGTCAGTGGGATGGGTGTTGTCTGTGCCCGCCCTGATGTAAGATCATTGGTAGTCAGTGGGATGGGTGTTGTGTCTCTGCCCGCCCTGATGTAAGATCATTGGTAGCCAGTGGGATAGGTGTTGTCAGTGCCCGTCCTAAGATAAGATCAATGGTAGTCAGTGGGATGGATGTTGTCTCTGCCCGCCCTGATGTAAGATCATTGGTAGTCAGTGGGATTGGTGTTGTGTCTCTGGCTCCCTGATGTAAAATCATTGGTGGTCTGTGGGATGGGTGTTGTGTCTGTGCCCGCGCTGATATAAGATCATTGGTGGTCAGTTGGTGAGGTGTTGTGTCTGTGCCCGCCCTGGTATAAGATCATTTTTAGTCAGTTAGAGGCTTGTTGTGTCTGTGCCCACCCTGATGTAATATTATTGGTAGTCAGTGGGAGGCATGTGTTGTGTCTGCCCACCCCCAACTATTCCATCATCACGACTAACCAATAAAATATGAATGAGGGTGGAGATTATTTTTGGCCCCGTTTAACTATGCCATACCAAAGAGAAGGAGTGCCCATAAAGAGCTCCCAGCTGCTTGAATTCTTCCACATGTGCGGCTGTTAGATCTGTCCATACCCCATAGACAGAGAAGGGCTGTGGTTTCTCCTGAGGTCGGTTTATATAAAATGGAGAATTCATCTTCTAACAGAACGGTAATTCTGATGTTTTATTTTCCAGTGCGGGACGACGATTATCATCATGCTGGTTGGGGATACATACACCTTGATAAACTATGTGTCCTTCATTAACTACCTCTGTTATGGAGTAACAATTATGGGGCTGATTGTCCTTCGCTACAAGAAGCCCAACATGTTCCGTCCTATTAAGGTAAGATTTGTGCAGCCAAAGAATTATTTGGGTGATCGCTAAAACATGAATATAGAAGATTGTAAAAATACTGGTGGTAGGATCCCAGAGCACCGGGATACCGTGGGTCGGCTTGGTGTTGGTGCAGAATGAGGTGTGTATGCAGCAGATAAGAGGTTAATATCAGGGAGGAGTTTAGGTGGTTAGGTTAGATTTAGGCTTACTTTAAAGGTAGGGATTAGATAGATGCCAGCTGTCTTGGATATGCCAGGACAGCCCTGCGCCTTGGCCCTTTGTCCCGGTAATGCTTTGTCCTGGGCCATGTCCCGGTAATGCTGTGTCCTGGGCCATGTCCCGGTAATGCTGTGTTCTGGTCCCGGTAATGCTGTGTCCTGGGCCATGTCCCGAGACTGCTGTGTCCTGGTCCATGTCCCGGTAATGCTGTGTTCTGGGCAATGTCCCTGTAATGCTGTGTCCTGGGCCATGTCCCGGTATTGCCATGTCCTGGGCCATGTCCCAGTAATGCTGTGTCCTGGGCCATGTCCCGGTAATGCTGTGTCCTGGGCCATGTCCCGGTATTGCCGTGTCCTGGGCCATGTCCCAGTAATGCCGTGTCCTGGGCCATGTCCCGGTAATGCTGTGTCCTGGGCCATGTCCCGGTATTGCCGTGTCCTGGGCCATGTCCCAGTAATGCTGTGTTCTGGGCAATGTCCTGGTAATGCTGTGTTCTGGGCAATGTCCTGGTAATGCTGTGTTCTGGTCCATGTCCCGGTAATTCTGTGTTCTGGGCAATGTCCTGGTAATGCTGTGTTCTGGTCCTGGTAATGCTGTGTCCTGGGCCATGTCCCGGTAATGCTGTGTCCTGGTCCATGTCCCGGTAATGCTGTGTTCTGGGCAATGTCCCTGTAATGCTGTGTTCTGGGCAATGTCCCTGTAATGCTGTGTTCTGGGCAATGTCCAGGTAATGCTGTGTCCTGGGCCATGTCCCAGTAATGCTGTGTCCTGGGACATGTCCCGGTAATGCTGTGTCCTGGGCCATGTCCTGGTAATGCTGTGTCCTGGGCCATGTCCCGGTAATGCTGTGTCCTGGGCCATGTCCCGGTAATGCTGTGTCCTGGGCCATGTCCCAGTAATGCTGTGTCCTGGGCCATGTCCCGGTAATGCTGTGTCCTGGGCCATGTCCCGGTAATGCTATGTCCTGGGCCATGTCCCGGTAATGCTGTGTCCTGGGCCATGTCCCGGTATTGCCGTGTCCTGGGCCATGTCCCGGTAATGCTGTGTCCTGGGCCATGTCCCGGTATTGCCGTGTCCTGGGCCATGTCCCAGTAATGCTGTGTCCTGGGCCATGTCCCGGTAATGCTGTGTCCTGGGCCATGTCCCGGTAATACCGTGTCCAATATCATGTCCCGGTAATGCCGTGTCCTGGGCCATGTCCCGGTATTGCCGTGTCCTGGGCCATGTCCCGGTATTGCCGTGTCCTGGGCCATGTCCCGGTATTGCCGTGTCCTGGGCCATGTCCCAGTAATGCTGTGTCCTGGGCCATGTTCCGGTAATGCTGTGTCCTGGGCCATGTCGCGGTATTGCCGTGTCCTGGGCCATGTCCCGGTATTGCCGTGTCCTGGGCCATGTCCCGGTAATGCTGTGTCCTGGGCCATGTCCCGGTAATACCGTGTCCAATATCATGTCCCGGTAATGCCGTGTCCTGGGCCATGTCCCGGTATTGCCGTGTCCTGGGCCATGTCCCGGTATTGCCGTGTCCTGGGCCATGTCCCAGTAATGCTGTGTCCTGGGCCATGTTCCGGTAATGCTGTGTCCTGGGCCATGTCGCGGTATTGCCGTGTCCTGGGCCATGTCCCGGTATTGCCGTGTCCTGGGCCATGTCCCGGTAATGCTGTGTCCTGGGCCATGTCCCGGTAATGCTGTGTCCTGGGCCATGTCCCGGTAATACCGTGTCCAATATCATGTCCCGGTAATGCCGTGTCCTGGGCCATGTCCCGGTATTGCCGTGTCCTGGGCCATGTCCCGGTATTGCCGTGTCCTGGGCCATGTCCCAGTAATGCTGTGTCCTGGGCCATGTTCCGGTAATGCTGTGTCCTGGGCCATGTCCCGGTATTGCCGTGTCCTGGGCCATGTCCCGGTAATGCTGTGTCCTGGGCCATGTCCCGGTATTGCCGTGTCCTGGGCCATGTCCCGGTAATGCTGTGTCCTGGGCCATGTCCCGGTAATGCTGTGTCCTGGGCCATGTCCCGGTAATGCTGTGTCCTGGTCCATGTTCCAGTAATGCTATGTCCTGGGCCATGTCCCGGTAATGCTGTGTCCTGGGCCATGTCCCGGTATTGCCGTGTCCTGGGCCATGTCCCGGTAATGCTGTGTCCTGGGCCATGTCCCGGTATTGCCGTGTCCTGGGCCATGTCCCAGTAATGCTGTGTCCTGGGCCATGTCCCGGTAATGCTGTGTCCTGGGCCATGTCCCGGTAATACCGTGTCCAATATCATGTCCCGGTAATGCCGTGTCCTGGGCCATGTCCCGGTATTGCCGTGTCCTGGGCCATGTCCCGGTATTGCCGTGTCCTGGGCCATGTCCCAGTAATGCTGTGTCCTGGGCCATGTTCCGGTAATGCTGTGTCCTGGGCCATGTCCCGGTATTGCCGTGTCCTGGGCCATGTCCCGGTATTGCCGTGTCCTGGGCCATGTCCCGGTAATGCTGTGTCCTGGGCCATGTCCCGGTAATGCTGTGTCCTGGGCCATGTCCCGGTAATACCGTGTCCAATATCATGTCCCGGTAATGCCGTGTCCTGGGCCATGTCCCGGTATTGCCGTGTCCTGGGCCATGTCCCGGTATTGCCGTGTCCTGGGCCATGTCCCAGTAATGCTGTGTCCTGGGCCATGTTCCGGTAATGCTGTGTCCTGGGCCATGTCCCGGTATTGCCGTGTCCTGGGCCATGTCCCGGTAATGCTGTGTCCTGGGCCATGTCCCGGTATTGCCGTGTCCTGGGCCATGTCCCGGTAATGCTGTGTCCTGGGCCATGTCCCGGTAATGCTGTGTCCTGGGCCATGTCCCGGTATTGCCGTGTCCTGGGCCATGTCCCAGTAATGCTGTGTCCTGGGCCATGTCCCAGTAATGCTGTGTCCTGGGCCATGTCCCGGTAATGCTGTGTCCTGGGCCATGTCCCGGTAATGCTGTGTCCTGGGCCATGTCCCGGTAATACCGTGTCCAATATCATGTCCCGGTAATGCCGTGTCCTGGGCCATGTCCCGGTATTGCCGTGTCCTGGGCCATGTCCCGGTATTGCCGTGTCCTGGGCCATGTCCCAGTAATGCTGTGTCCTGGGCCATGTTCCGGTAATGCTGTGTCCTGGGCCATGTCCCGGTATTGCCGTGTCCTGGGCCATGTCCCGGTAATGCTGTGTCCTGGGCCATGTTCCGGTAATGCTGTGTCCTGGGCCATGTCCCAGTAATGCTGTGTCCTGGGCCATGTCCCGGTAATGCTGTGTCCTGGGCCATGTCCCGGTAATACCGTGTCCAATATCATGTCCCGGTAATGCCGTGTCCTGGGCCATGTCCCGGTATTGCCGTGTCCTGGGCCATGTCCCGGTATTGCCGTGTCCTGGGCCATGTCCCAGTAATGCTGTGTCCTGGGCCATGTTCCGGTAATGCTGTGTCCTGGGCCATGTCCCGGTATTGCCGTGTCCTGGGCCATGTCCCGGTAATGCTGTGTCCTGGGCCATGTCCCGGTATTGCCGTGTCCTGGGCCATGTCCCGGTAATGCTGTGTCCTGGGCCATGTTCCGGTAATGCTGTGTCCTGGGCCATGTCCCGGTAATGCCGTGTCCTGGGCCATGTCCCGGTATTGCCGTGTCCTGGGCCATGTCCCGGTAATGCTGTGTCCTGGGCCATGTCCCGGTAATGCTGTGTCCTGGGCCATGTCCCGGTATTGCCGTGTCCTGGGCCATGTCCCAGTAATGCTGTGTCCTGGGCCATGTCCCAGTAATGCTGTGTCCTGGGCCATGTCCCGGTAATGCTGTGTCCTGGGCCATGTCCCGGTAATGCTGTGTCCTGGGCCATGTCCCGGTAATACCGTGTCCAATATCATGTCCCGGTAATGCCGTGTCCTGGGCCATGTCCCGGTATTGCCGTGTCCTGGGCCATGTCCCGGTATTGCCGTGTCCTGGGCCATGTCCCAGTAATGCTGTGTCCTGGGCCATGTTCCGGTAATGCTGTGTCCTGGGCCATGTCCCGGTATTGCCGTGTCCTGGGCCATGTCCCGGTAATGCCGTGTCCTGGGCCATGTTCCGGTAATGCTGTGTCCTGGGCCATGTCCCGGTAATGCTGTGTCCTGGGCCATGTCCCGGTAATGCTGTGTCCTGGGCCATGTCCCGGTAATGCTGTGTCCTGGGCCATGTCCCGGTAATGCTGTGTCCTGGGCCATGTCCCGGTAATGCTGTGTCCTGGGCCATGTCCCGGTAATGCTGTGTCCTGGACCATGTCCCGGTAATACTGTGTCCAATATCATGTCCCGGTAATGCTGTGTCCTGGGCCATGTCCCAGTAATGATGTGTCCTGGGCCATGTCCCGGTATTGCCGTGTCCTGGGCCATGTCCCGGTAATGCTGTGTCCTGGGCCATGTCCCGGTATTGCCGTGTCCTGGACCATGTCCCAGTAATGCTGTGTCCTGGGCCATGTCCCGGTAATGCTGTGTCCTGGGCCATGTCCCGGTAATGCTGTGTCCTGGGCCATGTCCCGGTAATGCTGTGTCCTGGGCCATGTCCCGGTAATACTGTGTCCAATATCATGTCCCGGTAATGCTGTGTCCTGGGCCATGTCCCAGTAATGCTGTGTCCTGGGCCATGTCCCGGTAATGCTGTGTCCTGGGCCATGTCCCGGTAATGCTGTGTCCTGGGCCATGTCCCGGTAATGCTGTGTCCTGGGCCATGTCCCGGTAATGCTGTGTCCTGGGCCATGTCCCGGTAATACCGTGTCCAATATCATGTCCCGGTAATGCCGTGTCCTGGGCCATGTCCCGGTATTGCCGTGTCCTGGGCCATGTCCCGGTATTGCCGTGTCCTGGGCCATGTCCCGGTAATGCTGTGTCCTGGGCCATGTTCCGGTAATGCTGTGTCCTGGGCCATGTCCCGGTATTGCCGTGTCCTGGGCCATGTCCCGGTATTGCCGTGTCCTGGGCCATGTCCCGGTAATGCCGTGTCCTGGGCCATGTCCCGGTAATGCTGTGTCCTGGGCCATGTCCCGGTAATGCTGTGTCCTGGGCCATGTCCCGGTAATGCTGTGTCCTGGGCCATGTCCCGGTAATGCTGTGTCCTGGGCCATGTCCCGGTAAATGCTGTGTCCTGGGCCATGTCCCGGTAATGCTGTGTCCTGGGCCATGTCCCGGTAATGCTGTGTCCTGGGCCATGTCCCGGTAATGCTGTGTCCTGGGCCATGTCCCGGTAATGCTGTGTCCTGGACCATGTCCCGGTAATACTGTGTCCAATATCATGTCCCGGTAATGCTGTGTCCTGGGCCATGTCCCAGTAATGATGTGTCCTGGGCCATGTCCCGGTATTGCCGTGTCCTGGGCCATGTCCCGGTAATGCTGTGTCCTGGGCCATGTCCCGGTATTGCCGTGTCCTGGACCATGTCCCAGTAATGCTGTGTCCTGGGCCATGTCCCGGTAATGCTGTGTCCTGGGCCATGTCCCGGTAATGCTGTGTCCTGGGCCATGTCCCGGTAATGCTGTGTCCTGGGCCATGTCCCGGTAATGCTGTGTCCTGGGCCATGTCCCGGTAATACTGTGTCCAATATCATGTCCCGGTAATGCTGTGTCCTGGGCCATGTCCCAGTAATGCTGTGTCCTGGGCCATGTCCCGGTAATGCTGTGTCCTGGGCCATGTCCCGGTAATGCTGTGTCCTGGGCCATGTCCCGGTAATGCTGTGTCCTGGGCCATGTCCCGGTATTGCCGTGTCCTGGACCATGTCCCGGTAATGCCGTGTCCTGGGCCATGTCCCGGTAATGCTGTGTCCTGGGCCATGTCCCGGTATTGCCGTGTCCTGGACCATGTCCCGGTAATGCCGTGTCCTGGGCCATGTCCCGGTAATGCTGTGTCCTGGGCCATGTCCCGGTATTGCCGTGTCCTGGGCCATGTCCCGGTAATGCTGTGTCCTGGGCCATGTCCCGGTAATGCTGTGTCCTGGGCCATGTCCCGGTAATGCTGTGTCCTGGGCCATGTCCCGGTAATGCTGTGTCCTGGGCCATGTCCCGGTAATACTGTGTCCAATATCATGTCCCGGTAATGCTGTGTCCTGGGCCATGTTCCAGTAATGCTGTGTCCTGGGCCATGTCCCGGTAATGCTGTGTCCTGGGCCATGTCCCGGTATTGCCGTGTCCTGGACCATGTCCCAGTAATGCTGTGTCCTGGGCCATGTCCCGGTAATGCTGTGTCCTGGGCCATGTCCCGGTAATGCTGTGTCCTGGGCCATGTCCCGGTATTGCCGTGTCCTGGGCCATGTCCCAGTAATTCTGTGTCCTGGGCCATGTCCCGGTAATGCTGTGTCCTGGGCCATGTCCCGGTAATGCTGTGTCCTGGGCCATGTCCCGGTAATGCTGTGTCCTGGGCCATGTCCCGGTAATGCTGTGTCCTGGGCCATGTCCCGGTATTGCCGTGTCCTGGGCCATGTCCCAGTAATTCTGTGTCCTGGGCCATGTCCCGGTAATGCTGTGTCCTGGGCCATGTCCCGGTAATGCTGTGTCCTGGGCCATGTCCCGGTAATGCTGTGTCCTGGGCCATGTCCCGGTAATGCTGTGTCCTGGGCCATGTCCCAGTAATTCTGTGTCCTGGGCCATGTCCCAGTAATTCTGTGTCCTGGGCCATGTCCCGGTAATGCTGTGTCCTGGGCCATGTCCCGGTAATGCTGTGTCCTGGGCCATGTCCCGGTAATGCTGTGTCCTGGGCCATGTCCCGGTAATGCTGTGTCCTGGGCCATGTCCCGGTAATGCTGTGTCCTGGGCCATGTCCCGGTAATGCTGTGTCCTGGGCCATGTCCCGGTATTGCCGTGTCCTGGGCCATGTCCCAGTAATTCTGTGTCCTGGGCCATGTCCCGGTAATGCTGTGTCCTGGGCCATGTCCCGGTAATGCTGTGTCCTGGGCCATGTCCCGGTAATGCTGTGTCCTGGGCCATGTCCCGGTATTGCTGTGTCCTGGGCCATGTCCCGGTAATGCTGTGTCCTGGGCCATGTCCCGGTAATGCTGTGTCCTGGGCCATGTCCCGGTAATGCTGTGTCCTGGGCCATGTCCCGGTAATGCTGTGTCCTGGGCCATGTCCCGGTAATGCTGTGTCCTGGGCCATGTCCCGGGATCACAGCATCGCCCTTGTTTGAGTTACTGTATATGTACAATATTTCAAAAGGAAGTTAATTGTAGGGATTGAAACCCTGTGTAGGCAGGGGCAGGGGCAGAGACCGGGTGGGACCAACCTTTAAAATGGGCATGATGTGTAATCCCAGCATATTTAGAGGGGGTGTACGGACTGGACCAACCCATAAAATGGGCCTGATTTGTGCACGCCCACCTGGAAAAGGGCCGTACAAAATTCTAACTGTAGGGGGGGGGGGGGGGGCTAACTGCGTCCCGGGGGTCAGAGGCCATATAATAGAGAAGGGGTCTCAAACTTAATTTCATCACAGGCTGCATCAGCATTATGGTTTCCCTCAAAGGGCCGGTTGTATCTGTAAGACTAGATGTCCAGCCCCCCCCCCCCCCCCCCGCCCGCCCTCCATCAGGAGTCAAGAGTCCCCCGCCCGCCCTCCCTTATATCACAGTGCACTCTCCTTACCCTGTACTGCTGCTGGGAAGAGGCTGGGGGCAGATCTGGGAAACAGAAAGTGCAGAGTCTGGAGGAGGACCCTGAAGGCTAAGATGAGAGGGTACTGCAGCTGCACAGAGAGGCGCAGGATCTGTAGGAGGAGTTCTGTCCTCCTCTCTTCGACCAACTGCTGAGATGGGGGGGGGGGGGGGGGAGGACAGAGACAAGCCTCTCCGCGGCTGCACAGAGAGGCACAGGATCTGGTGAAGAAGTTCTGTCCTCCTCTCTTCTACTGACTGCTGAGACAAGGTAGGGATGGAGACGAGGGAGGTGCCGCAGCTGCAGGAGACGGACACATGAAATGACCTGGCGGGTCTTGTGTTTGATACATGCCATGTGATGTACAGGATGGGGAGGGGGGGGGGAATTGTTAATGTATATGTAAACCATAACAATGAATGTCTCTTATTTGCTCCCCTTTTGGTCTGGTAAATATAACATTGAAATCATTCTGTTATATCTGATTGATAAGTGCAAAAATACCTGTTGATCCTGCCAGAAATCCATTGAGATCCTAACTTCCTGTACTATCTGCTTGTGAACTACAGAACACCACTTCGCTCTGTGATGTTATGCTGATAAGTAGGGGGGGAGGGGGGGTGTTTTGTGTTCCCAACACATTTCCTGTGCTAAGGTGACAACGATGCTCCAGATACATTACATTGACAGAGTGTTGTCACCCGAGGACAGGAAGTGTGTTACTGTCAGGATCACCAGTGAGGAAAAATAATAGGGAAAATATTTGCCAATCCATGTCACTTTTTTGTTTATTATTTCAGGTGAATCTGCTGATTCCAATCACCTACCTGCTGTTCTGGGCCTTCCTGCTAATATTCAGCTTTTACTCCGAGCCCATCGTGTGCGGCGTGGGGCTGATCATCATTCTGACCGGAGTGCCGGTGTTTTTCTTGGGGGTCTACTGGAAGAATAAACCAAAGTGTATAGATAGATTTATTGGTGAGTATGCTCCGGTGGGCGGGGGAACGCGTTGGGGGCGGGGTCCAGGCTGAGACTGCCATTCACTATCACACAGCAGGCTTTGGCTTGATGTGCGGCTCCCGGGACACCTACCTCTCTTTAGATTTATTGGTGGGACCGCACATACTGCAGATACGCCATCTTCACAACCCCATTGGTCTCAACCTCGGCCATCTTTGCCTTGTCTGTACTTGTAGTTGTTCTTCACCTTAGTGGTCCCCCCCTCCCCCCCCCTCAACTACTATAAAGTCTCCACACCCCTTGACTTCACAGTGCTGATGGGGTGCCTCAGGCTTCCACATTTACCCTTAGCTACAGGTATGTCCAAAAATTAAACCTTAGGCCCCCTTCACACTGGGGCGTTTTTCAGGCGTTTTGGCGATAAAAATAGCGCCTGAAAAACGCCTGAAAAAATCGTGCCCTGCAGTCTTCATTGTGAAAGCCCGAAGGCTTTCACACTGAAGCGGTGCGCTAGCAGGACCGCTGCAAAAGTCCTGCTAGCCGCTTCTTTGGAGCGGTGAAGTAGCGGTGTGCTTACCACTCCTTCACCGCTGCTGCCCATTGAAATCAATGGGACAGCGCGGCTATACGAAGCTATATAAAGCAGCACATTGCGGGCGGTTTTAACCCTTTCTCGGCCGCTGGCGGGGGTTAAAACCGCACTGCTAGCGCCCGAATATCGCCGCAAAAACAACGGTATAGCGGCGCTAAAAATAGCGCCGCTATACCGCCAGCGCACCTCCCGCGCCCAGTGTGAAAGGGCCATAAAGTGGTTGGAAAGGATCGTTTTTTTTTTTTTTTTAAATAACAAACATGTCATACCTACCTTCGCTGTGCAGCTTGTTTTGCACAGAGTGGCCCCGATCCTCCTCTTCTGAGGGCCCCCAGCGGCTCTCGCGGCTCCTCCCCGCATCAGATAACCCCCTAGGAGAAGTGCTCTCCGGGGGGGGGGGGTTGCCTTGTGGGCGTGCTCCCGAGTCCATCATTTGTGTCCACAGATACGAATGCCGGACTCGGCCCCGCCCCCGGCTCCCGCATCATTGGATTTGATTGACAGCACGGGAGCCGGAGGCTGCGCTGCTATCAATTAATCCAATCAAGAGCCGGGAACCCGTGGAGAGAGGGATGGCGGGGACGCGCCAACGGCAATTCGGGGCTCAGGTAAGTAAAATGGGGGGGGGGGCTGGACACTGGAAGGTGTTTTTTCACCTTAATGCAAAGGATGAATTAAGGTGAAAAAACACGAAGGTTTACAACCCCTTTAAAGTAAAGTTCCACCCAAAAGTGTAACCTCTGCTTATTTTACTTCCTCCCCCCTCCGGTGCCACATTTGGCACCTTTCAGGGGGGAGGAGGGAACGGGGACCTGTTTTTGACAAGTACCCTTCCCCACTTCCAGGAGACGGCGCTGCGTTCCCTCGGAAGTTCGGCCCCCCTCCTCCTTCCTCCACCGCCGGGCCAATTAGAAAAACGCAGCGTGCTTCGCGCATTCGCAGTAGGGAACCAGCCGTAAAGAAAAAAAGACTTCACGGCTGTTTTCCCTTTAAAAAAATCTAATTTTATAAACTTGTAAACGTTCATCTAACGTGTTAGCAGATTGACCAAAAACAATCATACTTTTCTTTTTATCTATAAAAGGATACAATTTGGTTGGCAGCTAAAAAGACACAGAGCTTCCTGAAACATAGAGAGGAGCCAATCTGTGCAATCATAAAAAAGAATCTACACAAAACTAACATAAATTGCAGATACCAGTTCAAAACGGCAGAATCTGCCAGACAGATGAATGCGATGTATGAAAAGTTGTATATCAATGTCGTGCAGTCTTTTATTCCACCAGTAGATGGCACTGTAGTACCATTTTACATATTCAGCTATTTCCACTGGTACCGTGTTTCCCTGAAAATAAGCCCGGGTCTTATATTTATTTTGGCAACAAAAGACACAGTAGGGCTTATTTTCGGGGTAGGTCTTACCATGTAATGTGCTGTCTTCCCTCCCCCTGCCTGACAGGAATCCCCAGTGTGAACTGAGTCAAAATGCTTGTAAAATCCTAGAATCCACTCTATTACAGTAGTATATAAGGTACAATGTGTGTGTTTCTGTAATATAATTGTGCCAAATGCCTTCATTATAGCGCCACTCTGCGCTTCTGTGACCCGCCAGAGCTCTCTTCACCGCAATTATATAGCAGAAACACACACATTGTACATTATATAATACTGTAATAGAGTGGAATTATAGGATGTTACATACATTTGAAACTAGGGCTTATTTTCAGGGTAGGGCTTATATCACAGCCCAACTGGAAAATAACGCTAGGTCTTATTTTCGGGGTAGGTCTTATTTTTGGGGAAACACGGTAGTGGTGCTGCAGATAAAAGGCCATTGTTTATGGAGCTCTCATAGCAATGATGACTCCTCCCTGATCAGAGAGAGGTTTCAGGCCCCGTTCACACCTAGGCGAATTGGTTGCGGCTTACACCGCATCCAATTCGCATAACATTATAAAATACATTGATTCCAATGAGGCTGGTTCACATATGTGCGATGCATTCATACTGCGCATTGCCGAAAAAACGTATGCGTTCTTTGGGCATTGCGGTGCAGCTCAGGTGCGAATTCAGGCCCATTATGTTCTATGGGCACGCATCTGATTCGCACATGTGTTGCGTTCTGAACAGTGATGACATAATGCCCAGTATATGTCATCACTACTGGGCATTATGTCATCACTACTGGGCATTATGTCATCATTACTGGGTATTACGTCATCACTACTGGGCATTACGTCATCACTACTGGGTATTATGTCATCACTACTGGGTATTACATCATCACTACTGGGTATTATGTCATCACTACTGGGCATTACATCATCACTACTGGGCATTACGTCATCACTACTGGGCATTACGTCATCACTACTGGGTATTATGTCATCACTACTGGGTATTATGTCATCACTACTGGGCATTACGTCATCACTACTGGGTATTATGTCATCACTACTGGGTATTATGTCATCACTACTGGGTATTATGTCATCACTACTGGGTATTATGTCATCACTACTGGGCATTACGTCATCACTACTGGGCATTATGTCATCACTACTGGGTATTATGTCATCACTACTGGGTATTATGTCATCACTACTGGGCATTACATCATCACTACTGGGCATTACGTCATCACTACTGGGCATTACGTCATCACTACTGGGCATTACGTCATCACTACTGGGTATTACGTCATCACTACTGGGTATTACGTCATCACTACTGGGCATTACATCATCACTACTGGGCATTATATCATCACTACTGGGTATTATGTCATCACTACTGGGTATTATGTCATCACTACTGGGCATTACATCATCACTACTGGGCATTACGTCATCACTACTGGGCATTACGTCATCACTACTGGGTATTATGTCATCACTACTGGGCATTACATCATCACTACTGGGCATTACGTCATCACTACTGGGCATTACGTCATCACTACTGGGTATTATGTCATCACTACTGGGCATTACGTCATCACTACTGGGTATTATGTCATCACTACTGGGTATTATGTCATCACTACTGGGCATTACATCATCACTACTGGGCATTACGTCATCACTACTGGGCATTACGTCATCACTACTGGGTATTACGTCATCACTACTGGGTATTACGTCATCACTACTGGGTATTACGTCATCACTACTGGGCATTACATCATCACTACTGGGCATTATATCATCACTACTGGGTATTATGTCATCACTACTGGGTATTATGTCATCACTACTGGGCATTACATCATCACTACTGGGCATTACGTCATCACTACTGGGCATTACGTCATCACTACTGGGCATTACGTCATCACTACTGGGCATTATGTCACCACTACTGGACATTATGTCATCACTACTGGACATTACGTCATTACTACTGGGCATTACATCAACACTACTGGGCATTACATCAACACTACTGGGCATTACATCAACACTACTGGGCATTACATCAACACTACTGGGCATTACGCCATCACTACTGGGTATTACGTCATCACTACTGGGTATTACGTCATCACTACTGGGTATTATGTCATCACTACTGGGTATTATGTCATCACTACTGGGCACTATGTCATCACTACTGGATATTATGTCATCACTACTGGACATTATGTCATCACTACTGGACATTATACGGACGTAGGTTTCACCAAAAGTGGCACATTCACCTGACAAATAACCCGCCGCCAAATTCCCCATCAATCCCGAGACTACATTTCCCCCCGCCCCCTCCCCTCATATTTTTTTGGGGAAGGTGAGAGAGGGGATGTGTCCCTGAATGGCAGTTTGTAAATGTGGTCACCCTAGCCCAAAGTGTGCCAAGAAAATATCCCCCCCACACCATTACACCACCACCACCAGCCTGAACAATTGAACAGGTGTACCCAAGAAAGTGGCCGGTGAGCATAGGCGTGCGCACAGGGTGTGCCAGGTGTGCCTAGGCACACCCTAATCACTCCGTGTGGCACAGATTCCCCCTGTTTAGACCCCTTATATTTCACCAAAGCCCCCTAACGGCAGGCTCATAAAAAAATAAAAAATAATTAAAAAAAATGTAATAAAAAAAAAGAAAGAAATTAAATAATCAAAATAAAAACTACTGACACTTTCCACTGTCCTACTGACACCATCCATTGCTCCACTGACGCGGTCCTATGCATACGAGCTTTGGGGTGCACATCCTAATGCAATAGGCTGCGCACACCTATGCCGGGGAGTATATATGGCACAGACAGAAGGCAATCTTTTCATACATACAATCGATATAAAACTGATTTAAAATAAAAGTTTAAAAGCCTGACTTAGAGACTGAAGCCCCACACACACCATTCGATTTTTGTTAGTGAATCCAGTTCTCCTTCTTCATTTCAGAAAATATAACTTACTGTGGACAGAAGGTTTGCTATGTGGTGTACCCCCAGCCCTCCCTCCCTGAGGATGATTTAATCGCCTGCAATGACGCCGTAGTGAACGAGAAGGAGAAGACCCTCAAAATGCAATAAGCTGCTCCCCCCCCCCCACCACCTGGGACTTGCATTTTGTTTACAGGCGTGTTTGCGGAGAGAAAATGTACTTGAACACCTAGCAACATAGAGAAAATATCGCAGGAAATTATATAAAATAAAAATGCGACTGCAGGACTACAAGCGGGGAGCCTTTTTTTTAATCATAATTTGATCATTAACCCCTTGTGTGCCTGGGGTGACCTCCACCATGACCCCGGGAATGAATGCTGCGCCGCTGCAGTGGACTGAACTACGATGTATTCTAACTTAAAGCATTTTCGGCCTTCCTGTTGTATAAATCGAACTGGCCTTTTTTTCTCTATTAAAGCCTCATTTTCAACCACCTGAGATGTGCTGAGTGTACGGCTGTCGGGGGGACTCGGTAAAGCGGGGGCTGACCTTAAAAACATGGAAGAATCCAAGGATTGGAGGGGCACATTTTAAAGGGGGTGTGGTCAGTGATGGTAGGGTGATAAATCATGCATTTGTTGTCAGTGTTTCACCGCAAGCAAAACTTTCCTTACATTTGTGGTCAACGGAGAGCCCCGGCAACATCAATTCTTACATAGGTGGTCAGTGCTGCTTATCGTTATAGTATTAGCAAGTACCCCCAGTGCCACCAACAAGTCCCCAGAGTACCACCATGTCACTACAGTGTCACAATTTTATGTCTCTTCCATGCCATCAATATGTCCCCCCAATGCCACCATGTCACTACAGTGCGACTAATATGTCCCCCCAATGCCACCATGTTACCCTAGTGTGCCCATTATGTTACCCCAGTGCCACCATGTCACCCCACTTCAACCAATATATTCCCTTAGTACCACTATGTCACCCCATTGCAACCATTATGTCCCCTTTCAGTGCCACCATATCTCCGCAGCCCCACCAATATGTCCCCCCAATACCATCATGTCACCCGGTGCCACCATTATGTTCCCCCAGTGCCATCATGTCACCCCCACTGCAATCAATATATTCCCTTAATGCCACCACGTCATCCAATTGGCACTATTATATCTCCTGTCAGTGCCACCACACCATGTCCCCCCAATGCCACCATGTCATCCCAGTGCCACCATTATGTGTCACCATGTCACCCCAGTGCCACCATTATGTTCCCATAGTGCCATCATGTCACCCTACTGCCATCATGTCACCCTACTGCAACCAATATATTTCCTTAGTGCCACCGTGTCACCCCATTGCCATCATAATGTCCCCATTCCGTGCCACCAATATGTCCCCCACTGCCACCATGTCACCCTATTGCCACCAATGTATCCCCAGAGCGCCACCATGACATCCCAGTGCCACCAATGTCATCACAGTGCCACCAATATGTCCCTTCAATGCCACCATAACACCACAGTGTCACTGATATGTCCCCCCCATCAGTGCCACCAATATGTCCCCCTCAGTGCCACCAATATGTCCCTCCAATGCCACCACAGTGTCCCCATATGTCCCCCCAGTGCCACCAATATGTCCCCCCAATCCCACTGTCACCCAAGTGCCACCATTATTTTCCCTCAGTGCCACCATTATGTTCCACCAGTGCCACCATATCACCCTAGTGCAACCAATATATTCCCTTAGTGCCATCATGTCATCTCAATGCCACCAATTTGTCCCCCCACTGCCATCATGTCACCCTATTGCCACCATTATGTCCCCTTTTAGTGCCACCAACATGTCCCCAGAGCACCATCATGTCACCCCAGTGCCACAATTATGTCCTAGTGCCACCAATATGTCCCTCCAATGCCATCATGTCACCAGAGTGCCATCAATATGTCCCCACAATGCCACTATATCACTACAGTGCCACCAATATGTCCCCTCAATCCCACCATGTCCCCCCAATATGTCTCTCTAATGCCACTATGTCACCACAGTACCACCAATATGTCCCCCCAATGTCACCATGTCACTACAGTGCCACCAATATGTCACCCCAATCTCACCATGTCCCCCCCAGTGACACCATTATGTTCCCCCAGTGCCAAATAGTCACCCCCCGGTGCCACCATTATGTTCCCCAGTGTCACCATGTCGCCCTACTGCAACCAATATATTCCCTTACTGTCACATGTCACCCCTTGCATATAAATATAGAAAAAGAGAAACTAACCAGGAATGTTTTAAATCCTAGCAACCTTTGTCACATCCCAAAATACAGGAATTTGGAGGGAATGCCCCAGGGATTGTGCGGACAGAGGAGAAGTATGCCAGGATAAAGGGAAAAGAGTAACATAATATGAAAAAAATATATAACAAATGTTATTGAGTACACATGTACCATAGATTACAAAGTGTACAGAAAGCACCTAAAAACAGTAGATGAATACATATTACATGAATATACAGCTGCTACTTATTGGAACACACCATAATTCCAGACAAAGTCGGATCAAAGGCGTGTGATCACAATGAGTCCCGACATGTTTGGGAAAGCAAAGGGGGCATGCGTATTCATTTCCTTCCTCAGGGGTTAAATAAAAGCAAAGATGTTATATTTAAATTTAGTATCCCATTGAAATATAATGCACAACACTCTTCACAAATAGGCGGAACCTCACTTCTCAAGAGCTGCTGAGTTGTATAATGGGGCTCACAGAGCCACAGCGGTGGGGCAGAGACAATTGTTTGCCACACCTGTTTGATAGTAGTGGCGTCCTCGTGTCAAGACACACTCAATTTTGTATATATGTAAAGGATTGAGTCAGACCGTGTTCCTGTTATTAAGGAACACATCAAGGCTCACAAAGATCACCCATGGGGGGGGGAACGAAATCTTGTATGCAGTTCCCTATATGTAGTCCGTGTGGAGCATAGGGGCTGATTTAAGAAAATGTTGGGGCATTTGCACGGGCAGGAATAATTATTGCGACATGGCGCATGCTGTCGACTTGCACCGGATTCGCGGAATCGTTGCGCGTACGGGCGCAGACACATTCTTAAATATGAAACAGACATCGGGCACTTGCTCATTGTAATGCTGATCATGTTAATGAGCTTTTCCTTATCACATGGAGAATATTGTTTCCACTTTTATTCCTTTCATTCACTTCTTTTTGAAACAACTCGATAATCATTCTAGAGATCTTCCTCCTATCAACAACTGTGCAGATGTTTCCTGGACTTGTAATTGTGCATTTTATGGTGATCGTCTATAATCATTGGTGGAGCCAAAACTTCCATGAAAACATCTTCTCAACACATGTCTGTGTATTGTGCATTCTGGACAATTCTTTCCCCATACACTGTCCAATCTGATTGGATGACATTTACATCCACTCATTTCTCTGAGCAATTCATTTCCCTATACACTGTGCAATCAGATTGTACAGTGTATGGGGAAAGAATTGTCCATAATGCCCAATACACAGACATGTGTTGAGAAGATGTTTTCATGGAAGTTTTGGCTCCACCAATGATTATAGACGATCACCATAAAATGCACAATTACAAATCCAGTAAACATCTGCACAGTTGTTGATAGGAGGAAGATCTCTAGAATGATTATCGAGTTGTTTCAAAAAGAAGTGAATGAAAGGAATAAAAGTGGAAGCAATATTCTCCATGTGATAAGGAAAAGCTCATTAACCACTACAGGCCCGCGCTGTAGTCGAATGACGGCTACAGCGCAGACCTAGAATGCCGGGAGGACGTCAATTGACGTCCGCCCCTTGCTTCGTTCCCTGTGGCCACTGGGGGGCGCGCGTGCACCGCCAGCGGCGCGCGCGCATCCCCGGCGTCTCACTGAGATGCCGATGCGCGTGCCTGGCGGCCGCGATGTCCGCCAGATATCCGTGATCGGCCAGTACACAGACAAGGACGTGGATCTCTGTGTGTAAACACAGAGATCCACATCCTGTCAGAGAGAGGAGACCGATGCTGTGTCCCTTGTACATAGGGACAACCATCGGTCACCTCCCCCAGTCAGTCCCCTCCCCCCGCAGTAGTAATCACTCCCAGGGCACACATTTGACCCCTTCCTTGCCCCCTAGTGTTAACCCCTTCTCTGCCAGTGTCATTTTTACAGTAACCAGTGCATTTTTATAGCACTGGTCGCTGTAAAAATGACAATGGTCCCAAAATGGTGTCAAAAGTGTCCGATGTGTCCGCTATAATGTCGCAGTCACAATAAAAATCGCTGATCGCCGCCATTACTAGTAAAAAAAAAAAATATTAATAAAAATGCTATAAAACTATGCCCTATTTTGTAGACACTTTAACTTTTGTGCAAACCAATCAATAAACGCTTATTGCAATTTTTTTGACCAAAAATATGTAGAAGAATACGTATCGGCCTAAACTGAGAAAAAAAAAAAAACTAAAAAAAAAAATGGGATATTTATTATAGCAAAAAGTAAAAAATATTGTGGTTTTTTTTTTCAAAATTGTCGCTCTATTTTTGTTTATAGCGCAAAAAATAAAAACCGCAGAGGTGATCAAATGCCACCAAAACAAAGCTCTATTTGTGGGGAAAAAAAGGACGTCAATTTTGTTTGGGAGCCACGTCGCACGACCGCGCAATTGTCAGTTAAACGACGCAGCGCTGAAAGCTGAAAATTGGCCTGGGCAGGAAGGGGGTTTAAGTGCCCAATAAGCAAGTGGTTAACATGATCAGCATTACAATGAGCACAAGCTCAATGTATAAGCAGTTGTGCACTCTGGAGAACGCAGATGCGCCCCTGTGCAACACACATATTTAACAAGCTAAAACGTGTGCGCCCTGTCAGGCGAGCATAAAATGGTGTGGCTTGTCAATGCACATGTGCAGTTGAGTAAGCTGAAAGAAGGGTGTAAAAGGGCTTGAGTAGTTGTAAGACAGATCTACATGTTCTGGACAGAATTTGTACATTTTAACAATATTATATACATACTTTTTAGCCTGGTAACAGAAGATGGTAAACTAGTAAAGTTATCTACAGTATTCAGACAAAAATGTTGAAGATTACATTGGCTGCGCTTGCTAATGGTAGGCGCGAAAGATTGCGCAAGTGCGCAACAGCGCTTCTTATGTAAATATGGTTTAGTGCATATAAGTGCACCATAATTTTTGATAAATGTTTTGAGTCCCGTTTTTTGTGCAATTGCTCCAATTTCTCCACTGCACCACAGGCGCAGGTCTTTAGTAAATCACCCCCATAGAGAGGTCCTGGCTGGGGACATGGTGAGATTGGGCTGTGCAGCCAAGACCTCTCTGTGCTCCACACAGACTACATATAGGGAACTGCATACAAGATTTTCGTTCCCCCCCCCCCCCCCCCATGGGTGATCCTTGTGAGCCTTGATGTGTTGCTTAATAACAGGGACACGGTCTGACTCAATCCTTTACATATATATGCAAAATTGAGTGTGTCTTGACACGAGGACTCCACTACTATCAAATTGTCTCTGCCCCACCGCTGTGGCTCTGTGAGCCCCATTATACAACTCAGCAGCTCTTGAGACCTGAGGTTCCGCCTATTTGTAAAGAGTGTTGTGCATTATATTTCAATGGGATACTAAAATTAAATATAACAGCTTTGCTTTTATTTAACCCCTGAGGAAGGAAATGGATACGCATGCCCCCTTTGCTTTCCCAAACATGTTGGGACTCATTGTGATCACACGCCTTTGATCGGACTTTATGTCTGGAATTATGGTGTGCTCCAATAAGTAGCAGCTGTATATTCATGTAATATGTATTCATCTACTGTTTTTAGGTGCTTTTTGTACTTTTTAATCTATGGTACATGTGTACTTAATAAAATTTGTTATATATTTTTTACATATTATGTTACTCTTTTCCTTTTATCCTGGCATACTTCTCCTCTGTCCGCACAATCCCTGGGGCATTCCCTCCAAATTCATGTCACCCCTTGCCACCATGTCACCCTAGTGCAACCAATGTATTCCTCTACTGCCACCATGTAACCCCATTACCACCATGATGTCCCCCACTGCCACCATGTCAACCTCGTGCAACTAATATATTCCCCCAGTGCCAACATGTCACCCCCATTGCCACCATTAAGTCCCCCACTGCCACCATAGTGCAACCAATATATTCCCTGAGCGCCACCATGTCAATCCAATGCCACCAATATGTCCCCCACGTTACCCTAATGCAACCAATATCTTCCCTTAGTGCCACCAAAAGGGGAAATGTTTTTTGGGGGCGGATTTATGCCAGTGGGGTGGGAAGATTTGTGCTAGGAGTGGGATTTGTGATGGGAGGGGGAATTTGGAGCGGGGGGATTTAAGGAGTAGAGGACTTGTGCTAGGAGGAGTAATTCTTTTTTGGAGGGGGGTGTGTGCTGGGAGGATTTGGGGAGAAAGTATTTGAGATTGGAGGGAGCGAAGGTTTGTTCTGGGAGGGGGGGTGGTTAAGCAGGGGGGGCGGGATTTGTCCTGGGTGGAGGGTGAAATTATGCCTAGGGGGGTATGCATGCAGGTCGTTGCAAAAAAAATTCGGGGGGGATTTATGCTAACACATAATGCCCATACACCTGGGGGGGGCACAGATTGGCATGCTCGCCCTGGGCTCTAGATAGTCCCGACACTGCAGCTGCGGGGATATCCAGGGGGAAGAGGCAGGGCCGGTGCTACCACTAGGCAAACTAAGCAGCCGCCTAGGGCGCCCTGCTGCCTAGGGTGCCCAGCCACTGGTGTTCCTACTTTCTTCTCTCTGCAGCAAGCAACTAAGTCTCAGCCTCAGCAGGCAACCGCCGCTCCGTTTACACATAGTGTCAGAGGCGCAGCGGCGGTGGAGGACTATGTCTGTGTCCCGACTTCTGAATGAATGGAAGCAAGCAAACATTCATTGATGGGCGCTGGTGAGGCTGCATTTGATGGGCGCTGGTGATGCTGCATTTGATGGGCGCTGGTGAGACTTCATTTGATGGGGGCTGGTGAGACTGCATTTGATGGGCCCTGGTGATGCTGCATTTGATGGGCGCTGGTGAGGCTGTATTTGATGGGTGCTTGTAGGCTGCATTTGATGGGCGCTGGTGAGACTGCATTTGATGGGCACTGGTGAGGCTGCATTTGATGGGCGCTGGTGAGGCTGCATTTGATGGGCGCTGGTGAGGCTGCATTTGATGGGCGCTGGTGAGGCTGCATTTGATGGGCGCTGGTGAGGCTGCATTTGATGGGCGCTGGTGAGGCTGCATTTGATGGGCGCTGGTGAGGCTGAATTGATGGGCGCTGGTGAGGCTGCATTTGATGGGTGCTGCTGGGCTGCATTTGATGGGCACTTCATTAAAAAGGTGGGGTTTACATGGGCAGGGGAAAGGTAGTGGAGTCAGGGGTGGAGCCAAGGGGGGCGGCAAAATTAGGTTTCGCCTAGGGTGTCAAAAATCCTTGCACCAGCCCTGGTCAGTGGAATGAAGATTTCCAGGGACAGAGCAACCACCAGCACACGGGACTCTAGTCATTCATGTATGTACTGTCCCTGGTGCTGATTTAAAAAAAAAAATCTGTAAACTTCAGCTTTAAAAGCAAGCCTGCGATACCTTATCTACAAAAAATGGCTGCCCCCATGTGCAGAAAATGAACAAGGTTTTTTTTTTTTGTTTTAAACATTAACACACATAAGATGTGTAACGTTGACAAAGCACAATAACATATATAATATTAAAAAAGCAGCATGTGGTTCCCCTTTAAATAGGCCCCTTACCCCTGGTTCACACGGCCGCGACTAGTCAAAACACATTTATTTAAATTGCAGCCGTTCCAGTCAAGGTTACTTCACTACTTTGATGCGACTTCGATGCGATTCAGAGTCCCGTGGACTGTATTGTTGCATGAAAGTCGCACTGAAAGAAATCACACGACAACGGGGGTCGCAGCAGTGTGAACCGTGAGCCTTAAGGTGCAGTTTTTCCCTAGCATGGGTCCTAAGACCACAACTATTCCAACCAAGCAGGAGAACAAGGATGAGGTAGGACAAAAATAATTTATTCTCTTAAAACTGGGCTACATCGTAAAAATGTACAGATCGCAGGAAGTACGCTCTCATACTGTTGATGCAGTCTTGCCCTTTTACCAATGACGGAGCTGAGAACTGATATGGACAGGAAGAAAGATCCCGACTGAGGACGGCTCAATCCAAAGCACCAACCCTTGCACACCGGGCCATCCAGCTGCAGTGTGTCCCTCCCAGTCCAGCCCTGCTACAGGCTGTTTGTTAAAGGGTAACTCTACTTTCGTGGGGGGGGGGGGAAATAGAAAACAAAGAAAAAATAATATAGCACATATAATTGCAACACTAATCATATTGTAATTGAGTGTTATTAAAAATTACCTTTCCTTTTCAATCTGCAGCTCTGTAATTTTCTGAGAAGGCATTGCAATATGGCTACCTGGAGTTGTTCTGTACAGAGTGTGTACTGACCACTCCCCAGAAACATCATTTTCTGCTTCTGTGATTGGCTCACTAATTTTCCCTAAGATACAAGTCAGATTTCAGGCATCCCCTGCAACAAAAATGTCATTTTTGGAGAGATACTTTCAATAGAAGCATTAATCTAAAGGAATGCAGGCCCAGCAGATTTCCTCATTAGTGCCCTGCAGCTGCACACCTGACAGTTAATTATGAAACCACTCCCATTAGACACACTCAGTACAGAGGCATAGACAAACACACATGGATTTCTTCAGAATAACAAAAGGCAAGAATCTGCAACAAAGGTTGTAACAATCCTTGCAATGTACATAGATCACCCTGGGGGAGAATGTTTTTTTCTCAACAAAAGTGGAATTACGCTTTAAAGTCTATGGCAAGCTGTATCTGGACAGGGCTGAAGGCTGGTACCAGCGTTTATGCCCCTGTGCGTTCCACACCTTCGACCCCACATCGGTACCACTTCGTAAAGCGTTCAGCTGCAGCTTGCTATAGACTTTGACAGGCTGCCTGCAGTGGTGCTGGTCGCTGCACCTGCTGCAGCTGGATGGCCCCCACATGTAAAGGGCCTTACTCGGTCAATTCACACGTTTTTATTAAAAAAATTGGATATGGTAAGACGGGTCGGTGAAAAGTTACATTCAGTAAACAATATTCCTCAGCACTTGCTTTGCTTCCTTGTGCAGGCTTTTGAACTATCCGATGCAGTAAATGTTCAAGCCTTGGCTTTCGCTCTGATCAGTGGTGTAAGTTTTGCATTGTGGAAGGAAAAATTAGTAGAGCAGAGGAGACTAGAACCCCTGTTGGACTTATATTTTTGGGCACTTGCATAAAAATGAGCTAAATCTCCTAATATCAATATCCAGTGTTGTAAAAGACCGTCTCATTAATCAAACTGAGGTGAGGCTGAGCGCTCCCAACAGGAGGATCTGTAATTCATTAATGTGAGAAGCACAAAGATGTAAGAAACAGTAAGGGCACTACAGAAATGGTAACAGAGTCCAGAACGTTTTATTAGATAATCAATAAAGAGAGCCGACAGGTTTCAGGGGTGCGCACACTTCTTCATCAAGGCTTATGTATGACGTAGCTTCAAAAAGGGCTGGACTCCATCAGATTGTGATAACAGTTGTTTGCATGCATTGAGAAACGCAGCAAAAACTGCTGGCGGTAGGATCTGATTTTTATACATAGTATTATCACAGTCCAATAAGGGCCAGCTATTTTTGAGGTTACATCATACTGATGAAGGAGAGCATTGGCTCTCTTAGCCCACTGAATATCAAAAAAAAAAAAAAAAAACTTTGGCCATTGGAGTGGCACACTTAATTTTTTTTTATCCTATTTAGAGTTTATTTCAGTCTGTGTCTTTGGTGCAAACTTTCCTTCACTTCTTGTATGGTGAAGCTGCAGGACAGGGAGTGATGGGAAATGGCCAAGTTGGACAAGTGATGAGAAGACCATATCTCACCTCCTTGCCACCAATTTTAACCCTATAAAGCTTGCACCACTGTTCTGCAACCATGTGCATTGCATACAGTTGCAGGGTAGTTGCGGCACGGCCCTATTCACTTGAATGGGCCGTGTTTGGTGGGCAGCATACATGGTATAAGTCAAAAACACCAATCTTGATGTTTTGAATGGTTCTAAGGCCCCTTTCACACTGAGTTTTTCAGGCGTTTTAGCGCTAAAAATAGCGCCTAAATACAGCCTGAAAAACTCTTGTCCTGCAGTCTCAGTGTGAAAGCCCTCGGCGGTGCGCTAGCAGGACCGCTCCAAAAGTCCTGCTAGCCGCATCTTTGGAGCGGTGTGTATAAGGCTCCTTTACCGCTCCTGCCCATTGAAATCAATAGGACAGCACGGCTATACCGCCGGCAAGGCGCATTGCCGGCGGTATTAACCCTTTTTCGGCCGCTAGCGGGGGTTAAAACCGCACCGCTAGCAGCCAAATACCGCCGCAATCCTGACGGTATAGCACCGCTAAAAATAGCGGCGCTATACCGCCAGCGCACCTCCCGCCCCAGTGTGAAAGGGGCCTAAGTTGCGGAAGAGGGATCTGGGGTCTTATAGACCCCAGATCCCTCCATAAAGAACACCTGTCACATGCCTATTGCTGTCACAAGGATGTTTATATTCCTTGTGACAGCAAAAAAAAAAGTGATAAAAAATAAAAATAAAGCAACAGTGTAAAAAATAAATAAAAAATTATAAGAAAAAAAAAAGTTCAAGTGCCCCAGTGAAAGGCGAAAGAGCGTGTTGTCCCGCATGCACGCAAATAGCGATCGTCCAGCACATGGTGTGGTATCACCACGAACGTCAGATCATGGGCAGTAATTCTAGCACTAAGCCTCCTCTTTAAATCTAAAGTGGTAACCTGTAAAGGCTAAAGCATCGCCTATGGATAGTAAAATGTGCGCCGTTTGTCGCCATTGCACGGACGTGCGCAATTTTAAAGCGGCTCGGATGGGACCTATTTAGATGGGCGGGGGGGTGCCCGATTTTAGTCTTGCCTGGGGCAACACAAAACCAAAATACACCACTGCCAATCGCACATGTAAACAAGCACTAGCTGAGCCCCGGATAGCAGTACACAAGGTACTCATCCTTTCCACGCTCTATCCCAAATTAGCTAAAAAAATAAATGTAGGCCAAAAGCAAAGTTGGATCATTTCCAATTGGGCACAACAGATGCTTAAAGAAAATAACTGATGAATTTGTGTGGGAAGCACACTGTAGATAACTCAGCTTACACATCGCTTTGCTTCTCATGTTGTTTCATTGATTTTTCTTTCTCTGCATTGTTTTTGAAATACTTCAATTTTTCTGCCCCCCCCCCCCCGCCCCCCATGCGCAAGGCAAGCCCGTGGGGGGACTATTTATAAAAAAATGTTAAAACAATCGCCTAGCCCTCACAAATTCTGCTCATATTTTGCTTTATTTTCTACATCAGCTCCATCTAGTGGCCACAATATACATATTTTCCTGAAATGCGTCAGTCAGGTAAATACTGCATTATGGCCACTAGGTGGAGCTCATGATCAAAGGGGGCTGGGTTGTGCTTATTTCTTTTATTTCTTTTTTTATATTTTGAATTGAATTGCTCTTTATAATGAACTGTTATCCCTTTTTAGACTGAGGACATATTCTTAATTGTGGGAGGGGGTCGAAAGTGGACCTGTCATGATAGAAGGACCCTGCCAAGACTCTGCAATGGTATGGTCATCATAGCAAAATATAAAAAAATATAACACATGCTCAGTTAAGTCCATTTCCTTCTGATAATATAGTAGAAACAGGCATGGGGAAGTGTTGTAACCCTTTAGCAACCAACCAGCCTCTCCTACACCCAAGTAAGACTTTCCCTTTAAAGAAGAATTTTGGAATCAGCAAATATCATCTAAATTCATTCATCATGTGTATCCTTCTTGAAATTCGGAGTGCTTTCTGTATTTCTTCCAGATCTGTGCAGTAATCCAGTGTGAGACTTCCTGTAATAAAGACCACTCACTGCTGCTCTCTCTCCTTGTGCAGGGTGACTGGTCTTGTCTCCGCCCCCTCCTGTAGGTTTCTGCAGACAGCCTGTAGTGGGTGGAGCCTGCTGGGCCCCTCCCACAACTCTGCTCTTTCTCCTTGTGCAGGGTGACTGCTCTCGTCTCCCCCCCCCCCCCTCTTGTTTTTTTGCAGGCAGCCTGCAGTGGGTGGTGCCTGCTGGGCCCCTCCCACAGCTCTGCTCTTTCTCCTTGTGCAGGGTGACTGCTCTCGTCTCCCCCCCCCTCTTGTTTTTTTGCAGGCAGCCTGCAGTGGGTGGTGCCTGCTGGGCCCCTCCCACAACTCTGCTCTTTCTCCTTGTGCAGGGTGACTGCTCTCGTCTCCCCCCTCTTGTTTTTTTGCAGGCAGCCTGCAGTGGGTGGTGCCTGCTGGGCCCCTCCCACAGCTCTGCTCTTTCTCCTTGTGCAGGGTGACTGTTCTTGTCTCCACCCCCTCCTGTAGTTTTCTGCAGACAGCCTGTGGTGGGTGGAGCCTGCTGGGCCCCTCCCACAGCTCTGCTCTTTCTCCTTGTGCAGGGTGACTGCTCTTGTCTCCGCCCCCTCCTGTAGTTTTCTGCAGACAGCCTGTGGTGGGTGGAGCCTGCTGGGCCCCTCCCACAGCTCTGCTCTTTCTCCTTGTGCAGGGTGACTGCTCTTGTCTCCGCCCCCTCCTGTAGTTTTCTGCAGACAGCCTGTGGTGGGTGGAGCCTGCTGGGCCCCTCCCACAGCTCTGCTCTTTCTCCTTGTGCAGGGTGCCTACTCTTGTCTCCGCCCCCTCCTGTAGTTTTCTGCAGACAGCCTGTGGTGGGTGGAGCCTGCTGGGCCCCTCCCACAGCTCTGCTCTTTCTCCTTGTGCAGGGTGACTGCTCTCGTCTCCGCCCCCACCTGTAGTTTTCTGCTGGCAGCCTGTATTGGGTGGAGCCTGCTGGGCCCTCCCACAGCTCTGCTCAGGGTATGTACAGCACAGTGATGTCACTGCTACTTTTACAAGATAATATCTGTGTGTGCAAAGACAGTGGGTGCACACAGATTGGGTTTATATCTTTTGCAGCTATTGAGGAATATATTAAAATCAAGGTTTTTGTGCCCGGAGTTCAGCTTTAAATCTAATTTTGAAAATCAAGAAGTGATCCTGTACAGAACTGAGGAATATATTTCAATGAAAGGGCACAAGGAGAGAGAGCAGAGCTGTGGGAGGGGCCCAACAGGCTCCACCCAGTACAGCTGCCTGCAAAAAACTGCAGGAGTGGGCGGAGACAAGACCAGTCACCCTGCACATAGAGAGAGAGCAGAGCTGTGGGAGGGGCCCAACAGGCTCCACCCAGTACAGCTGCCTGCAAAAAACTGCAGGAGTGGGCGGAGACAAGACCAGTCACCCTGCACATAGAGAGAGAGCAGAGCTGTGGGAGGGGCCCAACAGGCTCCACCCAGTACAGCTGCCTGCAAAAAACTGCAGGAGTGGGCGGAGACAAGACCAGTCACCCTGCACATAGAGAGAGAGCAGAGCTGTGGGAGGGGCCCAACAGGCTCCACCCAGTACAGCTGCCTGCAAAAAACTGCAGGAGTGGGCGGAGACAAGACCAGTCACCCTGCACATGGAGAGAGAGCAGAGCTGTGGGAGGGGCCAATCAGGCTCCACCCACTGCAGGCTGCCTGCAGAAAACTACAGGAGTGGGCGGAGACAAGACCAGTCACCCTGCACAAGGAGGGAGAGCAGCAGTGAGCGGTCTTTATTACAGAAATTCCCACACTGAATTACTGCACAGATATGGAAGAAAGACACAAAACACAAGTAGGGGTCTATTTATATATAAATAAAAAAAAATCGCTTTGCAAATGTCTCAGCATTCACACAACCGTCACAAATAATCCCCATACTAATGCATTTCCTATAATCATCAGCTCCATCTAGTGGCCATAATGCAGTATTTTCCTGATTGGAGTATTTCAGGAAAATACCACATTATGGCCACTAGATGGAGCTGAAGAGAATAGAAAATACACATATTAAACCCATTATGGGTATTATTCGCAGTGGCTGAGCAAATGCAGAGAGATTCACACAGCAAGTTTTTTTTTTTTTTTTAAATAGATCCCTAACATTCAAGCAAGAATACTAATTCCTCTTGTATATAGCCAATATTTGTTGGAGTCCTGGCCCCGTTCACACCTATTCCCATTTAAATTGTTGTTCACATACATTTATTTCTTATAGACCGCCAACGCAGTACATGCCGCCAACGCAGTACATGCCGCGCCCCCCCCCCCCCCCCCCCACGTGTGTTGGAAAAAAAAGGGATGTGTACTTTTTTTTAATGCATGGACGTGTGTAGAGGGTCCATAGGGAATGAATGGGCGGACACAAAACATATTATACACCAAGGAATGGGAGTACGTGGGGATCACATGACAATGCGTGTGCAGAGATGTCGGCACATTCTTAGTCATACAGCCCCCATATACCCCCCCCCCGCGGTGCTTCTACACAATATCGTTAAAGCTGGACTCCAGGCGGATGTAAAAGACACAAATGAATTCAGCTCTGTAATCATTAATACCATCATTAAATGTGCTTTTGTAAATGTAAGTACCTGACATTGACATGGTGTCAACCTCATACAACCCCCTGTACAGCACAGCTCAGACTAGGAGACAAAGAAGCAGCACGGGGCACCTATTAGATGTTCTGCAGTGCAAGGAGCATGCTGATAGGTAGACATGTGTGGTTTGTTTCATTCCGAATCAAAATTCTGGACCAATTTTCTGTTATTCGGGATTTCCGAATTACAATAGTAAGGAATTTAAACAAATTGGAAATAACGAAACAAAAATTTCTGACAAAATTTGGATAGCTTTCTGATCGAATTCGGATAGTTTTCTAATATAATTCAGATTATTTTTCTAATTTTTAAATCGAATTCGAATCGTTTTTAATTTGAATGCGGATAGTTTTCTAATCGAATTCGGATAGTTTTCTAATCGAATTCGGATAGTTTTTAAATTGAATTCGGATAGTTTTTAAATCGAATTTGGATAGTTTTCTAATCAAATTCAGATCGTTTTAAAAATGTTCCGAATTCCATTAGAAAACTATCTGAATTCGATTAGAAAACTATCTGAATTTGGTTAGAAAACGATCCAAATTCGATTTAAAAACTATCCGAATTCAATTTAAAAACTATCCGAATTCAATTTAAAAACTATCCGAATTCAATTTAAAAACTATCCGAATTCAATTTAAAAACTATCCGAATTCAATTTAAAAACTATCCGAATTCAATTTTAAAACTATCCGAATTCAATTAGAAAACTATCCGAATTTGATTTTAAAATTAGAAAACGATCTGAATTTGATTAGAAAACTATCCGAATTCAATTAGAAAACTATCCGAATTCGATTTAAAAATGATCCGAATTTGATTTAAAAATGTTCCGAATTCGATTAGAAATCAAATTCGGATAGTTTTTAAATCAAATTCGGATCGTTTTCTAATCGAATTCGGATAGTTTTTAAATCGAATTCGGATAGTTTTTAAATCGAATTTGGATAGTTTTCTAATCGAATTCGAATAGTTTTTAAATCTAATTTGGATAGTTTTCAAATCGAATTCGGATAGTTTTCAAATCGAATTCGGATAGTTTTCAAATAGAATTTGAATTTCAGAAGAGAATAAAATAGAAAAGAAAAGAATAGGATAGAATAGAAAATAATAGAATAGAAAATAAAAGAATCAAATATAATAGAGTAAAACAGAACAGAATAGAAAATGAAAGAATGGAAAAAAACAGAATAGAAAATAAAGGGATAGAATAAAAAATAAAGGAATAGAATAGAAAATAAAAGAATAGAATAAAACAATAGAATAGAAAAAAATAGAAAGAATAAAACCATCTTCCAGAATTCGAATAGAATCAATTTGAATTTGAATGGAATAGAAAAGAATAGAATTGAAAATGAAATAGAAAAGAACAGAATATAAAAAAACAACAGAATAGAATAAAATAGAAAGAATATAACTTTATTCCCAAAATTCAAATAGAATAAATTTGAATAGAAAATAAAAGAGGAGAATAGAATAGAAAAAAACATAGAAAAGAATACAATAGAAAGAATATAACCATCTTCCAGAATTCGAATTTCAAATAGAATAGAAAAGAATAGAATGGAAAATAAAATAGAAAAGAACAGAATAGAAAAAACAACAGACTAGAATAGAATAAATTTGAATAGAAAATAAAATAAAAAAATAGAATAGAAAAAAAATATATAGAATAGAATGGAATAGAAAGAATATAACCATCTTCCGAAATTCGAATTTCGAAATAAATAAATTTGATTTTGAATGGATTTCGAGTTAAAAAAAAAACTAAACAAATTCCGAAAACTAATTAAATTAATTAAACTAATTTAACTAAACTAATTTATGTAAATAACGAATTGAAATGAAACAAAACAACGTTTTCCGTTCTGCACATGTCTACTGAGAGGAGGAGTGAGGAAAGTGACAGACAGAGGAATTCATCAGTCTGCTGCTTCTCCTTTCACTGTCCAATCACAGGGTGGGGGAGGGACAAGACCTGTAAATGTTACATAGAAAAAAAACATCTGATCTCCTGCCCTACCAGAGAGGGCTGTGCAGTGTGGCAGAGCTGTGTAAATCTCAGGACTGGATGGACAGAAATACAAATGAATCCTTTATATATATATATATATATATATATTATCTGTGTATCCAGCCTAGAGCTCAGCTTTAACCAGCCATTAAATTGTATCTTTAGGAAAAATCTTTTTTGCTTTAGATAGCATTGGGGAGGTTTTAAACCCTGATATGTATTTTTTGTGTGTCCCGTTGGAGGACATTTTTTTTTCACTTTCTGTCCCAAAAGACACGACAGGAAATGAGAGGAAATCTCCCCAAAGTGTCATTATTGGAAGGTTTCCCTTCACTTCCTGTTCTTGTGACAACTAGGAAATTGAGGATTTCACAAATTAAACGGAGTGGGGGAGGGTCAGGACCTCCCTCAGGTTTGTATTGCTGTCTGTGCTCCCGATTGGGGATAGTTACTTCAGTAGTGATGAAATAAACCCAGTCCAGCCCTAACCCACAGGAAGCTGTCACATGATAGCAAGTCGCTGGCCCAATGAGCTGCGGCCAGGGAATTCCCAGCCCCATAGCTGCATATAGCAAAAGAGGCGGGGATGCTGGTGACATCATTGACCTAATATGGCCAAATGGACGCATGAGGACAATATCACTGACCAAAATTCGCTGTTGGGGCGCATTAGGTGAATGATGACACCAGCATCCCCAGGGCCGCCATCAGGAATTTTGGGGCCATTTACACAGCTTCAGGCATGGGCCCCCTGGAGCAGAGGAGAAACCGGGGGGGGGGTGCCGCAAATTGAGAAGCGGGGGGGGCTGTCGCGAATTGAGAAGCAGATGGGTTGCCATCCAGGGGGCCTGGGGACCTCTGGGCCCCTTATAAAAGAAAAATATATATATAAAAAATATATATATTTTTTTTTTTTAATAAAAAAAAAAAAAGGGGGGTTGCCATCCGGGGCCCTGGGGACCTTCGGGCCTCTGGGCCCCTTACAAAATTATATATATATTAAAAAAAAAGGGGGGTTGTCATCCGGGGCCCTGGGGACCTTCGGGCCTCTGGGCCCCTTACAAAATTATATATATATTAAAAAAAAAGGGGGGTTGTCATCCGGGGCCCTGGGGACCTTCGGGCCTCTGGGGACCTCTGGGCCCCTTACAAAAAAAAAAATAATAAAAAAAAAGGGGGGTTGCCATTCGGGCCCCTGGGGACCTCCGGGCACCTTACAGGTGTATTGCCTGTACCCCCCTGATGGCGGCCCTGAGCATCCCCACGCCACAGCCACACTTAACAAATATGACCAAATATGGTCTCATGGCCATATTGGGTCAATGATGTCAAGAGGATAACCGCCCCCCACAGCCGCACATAACAAAGGGCTAGGGATGCTGATGACATCATTGACCTAATATAGTCACATAGACATATTTGGTCAATGGGCCGATTTGGATAATGACATTGACCAAACAGGTCTATGTGACCATATTAGCGCACTGATGTCACCAGTACCCCACAGCCACACATAACAAAGGGGTAGGGATGCTGGTGACATCATTGATCAAATATAACCAAATGGGCAAATTTGGATATTGTCATTGACCAAATATGGTTACGTGGCCATATTAGGTCAATGATGTCAAGAGCTTTACTGCCCCACAACCGTATGTAACAAAGGGGTGGGGATGCTGGTGACATCATTGACCCAATATGGCCTCTCCATAATGGACATATTTGGATATCATTGACCTAATGTACCCCATTTGGGTGTATTTGGGCAATGTCTTTGACCAAAGATGGCTATATGGCCATATTAGGTCAATCATGACACCAGCATCCGCACCCCGCAGCCACACTTAACAAAGGGGTGGAGATGCTGGGCAAATATGACCAAATATGGTTTTGTGGCCATACTGGGTCAATAATGTCAAGAGCATCACTGCCCCACAGCCGTATATAACAAAGGGGTGGAGATGCTGGTGACATCATTGACCTATAATGGCCTCATAAACATATTTGGTCAATGGGCATATTTGGATATCATTGACCTAATGTAGCCAAATGGCCACATTAGGACAATATCATTGACCAAATATATCTATGTGGCCATATTAGGTCAATGATGTCAAGAGGATACCTGTCCTACAGTCACATGTAACAAAGGGGCAGGCATGCTGGTGACATCATTGACCTTATCGCCAAATGAGTATATCTGGACAATGTCATTGACCAAACATGTCTATGGGACCTTATTAGGTCAATGATGTCACCAGCATTCTCACCCCACAGCCGTATGTAACAATGGTGCAGGGAGGCTGGTGACATCATCGACCTTATATGGTTACATAGACATATTTGGTCAATGGGCCTATTGGGACAATGTCATTGATCAAATTTTGCTATGTGGCCATATTAGCTCAATGGTGTCATCAGCATCCCACATCCACTCATAACATAGGGGTAGGGATGCTGGTGACATCATTGATTCAATATAACCAAATGGGTGAATTTGGACAATGTCAGTGACCAAATATGGTTACGTGGCCATATTAGGTCTATGATGTCAAGAGCTTTACCGCCCCACAACCGTATGTAACAAAGGGGTGGGGATGCTGGTGACATCATTGACCTAATATGGTCACATATACAGTACATATTTGGTCATTGGACATATTTGGATATCATTGATCTAATGTAGCCAAATGGGCATTATTGGACATTAACCATACATGGCTACATGGCCATATGAGGTCAATGATGTCACTAGCATTCCCACTCCACAGCCGTATGTAACAAAGGGGGAAGGGATGCTGGTAACATCATCAGCCTAATATGGTCACATAGGCATATTTGGTCAATGGGCCTGTTTGGATGATGCCATTGACCAAGTTTGGCTATGTGGCCATATTAGCTCAGTGATGTCACCAGCATCCCACAGCCACACATAACAAACTGGTAGGGATGCTGGTGACATCATTGATCAAATATAGCCAAATGGGCGAATTTGGACAATGTCATTGGCCAAATATGGTTACGTGGCCAATGGCCATTTTAGGTCAATGATTTCAGGAGCTTTACCACCCCACAGCCGTATGAAACGAAGAGTTTCTGGTGACATCACTGGCCTAATATGGCCTCATAAACATATTTGGTCAATGGGCATATTTGGAAAACATTGACCTAATGTACCCCATTTGGGCGTATTTGGACAATGTCTTTGACCAAGGATGGCTATATGGCCATATTAGCTCAATGATGACACCAGCATCCGCACCCCACAGCCACTCTTAACAAAGGAGTGGAGATGCTGGTCAAATATGACCAAATATGGTTTTGTGGCCATATTGGATCAATGATATCAAGAGCATCACCGCCCCCACAGCCGTATATAACAAAGGGGTGTAGATGCTGGTGACATCATTGACTTAATATGGCCTCATAGACATATTTGGTCAATGGCCGTATTTTGGACATCATGGACCTAATGTAGCCAAATGAATGTATTTGGACATTGCCATTGACTATGGTTAAGTGGCCATATTAGGACAAACGATGCCAACATCACCCTTGCCCCCTTGTTAGATGCACATCCGCAGCTGTTTGGGCCGAAAGCTTACTATCATGTGACAATCTCTCATGAGTTTGGCCCAAACATTAGCACATCACTAGCCACCAGTAAAGAAAGTGATGGGAAACAAAATATTTTACAGTTGTCACAAAAACAGGAAAAACTTCCAATGGGGACAGCTGTTCTGGTGACAACCGTCTAAGAGAGGAATTCTTCTTTGTTGGATTTCCTCTTCCTTCCTGATGTGTCTCTATGACAGGAAGTAATGGGGTAATACCAGAGGACCTACTCTGTCCAAAAATAGAAAAAAGTTTTTGGCGAGGGAAACACTTTAAGCCGCAGGATCTTGAATGCCGATTGGCTGCTTTGGGTTACAACATGTCACATGACCCAGTTGCACATCGTACCGCCATATAAAAATGCCTAAATGGGAGGAAATTACATCAGCAATTGAGTAAAGAGTCATCGTCACTTGGGCTGCCCTCCGACAGCGGGTGAGAGGCTGACGGGGTTGTCGGATGGCATGTCACATGTACGCCCAAGGGCTCGTCCTGGCAAGAAGCCGCGCAGCCACATGGCGGCTCGTTCCCCTGAATCTGGACATTCACTAAGCTGTCTGAGTACTTCAAAGGCAATTTTAAGTGTTTCCTGTTGAATTGATGGCTATTAGATGCAGCGCTGGGACCAGCAGTAGTCCTTTCCGGTACAGGCACCATGTAAAACGTATCCGAGGGACCAGCCGGCGTCCGATCCCCCGCATCTTCTCTTATGGCTGGATTCAAGTAACCACGGCTGTTTTCAGAGTCCAAACGGGCCATGGACCATTCCATTTCAGGTTGAGCGCTCCCTCCCGAGCGTACCTCCTGAAGAGCATTTGAAGGGAGCCGACCCGCGATCTCCAGTTCATGCTGGCCAACCGCCAGGTCGGGGCTTTCTCCGTCCTGGCCACTGGTTTGCGTGTGCGTGTTGAGTCTTTCTGGAGGCGTCGATGGGCTCCAGCAGTTCTCCTCCCCCATCCCGGCGTCCGGGTCGCCGTATCGGGAAAGAAGCGACGAGGTCAGGAGGGGGATTTGGCCTCTCGCCCGAGGGCGATGGAATAATCTGTTCCACAGCCGACCTAAACGCCTCCTGGAAGAGGCCCTTCTGGACGAGTGACGCCTCATCTGACGTCTCATGGCTGTGCGGATGTTCTGCAACATGGAGACCTGGAAGGAGAAAAAATAAGGAAGTGATTAGGAAAGTGAAGCTTGTTTTTTAATTTGCAAAATTTGATTCCCGAATGAAAGATTTCCAGAGTTATTGGATAAAGCAGAGAAGGGTTAGAACTCCTGTCAGATTTATATGCTGTTTGTAACCATAAATGGTGAAATGTTTCTTCACTTCCTGTCCAGGTTTCAGAACAGGAAGTAAAGGAAAATCCATCAATAGGGGATGCAGACTCATCAGATGTTTCTACATTTGTATATGTGTACATAAGGCTATTTGGTTTCTAGTTTTGGATAGAGTGGTAAAAGGTTAGACCCTCTGGGGAAGAGTGGGGAAGGGTTAGGCCCTCTGTCAGGTTTTCATTTCTATGTCACTGCAGGGTAGACGAATCCTCTCTATGTGTACTAATGACCATTGTCACTGAGACAGAAAGTGTGAGGAAATCACAAAAATTTTGAGTTGTCATCAGTAGAAGAGGTAAGGGCAAAATCTTCACCTTTCTCTAAGATAACTCTCTATGATGAGAATTTTATCCACATTGGAGGGATTTCCTCTCTTTCCACTTCCTGTTGTGTCTCCAGGACAGGAAGTGAAAGGGAATCTCACAAGCAGGACAAAGGGGTCAATTCACTAAGAGTTAAATAACATCAAATAAAATGCAGTAAAATAACGCATGCGGAAAAATCTGTTGTGAAAGTTCAATTCACCAAGAATTTAGTGTTAAATAATGAATACGGTATTTTTTAGATTGTTCGGTAACTACCACATTTTTTTTTTCTGTAAATGTATGGCCTACTAGAGCTTTTGAAAGTGCTCTTTATAGATCGTTCTATGTTTTTGGCCCAATTCTGTGCTGCTGCCTATTTTTATATTGTGGAAAATAAAGAAAACTTACCATATATACTTGAGTATAAGCCGACCCGAATATAAGCCGAGGACCTAATTTTAACACAAAAAACTGGGAAAACGTATTGACTCGAGTATAAGCCTAGGGTGAGAATGCAGCAGCTACTGTAAGCGGAAAAGAGGGTCAACAATGCCCATTTGCATGCCTCACTGTGCCCATTGCAGTCTCACTGTGCCCATTGCAACCTCACTGTGCCATACCTCCCCACTGTGCCATACCTCACTATGCCCATTGCAGTCTCACTGTGCCCGAGTACCTGAATTCTTGACAGGCGTCCATTTTTTTAAAGTCGCGGCTTCCTCCTGGCGTTCCGTGATAGACATTTGACACTGTGTTCAGTGTTCCGCCTATCATGGAGGTCCTCTCATCCTCGGACTCAGTTTCCCAGCAGACACTGTGTTCAGTGTTCCGCCAATCACGGACATTCTTTCATCCTCGGGCAAGAAGACGTCCGTGATTAGCAGAACACTGAACACAGTGTCTGCTGGGAAACTGAGTCCGAGGATGAGAGGACCTCCATGATAGGCGGAACACAGTGTCAAATGCCTACCACGGAACGGCAGGAGGAAGCCACGACTTTTAAAAAAATGGACGCCTGTCAAAAAATCAGGTACACTGACTCGATTATAAGCCGTGGGGGGTATTTTCAGCCCTAAAAAAAAGGCTGAAAAACTCGGCTTATACTCGAGTATATACGGTAACTATTTTTTTAAAATTTTTATTTAGTTTTTATGTTCCTATCCAAGTTCCAGTGGAACCTTGGTTTACGAGTAACGCGGTTTGCAAGCGTTTTGAAAGACGAGCAACTTTTTTTTTTTTTAAATCCTGACTCGGTTTGCGAGTGTTGTCTCGCAACACAAGCAGGATTCAAGCCTCTGCAGTGTGCAGTACCGCATTTGCCCAGAGGTGAGGGTGCCGTTCGGAAATACTTGGAAACACTTAGAAATACCCAGAAATACTCCGTTCCCGAGTGTTTCCGAGCCTTTCCGAGGGTTTCCAAGTTCACCCGAGCTGTCTCCGAGTATTTATGTCTCTCTCCGGCGCCCCCCCCCCACCTCTGGCCACATGCGGTATAGCACGCAATAGAAGTCAATGCAGAACTAATTATCTTCGTTTCCATTGACTTCTATGGGGAAACTCGCTTTGATATGCGAGTGCTTTGGATTACAAGCATTCTCCTTATTATGCTCGTAATCCAAGGTTCCACTGTATAACCAATAGTGTTACAGTGGAGTAATTGTCATGGTTGATATACTCCATTGTTGCAATTTTGTAAACAACTTTTACTTTAACCACTCAAGGACCGGGCATATTTTTCAAACTTGGTGTTTACAAGTTAAAATCATTTTTTTTGGGCTAGAAAATTACTTAGAACCCCGAAATATTATATATATATATATATATATATATATATATATATATATATATTTTTTTTTTCAGACACAATAGAGAATAAAATGGCGGTTGTTGCAATACTTTATGTCACACTGTATTTGCAAAGCGGTCTTACAAGCATAATTTTTTTGCAAAAAATACACTTTTTGACTTAACAAATAAGACAACAGTAAAGTTAGCCCAGTTTTTTTTAGATTTGAAAAGATAATGTTACGCCAAGTAAATTGATACCCAACATGTCAAAATTGCGCCCGCTCGTGGAATGGCGACAAACTTTGACCCATAAAAATCTCCATAGGCGACGTTTAAAAATTTCTAACGGTTAACAGTTTTGAGCTACAGAGGAGGTCTTTTGCTAGAAGTATTGTGAGGTTTTCTAAACATCCCCTGTAATAGAAACAAGCATAACAGGACCTCTTAAATGTGAGATCTGGGGTCAAAAAGACCTCAGATCTCACATTTACACTTAAAGTGATTGTAAACCTTTTTTTTTTTTTTAAATAACAAACATATCATACTTACCTCCTGTGACGGGAGGGCCCGTGGAACCCAGAATCCCTTGGAAAGTATGTGATACTCTTGTTTCAGCTCCCCATGCACCTCTTATGTCTAAATCACCCTGTGTCCATTAGGGGCATAGGGTCACTGAGAAAATATATCTTGGACTACTTAAAATGGGACAGTGATATTTATCCACAATATCCCCCATGATATATGTAAAGACTATTCTTGATTTGTTTGATTCTGAACTCAACATGTTATTTGAAAGAGCTGATCACATTGGCCTCTATACAATGTAGGAGACAAGCCGACTCCTACTGGAGCTCCTGATATTGTGTGAAGATGTCCTATGTTTGTACTTGTGATAATGTGTATTGTATAGCCGGTGAGCTAGGAGACGTGAAGTCTAGCCTAAAGGTCATGCCTCTGAGTCATTTTGGCTGCTTAAAGGGATTATTTAATTAGCTCATGTTAATTAGGTCTGGTCACAGGTGTATTTTCAAAGTAATATGAGCAGGATATGTATGCACCTCCTCCTTTACTGTATATAAGACTGTATTCTTTTTCTAATAAACCAGTCCATGTTCAGCAGACAAACAAGTATCGTCTCGTTGTGTGCTTGTGAGCAGTTGGAATATCTGATATCTATATCCAGACTGGGAGGAAGTGGTATATGACGAAAGCACTCAAGCGCAGTGTGGGACGTTTCGTTACACCTCCACTGTGCAGTTTGTTTTGCACAGTGTGGCCCCAAACCTCGTCTTCTGGGGTCCCCCGGGGGCGCTCGTGGCTCCTCCTCGCATCCGTAAACCCCCTAGGAGAAGCGCTCTCCCTGGGGGTTACCTTGCGGGCGCGCTCCCGAGTCCAGCATTTGCGTGCATAGACATAGAATGCCGACTCGGCCCCGCTCCCCCAGACGCCCGCATCATTGGATTTGATTGACAGCAGCAGGAGCCAATGGCTGCGCTGCTATCAATCTATCCAATCAAGAGCTGAGAACCCTAGGCAGAGAGGAAGAGCACGTCTACGCCGAGGGAACGAACAGCTCAGGTGAGTAAAACGGGGTGGGGGGGGTACTGGGGGGCCGGTCAGTGTCAGAAGTTTATTCCCCTTCAGGACCATTGGGCGGAAGTGACATTTGATGTCGCTTCCGTCAACCAATGTTATGGAGCCGAGTGGGGGCCATCTTTCCCTCACTCGGCTCCATGTCTCAGAGGGGAGAGGACCCGATCGGCTTCGATAAGCGGCGGGGACGACCGAAGCGCGGCGGGAGGGGGGCCCTCTCCTGCCCCTGATAAAAGTGATTTTGCTGCGAATTCGCCGCTAAGACCACTTTTATCAGAAAGAGGACCATCTGCCGTTTAAGAATATACGGGGCAATGGCAGCTATCTGCTGCCATAACCCTGGGAATTCTACGTCAATGTACCGACGTATAACAATGGTGGGCGGTGTGCAAGTTCTTGATGTAAAATTTCAACTGATGTTTGCATTTAATTTGCACTGCACATCATGCCTTTTTGATTTAATAAAAAAATATATACTTGTGTACTTGGGATGTATATTGGCACATTTTTTTGTGTGTCCACTGCTGGTGGAATAGTGTCCACTTTTTGTGGGTGGAATTATACCCCTCTCTGAGGGTAGTATTGCACCCCTTTCTGTGGGTGGAATAGTACCCCTTCCTGTGGGTGTTCTGTTAGTGGAATTAGGCTCCCGGTGGGTGGAATTCCCCTTTCTGAGGGTTTGAATAGGCCCCTCTTTCTGGTACCGCACTGATTACAACCACCAAAAGTGGTGAAAGATTACTGCACGATTTTTTGCGATATTTACCAAAATTTTATTTTATTTTTTTGTTGTTTACCTCAAAATGGTTCTTTTTTATTTTTTTTCATTTATGAATTTGACTATAAAGCAACGGGAGTCTATGCTCGGAAATGTGTGCAAATACCTGTCTTAGACAGGTATCTGCACCCCCCTCCCCCCTGAAAGGTGCCAAATGTGTCACCGGAGGGGGGGGGGAGGGTTCCGAAAAGCGGAAGTTCCATTTTTGGGTGGAACTCCGCTTTAATAAATGCTGTGGGATAATACACTAGTCTGGTTCGCCCTCTTTTGTTTGTTTTTTGTAGTACCACCAGACTGTGCATCCGGTCCTGTGAAGTGCTACGTCATCAATTTCAATGTCTGACCAACAGTCCTACATTGTATGTGAGGGCAGCCATTGCCCACCCATAACACAGAGCCAAGACGAGAATGCTGGCGACTCGGAGGAAGAAGGCAATAATGACCACCTTTTCCTCTGCCCCCTGGAAGGGAATCAGAAGAGAACATATAGGAGTGCCAATAGATAGACAGACAGCTAGATAGATAGATAGATAGATAGAGATCTAAGATAGATATGTAGCACAGTCTACCATAGGTAGGTGCTAGAGGTGAGGATTTTTTGTGTGGTAGCTGCGAGGCAGGTAAATTTAGGCAGGCCTAGCTTTAGGCTAGGCCTGCTGGTTTTAATCTGGGGGTCAGGGAGTGGTTAGTGTAGGAGTGGGTGTGACCACCTGTACTTCAGTTCTTGGGCACCTCCCCTGCTTCCAGTGAGAATGTTCTGGAAGAGGGGCAGGGCCTGGAGCTGGAGTGACAGGGAGCTCACGTGAGGAGCCCTGACCAATCCCCACTTGGAATTAGCAGGGAGCAGGCCTCCTTCATGAGCTCAGGTCCAGCTCACTGGAGGGGAGTTGTCGGCTGGGTGACGTGAAGAATGGAGTGCTAGATGACAGCAGGAGGCCCATCCCTATCTGGGGGGGGGGTGTGCACCTCAGCGGAGGAGCTGGGAGGGAGCCTTGTCCTTACACGATCATGGAAGAGGTGTCCTGGAACAGAGGGGCTGAAGAAGTGATTGGAACACATGTCCAGTTAAGTTCTTCATCATGGACTCAGGGCAGGAGAAGTTCGATGAGTGAGGCACAGTGGATATCTGGAAGAGGCATGCCAGGGGAGCTGGGTGCAAGGCCAGAGGAGAGACTGTGGGGTTTGTGTCAAATCCATGTGGCCTGCGGGCGCAGGATTTGCAAGTCAGGCTAGCTGGGATCAGTAGTCCACCAACTAATACAAGCTGCTAAACAACTAGGCCACAAGAAGGGGTACTATTAACAGTTCAGCAAGCATCTAGGACTATTCAGAGTAATACTTGGTGTAAAGTGAAAATGATGAGGCAGAAAGACTAATAGTTCACAGTGAAGTTTGTGCAGGAGGAGAGGAGTCCTGGGAGTGACAGTCTGCGGGAGTTGATGCAGAGGAGGAGCAACAGTCTGCAGGAGTTTATGCAGGGAAGTGACTGTGATTATTAGAGTCTATTAGTTCTTCAAAAGCTCAATTCATTTAACCAATTCCTTAAATATGATGGCAAAGTGATCTGTTCTATGGGCATCCCATATCCCCTTTCCCCAACCAAGTTATATATATAGATAGATAGATAGACATCTAAGATAGACATCTAAGATAGATAGATAGATAGATAGGATAGATAGATACAGTGGGGATCGAAAGTTTGGGCACCCCAGGTAAAAATGTGTATTAATGTGCATAACGAAGCCAAGGAAAGATGGAAAAATCTCCAAATGGCATCAAATTACAGATTAGACATTCTTATATGTCAAAAAAACGTTAGATTTTATTTCCATCATTTACACTTTCAAAATGACAGAAAACAAAAAAAATGGCGTCTGCAAAAGTTTGGGCTCCCTGCAGAATTTATAGCATGCACTGCCCCCTTTGCAAAGCTGAGACCTGCCAGTGTCATGGATTGTTCTCAATCATGGTCAATCATGGTCAATCTCAAAGGTTTTAAATGGCCAGACTCATCTGACCTTGCCCCAACAATCAGCACCATGGGTTCTTCTAAGCAGTTGTCTAGAAAACTGAAACTGAAAATAGTTGACGCTCACAAAGCTGGAGAAGGCTATAAGAAGATAGCAAAGCGTTTTCAGATGTCAATATCCTCTGTTCGGAATGTAATTAAGAAATGGCAGTCATCAGGAACAGTGGAAGTTAAAGCAAGATCTGGAAGACCAAGAAAAATATCAGACAGAACAGCTCGCAGGATTGTGAGAAAAGCAATTCAAAACCCACGTTTGACTGCACGATCCCTCCAGAAAGATCTGGCAGACACTGGAGTTGTGGTACACTATTCCACTATAAAGAGATACTTGTACAAATATGGTCTTCATGGAAGAGTCATCAGAAAAAAACCTCTTCTACGTCCTCACCACAAAAATCAGCGTTTGAACTTTGCAAATGAACATATAGACAAGCCTGAGGCATTTTGGAAACAAGTTCTGTGGACCGATGAGGTTAAAATATAACTTTTTGGCCGGAATGAGCAAAGGTACGTTTGGAGAAGAAAGGGCACAGAATTTAATGAAAAGAACCTCTGTCCAACTGTTAAGCATGGGGGTGGATCAATCATGCTTTGGGGTTGTATTGCAGCCAGTGGCACAGGGAACATTTCACGAGTAGAAGGAAAAATTGATTCAATAAAATTTCAGCAAATTTTGGATGGTAACTTGATGCAATCTGTGAAAAAGCTGAAGTTAAAGAGAGGATGGCTTCTACAAATGGATAATGATCCTAAACACACCTCAAAATCCACGGGGATTACATCAAGAGGCGTAAACTGAAGGTTTTGCCATGGCCTTCACAATCTCCTGACCTCAACATTAATGAAAACCTATGGATAGACCTTAAAAGAGCAGTGCGTGACAGACAGCCCAGAAATCTCAAAGAACTGGAAGACTTTTGTAAGGAAGAATGGGCAAAGATACCTCAAACAAGAATTGAAAGACTCTTGGCTGGCTACAAAAAGCGTTTACAAGCTGTGATACTTGCCAAAGGGGGCAGTACAAGATATTAACTCTGCAGGGTGCCCAAACTTTTGCAGACGCCATTTTGTAAATGATGGAAATAAAATCTAACTTTTTTTGACATATTATAAGAATGTCTAATCTGTAATTTGATGCCATTTGGAGATTTTTCCATCTTTCCTTGGCTTCGTTATGCACATTAATACACATTTTTACCTGGGGTGCCCAAACTTTCGATCCCCACTGTAGATAGATAGATAGATAGATAGTGTAGATAGATAGTGTAGATAGATAGATAGATAGATAGATAGTGTAGATAGATAGATAGATAGATAGATAGATAGATAGATAGATAGATAGATAGATAGTGTAGATAGATAGATAGATAGATAGATAGTGTAGATAGATAGATAGATAGATAGATAGATAGATAGATAGATAGATAAATAATTTACATACTTGAGAGTCACTGAAAGCTGGAAAGTCCTCAACAGGTGGGATAAGCCCTTGAGCAATAAGTTGCCCGTAAGAAGGAGGAGCCTCACGTCTTACAAACTCCGCCTCCAAGCGGGTCATCTGAGTTTCGAATGCCCTAATGAGGAAAATAATCGATTAATTATATGTGGAGGGAAAACAATCTCTATTCTGACACAGTACAAATGTTTTCACTTTATGTTTCCCAATGAAACTCTTAAGGAGCCCCCCCCTTACCCCCACCATGGTTCAGAATACACCCCCCCCCCCCCCCCGTCCAATGATATCTGGAACAGAACTCACACATAAACCAATACTTGGATCTCCAGCTAGTAATCGTACCAACATACCACCCTCTATAGTAGTTCCATATTAGGGTAATGATGTGATGTTAAAGGGGTGAGGAATAATGTCCCATAATCCCTTGCACCCTCAGTCCGGGGAACATACAACACACTGGCCATATTTTTGCAGACTGATGGACGGTTCACATCACAATTTCTGCATTCTAGGTGCGTTTTTTTTTTTTTTTTATGTGTTCTGGTATGTCAAAGATGCGTTCCATACAGAAAAAAAAGGCAACTTTTGTTGACTGCACTGGAACGCACTGCACCGGTGTGAACTAGGGCCATTGGAATCCATGCTAAACACCGTCCATGCGTTTTTGATGCAGAATAAAAACGCACTTGACTGCATCTGGTGTCAACCAGCCCTTACGGCGACCGGAAATCACACAGAATCGGCTACAGTAACTCGACTTTGTCCAATAAGTTAATTTAAATGTAAAGGTTTCATGATTATCTAAAGAATATTATCTAACTGTGTTTTATAACGGATGTTTTATATCTTTTTTTACTGTTTATATAACTGTGTCTCACAATAAGTTTTTTATTTTTGTTTTAGATAGAGTAAGGTAGGGGTGTCAAACTCAATTTAATTGAGGGCCGCATCAGCATTATGGTTGTCCTCAAAGGGCCGGTTGTATCTATAGTACTATATAAATGTATCCAGGGCTTTTTTTCTCAGAGAATAGGTGCAGGAACTTGACCACACCCCCACAGAACCGTATCGAACAGTGGGTGTGGCCACATTGCAACAGTGAAAGGATCATAAGAGGCAATAAATACCAGGGGTGAGTTATGTGTGAAGTTCAGGAGTGTGCTACATGCAGAGTTCAGGAGTGCACTAAGTAAAGAGTGCAGAGTTCAGGGGTGCAATATATGCAGAGTTCAGGAGTGTGCTATGTACAGAGTGTAGAGTTCAGGAGTGCGCTACGTAAAGAGTGCAGAGTTCAGGGGTGCAATATGTACAGAGTGCAAAGTTCAGGAGTGCGATATGTACAGTGTGCAGAGTTCAGGGGTGCACTACGTACAGAGTGCAGAGTTCAGGAGTGTGCTATGTACAGAGTGCAGAGTTCAGGAGTTCCCTATGTACAGAGTTCAGGAGTGTGCTACGTACAGAGTGCAGAGTTCAGAAGTGCGCTACGTACAGAGTGCAGAGTTCAGGTGTGCGCTATGTACAGAGTGAAGAGTTCAGGAGTGCGCTACATAGAGTGCAGAGTTCAGGAATGCGCTACATACAGAGTGCAGAGTTCAGGAGTGCGCTACATACAGAGTGCAGAGTTCAGGAGTGCGCTACATACAGAGTGCAGAGTTCAGGAGTGCGCTACATACAGAGTGCAGAGTTCAGGAGTGCGCTACATACAGAGTGCAGAGTTCAGGAGTGCGCTACATACAGAGTGCAGAGTTCAGGAGTGCGCTACATACAGAGTGCAGAGTTCAGGAGTGTGCTACATACAGAGTGCAGAGTTCAGGAGTGTGCTACGTACAGAGTGCAGAGTTCAGGAGTGTGCCCTGTACAGAGTGCAGCGTTCAGGGGTGCAATATGTACAGAGTGCACATTTCAGGAGTGCGCTATGTACAGAGTGCAGAGTTCAGGGGTGCACTATGTACAGAGTGCAGAGTTCAGGGGTGCACTATGTTTGGTCTTTTTTCATTTATATCTCAAAAAATAAAAAGAAAGCTCTATTTGTGTGAAAAAAAAAAGCTAAACATTTAGTTTGGGTATAGCGTTGCATGACCGCGCAATCGCCAGTTAAAATAGTGCAGTGCCAAAAAGCAAAAAATTGCCTGGGTCATGAAGGGGTTAAAAACGTTTGGAGCTCAAGGGGTTAATGGCCATGGGGGTGGGGAGGGCCCCACCATATGAATGGTCATGGTTTTGGAGTGGGATGTCCAACAAGCCCAAATAGGTGTGATGACCAGGTGGTCACAAACTTTTGGGCACCACCAGGTAATAGAGGTACATGCCAGCTCACCTGTATTCCCTGCTTCTTAGCGAGTAGAGCTTGAACGCACAACCCAAGGCGACCACCAGCAGCAGTCCACACACCAGGCTGCCGATCAGCGCTGCTGTGATGACCTTTCGTGGTACAATAACCAGGCAGTTCTGTTCGTCGCTCCCGTCCTGGCAATCTTCTTGCCCATCACAGCGCCAAGTCTCGAAGATGCATAGATTGGTGCCACAGTGGAAGTTGCCAGGCTGGCACGTGAAACAGTTTTTCTCATCTGAGCCATCCGGGCAGTTTTTTTGGTTGTTGCAACGGTCCAGGTTAGAGTAGCACAAGCCGCTGCCCCCCTCGCAGGGGTACTCGTTGTTTTGGCAGGCCGGGCAGTTCTCCTCATCTTTGCCATTCGGGCAGTTCCACCACCCGTCGCAGTTCTGACTGTCTGAGTAGCATATGTCGTCCGTTCCGCACGGATGCTCCCAGGGGAGGCAGTAACCCTTCACTTGGTAAGTGGCGTTAAACCCGTGACCCATGCTCTTCGGGCGTGCGCGGTACGTCAGCGTGAGCTGGCCATTGGGGGACTCAGCGCTGACCGTGTGGCGGTTGTTTCGGAAGGAAAGGTTTTGGAGTAGTTTTTCGTTCCTCTCGCCGATGCCCTCGTACACCCTGACGAAGTCGCTGTACCCCAGCTGCACGTCGATTTGAAGGATGACGTGGCGGTTATCTTCCGTGTCCACGTACCACGTGCACTGTAGTTCCGAGTGCCCGCGGTCCGGCCGGAAGAAGTCCGGCGAGGCAAAGGAGCCGTAGAAGTTGCTGAGCTTCCCGCCACACGACAACTCGGGACAGTTCTCCTCGTCGGCGCCGCTGATGCAGTCCTTCACGGAGTTGCAGCGTAGCTCATTGGGCATGCACTGCGTGGTGCCGGCCGCGTTACAAGGAAAGGTCCCCAGGGGGCAGAGGCTGGTGCGGATCTCTGTAGATGGCGGCGTGCAGTTACGTTCGTCTGAGTTATCCCCGCACTCGTCCATGGCGTTACACTTCCAGGTGCTTGGGATGCATTTGCCGTTTCCGCAGAGAAATTCATCCGACGGACAGGAACTCATTCCCAATTTACCTGTTTAAAAAAGACAATATTAATTACCATGTCAGGAAAGATATAAATGAGTCCTTATAATTTCTGATGTAGCAATAAGTGGTAACGCTCAAAGCGGCCATAAAGCCCCACCGCCAGCGGCAGGAGCCAAGACTACAGGAGATCCATCCTCCTCCCAGGAAGCTGCACCACCGCCAAACCCTTTTTTTCATTTTTTGTTCAATAAACTTTACTCCATAGGAAACCCTGCATTACCTACAATGTCATCCACCCTGATCCTCCCCCAACGCGTTTCACCATGGGGCGGGGTGTGGGGCTTAATCATGGAGATGATCATAATTTTTTGCCTTATAATAAGTGGTTCACCGAAATTAGAATTTTGGACCGAAACTGAAAAAAGGAAGATGCACTTGGCCGCAAACCGAAATGGACAGTTTTTAACCCCTTAGTTCTGGCCGCACACAAAATATGTGGCCTATCGGTGGGTGGGCCTTGGCGCAGAGCGGCGTGCATTAGTGTAAATACAGCTGTGCTGAGAAAGTGCGCCCTGCGTGCTCCCAGCACAGTTACCGATGGCTAACGGAACGCTACTTGCGACTGGGAGCTTTCCGATCATGTAACAGCTAACCACGGTGGTCACATGATCATAAACCCCGCCCCCTGGCATTCTAAACCCCTTAAAGGCCCAGGAGGAGCCGGCACCAAGGGGTTAAAAATATATATACAGTATATTGTTTATATATCATTGTATTATATTTTACTTTTTAATTAATATCATGAATTTAAATGAATATGAATAAATTTTCGGCCATTATCAGCACCTTCCCGCTCAGTAGGCTGCTTTCATACTAAGCAGTTTTTGAAGAGCTTTTGCATTAAAAAAATAAAAATAAAACGCAAGGAAAGCTGAAGAAAAAATGCATCTGGTCCGTTGCGCTTCTGTTGCGGTGTTAAAACACGCCTCCCCTTTGAAATGCATTGAAAACGCAGCAAAAATACATCAAATACACACCCGTGTTGCGTTTTCATGCCGTTTTTGTGTCACATGACCTATGAAAAAAAAACACCTTAACCACTTGCCGGCCGACCGCCATCATTATACGGCGGCTGTTTGAAGAGGAATACCGTTGTTTTGTCAGCAGCTAGCTGCCATAACCCCGGTATCTACTTCTTCAGCGGGCGGTCAACTTTCAGATAAAAGTGGTCTCAGCGGCGGATTTGCTGAAAAATCACTTTTATTGGGGGCGGAAGAGTTCCCACCCCCACTCCCGCCGCGCTGCGGTCGTCTCCGGCGCTTACCGGAGCCGTCAGTAGCGGCGGAGACGATCGGGTCCTATTCCCTAACAGACTGGATGGATGCCGAGTGAGGGAAAGATGGCCCCCGCTCGGCTCCATAACATTGGATGGCGGAAGAGATGTCAAAACGTTCTCTTTGGGAATTTTTATTATTTTTTTTGTCAAAAAATATTTTAAATTTTATTGTTTTCTTGCAATTTTGTGTAAATGTGAGATCTGAGGTCTTTTTGACCCCAAATCTCACATTTAAGAGGTCCTGTCATGCTTTTTTTTTTCTATTACAAGGGATGTTTACATTCCTTGTAATAGGAATAAAAATTACCCTTTTTTTTTTTTTTTTTAAAAGATAGTGTAATAAATAAAAAGTAAAATAAATAAGAAAAATAAGTAAAGCACCCCTTCCCGCCGAGCTCACACGCAGAAGCGAACGCATCCGTAAGTCGTGCCCGCATATGAAAAAGGTGTTCAAACCACATGTGTGTGTGAGGTATCGCCACGATCGTTAGAGCGAGAGCAATAATTCTAGCGCTAGACCTCCTCTGTAACTCAAAACTGGTAACCTGTAGACATTTTGTCGCAATTTTGAAGCATGACATGGGTATCAATTTACTCTGCGTAACATTATCCTTCACAATATAGAAAAAAAAATGGGCTAAACTTACTGTTGTCTTAGAGGGAAAGGAAAGGAAAAATATAAGTAGAATAAGCTTCAGCTTTATATGTTTTTTTCTGCAAAGACAACTAGTACATAATGCACACAGGACGGGGGCGGGGGGGGGGGCTGTTGTAGCTGGATGTGCTAAGATGTCATTAGCTGATCCCAGCTCCGGTAATTGCTGGGTGTACTCTGTGTTCTATCAGATTGCACTTTAGATATTCCGCGCAGATATTCACTTCCAGCTTCAACACCATCAGAGGACTAAATGGACATTAACGGGAAAGAGGAGAGAGGAGGCCAGTCCCAGAGAAGGCCATGAGTGCGGCAGAGGGAGGATCCCTATTCTGTTCACAAGGACGCCTCTTACGGAATATAAAAAGGAAATTAGGAGAACTGCGAAGATTTCGTCCTATTATTCCAACAACATAATAACAAACTATAAGAGACGCTCGAGAATATTTCTAGTCGGTACACATTACAGTGAAGGAAAAAAGTATTTGATCCCCTGCTGATTTTGTACGTTTGCCCACTGACAAAGAAATTATCCGTCTATAATTTTAAGGCCTCATGCCCACGGACATTTTTACAGCCACTTTTATGAGCGTTTTTTGCAGCTTAAAAACGCCTCTCCATGTTAGCCTATGGCCTCATGCCCACCATGACGTTTTTGAGCTGTAAATGGCATAGCCGTTTTTAAGCTGCCAAAAAAAAACCAGGACCAGTGCGTTCTGAAGCTCCAGCGTTAAAACTGTAAAGACGTCAGATGCCGGCAAAGGGTGTTAAGCGCGATTTAACAAGGCTTAACGCTGTGTTTCTTTCTCTATTCAAAATCAATGGTTCCCTATGGGAGCCCATTGATTTGAATAGAGGTCGCACCAGAATTCGGATCAAGATGATCCGACTTGCGGGGCAACTTGTGTGCTGAGAATCTTGAAGGGGGACCCCGCGAAAATTGAAAAAAAAATTGCGCGAGGTTCCCCTGCAGGACGATACCAGACCCTTCGGTCTGGTATGGATCTTAAGGGGAACCCCCACACCAAAAAAAAAAAAATGGCGTGGGGGTTCCCCCAGGATCCATACCTAACCCTTATCTGAGCACGTAGCCTGGCAGGTCAGGAAAGGTGGGGCGAGCGAGTGCCCCCCCCCCTAGACCATACCAAGCACCTTGTCCCCATGTTGATAAGGACCAGGGCCTCTTACCGACAACCCTGGCCGTTGGTTGTCGGGGTCTGCGGGCGGGGGGCTTATCAGAATCTGGGAGCCCCCCCTCACCCGTTGTAACGCCGTGTGGTCACCGGGTGATGTCACCCGGTGACTCTGCCCCTTATGACATCAAATTCCCGGGGCATGATGGGACTGTGACGTCATAAGGGGGCAGGGTCACCGGGTGACATCACACGGTGACCACGCCCCATGACCATATAAGTCGTTGCGCACCGCGCACACGGCATTATAGCGGGAGAGAGCGTTGTGTCAACATCGGAAGAAGACCGGAGGGAAGAAGACGACGGAGAAGACCGGGCCAACGCTGGCAAAAGAGCAGAAGATAGCGGAGGAGCCCAGCAGAATAACCGGAGAGTCCCGACGTCGGAAGAGACCCCGGAGCTGCCTAATAAATTACTTTAAAACCTGTGTAGTGTGTTTTTTTTTATTGACACTTTTTTCCCCCATACTCATTCACATAGGGTGGGGGGCCGTGATCTGGGGGGCCCCCTTATTATTATGGGGTTTTCCTTATTCAAGGGCCCCCCCCTGTGCCTTCACATCATACCATATACTATAGCACTTCATTTTAAGAACACTACGTGCATCTAACCTTTTCTCTTTCCTCTTCCTTTTCCAAGTACTGAGTCATGTTTTGCGAAGGGTTCAAATACTTATTTCACTCAATAAAATGCAAATCAATCTATAACTTTTTTTAAATGCGTTTTTCTGGATATTTTTTTTTGTTATTCTGTCTCTCACTGTTATAATAAACCGACCATTAAAATTATATGTAGCGGGGTTCTCAATTTAGTGGGATACACTTGGGGGTAGTGTGACCCAAGTGTGTAATTGTGTTAGGGTTCAGACCCCTTTTTGTTATTCGTGGAGGATTGGGTGGTGTAATATTCTCCTTGACCAGTGGGTGTCAGTGTACCTACTGGCTCAGGGTAGAATCACTACCGGAGTGCTACCCTTCTTTGTCCCTTCCTGGAGATGGTACGGCCGGGGCGGGGAACCCGCTGTGGTATCGAAGGGAGGAGATAAAAGGGGGAGACGCCCTCGCCACGAGGTCTTTTTTCGGGGGATCATCTCTTCACGCACCCAGGCACCTTAGGCCTGGGTGCGGGCGGTTCAAGGTTCCGGCCTAGGCGCCTTAGGCCAGGCCGGAATGAAGATGGAGTCCATCCCAGGCACCTTCAGCCTGGGGTGAGGTACTATTCAGGAGGCCTGGGACCTGGTGACTCCGACTGGGTTCCGCGAGGGTGAAGTTGCTCCAGGGCGCCCCTTGCGAGGGGACCCGCATCTGAGGTGAGGAGGCTGGGGAGGTCACTCGTTCGAAGACCCGGTGTAGTGTCAACCCGGTGACGGATGGGCCTTCGGTAACTCCCTTGGAGGACATCTTCCCCTGATAGGGGCCGCAATGCAACGGAGGTATTCATGTCAAGACTCCTACAACCCTTGGTCATAGCACAGGGGGTGTGGGGACCCAGATCAGTATAGTGCCTCGACCTGCTCATCCCACCGTATCATGCCATCGCATTGCCTGTATGTGGAGATACGAAATAAACCAACAGTTGGACTGTGATCGGTGTATGGACTCTGTTAATGGGAGCAAAGGGTGGTTCGGTGGTTTCTGCACGATAGACTCGGTACATGTTCAGGACACACCGGCCCGAGGAAACATCAGGTATTGGCCTTCACCTCGCCCGCCATTATGGGGAGGACATGGGCCGTAGCGCACCTCACTCTGTCGCGTGACATACCCCTAGCTAAAGAGGACGGGGTGAGGGGGTGGATACACGTGGGGGCTCGTCCGGGATTGTGTGTGTCTTGACGATGGAACTGAGAACGTCGGTGTTTGAACTTTGCTGCCCGGAGGAGTTCCGAACAGGTCGGCCATGTGATTGGCCAAAGTGCATCCCTGCTCGGAGTTGTGGACATGACCCTAAGTCGGGAAAGGCCCACGCAGAGGAGCATAAAAAGGGAGAGGTCCAGCCGTGTGAAGTACTACATGTGGGGACTGTTAATGCACTGCGCCACGAGGCACCCCATGACTGTACAATTCGTGGGCGGAGGCTGGCGGAAGCCCGCGAAAACGTACAAGTTGTGGGAGGAGTCTGGTCACGTGTGGAGATACACGTGGAGACTCTGGCGCGTGGTCAGCACGTGATGGAACAGCAAGTGGTCGGAATGAATCCAAGTTCTCCGTGGATGCCGGTATCTTGCCCTATGAAGATGACTGCATTTGCTGCTCCCCTGACAGACACGGGGATAAGACTTAGGCCCCGAGGACAGTTGGCTCTGTATTCATGCAGAGACACGGAGGCCCTCGGTGTGATCTGTCCCGGATGCTCGGGACTGGTGGTCCAACTAAAGCCATTCGGGCGATGTGAGGCATGCAAGGAGTTCCTTTTTGAGGTTGAGCCATACACGGAAAGGCCCCGGGCCCTACGCCTCAACTGCATCACAGGAAACGCCACTCCGGAGGGAGAGATCCAGGCCTCTGCGGAGGTCCCCGTACGCGCTGACCAGGGCGAAGTGACTGCCCAACCAGAGACTGAGAGAGAAAAATCCGAAGACACTGCTTCGGTCACCACAGACTCCCTGTTGCCACCCCCGAAGAGGAAGATAGGCCTGGTGCAGGCATCATATGGTCGTGGTCGAGCTTCACCCCGCCGCTTGCCTGGCCTGGATGGCGCCGGTAGAGAAGAGAGTCCCGGACATCCCAGTTCTTCAGTAGGTCCAGGTGAGCTAGGGGCTGGGACTGTGGTGTTGGTTGGAGGTGTCGGGAGTTCACAGCCGGTGGAGCCCGAAAGGGAGGGTAGCCTTCCGTCTACTAGAGACTACCTTCCCGCCGAGATGTATGACACCTCCGACCTAGAGTCGTTGTCAGACTGTGGTGATGACGGAGAAATAGACGAGCTGTTTCACCGGAAGGGCTGGGACAGACGCCCGCTACCTGTGCTGAGTAAACCACAGGATTCCCCCATGTCCATAGAAGACAGTACGCTCCGGGCGCAGGCCCCGTAGTTCCCGAGGAAATCTAACCCTCCGACCAACTTTCCTCATTCAACTACATCACCCGCTCTGATGGAGGGGACGCAGCGTGCTTCATTGCGGGCACCAAAGACAAAGCAACCCGAGATGGTGAAGGTACCTCGGCACCCGGAGGCCATAGTACAGCCAGGAGAGGGTGAGCGAGATGTGATGCCGCCTCTAGCCAGATTGCAGAGACTTTTCTCCCAGAGAGTCGCCCGTGAATATGGGTGGGAGTACCCCTACTTGCCTCGGGACTTATTGTATGAAGTTGAGGTCCTGCGACCACGGTGGTATGACGAGTTTGTGTGGGAAAAGCTTAAAGTACCCCATGCCAGGCGATACCTGTCATGTTCGCCGCCTGTGTCTAAAAAGTTCAAAGATTGCAGAGCTGATTGGAGACTTGGGCGCCATATTCATGCCGATAAGGTGCTCATCTGTAGGAAAGAAGGAGAGGATGTCGAGTATTCGGTGGAGGTGTTTGATGGGCACCTGAAGCCTCTGTTTCTGCCGGATCCAAGGTTCTACTTATAGGAGAAGTGAGCTCCTATCTTGTTGCTGTTGGAACTTTCTGGAAGAGACATTCCCAGATGCCTAGAACTGTGCCCTACTTTTGTTTTGATTTGGGCTTTTCCTTTACTCACTGGAGACTTGGGGGCTGTTGTTTTTTTGTTCTCCCTTTTCTTCATGTGCCAAAGGCAGAGACTTTTGGGGTAGAGTCAGAGTAGGAAAGCAGGAAGAATGAAGATCTCACCAAGTGTCATTACCGCAGCTCTGTCACCAGGTGGCAGTGTTGTGCAACGGTTGTTTGAAATGCTACACATGCATTACTTACTTATTGGAGTGAGCGGGTCTCTCGGCTGACGGACCCACTCATGCCAAGTTAACCCAGAGTGTTAGGATGTGTTTTCTTTTTGTTGTTTCCCCTCTGCAGGAGATTCGTCGGTCAAGACTGCTGAGAGTGGGGTGGTTCTTAGACAGTGATGGGAGGGATTGTACATGTGTACAGAATAGATGTCTTATACAAATGTTTATCGTTTTATATTTCCCTTTTCCCTTGAGCAGGTCTTGGCACACCTTAAAAAATTTTTTTTTGAGGGATAGCCTCTGGGGCCCACTTCATGTCGCCACTCCTTGGGAGACATGGGTGTGCACCTGACGCTGGGGACCAGCGTGAAATCACAGGGGGGAGTGTGTAGCGGGGTTCTCAATTTAGTGGGATACACTTGGGGGTAGTGTGACCCAAGTGTGTAATTGTGTTAGGGTTCAGACCCCTTTTTGTTATTCGTGGAGGATTGGGTGGTGTAATATTCTCCTTGACCAGTGGGTGTCAGTGTACCTACTGGCTCAGGGTAGAATCACTACCGGAGTGCTACCCTTCTTTGTCCCTTCCTGGAGATGGTACGGCCGGGGCGGGGAACCCGCTGTGGTATCGAAGGGAGGAGATAAAAGGGGGAGACGCCCTCGCCACGAGGTCTTTTTTCGGGGGATCATCTCTTCACGCACCCAGGCACCTTAGGCCTGGGTGCGGGCGGTTCAAGGTTCCGGCCTAGGCGCCTTAGGCCAGGCCGGAATGAAGATGGAGTCCATCCCAGGCACCTTCAGCCTGGGGTGAGGTACTATTCAGGAGGCCTGGGACCTGGTGACTCCGACTGGGTTCCGCGAGGGTGAAGTTGCTCCAGGGTGCCCCTTGTGAGGGGACCCGCATCTGAGGTGAGGAGGCTGGGGAGGTCACTCGTTCGAAGACCCGGTGTAGTGTCAACCCGGTGACGGATGGGCCTTCGGTAACTCCCTTGGAGGACATCTTCCCCTGATAGGGGCCGCAATGCAACGGAGGTATTCATGTCAAGACTCCTACAACCCTTGGTCATAGCACAGGGGGTGTGGGGACCCAGATCAGTATAGTGCCTCGACCTGCTCATCCCACCGTATCATGCCATCGCATTGCCTGTATGTGGAGATACGAAATAAACCAACAGTTGGACTGTGATCGGTGTATGGACTCTGTTAATGGGAGCAAAGGGTGGTTCGGTGGTTTCTGCACGACAGACTCGGTACATGTTCAGGACACACCGGCCCGAGGAAACATCAGGTATTGGCCTTCACCTCGCCGGCCGTTATGGGGAGGACATGGGCCGTAGCGCACCTCACTCTGTCGCGTGACATACCCCTAGCTAAAGAGGACGGGGTGAGGGGGTGGCTACATATAGACTGATCGTTTTTTTGTCAGTGGGTAAACGTACAAAATCAGCAGGGGATCAAATATTTTTTTCCCTCACTGTACATATTTTTGTGTCATTAACCTGAAATTAATATTTTGGAGTTTTTTTAATGACTGCAATTCATATCTGATGATTGTTCTGATTGTTCTGAGAATTGTAATTTCTGAACAACTCATCAGCACACAGTTATTACCTTCTGTTTCACTTGCCCCTTCCTTTAGATTGTAAGCTCTTGTGAGCAGTACCCTCCTATCTCTCCTGTATTGTTTTTTATTGTAACAGTGTTGTCTTCCTTTATTATTTAAAGTGCTGTGCAAACTGTTGGCGCGATATACAACGGTTAAAATAAGTATTGAACACGTCACCATTTTTCTAGCTAAAGATATTTCTAAAGGTGCTATTGACATGAAATATTCCCCACATGTCGGTAACAATCCATGCAATCCATACATACAAAGACACCAAAACAAATAAGAAGTTCAAAAATTAAGTTATGTGTAATAAAATGGAATGACACAGGGAAAAAGTATTGAACACATGAAGAAAGGGAGGTGCAAATAGGCATGGAAAGCTAAGACACCGGTTGAAATCTATCAGTACCGTATATACTCGAGTATAAGCCGACTCGAGTATAAGCCGAGGTACCTAATGTTGCCTCAAAAAACTGGGAAAACTTACTGACTCGAGTATAAGCCGAGGGTCATCCTTACTGTTTTTTATCCTCACTGTTCTCCTATCCTCACTGTTCTCCTATCCTCACTGTTCTCCTATCCTCACTGTTCTCCTATCCTCACTGTTCTCCTATCCTCACTGTTCTCCTATCCTCACTGTTCTCCTATCCTCACTGTTCCCTAGCTCGCTATTTTACATTGTAAATCGTACCTGTAAAGAAGTTGCGGCTGCGGCGTCCATCGTTCGAATTCCGCGGTCTCTTCCTGTTCCTTCAGTGATAGGCGGAGAGTGTCTGATGAGAATCGCCTATCACGATATTCTCTCATCCTCAGTTTCCCAGCAGACACTGTGTTGGGTGTTCCGCCAATCACAGACGTCTGCTGGGAAACTGAGGATGAGAGAATGATCGTGATAGGCGATTCTCATCAGACACTCTCCGCCTATCACGGAAGGGACCAGGAAGAGACCGCGGAATTCGAACGATGGACGCCGCAGCCGCAACGTCTTTACAGGTACTATTTTCAATGTAAAATTTTTTGCTGACTCGAGTATAAGCCGAGGGGGGGACTTTCAGCCCAAAAAAAAGGGCTGAAAATCTCGGCTTATACTCGAGTATATACGGTAATTAGAAAACAATCCTGCCCCTTGTCAGTCCATATTAATACCAGTTGGTTCAGTCTCAACTGATGGCCTATAAAAAGGTGTCTCATTACCAAGGTGTCACACAAGAAACTCTCAAGACCTTTGCAACCTTATTGTTTCAAAACATACTGATGGCATTGGTTACAGAAGTATTTCTAAACTTCTGAATGTTCCAGTGAGCACAGTTGGGGCAATAATCCGGAAGTGGAAAGAACTTTATAATTTCACCATAAACCGGCCGCGACCAGGTGCTCCTCGCAAGATTTCTGAGAATTATCAGAAGAGGTGTCCAAGAGCCAAGCACCACTTGTGGAGAGCTTCAGAAAAAAAACAGGAACTAGCAGGTACAAGTGTTTCATAGAAAACAATAAGTAATACACTCCCCCGCCATGGCCTGTATGCACGCCCACCACACAAGACTCCATTGCTGAAGAAATAGTGCGACCCGTAGAAGAGAAAATAGACGCAGGGTCGGCGTGACTAAGGGAGGAACAGGTCTGAGAAGGGTTAAAGAAATCAGTCGTTAGTGGGGTAAGGGTGTAGCTTACCTGATTGGTAGAGTAGGGGTCAGATGGTCAGGGTGGAGCCGCAAGGGTTTTTTCTGTGCAAGGACTGATGGGTAATCATTCCAGAAAGTTTCCCTCCCTCCCTGTATTCTGGGTTAAGTGCTAGTTCACACCAGACGCAGTTCTGTTCAGTTCCGTGTGCTTTTTTTATGCACTAAAAATGCATGCACAGTGTTTTCCATGTATTTCAATGGCTCTAGGTCACACCAGTGCAGTCAGTTTCCGGTCAGTTTCCGGTGCAGAAACTGACCAGGACTGACTGTATTGGTGCAGAAAAAAAGGAACTGCATGGATATGCATGGAACTGCTACTGGTGTGAACTGGCCCTAATGCCCCGTACACATGATCTGAAAATCGGACGACAGATCGTCCGACTTTTTTTGTTTACTAGTCGCAAGTAGAAATTGAATAGGTTACTAAAGTCACGAAAATTCTCGTACGACAGAAAAAAAAAAATCAGAAGTGATGTCATGTGTTGTTATGTATTTTCGGACGACAACTGTACTGACTAAATGAAAATTGTACGATCTGGTATCGTACGAGGAAAATTTTCGTGCATGTCCGATAAAATAATATCAGATGAACTGCCATGATCGGCTCATGGAAGCCCTGTACTAACGATCCGATTATCGTACGATTCTTCCTCGGAAAATCATTTTTTGTACGATATTCGGATCGTGTGTACGGGCCATTAGGGTGTAGTCTGGGTGAAGGACAGTTCTGGTGTTTCATGTTTTTTTTTTATGTTTTTGCACTTTTGTCGCAGCAGCTGGCGGGTCAGAGGGTTTTTGGGGGTCAAGGATTAACCAGATTGTTAACGAATTGGGGGCCCATCTAGGGTATGGCGCTCCCACCTGGTTGGTTGTTGGTGGTTCTCCCAGGAGCTAGGTCCCCTGGGGGGAAAAGTCAAAATGTGGAAGTCGCAACGTCTTCGAGCCGGATGGGGCGCGGCTGAGGACATGGTCGATAATAGTCACAAATGTGCTTTAAGGACACCCAAAGACCCCGTCCTGGTGTTAAAATGTTTTGTTTTTTTAATAATTTGTTAATAAAAGGGCTGATGTTTTTTATTATAAGTTCAAGGACCGTAAGTTGACGAATCCTATAGTCAAGAATGTAAAAGCTAATTTAAAGTTTGATGCACAACATTTAGCCAAGCCTGTGAAATACGGGGAGAATATAGTCGGGTCAGATGAGACCGAAATAGAACTCTTTGGAGGCCATAATACACACCATGTTTGGAGGGCACATGGCCCATCACCCCAAAAACACCCCAATACCTACAGTGAGGTTTGGAGGCGGGAACATCATGGTGTGGGCGGGGCTGTTTTTCAGCATACGGGACTGGCAAACTTCATATTACTGAAGGAAAGATAAATGGAAAAATTTACCAAGACATTCCTGATAAAAATCTGCTGCCATCTACCAGGAGGATGAAGATGAAACGAGGGAGGACATTCCAGCAAGACAATCATCCCAAAACACAAAGCCAAGGAAACTCTCCATATGTTTTAAAGAAAGAAAATAAAGCTATTAGAATGGCCCAGCCAATCACCTGACTTGAATCCAATAGAAAATCTATGGAAAGAACTAAAGATCGGAGTTCATAGAAGAGGCCCATGGAAATCTTCAGGATTTAAAGACAGATTGTGTGGAAGAAATGGTCCAAAATCACACCTGAGCAACGCATGCGACTCGTTTCTCCATACAGGAGGCGTCTGGAAGCCGTCATCACCAACAAAGGATTTTGTACCAAGTATTAAATACATTTCAATTAGTGTGTTCAATACTTTTTCCTGTGTCATTCCATTTTATTACACAGAACTTCATTTCTGAACTTATTTGTTTTATGGTGAAAATTTCATCTCAATAGCACCTTTAGAAATATATTTGCCTAGAAAAATGGTGACGTGTTCAATACTTATTTTACCCACTGTAAATCCTATATAATAGTAATAATAATAAAATAATAATAATATAAAATTAATACTTACCGTATATATACACTCGAGTATAAGCTGACCCGAATATAAGCCGAGGTACCTAATATTACCACAAAAAAATGGGAAAACGTATTGACTCGAGTATAAGCCTAGGGTGAGAATGCAGCAGCTACTGTAAGCGGAAAAGAGGGTCAACAATGCCCATTTGCACGCTTCACTGTGCCCATTTGCACGTCTCACTGTGCCCATTGCAACCTCACTTGTGCCCATCCTCACTGTGCCCATTGCAACCTCACTGTGTCCATTGCAACCTCACTGTGCCCATCCTCACTGCCCATTGCAACCTCACTGTGCCCATTGCAACCTCACTGTGCCCGATCAGTGTACCTGAAATTCTTGACAGGCTGCGGGTGTCCATTCATTGTTTAAATGTTGCGGTCTCCTCCTGGTCCCTTCTGTGATAGGCATTTCCCAGCAGACACTGTGTTCAGTGTTCTGCCTATCACGGATGTCCTCTTGTCCGAGGATGAGAGAACATCCGTGATTGGCGGAACACTAAACACAGTGTTTGCTGGAAAACGCCTATCACAGAAGGGACCAGGAGGAGACCGCGACATTTAAACAATGGACGCCCGCAGCCTGTCACCAATATCAGGTACACTGACTCGAGTATAAACAGAGGGGGGTAATTTCAGCCTTATAAAAAGGGCTGAAAAACTTGGCTTATACTCGAGTATATACGGTAGGTACTTAGTAGCAGGGACGTGCAGTCAGGGCCTCACCTGCCATGAACATAAAAAAAAAAAAAAACGATCGAGCTTTAAGGGTCGTAGCTTGGCGACCTGAAGTCCTACTCCACCACTTTCATGAATACAGAAAAAAAAAAAAAAACACTAAGGTTAGCCCGATTTTTTTTTTGTATAATGTGAAAGATGATGTTACGCCGAGTAAATAGATACCCAACATGTCACGCTTTAAAATTGCGAACACTTGAGGATGGGCGCCAAATTTCTGTACTTCCAAATCTCCATAGGCGACGCTGTAAATTTTTTTACAGGTTACATGTTTAGAGTTGCAGAGGAGGTCTAACGCTAGAATTATTGCTCTCACTCTAACGATCGCGGCGTATGTAACCTGTGTGTATCTGGCTCTGATACTAACCAGTGCCTCACCAGCCACTGACCTCACCGCACGTCCCTGCATAGAAGCTCAGTTGACAGCTTGGTAAGAATTAAACCCGTAGTAATAATCAAACATGCAACCACGGGCACCTCCTGCATGAAGTTTCAATCCTGAGGTCAGCAGGTTGCCCGGCAGTGGCAAAGATCACCTAAAATCAACTGCAATTTGATTGGCTGCTACCACTCTGCTTACCCCGGATGTAGGAGAGCCGAAACCCCTGAGACTGGCCGGAACTGGAGGCGTCCGAGTGGAAGAATATCCAGACGTGATCCCGGGAGGAGGTGAAGGCCGGAGGCATGGTGGAGCCGCATACTTTATACTCTTCTCGCTTTGAAGACGGGCCAATCAGGAGCCAGTCCACAGAGCACTTGTGAGAGTCCTGAAGGTCAAAGTTCTTGAAGCTATGGTGTAAAAAAAGTTATAAAAAAAAACAATTATTATGTAAACGCACACAGCGCCATAATTAGATATCTACCATTTAACTTCAACCTTATTAGATAAATAGAAGACGGGTTTATGTCACCTGAGCTGCAGAGAGACTTGGGACTCCTCTCAGAAGACTACCATTCCTCCATAGTAAATTTCCTGAGCTTACTGACAAATATTCAGAGGTCACCAGAGAAAAAAATAAAATAATAATACTTGCTAGTTGCCGATTTTGTGGAGCAGTTCTGCACCTGTAACCCTCCTGGCCAAGGCACAGGCCCGGTGGGGGAGTGGTGTCCAATGATAAATACAGCTCCACCTACAGCCAAGTATTTCCTATGGGTGATGGAATGTCAGCCATTCAATGACTGTATAGGGCAGTGGTGGGCAACTTGAATATCATGAGGGTCCCCAAGCGTTGACCCCGGATACCTCCAGAGGGCCGCATGGTAGCAGTGCATTTTCGCACCTCAGCACCCAAACTCCCCCCCCTCCCCCCCTAAGATTGGTGTCAGTTGATGCAATAATAACCCCCAACATTGGAATAATAAGAATCCACAGAATTGGTGTCAGTGAGTGTGAAAATATCCTCTAACATTGGTGTCAGCAGACGCAATATTAGCCCCACATTCAGTGGCGGCCGGTGGTAATTTTTTTTGGGGGGGGCAGCAAATGGTTGGTCGGCCGGGGTGGGTCTGTTGCACTTACCCCATCTATGGTGGGCAGTGCTTCTCCTGGGCTTCACCGGCGGCCTGAAAGGGGCCAGGCACATGAATAGGGGGTGGCGGAGTATTGTCAAAATAGTGGCCGTGGATAAAGCATGGGGGTGGCGGCTGTGGATAGAGGGGGGCGGCGCTCCTAATGGACAGACATCACCCCTGGGGACAGGGACCCCATCACCCCTGAGATAGGGACTCCATCACCCCTAAGGACAGGGACCCCATCACCCCTGGGGACAGAGACCCCATCACCCCTAAGGACAGGGACCCCATCACCCCTGGGGACAGAGACCCCATCACCCCTGGGGACAGGGACCCCATCACCTCTAAGGACAGGGACCCCATCACCCCTGGGGACAGAGACCCCATCACCCCTGGGGACAGAGACCCCATCACCCCTGGGGACAGGGTCCCCATCAACGCTGGGGACAGGGACCCCATCTCCCCTAAGGACAGGGACCCCATCACCCCTGGGGACAGGGACCCCATCACACCTGGTGACAGGGACCCCATCACACCTGGTGACAGGGACCCTATCATCCCTAAGGACAGGGACCCCATCATCCCTAAGGACAGGGACCCCATCATCCCTGAGACACGGACCCCATCACCCCTTGGGACCCCATCACCCCTGGAGACAGGGCCCCATCACTCCTGGGAACAGGGACCCCATCACCCCTGGGGACAGGGACCCCCATCACCCCTGGGACAGGGACCCCCATCACCCCTGGGACAGGGACCCCCATCACCCCTGAGACAGGGACCCCATCACCCCTGGGGACAGGGACTCCATTACCCCTCAGACAGGGACTCCATCACCCCTAGGGACAGGGACCCCATCACCCCTAGGGACAGGGGCCCTTCACCCCTGGGGACAGGGACCCCATCAACCCTGGGGACAGGGACCCCATCAACCCTTGGGACAGGGACCCCATCTCCCCTAAGGACAGGGACCCCATCACCCCTGAGAGAGAGAGACCCCATAACCCTTTGGGACCCCATCACCCCTTGGGACAGGGACCCCATCACCTCTGGGGACAGGGACCCCTGAGATAGGGACCCCATCACCCCTGGGGACAGGGACCCCATCACCCCTTGGGACCCCATCACCCCTGGGGACAGGGATCCCATCACCCCTGAGACAGGGACCCCTTAACCCCTGAGAGAGGGACCCCATCACCCCTGAGAGAGAGAGAGACCCCATCACCCCTGTGGACAGGGACCCCATCACCCCTGGGGACAGAAACCCCATCACCCCTGAGACAGGGACCCCATCACCCCTGGGGATAAGGACCCCATCATCCCTAAGACAGGGACCCCATCAACCCTGGGGAAGGGACCTCATCTCCCCTAAGGACAGGGACCCCATCACCCCTGAGAGAGGGACCCCATCACCCCTGAGAGAGAGAGACCCCATAACCCCTTGGGACCCCATCACCCCTTGGGACAGGGACCCCATCACCCCTGGGGACAGGGACCCCTGAGATAGGGACCCCATCACCCCTGGGGACAGGGACCCCATCTCCCCTTGGGACCCCATTACCCCTGGGGACCCCATCACCCCTGGGGACAGGGATCCCATCTCCCCTGAGACAAGGACCCCATCACCCCTGAGACAGGGACCCCATCACCCCTGAGAGAGAGAGACCCCATCACCCCTTAGGACAGGGACCCCATCACCCCTGGGGACAGGGACCCCTGGGGACAGGGACCCCATCACCCCTGGGGACAGGGACCCCTGAGATAGGGACCCCATCACCCCTGGGGACAGGGACCCCATCACCCCTGGGGACCCCATCACCCCTGGGGACAGGAACCCCATCACCCCTGGGGAAAGGGATCCCATCACCCCTGGGGAATGGGATCCCATCACCCCTGGGGACCCCATCACCCCTGGGGACCCCATCACCCCTGGGGACAGGGACCCCATCTCCCCTAAGGACAGGGACCCCATATCCCCTGGGGAAAGGGACCCCATCACCCCTGGGGACAGGGCCCACTTCTCCCCAGAGGACAGGGACCCCTTCTCATCTGGGGACAGGGACACCATCTCACCTGGGGACAGGGACACCATCTCACCTGGGGACAGGGACACCATTCTCACCTGGGGACAGGGACACCATCTGCCCTGGGGAAAAGGACCCCATCTCTCCTGGGGACTGGGACCCCATCCTGCCTATGGACAGGAACCCCATCTCCCCTGGCAATGGGGACTCCATCTTACCTAGGGACCCCATCTTCCCTGGGGACCAGGACCCCACCTCCCCTAAGAACAGAAACCCCATCTACGGAACATGCTGGCTGGCCTGGCAGGGCTGGCGTCAGCCATCCTTGGGTGCCAGGATGGAGGAGGGGGCAGAACACAGAGGAAATCTGAATCCCCAGCCATTTGGGGGGTGTACCAGCAGGGGTCACTAGACAACAGGGGGGGTGAGGTACAGCGTTACCAGTGTGCAGCCACTGGAGATGGGGATGGGGATGGGTGCAGCAGTACCAGCAAGGTGTGCTCTCCAGCCCCTGTGTGCTCTTTCCCGGACCTTCTCGTCGGCTCTGCCAGGTTCCCCTATCCCCTCTCCTGCTGGCTGTTGATGGGGATCTGTCAGGACGGAGTGTGGGAAATGGGCCGGTAAATGTGTAATTTAACGGCCCCTTCTTTTTCTGAATTGAGAGTCAGTGATCTGTACCGCTGCGTTTACTATGCTTCAGTTTAGAAATGGACAGGAAGCTCTGTACAGAGCTGTTCCTGTCCATTCATTCTATGTAGCTGAGGCTGCAGAGAAGGAGATTGGGGACTGTGTCCTCAGTCTTTCTCTTTGACGCAAAGGTGGAACATCATAGGTCTGTTTAGACCTCTGATATCTCACCAAAGCCCCCCAACGGGGCTCCTAAATAATGGTAAAAAATTATAAAAAACTACTGATACCAGTGGCGGAACTACAGGGCTCACAAAGGTCGTACCTGTGATCTGGCCCAGGAGTTCCACCACCTGACTCAGAGGGAAGAGCCCCGGCTGGGGTTCAGGGGGGCCCTTAATGGTTTCTTGCACCGGGGCCTTGATGAAGATTCTAGTTACGCCACTGACAGGTCGCCACTGCTTAGATATAGGGTGGCAAGGCGGCCCTGCCTAGCCAGATGATGTACTAAGTATGTGATGCGGCACTTCCGGGCAGGGGGGCGCTGACAACGACCCGGCCATGCCGTGATTTAAACACAGCAGATGCCGATCAGCAGGTGCCGGCCAATAGATGACCGCCGGCACCCGCCGATCGTCCAGAAAGCACACAGGACAGAGCTCTGTCTACATTGACAAGGCAGAGTTCTGTCCTGTCAGTGGGGAAGTAATGGATTTTTTTTCCCCGCTAAGCAGGGAATAAAATCTATTACTTCCCTTAGTAAAAGCAGCACACACAGTACACATAAACACTGGCTAGGCACACATTTAACCCTTTGATTAACCCTTCCTGGCCAGTGACAGTGCATATTTTTAGCACTGATCACTGTATAAGGCCCCTTTCACACGGGCGCCTCCGTTCTGCGGGATCCGCTGTGCAGAGCGGAGAAGGACATGGGGAGATCGGGACCGCTTGCCCGTTTTCATCTGATCCGATCTAATCCACCAGACAGATGGAAACTAGGACCTTCATCTGTCTGGTTTTGGTGGAGAGGATCGTATAGCAGCAGGTGTCAGTGGACATGTCACCGCTGACATCCGCCGCTCCATAAAAGGTGAATGGAGTGTCCGATCAGGTCCTCCTGAAAAACGGACCTGATTGGACAGCATGTGTGAAAGGGGTCTTAGTATCACTGGTTCCCACAAGGTCTCAAAAGTGTCAGTTAGTGTCATATTTACCGCCACAATTTTGCAGTCCCGCTATAAGTCGCTGATCGCTGCCATTACTAGTCTAACCTCTTCCCTACCGCGCATAGTCATATAACGGCATCAGGAACCCTTTGTCCCTGCGGGCCGCCGTCATATGACGTATTTTACTTCCCGAGCCTCTAGGGGGCGCGCGCGTCCCGTCGGAAGGGAGGAGACTAATCCGTGTGTTCCCAGTACAGAGGAACACCGATTGGTCTCCTCCTCTTGTAAGTCCCCTCCCCCTACAGTTAGAATCACTCCATAGGACACAAATTTAACCCCTTCCTCGCCCCCTAGCGTTTACCCCTTCCCTGCCAGTCACATTTACACAGTAATCAGTGCATATATAAAAGATACTTGGATAGTTTCCAGAAACAGAAACCGTACTGTCTCCCAGTCCCACGTGGATCATGTAAAAAGAACAGAGAGAGACAAGGCTCTCATATAGAAACGGGATTTTAAAGGGGGACACCGGTTCTGTTTATAGGTGAGTACACTTGAGACAGTAAATTAGAAAAATATAAATGTATTCATAACATCTTAAAATTAATATTGCGATTGTACAAAAAACATAAAAGCTTAGAAACAAAGAACTAGATTGTGCAGTTAGCCAACATGTTTCGCACTCTTGTGCTTCGTCAGGACTTTGCACTTGTCTTTGATTTCATCAGGTCTAGTTTGATTTAAGAAGATTGGGTAAATCGCATATCGCTTAACATGTACATCAAGGCTGATGGGTGCATACGGCATTCGAATTTGTCGAAATTAGTTAAAAAATTAATTTGGAACAAAACGAACTGTCTAGTTTATAGTGCAAAAAATAAAAAACGCAGAGGTGATCAAATACCACCAAAAGAAAGCTCTTTTTGTGGGGGAAAAAAAGGACGTCGATTTTATTTGGGTACTGTGTTGCAATTGTCAGCTAAAGTACGCAGTGCCGTATCGCACAAAATGGCCTGGTCATTAAGGGGGGTAATTCTTCCGGAGGGCAAGTGGTGGCAACATTTCAAGTCACCTTTAGGGCAGAAGACCAAATCAAATCTGGCAGACTGGCCTGTTAAGGAGGATAAGAAATAAATTCGGGCCAATGACCACAATCCTACATACAGTGATTTAGGAGGGGGGGGGGGGGGACAGAGAATGGGGTTTTCCATTAATGAGTGGATCTGCGTTTTAATTGGCTGTGAGGTTTATTACCTTATTGTAATGAGGTCCCCGTGATCTCCCTGGATGTACCAGCTGCAGTTCATGATCGGGGGGTAGTTGAGTGGCCACGCTGGACTGTAGATCACCCCTCTCCTCTCAGTGTGCTGTTCCAGTTTACCGCTGCACGCAGCTGCCAAGACACAACACAACAACGTTTCAGACACAATCTATTATCTATAGTATTTCTAAATCCCATTTTATATTTTGTTATGAAAAGTTAAAGTGGATGTAAACCTCGGACATGAAATATGAACAAAGCATATCCCTCTATAGTGCGTACTTGTCTCAGTCCAGAGCACTAAGTGCCATTTCTGTCTGCTACCTCCTTCCCTTGCTATCAGCATGAGTCACTCCTGACAAGTTTTCCTGACACCAAGAAAAAAAATGGTGACAGGGGTGGGATCTCCAGCACAGAGCCTGTGATTGACAGCCTCAGCTCTGTTCTTGTGTGCTGTATGAAGGAGGGCGTGTCCCTTCCCTCCAATCAGCACTCAGAGCTCTCCTCACTGAGCTCTGCAGAGTGTGATTTTAGCTCCCAGATCTCTTTTTTTCTGACAGCCCAGACAAGCTTTACTACATTTTGCACTGGATTGGAGGTGCACCCAATGGAATTTTTGGTGCTAAAAAACAGAAATCGAAACCGAAAATGATAGTTTAAAAAAAAAAATATATATATATATATATATATATATATATATATATATATATATATATATATATATATATATATATAACATTTAATAATAATAAAAAAAAAAAAAATATATATATATATATATATATATATATATATATATATATATATATATATACACACACACACAATATATATATATATATATATATACACACACATAGAAGAAATAAGAAGAAAAAAAAAATATATATATATATATATACACACACACATATATACACGCAGTATATATAATCCTATATATATATATATATATATATATATATATATATATATATATATATATATATTGTGAGGGAGTTAGCTCGGCAGCGGGTGTGTGTGACCCCCGAGATGGGCTCCCCACACAAAAACAGGCCCAGCAAACGGAGGTTGTGGTTTTCAAAATCAAAAAGGTGCGGTTTATTTTCTATTTACAGTGACAAAACACAGCAAAGCAAAAGAAACATAAACAAAATAAATCCTGGTCAACTTGACCTCTGACTAAACATACAGGTTTCCTAACAACTGGGATCAGCCTAGTGCTGTCCTAGTTCCTAAGTCCCTGGTTTTAAATGTCCAAGCAAATAGCCACACAGGCTTTGTCTCACCGCACAGGGGTTCACTCTCCCTAGACAGTCCACACAGGTCTGGTTCCAGGCATGAGCTAACATCTAATGAAGCTGGGAGTTTTTATAGAGGCCTAAATGAGCTGACAAGCTTCAGCTGGTCTCATCAACTCCCTGTCTGTACGACGCCCCACACTCTCCCTAGAGGTATGAGTCATCCATGAGCCCACTAGCCTTATACAACTCTCCACCTAGTTGTATAAGTCGGCGTAAAGCCTGAATCTGGGCGAAATATATCTACCCCCCTGGATGCAACCAGGTGACTTTACCTTCCTGCTGTCACATACCCCCCCCTCTTGTTTTAACCTCGGGGTTGGAACACCAGCAATCAGGCATTCATGTACTCGAGACAAAGCATCCACATTCCCCATTTGAACGCCAGGGCGATGCTTTACTGTGAAGTTGAATTCCTGGAGGGCCAGGAACCACCTATTCACTCTTCTATTTGTTTCCTTGTTTTGAGCCATCCACTTTAACGGAGCGTGATCCGTAACCATGTCAAAGTGCCTACCTAGCAGGTAGTACCGAAGGGAATCTAGAGCCCACTTCACCGCTAAACACTCCTTTTCAATGGTGGCGTAATTTACCTCATGGGACTTCAACTTCCTGCTGAGGTAAATGACTGGGTGCTCTTCCCCGTTCCAGACCTGGGACAATACTGCTCCTAACCCCACATCTGACGCATCACTTTGTACGACAAAGTCTTTAGAGAAGTCGGGTGAGTACAACACTGGCTGGCTACATAAGGCTTGTTTCAAGAATTGGAATGCTGCCTCAGCCTCGGGGGTCCATTTAATCATGACCGACCCTTTCCCCTTCGTCAGGTTGGTTAGGGGCACAGCCTTAGAAGCAAAGTGGGGAATGAATCGCCGATAATACCCAGCGATTCCCAGAAAGGCTCGTACCTGCTTCTTGCTGTTGGGACGTGGCCAACTCTGGATGGCCTCGACTTTGTTGAGTTGGGGTTTTATTACTCCCCTCCCAATGGTGTACCCAAGATATTTGGCCTCCTCCTGCCCAATGGTACACTTCTTGGGGTTAGCCGTAAACCCCGCTTCCCGAACAGAGTCCAGGACTGCTTGCACTTTTGGCAGATGTGAGGCCCAATCTGTGCTATGGACAATTATGTCATCCAGGTAAGCCGCAGCATACTTCCGATGGGGCCTCAGCATCTGGTCCATTTTCCGCTGGAATGTGGCCGGCGCATTCTGTAACCCGAACGGCATTCTTTTATATTGGAACGCCCCGTCTGGGGTTACAAATGCGGTTTTCTCTTTGGCCGACTTGGCCAGGGGGATTTGCCAATACCCTTTCGTGAGGTCAAGAGTCGTCATGTATCGGGCTGTTCCCAGCCGGTCGATCAACTCATCTATACGTGGCATGGGGTAGGTGTCAAATTTTGTAACTTTGTTCAACTGTCGAAAATCGTTACAAAATCGCCAGCTCCCATCCGGTTTAGGCACCAACACAATGGGACTAGACCAATCACTTTGGGACTCCTCTATCACCCCTAAGTTCAGCATTTTCTGTACTTCCTCCCGTATTGCCTCCCGTCGGGCCTCTGGGATCCGATAGGGTTTTAACTTCACCCTTTCACCGGGCGGGGTAATGATGTCATGCTCTACCCCAGATGTTTGTCCCGGCAGCTCAGAGAATACCTCCTTGTTGCGAAGCACAAACTCCTTAACCTCCTGTTGTTGGGGTTGTGACAAGGTGGCTGCTATTCCAACCTCCGGAATCACGCAACCAGTTTGAGCTGGTGACCAAGTGTCTGCGACTAGGGACTCTCTATCCCTCCAGGCTTTCAACAGATTAACAAGATTGATCTGTTCGGGCTTTCGCCTTCCTGGTTGTCTGACCTTGTAATTCACTTCGCTCACTTTTTCCATTATCTCGTAGGGGCCTTGCCATTTGGCAAGGAATTTACTTTCAACCGTAGGGACAAGTACCAGTATCCTATCCCCCGGGGAAAAGGTACGGGTGTTGGCTGCACGGTTGTACACTCTCTGCTGTGCTAACTGCGCTTGGGCCAAATGTTCCTTCACGATGGGCATTACCTGTGCAATTCGGTCTTGCATCAGGGCGACATGCTCAATCACACTCCTGTGGGGAGAACTCTCACTTTCCCAAGTTTCCTTGGCAATATCCAACAGCCCTCTTGGGTGTCTCCCATACAGTAACTCAAAGGGGGAGAATCCCGTAGAGGATTGGGGCACCTCCCTAATAGCAAACATCAGATAAGGAAGTAGACAGTCCCAATCCTTTCCATCTCTATCCACCACTTTCTTCAACATTTGTTTTAGGGTTTTGTTGAACCTTTCAACCAGCCCATCGGTTTGGGGGTGATACACAGATGTACGTAATTGCGTCACTTTGAACAATTTACACAGCTCCTTCATAACCCGGGACATAAAGGGTGTACCTTGGTCCGTAAGCAGTTCTTTACAAATACCCACCCGGCTAAACACAAGAGATAGCTCTTTGGCTATGGTTTTGGCCGAGGTATTTCGGAGAGGGATCGCTTCTGGATAACGGGTGGCATAGTCCATTATAACTAATATGTACTGGTGCCCCCTAGCGGACTTGATTATAGGACCTACCAAATCCATGGCGATCCTCTCAAACGGGACCTCAATGATGGGTAGAGGGACCAGCGGGCTACGGAAATGTGGCATCGGGGCCGACCTCTGACACACAGGGCAGGAGGAACAATAATTTTCTATGTCCTTCATCACCCCCGGCCAATAGAATCTCTGTAATACCCTCTCTCGGGTTTTCTCTGTCCCCAGATGACCTCCAAGAATGTGCCCATGGGCCAACTCCAACACCAACTTCCTGTAAGGTTTGGGCACCACAAGCTGCTCAACGGTTTCTTCTGCCCTTTTTGCCACCCGATACAGTAGGTCCTTCTCTACGCTGAAGTATGGGTAAGTGCAGGGATTATCTGGGTTCACTAACTCGCCATCTATTTTCACTACGTTTTCCCGTGCCTTTATTAGGGCGGGATCTTTCAACTGTTCTGTGGCAAAATTTTCCCTGTGAACCTCCAGATCAGAAAACTCCACAGACGGTAGGTTTTCGTCTGAGGAGGTGGGCTCCTCTCCAGTTTCTTGAGTCTCCCCTGCCAATACTGATAAGGGAAATTCCGGAGAGTCCTCACCACTCTCAGGGGAGTTCTGGCTATCACATTCCTGGTACATAGGGGCACCAGTGGGGGGCTCAGGATCATCCCACAGTTCCCAGAACTTCGGAAAATCCCTTCCCACAATGGCGTCATGCGGTAACTGAGATACTAAGCCCACTGGATGAGAGAGGGTACCTTTGGGGGTCTCGAAACACACTGTAGTCACTGGATACTCTCGGGTGTCCCCATGCACACAAATAACAGCTACCTTGCTATTCCCAGAGACCTCTGTTTTAACTAACTCAGCCTTTATCAGGGTCACAAGGCTACCTGAATCCAGCAATACCACAACATTTCTACCATTAACACACATTTTGCATAAATGTTTCTCAGTTCCTCGAATGGCAGTGCATGCGACTGTCGCACACAGCGACTGACGTCTGCCCGTCAGAAAGTCACACTGCATGGGTTGCAAGGCTCTGTTGATGAGCTTGCTGCTGGGCTGCGAAGTTCTGTTGTTGAGCTGCAAGGCTCTTTTGCAAACCTGCATTTGTCTGCTGTTGATTGGCATTTGCTAGAGCCAGCTGCTTCAGTATCTCCTCCATGCTGGCTTAAAAAAAAACTGCCACTGGTTCTCCACCAACTGTGAGGGAGTTAGCTCGGCAGCGGGTGTGTGTGACCCCCGAGATGGGCTCCCCACACAAAAACAGGCCCAGCAAACGGAGGTTGTGGTTTTCAAAATCAAAAAGGTGCGGTTTATTTTCTATTTACAGTGACAAAACACAGCAAAGCAAAAGAAACATAAACAAAATAAATCCTGGTCAACTTGACCTCTGACTAAACATACAGGTTTCCTAACTAACAACTGGGATCAGCCTAGTGCTGTCCTAGTCCCTAAGTCCCTGGTTTTAAATGTCCAAGCAAATAGCCACACAGGCTTTGTCTCACCGCACAGGGGTTCACTCTCCCTAGACAGTCCACACAGGTCTGGTTCCAGGCATGAGCTAACATCTAATGAAGCTGGGAGTTCTTATAGAGGCCTAAATGAGCTGACAAGCTTCAGCTGGTCTCATCAACTCCCTGTCTGTACGACGCCCCACACTCTCCCTAGAGGTATGAGTCATCCATGAGCCCACTAGCCTCAGCTGGGCTTATACAACTCTCCACCTAGTTGTATAAGTCGGCGTAAAGCCTGAATCTGGGCGAAATATATCTACCCCCCTGGATGCAACCAGGTGACTTTACCTTCCTGCTGTCACAATATATATATATATATATATATATATATATATATATATATATATATATATATATATATATATATATATATACATACATACATACACACACACACACACATACAAGAAATAAGAAAAATATATATAATAAATTATATATTTTTATAATTATATTGTATAATTTAAAAAAATATTTATACTGTATGTATATGCACAGGATTTATATGGCACCAACGGTTTGCGGAGTGCTTTATATATATATATTTATATATAATTGTATTATATTTGCCTTTTTAATTAATATTGTGGATTTAAATGAATATGAATTTATTGTCGCCCATTATCGGCACCTTTGCAGCAAGAAAAGCTCAAGAAAAATGCTATGTATGTCTTCACACTGGTCCGTTGCGCTTTTGTTGTGGTGTTAAAAATTCTGCTTGCTGCTTTTATGGTCAGTTAAAGAAAAAAAAAAACGCACCAAAAACGCACCTCCCCATTAAATTGCATTGAAAACACAGCAAGAACGCATCAATAACGCACCGGTTGTTACGTTTTTGATGTGGTTTCTGAGTCACATGACCTATGAAAAACACACCGTAAGCACAGTTGAAAATCGTGGCAAAATTGCAGTAAAATCGCGGCAAAATTATCGTAAATATATAAAAGGATATATAAAAATACATAAAAGAAAGAAATGAAAATTGACATAAAATCGCGACAGAATCGCGTGCGTTTTTGGCGCTAATATTGCCACCTTTTCCTCTTGTAGCGGGGTGTTCCCCTTTAATGCAGAGAGATAAGAAGTTCCAGGTGAGAGGTGAGTCGGGAGGAAGTAAAGAGACATTACTGGAAGTGAAAGCAGAGGAGAGAAAGAGACTACATCTCCCAGTACATCTTGCAGCACCCAGGGTGCATTGCTCCAGAACAGAGACTGCTGGGGCAGACTTTATAAAGGGGAGGCGGAGTTTTGGTCGCTCTCTTTGGACCCCCCTCTCCTAGCAAGAGGATGTCTGTGCTGAACTGCTGTGTGCACAAGGCCTGAAGCCCGAGCCGTGTGCTCCTTTCCAAAGAGCCCTCTGCCAGCCTAGCAGAGCCTTAGAGACATCTAATCCTCCTTGCTGCAGTACACCAGAAGGATTGAAGACTTGGATGTTGGTGGATTCGTGTTCCTAGACGAATCGATGGAGGAAAGGGACTTGGACTTGTCCAGGTGGTGAGAGCTGTTTAAAGACAGATACTTTATCTTTACTATTCGTTGGGATTACAAAGTTGTTCTTCAAGTGCACCACCGAGAGATTGCTAGCGAATATTGTTTCACTGAACTTCCATTTAGATCAGTCAGGCCTGACTGCATAGGTAGACATTGCTGGGTGTTAGTCTACCCATGAGGGGAAGTAGCTGTAAAAGGGCAGCGCTAGAGTTGCATAGCAATACTTAATTATTCTGATTACTCTGTTTATCTTTATTACTGTTTATTGCAGGGATCTGCAACTTGTTATACTGTTGTTTATTACTTGCCCATTAGCCTCAGTAAAATATCTGGGTAAAGTACATTTGGTGTCAGTTCCGCTTACTTTAATAGGAGTTTTAAAGTATATTCTGTGTATGTTTGTTATAGGACTGCGTCACCAACAGTTGCGGTCACGCGGTCCTATCCCTCTATCACCAGCTGTGCCACGGGAGGTTAGAGCCGATTGCCAGGGGTTGACAGCAGTGCACTACAGGGCCCAAATCAATATCAGCGGCTCTCTTAACTGGGGTTAGCGCTACACTCTTATCAGCAAAATGCCGATAACACCATTTTCGCCCGATATGTTTCGGCCTGCCGAAATTTCGGTGCATCTCTACGGCAGATAAACATGTAAAACTTATGTAGGAGGGTTTGTTTCATCTCTGTGTTTACAACCACGTTAAAGGGGGGTTCCAGCCTTTTTTATGTTTATTAAAAGTCAGCAGCTACAAAAAGTGTAGTTTCTGGCTTTTAATAAACAGACACTTACCTGTTCCACTGTCCAGCGACGTAGCCGAATGGAGCTTCGCTCCTCTCCCCCCTCTCTCTGCCGGCGCCTCCATTCATAGTGTGGGCACCCGGCCGTGACAGCTTTCGGGTTCACGGCCGGGCACTCACTGCGCAATGCGCGAGCGGCGCTGCGCAATCTGAGTGGACAGGCGATCGCCTGGGACCTGTCACGTGTCCCAGGTGATCGCCTACAGGGAGGGGCCGCCTTAGGTGATATGACATGTCGCCTAGGCAACCCCAGGGCGAAAGGAGGAAGTGGGACAGGAAGTCCCACTCCTACTGAAGCCCCCACTCCCCCCCCCCCCCCAAAAAAAATGACATGCCAAATGTGGAATGTAAGGGGGCGAGGAGTGGATTAAGCGGAAGTTCCACTTTTGGGTGGAACTCCGCTTTAAGGGAACCGTTGGAAGAACTGTCTTCTAGCTGAGACCATTCACTTCCTGTCTTGGAGACACAACAGGAAGTGAGAGAAAATCTCACTAGAACAAGTTTCCCCATTGGACGATTTCCCCTTGATTCCTAATCCTGTGACAACAGTAAAAAATTTAATTTCCCCTTACCTTAAGTCCTAGTGACAACAGTCAGGACAAATAGAGGGGGGTGACTATTTCAAACGAGGACAAAGACTGATAATAATCCAGTAATAATAATAATAATAATAATAATCCAAATACTGTAGCTGCTGACTTAATTTCTATGATCAGCTCCACCTAGTGGTGACAGTGTGGTATTTCCCAGAAATACATCAATCAGGGAAATGTCACATTATGACCACTGGATGGAGTTGACGATCATAGGAAATAAAGGCATTAAGCAAATCTAGGGGATCCGGAATAAATATATATATATTTTTTTATCCTGTTGGAGCAACTTTGATCAAACTTTATTTGGGGGGGGGGGGGGTGGGGTTCCTTCCTCTGTGTTTTTTCAACCAGACTAACTATGTAGATTATGGGGACTATTTCTAGATCCTTGAGACATTCACACAGTGATTTTTTTAATAAATAGAGTAGAACAGGCTGGGCTGCCGGGTTCTGTTATTTTTGTTCTTCTGTAATAATCACATAAAGATAAAAAATCCATACAAGTAAAAAAACAAAAAAACAATTGCTCACCTGTAAAGGGGAAAGCGGTCTCTACCCATCCCGGGGACAGCACATTAACTGCAAGAGACAATCAGACAAGGGATCAGTCTCAGCATCTCTGTACTTTGGACTGTGAATGATTTTTGACTCTTGCAGGGTATTTCATAATATTTTTGTGGTGCAGACAGGAAATTTGGAGATACAAAGCGGTGATATTTTTCATGTAATATAAATTACAGAGATAATGAAATAGATAAATGAAAAAAGTATAATAAAAAAAAAAAAAAAAACAACAACGGGAAATAGAAATAACAAAAAGTCTCAAATAACATTGGATTTCTAAATGTAAAAAATCTAAAATTAAAAGTAAAAATAAACAAATAAAATAAAAAATTTAAATGTGAAAATTAAAAAATCTAAAATTAAAAGTAAAAATAAACAAAATAAAATAAAAAAATTAAATGTGAAAATTAAAACTTCAAAAATCTAAAATTAAAAGTAAAAATAAACAAATAAAATAAAAAAATTAAATGTGAAAATTAAAACTTCAAAAATCTAAAATTAAAAAATACAAAATCAACATTCTCCAACCCATTCACCCCATCCACATGCTTAGATCAATCTGCTGATATTTTTTCTTTCCTCCTCACCCTCTATGATAATGACATATTTAAATAAAACCTTTTGGGTTTTCATTACATTTTATAAGTACCATATGTTTGATCCAGTGACATCATCACTGGGTCTCGGTGCTCCTCTATGCATTGCAGGCAGTTAAAGGCTCCCTGGCTACATGAATGCCTGGTTCGTCCCTCCATGAAAACCTTTACATTTTCATTACATACTTTATTCCCTTTCATGTCATCACTGGGTCTCTGTGCTTCTCTTTGCATTGCAGGCAGATTGTGGCTGGTGGGTGGGGTCTAGCAGGGGGCTGTACAGAGAGCTTCCTGAAAACATCACATCACCCTGCCTCAGTACTCCACTCCAAAGCCCTCAGCCCTGATGCAAGCAGTGGGTTGGCTCTTGGGAGTTGTTCTGAAAATATCAAAATGCCTTGATGGGTGGATGTCAGTCTAGAGGTTTGGGTGTTCCCAGACAAGCTGTATTTACCTGCCAACCACCCTGGATAATGGCCCCATGCAAGGCTGAGCCTTGTTGATTGAAATAACTGAAATCCAACTTTAGCGCCCTCTAGGTTGCTAGATAGTAAGTAGGATTTTTTGTAAAGAATTGGTAAATTGTCAGGCTTGGCTGTTTTTCTTCTGGGTCAGGGTTGAGTGCCTCAGGCAGAGCTGGGTGACTCACAGGCAGCATCAACAACACCTCCCACTTCTTTCCAGAATATTCTAGCATCTTCTGGAAAGGAAGGAGGAGAGGAAAGGTGGAGCTGGGGTATTCTGAGGAGCCCTGACCAATCCCCAATTTGGATTGGCAGGGGGTAGGCCTCCTTAAATACCCAGGGTCGGCCCAGCTGGGGAGGAGTTGTTCGGGTTGGAAGATGGAGATGGAGTTTTAGGCTGTCGGAGGCCTTTGAGGGAGCTCCCCAGTCTGGTGGGGGGACACCTTGGGTCTGGGGTAGGGTTGTTACCTGTCCGTGATTCACCCGGACAGTTCGGGTTTGGAATCATGTGTCCGGGTTTCAAACTACCTGAACCCGGGACACATTATTCAGACTGGACTATGGCTTCCCAGCAGGGTTGCTGGCTCCAGTTGTCTAAGCCGAGAGTGTCTGTTACACTCTCTTTCACACTGCCCAAAGCCAGCACCAACATTCACCTCCCCACATACAGACGGGAGAGGAGAGAGGGCTCGATCTGCTCCTCTTGCTCCCGCCCCTACCCCTCTGTGTCTGCCCACACTCCAATCCCCAGGGCAGTGCCTCAGAAAATGAAAGTGGGGGGCCGTTAATTTGAAGTCCAGCAGCCCCAGATACATCTGGATGAGAGGTGCTGACTGCCAAGGGGTGAGTGAGCTCACCATCCATCCCTGCCTGTGACTGAGGACTCCCCCCTTCTCTCTTCTGTCTCTGAGTGAGTATACTAAGAAAAATCAGAGTTCTCAGAGCACCCCTTACATCAGAGTTCCCCTTTCCACCAGAGGCCACAATGTTCCCCCTTACATCAGAGTCCTCTCCCTACATCAGAGTTCTCAGTGTTCCCCCTTAAATCAGAGTTCCCAGAGCATCCCTTATGTTAGAGTCCCCAGAGTTCTCTCTTACATCAGAGTCTGCAGAGTCCCCCCTTACAGTATAAGGGAACTCTGATGTAAAGGGGAGCGCTGCGGACTCTGATGTAAAGGGGGACTCTGATGTAAAGGGGGACTCTGATGTTTATGGTCCTTCAGACTTCAGGGGGGCCAGACTGTGCCCAGTGGGAGTAAAAAAGGTCCTGATGTCAGTGGGAAAACACAATGCCCCAAGTTTGAAGTCAGTGGAAGGAATTGTGCCCCATCATTGGTGTCATTGGGACCATTATTGGCATCTAAGCAAGGATTTGGGCCCCTATTGTTGGTGTCTTTGGGACCCATCGTTGGAGTCATTGGGAGAAATTGGACCCCATCATTGGTGTCATTGGGCCCCATTGTTGATACCAATGGGAGGAATTGGGGCTTGGGTGACCACACTTCCAAACTGCCAATCAGGGACAATTTTGCCATGGACTGGGGGGGGGGGTTGTGTTAAATGTAGTTTCGGGGTTGACGGGATTTCGGCGGCGAGTGATTTGTCGGTTGAATGGCTGGTTATAGCACTTGTATCATCCCAATAACATGCTTGGAATCTTCCCCGCTCATGCGCTGTGCATGCTGGGGCTCTACCTCTCTCCTCCTCATGACGTCACTGGTTGCTACACGCCAAGCGGGCGGCAGCTAGCAACCATTTGGGCACTGAGCCAGCAGTTTATGTAAAAAGGGTCTCACCAGCCAGGGGTCCACCACAGGCTGTCAGTGAGTGACAACAGTGATGTGAGGGATATTTTAGGGGGCATCAGATCACTGTAGGGCCAGGGGGCAATTCTGGTGTTCTGCCGAGCTGGTTCCGCCTATCGATATGGTTCTGAGCTGGACTGCGCAGGCGCAAATCGAAGCAACGGAATTCTCCGAGCGTGAACAGCTGTTCGGCAGCTGTAGACGCGCTCGCTCCCGATGCTAGGGGAACCAGCTCGACAAGAAAGCGGCGGGGGCGGAGACTGGGACACGCCGCTCTATAGGGCGGCATTAAACAAGTTGATGGCCGGGTGACACGCCGCTCTGTACAGCAAGGGGCGGATCAGTGAGTGTGCGCTCCCTGCAATGTTAGACGGCAAGCCTAGAGATTTATATGTACAACACTCGCCCTATAGAGCGGCGTGTCACAGTCTCCGCCCCTGCCCCTTTTGCCGCCCCTTGCGCCCGCTCATGAAAATTTTTAAAAATACAGAGTGGCACGTCACCCGGCCATCAACTTGTTTAATGCCGCCCTATAGAGCGGCGTGTCCCAGTCTCGGCCCCCCCGCCGCTTTCTGCGCGGCGTGTATCTTCGGGAGCGAGCGCGTCTACAGCTGACGAACAGCTGTAGATGTTCGTAGATTTCCGTGTGTTCCAAGTGCGCATGCGCAGTCGAGCTCGGAACCATATCGATAGGGGAACTAGCTCGACAAGACACCGGGACACTGTATTGTCCCGGAATGAAGGTTCCCGGGACCCGGGACAGACCTGCTAATTGCGGGAATGTCCCGGGCAATCCGGGACACGTGGGCACCCTAATTGGGGCCCATCGCTGGCATCATTGGTGTCATTGGGAGGGATTGTGCCCCTTCACTGGTGTCAGTGGGGGGGGGGGGAATTATGCCTCACTGTTAATATCAGTGGATGAAATAATACCCCAAGGGCCAGATAAAAGGAAGCAATGGGCCACATGTGGCCCCCCTGGACCACAGATTGGAGACCACTGGTCTAGTTGATGCTGGACATCTTCCAGCCAAGAAATGAGGCGGGCTCTGACTTGCCATCGTAGCTTCTAACGCACATTATGAGAAGCTCACAGTGTGCAGCGAAATCAGAGGAAGCCATTTCAGTCCAGGAGAGGAGCCGGTACAACCGTGCAAGACTGAAGGGAAGGTCGGAGGTCAGATTCTCCTTATTCCTGTCTCTGTGACAACTGCTGCTCCATTTCTTGTAATGGTGTCACAGGGACAGGAAGTAAAACAAAATCCTCTGGGAGACAGATGGCAATAAAAATCTGAGGGAGGCCCCAACCTTTCCCGGCTCTATCCAAAACCAAAATCAAACTTTTCGGCAGTAGTTGGGTTTTAACAGATTTTCGTTTCTGGAGGATTTGACTATTTTTTAAATACATTTTGTCAGCAAGATCCCATAATGAATCTTTAGGGTTCAATCAGTTCTGCATTAGATCTGCCAAAAACTGCAAAGGTCACATTGGCGAAATGAAACGCCTCCTCTAGCGGCCAGAACACCATATGTCAGATATTAATCTCCGCATAGGACACATCAGGATTATGAACAATGACTTAAAGGGATAAATATGCGCCATTTAAAAACAGAGGATCGGAGTTATGAAATGGGAAAAAAATTGAATATCGCCCACAGCTGCTGGAGAGATGTTTGCTTTAAAACCACTTAAAGAGGGATTCCACCCGCGATCTTTTTTTTTTTTTTAAAGTCAGCAGCTACAAACACTGTAGCTGCTGACTTTTAATAAGGACACTTACCTGTCCTAGTCGCCTGCGATGTCGGCCCCCCCGAGGCCGATCCTGGCAGGTTCCCGCGTCGCCATCCTCACTTGCGGCTTCACTGCCCGTTTCCTACTGCACATGCGCGAGTCTCGCGGCGCTGTATGAATGGGCGGCTGTTCTCTGGGATACACACATTTCCCAGAAGGCAGCGCGCCCCATTCACCAGAATACACTGCGAGGAGTATGCAGAAGAAGAAAGGCCGCGGAGGATGAAGAGGCAGATTAGAAACATCCGCATAGCAACCGGCATTTCTGGTAAGTAAAAGTGTTTTTTTTTTTTATATATATATAATTTTTTGCAGGATTTTGCTGTATTTTTTTATTTTTTTTAGGGTGGAACTCCACTTTAAGGACTAGGCCTTTTTCTGACATTTGTTGTTTACAAGTTTAAATCAGTATTTTTTGGTAGAAAATTACTTAGAAGCTCCAAACATTATATATATATATATATATATATATATATATATATATATATATATATATAATTAGCAGAGAGCCTAGAAAATAAAATGGCGATCGTTACAACATTTTATGCCACACTGTATTTGCGCAGTGGTCTTTCAAACGCAATTTTTGTGGATAAAATACATTTTAAATTAATTTAAAAAAAAACAAAAAAAACACAATAAATAGCCCAATTTTGTTGCATAAAGTGAAAGATGATGTTACGCCGAGTAAATAGATATCTAACAACATATCATGATTTTAAATTGCGATCACTCATGGAGTGGCGACAAACAGCGGTTCCTTTAAAATCTCCAGAGGCGATGCTTTAAAAATATTTAAAGGTTACCTGTTTAGAGTGACAGAGAAGGTCTAGTGCTAGAATTATTTCTCTCACTCTAACGATCGTGGCGATACCTCACATGTGTGGTTTGAACACCGTTTACATATGCGGGCGCGACTTACGTATGCGCTCGCTTCTGCACGCGAACACAGAGGGATGGTGCGCTTGAAATTTTTTTTTACTATTTTTTTTAGTTCTTTATATATGATGTCCCTCTAAAAAAAAATGTATCACTTTTATTCCTATTACAAGGAATGTAAATATCCCTTGTAATAGAAATAAGCATGACAGGTCCTCTTTATTGAGAGATCTGTGGTAAAAAAAAACAAAAAAAAACAGATCTCTCATTTACCTTTAAAAGCAAAAGGAAAAAAAAAATAAAATAAAAAAAGTTGACATTTTGAATTTAAGGAAAAAATAAATATATAGTCTATGCCCGAGAACTGGAAGTGCCCTCACTCAACTTCCTGCCCTGGCATCAGCCGCATCGGATCACATATAGGCATTACTGGCGGTTCCGATGAGCCCGGAAATGACCAGGAAGCGGCGGGGGGGGGGGGGGGCACCTCTCCCGTCACTTTCTAAAAGTGATCCAACGGCAAATCCGCCACTGGGATCACTTTTATCGGAAAGCTGGCCACCTAAGGGGAAAAACGATACCGGGGTTATGGCATCTAGCTGCAGCCATAACCCCGGTATTTAACGTAAAAAACATGACTCCAGTTAGGCGGTCGGCAAGTGGTTAAAGCTGGGATAAAAAAAATTGTTGGAAGAACAACAACATGTAATGTAAAGTTGCTTATATAAACTGACAATATGTACTGTATGCATTATACCTTTCTATCCAGCAGGTGGCACTGCAGTTTGATAGTATTCTATGGTACAAAGTAATAACAGGATGTACCTTCTGTATCTAAGTGTGTACTTGAATGCTCCTTCTTCCTGTGTCATGTTCCTAATTCTGTAAGACATGCATTGCAATCCTCCATAAAAGTAAAGCTATCCTCTGCATACAACAAGCTTCCTGCAAATGATTTCAACACTAATATAAATATTGTCTAAATCCATCCATCATCTGTATTCTTCCTGAATCTCGGTGTGCTTTGTGTATTTCTTTCAGATCTGTGCAGTAATCCAGCGTGTGACTTCCTGTAATAAAGACCGCTCACTGCTGTTCTCTCTCCTTGTGTAGGGTGACTGGTCTTGTCTCCGCCCCCTCCTGTCATTTTCTGCCCTATAGTGGGTGGAGCCTGCTGGGCCCCTCCCACAGCTCTACTCTCCCTCTTTGTGCAGGGTGACTGGTCTTGTCTCCTTCCCCTCCTGTAGTTTTCTGCCTGTAGTGGGTGGAGCCTGCTGAACCCTTCCCACAGCACAGGCATTGCATGCCTCCCAACTTTCTGAGATGGGAACGAGGGATATCTATTAGCAAAAGTATGTAGGCATAGGACACACCCCCTGCCACACCCCCTTAAAAGTGAATTACCGTATATACTCGAGTATAAGCCGAGTTTTTCAGCCCTTTTTTTAGGGCTGAAAATACACCCCTCGAGTCAGTGTACCTGAAAATCTTCTTAGACTGCGGGCGGCGTCCATTGTTTAAATATTGCGGCTTCCTCCTGGTCCCGTTCCGCGATAGGCGTTTCCAGCAAACACTGTGTTGAGTGTTCCGCCTATCATGGACTTTCTCTTGTCCGAGGATGAAAAGACGTCCGTGATTGGTGGAACACTGAACACAGTGCCTGCTGGGAAAGGGAGTCCGAGAACGAGAGGACCTCCGTGATAGGCGGAACACTCAACACAGTGTTTGCTGGAAACGCCTATCACAGAACGGGACCAGGAGGAAGCCGCGATATTTAAACAATGAACGCTCGCAGTCTAAGAAGAATTTCAGGTACACTGACTCGGGCACAGGGAGGCTGCAATGGACACAGTGAGGTTGGGCACAGAGAGGTGGCAATGGGCACAGTAAGCTGGCAATGGGCACAGTAAGGTTGGGCACAGTGAGGTGGCAATGGGAACAGTAAGCTGGCAATGGGCACAGTAAGGTTGGGCACAGTGAGGTGGCAATGGGCACAGTAAGCTGGCAATGGGCACAGTAAGGTTGGGCACAGTAAGGTGGCAATGGGCACAGTAAGGTGGCAATGGGCGCAGTAAGCTGGCAATGGGCACAGTAAGGTTGGGCACAGTGAGGTGGCAATGGGCACAGTAAGCTGGCAATGGGCACAGTAAGGTTGGGCACAGTGAGGTGGCAATGGGCACAGTGAGGTTGGGCACAGTGAGGCGTGCAAATAGGCATTGTTGACCCTCTTCCGCTTACAGTAGCTGCTGCATCCCCCCCCCCAGGCTTATACTTGAGTCAATACGTCTTCCCAGTTTATTGGGGTAATATTAGGTACCTCGGCTTATACTTGGGTCGGCTTATACCCGAGTATATACGGTATACAAAAAAAAATATTTGTTAAACCCACAAGTGCTTTTTGTACTAGTATTCCTTTATATTGGCTTTTGATATCTAAAAATGCAGCAATTTAGAAATTGGAAGAAAGGTTTAGCATCGGGAAACACCTTTTGAAAGATAAAAAGTGCATTTTATATACAACTATATAGATCAGACCAAAATGAGGGACAAATGAGGGAGAAAGAGGGACATTGTTCCAAATCAGGGACAGTCGGGAGCTATGGGCTATGTACAGCACAGTGATGATGTCATTGCTACTTTTACAAGGTAATATCTGGGTTTGCGAAGGCGTTTGGGGCACTCAAAGTGATTTATATCTTTTGAGGCTATTGAGGAATATATTGAAATGAAGGTTTTTTTGTGCCCGGAGTTCAGCTTTAAATCAAATCATGAATAAAGGGATCTCATACAGAAACAAGCTTTACATGGAGAGTTTGACTCATCGATCTTTAGTGAATGGAGTGATCAGACCCACCATGAATGGATTCTTCGCAGCAATCGAGTAATGATCGGTCAGATTTCATTCAATGAAGCAGCATGAGAGAGTGAGGACAGAGGAGCTGTCTCAATATTGACATTAGACTGCTGCCAATAAGGTGACACTTGTCAATTGGCTGCAGGCTCTCCAGTTCTCGGCACCCATCTGTCTATCGGAATTCAGGAAAAACAGATCCGGATCTTCCTTCGTGGCTGGAAGGACCTGTGAGGGTGTCACCGAGAACAGGACCGAAATCAAGATCTGCCTTAGGGGCCCATTCGGCTGGGCGGCTGGACTGCGGGTGCAGCAGCACTCTGTGCTATGGCGGAGTAGAAAATGGATAATAAGCTGCGTCCAGCTTGTGTGCGGCCAGAACCGCCATCTCTGGGTGCAAAGTGCGTTCGGGGTCGGTCAGAATCCCTGATCGCATGTAACCGCTCGCATGTGCAGTTACATACAAAACAGCGGCAGCACCAGCCATTGATTTGTACAGAGTACAAGTCTGGCTGCGCGGCTACTGGTAGTTTCTACAATGCAAAAAAATCGCAGATTCTCACCGGCGGCCACCCCTGATTGAGCCTTAATACTAAAAGGAGCCACCGGTATGATCACAGCAGCTGTGTGCCAGACTGGTCCAGGTTCCAGAATATCATCTCAGCATGATTGTCAGGGCCATCTAGTGGCCATATTGCAGCATTTTTCCTAAAATGCCTCAATCAGGAAAAATACAGCATTATGGCCACTAGATGGCCCTGACAATCATAGGAAATAACCATATTAGACAAAATATGGTCATTTTGTGTTGCAGCTGTAAGAATGTTTGTCACATTCGTACAGCAATTTTTTTAATAAATAGAAACTCAAATAACCACTCGTTACATCCAAGGTATGCAGAATACCATCTCTGAATGCACAACACTTTGAACCTTGAAGCAGATGGGCTACAGCAGCAGAAGACCGCACCGGGTGCCACTCCTGTCAGCTAAGAACAGGAAACTGAGGCTACAATTCGCACAGGATCACCAAAATTGGACAATAGAAGATTGGAAAAACGTTGCCTGGTCTGATGAGTCTCGATTTCAGCTGCGACATTCAGGTGGTAGGGAAAGAATTTGGCGTAAACAACATGAGTGCATGGATCCATCCTGCCTTGTATCACCAGTTCAGGCTGGTGGTGGTAGTGTAATGGTGTGGGGGGATATTTTCTTGGCACACTTTGGGCCCCTTAGTACCAATTAGGCATCGTTTAACCACTTAAGGACCGCCGCACGCCGATGTACGTCGGCAGAATGGCGCGGCTGGGCACAGGTACGTCCTCTTTAAGAGCCCAGCTCGCGACCCTTGTCCTCTTCTCTGTGACCGTCCCCGCGGGAACAGCGGACCCGATCGCCGCCGGTGTCCTGCGATGGGGTCACAGAGAGGAAGAACGGGGAGAGGTAAATGTAAACAAACCTCTCCATGTGCTTCCTAGTGAGCCTGTCACTGATCGTCTGTTCCCTGTCATAGGGAACGACGATCAGTGATGTCACACGCTAAGCCACACCCCCCCCCCACAGTAAGAAACACACATCAGGACACACTTAACCCCTACAGCCCCCCCTCCTGGTTAACCCCTTCACTACCAGTGTCATTTTTACAGTAACCAGTGCAATTTTATAGCACTGATCGCTGTAAAAATAACAATGGTCCCAAAATAATGTGTCAAAAGTGTCCGATGTGTCCGGCATAATGTCGCAGTCACGAAAAAAAATCGCCGATCGCCGCTATTACTATAAAAAGAAAAATATTAATAAAAATGTCATAAAACTACCCCCTATTTGGTAGACGCTATAACTTTTGCGCAAACCAATCAATAAACGCAGATTGCAATGTTTTTTACCAAAAATATGTAGAAGAATACGTATCGACCTAAACTGAGGAATGTTTTTTTATATATTTTTGGGGGATATTTTTTATAGCAAAAAGTAAAAAATATTGCATTTTTTTCAAAATTGTCGCTCTATTTTTGTTTATAGCGCAAAAACTAAAAACTGAGGTGATCAAATACCACCAAAATAAATCTCTATTTGTGGGGAAAAAAGGACGTCAATTTTGTTTGGGAGCCATGTCGCACGACCGCGCAATTGTCAGTTAAAGCGACGCAGTGCTGAATCGCAAAAAGTGGCCTGGTCTTTAAGCTGCATAATGGTCCGGGGCTGAAGGGGTTAAACGCCACAACCTACCTGAGTGTTGTTGATGACCATGTCCATCCCTTTATGACTACAGTGTCCCCATTTCCAACACCTTGTTGAATCTATGCCATGAAGAATGAAGGCAAAAGGGGGTTCAACCCGGTACTAGCAAGGTGTACCTAATAAAGTGGCCGGTCTGTGTGTATATTTGTCAATAACCACAAAGGATGCACCAAGTGCCTTTGCAAACTGAGATATTACCATGTAATAGTAGCAATGACACATTACTTCTCATGCATGAAAATGTATATTTGATAACAGGTCCACTATAAAGCGGAACTTCAGTCATTTTTTTCATCTTTCCATCTATTAAATCTTCTGCCCTTGTTGTTGTCATTTTAACTTTGGATAGTAAAACATTTTTTTTTTTCTGCCAGTAAATCCCTTATACAGCCCACTTCCTGTATCCTGTCTGGTCATCAGTCTAGACTTATGACATCATGCACAGCTCTCTCTCTCACTCTCATGAGGTTTTGCCAGGAAGGGAGTGGGGAGGAGTCATAAGAGGGCCAATGAGAGCTGCAGAGCTGGAGGTGTGTGTGTCTGTGTAAATCCAGGAAGCGAACAGGCAGTAGCTTCAGCTGCCCACAGTTAAAATGGCTGCAGCCAGACTCAGTGGAGGGAGATTTCTGCAGCATATTTGGCAAGTACAGAATCACAGTATATAGAAAATAATATGCAAAGTGGTTGGAGGGAAGCTTCAGAATGGCAAAGATGTTTTTATTACAGATTATGTGAGCAGACTGCAGTTCCTCTTTAAGTTCCCACAATCCGTATGAAGTCTCCATCTTCTATTAACTTGAAAAGAAAATGCAGAAAGAGTTTGGAAATGAATGAAGGGGAATTAGGCTGTAATCCAGTTACGTGTCCGAGGAGGAAGTGAGGAAGTGGTCGGGAATTAGTGTTCACTTACTAATATTCCTCCATTAACACTCGCCTTTAATGTCTCCTTAGCTGGACGGCATCTGGCGAAGAGGACGGGCACATGATGTCTCTTCTTCTACCTGTATAGATCAGGAGGTCAGTAACAGAGGTCCGTCTCTCCTCTTCACTTCTCACATTTACCTCCGGATCCCTTATCATTGCATCACAGCTTGTAATGAAAACCTGATGACTTTGGTCCCTCACTGAGGAGAGGTAAAATTATTTGTAGCTGGAGGGAGATGAGAAGATAGGAGGTGATGAGAGGAGGGGAGGAAAGCAGAGAGACTAAAGGAGGGGAGGCGTGAGGAGAGGTGAGAGACTAAAGGAGGGGAGAAGAGAGAGAATAGGGGAGGGGAGAAGAAAGAAGGGAAGGAGAAAGACTAGAGGAGGAGAGGGGCCAGGAGAGGAGAGGAGATGGGGGGTGATGATAAAAAGAGGAAGAAAGAGGAGAGGCTGGAGGAGAAGAGGAGAGGAGAGAGACTAAGGAGAGAGAACAGAGGAGGGGAGAAGAAAGAAGGGGAAGGAGAAAGACTAGAGGAGTAGAGGGGCCAGGAGAGGAGAGGAGATGGGGGGTGATGATAAAAGAGGAAGAAAGAGGAGAGGCTGGAGGAGAAGAGGAGAGGAGAGAGACTAAGGAGAGAGAACAGAGGAGGGGAGAAGAAAGAAGGGGAAGGAGAAAGACTAGAGGAGGAGATGGGTGAGGACAGGAGATGGGGGGTGATGAGAAAAGGAGAGAAAGGGAGTCTGGAGGAGGGGAGGAGCAAGGAGAGTAAAGAGACTAAAGTAGAGAGAACAGAGGAGGGGGAGAAGAAAGAAGGGAAGGAGATGAGAGAAGATGGGGGTGATGAGAAAAGAGGCTGGAGGAGCAGAGGGACAAGGAGTGGGGAGGAGGAGAGAGAATAGAGGAGGGGAGAAGAAAGAAGGGATGGAGAAAGACTAGAGGAGGAGAGGAGATGGGGGGTGATTAGAAAAGAGAAGGAGAGAAAAGAGGGCGGAGGAGGGGAGGAGAGAGGAAAGAAGAGAGACTAAAAAGGAGAGAGAACAGAGGAGGGGAGAAGAAAGAAGGGAAGGATACAGACTAGAAGAAGAGAGGGGCCATGAGAGGAGAGGAGATGGGGCGGGGTGATGAGAAAAGAGGAGGAAAGAAAAGATCCTGGAGGAGGGGAGCGGTGAGGAGAGAGAACAGAGGAGGGGAGAAGAGAGGAGGGGAGAAGAAAGAAGGGAAGGAGAGAGAGTAGAGAAAGAGAGGAGAGGAGATGGGGGGTGATGAGAAAAGAGGGAGGAAAGAAAAAAGGCTGGAGAAGCAGAGGGATGAGGAAAGGAGAGAGAGAATAAAGGAGGGGAGAGAATAGAGGAGGGGAGAAGAAAGAAAGGAAGGATAAAGACTAGAAAAGAGGCTGGAGGAGGGGAGGAGAGAGGAGAAAGACTAGAGGAGAGGAGAGAAGAGACAATAGAGGAGGGGAGAAGAAAGAAGGGAAGGAGAGAGACTAGAGGCAGAAAGGGGCGAGGAGAGGAGAAAGAATAGAGAAGGGGATAAAAAAAGAACAGATAGCAGGAATGAGAAGAGGAGAGTGAATAGAGAGGGGAGGAGAACAGTTTAGGAGGAAGGAGAAAGCATAGGATAGAGGAGGGAAGGAGAGGAGAGAGAATAGTGAAGAGAATGGGAGCAAAGAAATAAAAGAAGGGAGGAGAAGTAGCAAGGGGAGGGGCAAAGGAATAGAAGGGACGAGGGGAGAGGCGAGTAGAGATGTGTAAAGGAGAGGAGGGGAGGAAAGAGAAGAGAGAATAGAAAAGAGGAGGGGAGAGAAATGAATGAGAACAGAGGAGGGGAGAGGAGAGTAGAGGGGAGGCGGAGGGAGTATGAGGGGAGAGGAGAGTGGAGGACAGAGGAGAGAAGCTAGAAGAGGAGAGGAAAAGGGAAGGGAGGGTAGAGAGGATTGTAGAAGAGGGAAGGTTGGGAGAGGAGAGTGGAGAAGGACAGAGGAGAGGAGAAGGTAGAAGAGGAGAGGAAAGAGGATTGGAGAAGAGGGGAGGGGAAAAGGGAAGGTTGGGAGAGGAGAGTGGAGAAGGACAGAGGAGAGGAGAAGAGGAGAGGAAAGAGGATTGGAGAAGAGGGGAGGGGAAGAGAAAAGGTTGGGAGAGGAGAGTGGAGAAGGACAGAGGAGAGGAGAAGGTAGAAGAGGAGAGGAAAGAGGATTGGAGAAGAGGGGAGGGGAAGAGGGAAGGTTGGGAGAGGAGAGTGGAGAAGGACAGAGGAGAGGAGAAGGTAGAAGAGGAGAGGAAAGAGGATTGGAGAAGAGGGGAGGGGAAGAGGGAAGGTTGGGAGAGGAGAGTGGAGAAGGACAGAGGAGAGGAGAAGGTAGAAGAGGAGAGGAAAGAGGATTGGAGAAGAGGGGAGGGGAAAAGGGAAGGTTGGGAGAGGAGAGTGGAGAAGGACAGAGGAGAGGAGAAGAGGAGAGGAAAGAGGATTGGAGAAGAGGGGAGGGGAAGAGAAAAGGTTGGGAGAGGAGAGTGGAGAAGGACAGAGGAGAGGAGAAGGTAGAAGAGGAGAGGAAAGAGGATTGGAGAAGAGGGGAGGGGAAGAGGGAAGGTTGGGAGAGGAGAGTGGAGAAGGACAGAGGAGAGGAGAAGGTAGAAGAGGAGAGGAAAGAGGATTGGAGAAGAGGGGAGGGGAAGAGGGAAGGTTGGGAGAGGAGAGTGGAGAAGGACAGAGGAGAGGAGAAGGTAGAAGAGGAGAGGAAAGAGGATTGGAGAAGAGGGGAGGGGAAAAGGGAAGGTTGGGAGAGGAGAGTGGAGAAGGACAGAGGAGAGGAGAAGGTAGAAGAGGAGAGGAAAGAGGATTGGAGAAGAGGGGAGGGGAAGAGGGAAGGTTGGGAGAGGAGAGTGGAGAAGGACAGAGGAGAGGAGAAGGTAGAAGAGGAGAGGAAAGAGGATTGGAGAAGAGGGGAGGGGAAGAGGGAAGGTTGGGAGAGGAGAGTGGAGAAGGACAGAGGAGAGGAGAAGGTAGAAGAGGAGAGGAAGGAGGATTGGAGAAGAGGGGAGGGGAAGAGAGAAGGTTGGGAGAGGAGAGTGGAGAAGGACAGAGGAGAAGGTAGAAGAGGAGAGGAAAGAGGATTGGAGAAGAGGGGAGGGGAAGAGGGAAGGTTGGGAGAGGAGAGTGGAGAAGGGCAGAGGAGAGGAGAAGGTAGAAGAGGAGAGGAGAGGAAAGAGGATTGGAGAAGAGGGCAGGGGAAGAAAGAAGGTTGGGAGAGAAGAGTGGAGAAGGACAGAGAAGAGGAGAAGGTAGAAGAGGAGAGGAAAGAGGATTGGAGAAGAGGGGAGGGGAAGAGGGAAGGTTGGGAGAGGAGAGTGGAGAAGGACAGCGGAGAGGAGAAGGTAGAAGAGGAGAGGAAGGAGGATTGGAGAAGAGGGGAGGGGAAGAGAGAAGGTTGGGAGAGGAGAGTCGAGAAGGACAGAGGAGAGGAGAAGGTAGAAGAGGATTGGAAAAGAGGGAAGGGGAAGAGGGAAGGTTGGGAGAGGAGAGTGGAGAAGGACAGAGGAGAGGAGAAGGTAGAAGAGGTGAGGAAGGAGGATTGGAGAAGAGGGGAGGGGAAGAGGGAAGGTTGGGAGAGGAGAGTGGAGAAGGACAGGAGAGGAGAAGGTAGAAGAGGAGAGGAAGGAGGATTGGAGAAGAGGGAAGGGGAAGAGGGAAGGTTGGGAGAGGAGAGTGGAGAAGGACAGAGGAGAGGAGAAGGTAGAAGAGGAGAGGAAGGAGGATTGGAGAAGAGGGGAGGGGAAGAGAGAAGGTTGGGAGAGGAGAGTGGAGAAGGACAGAGGAGAGGAGAAGGTAGAAGAGGTGAGGAAGGAGGATTGGAGAAGAGGGGAGGGGAAGAGGGAAGGTTGGGAGAGGAGAGTGGAGAAGGACAGAGGAGAGGAGAAGGTAGAAGAGGAGAGGAAGGAGGATTGGAGAAGAGGGGAGGGGAAGAGAGAAGGTTGGGAGAGGAGAGTGGAGAAGGACAGAGGAGAGGAGAAGGTAGAAGAGGTGAGGAAGGAGGATTGGAGAAGAGGGGAGGGGAAGAGGGAAGGTTGGGAGAGGAGAGTGGAGAAGGACAGAGGAGAGGAGAAGGTAGAAGAGGAGAGGAAGGAGGATTGGAGAAGAGGGAAGGGGAAGAGGGAAGGTTGGGAGAGGAGAGTGGAGAAGGACAGAGGAGAGGAGAAGGTAGAAGAGGAGAGGAAGGAGGATTGGAGAAGAGGGGAGGGGAAGAGAGAAGGTTGGGAGAGGAGAGTGGAGAAGGACAGAGGAGAGGAGAAGGTAGAAGAGGAGAGAAGTGCAAAAGAGAGAAGAAACTGCATGAGAGAAGAACAGATAAAAGCACTTTTTTTCTGCACAGATTATAATGCAGGCCGCGCTCGGAGTGATTGTATATCACTGGTAAATAAGTCCCACTGAGATCTGCCTGCAAACAGTTCAGTGAAGATGAAAGTGATTTAGCTCTGAATCCCGGCATCCACCTGAGATGTTATTTCTGCAACTCTGATGTGAAGCGTAGAAGAGCTACTAGTAGTCATAAAAGAAGAAATGTAGAGCACCAATAAAATCAGCAGATTTCCCATCAAGTGGCACATAAAAGGTTAGGTTTATGCCTTTGTTTTGTAGACTTCTGATGGCAGGAGCCGGGTATATTATCTCAATATAAAACCATGACAATTGTGGCAGGGGGAGGCAGGGCCAGTCTGAGGACTGGGCAGAGAAGACAGATGCCTCGGATTTAAAAAAAGAAACATCACTGACTCTAAGCCCCATATTTCTGATCAAGCCTCTAGTCTACAGGATTTGATTTCAAGAATCGCCCTCTTCCCACTGTGACTATACAGGTAGAGGGTGTGTACCATTAAGGTCTCTCTTAGTGACCTCTAGCTCAAATGCTTTGCACAGATGATTCATACATGCCAACTCTCTTGTATTTACCAGGACAGTCCTGCATCTTGTGTCTCTGTCCCGGATTTATCAGGGCAGTCCCGCATCTTGGCCAGCTGCCCCGGATTTATCAGGACAGTCCTGCATCTTGGCCAGCTGTCCCGGATTTATCAGGACAGTCCCGCATCTTGGCTCTCTGTCCCAGATTTGTCAGGACAGTCCCCCATTTCACAGGATAGTCCTACATCTTGGACCTCTATACTGGATTTGCTAGGATAGTCCCACATCTTGGTCCTCTGTCCCAGGTTTGCTAACACAGTCACGCATCCTGACTCTCTGTCCCAGATTTGCCAGGACAGTCCTCCATCTTGGTCCCCTGTCCCAGATTTGCCAGTTCTGCATATTGGCTCTCTGCCCTGGATTTGTCATCAGGATAGTCCCACATCTTGGCTCCCTGTTCCGAATTTCCCAGGAAAGTCCAGCATTTTGGCCTTCTCTCCCACTTGTAGTGTCCCAGGATCACAACATCAACCTTGAGTTACTGCACATGTGCAGTAACTCAAAAGGCTTTACTAAACAAGGCCATATCTGGGCAGAACTAACCAGCAGCAGGGGTGAGCTGCAGTCCCCACATATTTAGAGGCAATGTCTGGGTGGGACCACCATTTAAAGTGGCCATGGTTTGGGTGTGCTCACTTAGAAAGCAGATAAAATGCGGCCAACTGCATCCTGGGATCCGTAACTTTTATCATTAAGAAGCCACCCTTGAGTGCCCTTAGTGACCTTGCTAGGCTGAGATGATGTCATAGTCTGCTGCAAGCAAGAGAAAGCATTTCCTCAGTCTCCTCTTCCCCCAGTGATCCGATTGTAACTTTGGAACAAGTCACAAGGTGAGAGGCTGCAGCAGGGGCTGATCTGTGTCTGACATTTGTGAACACAGCTAAGAACTGCATGAGCACCAGGATTTACATTATTGTGTCATCTCAGACCTGGCATCTCAGTCCAGGAAGTAGATGGTGACCCTGGATAATGTCTGAACAAAGATGGCATTGTCCCTTTGGAGATAAAAGCAAATGAAGCCAGAGAAAATAAATACCTGGACCTGAACATATTACTTAACATGAGAAAATATGTCTGATGACAGGTCTACTTTAAGACCTGCCATCCACCTGAAGATGGCACATCCTGATCTCACTCAGCCGATGTATATGGAAGCAGAGACAACTGACAGCACAGAGGCTGCGCCCTGTCATTAGGAGAGCGCTGTGCAATGATCTTTCACTGTCACAGTCCTGGTTATTTATACACCCTGTTAGGTGCCACAGATGATGTAACGCTGATGTTACACAAGGCAGAGAGTGAGGAGAGATCTACAGACCATAGCGTGTCACACAGCGCAAATCTCCCAGGAATTGTTTCCCCGAACACAATCTTCGCTGTCACCCGTTCTTCCCAGACAACGCCAAATACACAAACAACGCCAAATACACAAAACGCCAATTACTAATCAAAAATCAAAACTTTATATCAAAATAATACTACAGGTAACTGTTCTACTCCATTCTAATGTCTGGACTAACAAATAAAAGATAGATAGATAGATCGATAGATCGTTAGATAGATAGATAAATCGTTAGATAGATAGATACATCGTTAGATAGATAGATAAATCGTTAGATAGATAGATAGATAGATAGATAGATAGATAGATAGATAGATAGATAGATAGATAGATAGATAGATAGATAGATAGATAGATAGATAGATAGATAGATAGATAGATAGATAGATAGATAGATAAACTGATAGATTCATAGATAGATAAATAGACAGATGGATAGATAGATAGACACACAGTATCTCACAAAAGTAAGTACACTCCTCACATTTTTGTAAATATTTTCTTCTATCTTTTCATGTGACAACACTGAAGAAATGACACTTTGCTACAATGTAAAGTAGTGAGTGTACAGCTTGTATAACAGTGTACATTTGCTGTCCCCTTAAAATAACTCAACACACAGCCATTAATGTCTAAACTGCTGGCAACAAAAGTGAGTACACCCCTAAGTGAAAATGTCCAAATTCGGCCCAATTAGCCATTTTGACTCCCCAGTGTCATGTGACTCATTAGTGTTACAAGGTTTCAGATGTGAATGGGGAGCAGGTGTGTTAAATTTGGTGTTATCGCTCTCACTCTCTCATACTGGTCACTGGAAGTTCAACATGGCACCTTGTGGCAAAGAACTCTGAGGATCTGAAAAAAAGAATTGTTGCTCTACATAAAGATGACCTAGGCTATAAGAAGATTGCCAAGACCCTGAAACTGAGCCGTAGCACGGTGGCCAAGACCATACAGCGGTTTAACAGGACAGGTTCCACTCAGAACAGGCCTCGCCATGGTCGACCAAAGAAGCTGAGTGCACGTGCTCAGCGTCATATCCAGAGGTTGTCTTTGGGAAATAGACGTATGAGTGCTGCCAGCATTGCTGCAGAGGTTGAAGGGGTGGGGGGGGGGGGGGTCAGCCTGTCAGTGCTCAGACCATACGCCGCACGCTGCATCAAATTTGTCTGCATGGCTGTCGTCCCAGAAGGAAGCCTCTTCTAAAGATGATGCACCAGAAAGCCCGCAAACAGTTTGCTGAAGACAAGACTAAGGACATGGATTACTGGAACCATGTCCTGTGGTCTGATGAGACCAAGATAAACTTATTTGGTTCAGATGGTGTCAGGTGTGTGTGGCGGCAACCAGGTGAGGAGTACAAAGACAAGTGTGTCTTGTCTACAGTCAAGCATGGTGGTGGGAGTGTCATGGTCTGGGGCTGCATAAGTGCTGCCGGCACTGGGAAGCTACAGTTCATTGAAGGAACCATGAATGCCAACATGTACTGTGACATACTGAAGCAGAGCATGATCCCCTCCCTTCAGAGACTGGGCCGCAGGGCAGTATTCTAACATAACGACCCCAAACACACCTCCAAGATGACCACTGCCTTGCTAAAGAAGCTGAGGGTAAAGGTGATGGACTGGCCAAGCATGTCTCCAGACCTAAACCCTATTGAGCATCTGTGGGACTCCTCAAATGGAAGGTGGAGGAGCGCAAGGTCTCCAACATCCACCAGCTCCGTGATGTCGTCATGGAGGAGGGGAAGAGGACTCCAGTGGCAACTTGTGAAGCTCTGGTGACCTCCATGCCCAAGAGGGTTAAGGCAGTGCTGGAAAATAATGGTGGCCACACAAAATATTGACACTTTGGGCCCAATTTGGACATTTTCACTTAGGGGTGTACTCACTTTTGTTGCCAGCGGTTTAGACATTAATGGCTGTGTGTTGAGTTATTTTGAGGGGACAGCAAATTTACACTGTTATACAAGCTGTACACTCACTACTTTACATTGTAGCAAAGTGTTATTTCTTCAGTGTTGTCACATGAAAAGATAGAATAAAATATTTACAAAAATGTGAGGGGTGTACTTACTTTTGTGAGATACTGTATATGGGATGGATAAATTGATAGATCGATACATTCATAGATAGACAGATACACGCTATAGATAGACAGACAGATATATATGGGATAGATAGGTTGATCAATTGATAGATAGATAGATAGATAGATAGATAGATAGATAGATAGATATGGGATGGATAAATTGATAGATCAATAGATCCATAGATAGACAGATACACCTTGTAGACAGACAGACAGACAGACAGACAGACAGACAGACAGACAGACAGACAGATGTAGCGACTCTAACGGTGGGTTGTTCAGCCAGTTCCCATGTTTCCCATGACAAGGTTCCACTGGAAAAGTATAAAATGTGTTTTCTACGATGGGATGCCAGTGGCCCAGTTGGCCATCTCTCCGGTTCACCACCTAGCTTACATTCCTATTCAGTCTGGCCTAAGGCCATGTCAGGAGCCTCACAAAAATACATTAACAAGGCCTTATGCCGCGTACACACGACCGTTTTTCATGACGAGAAAAATGCCATTTTTTAAATTGGTCATTAAAAACGATCGTGTTATAAGCTCCAGAGCATTTTTCGCGACGTGAAAAATGGGCATTAAAAATTTGGAACATGCTCTAATTTTTCTCGTCGCTTTTCACGTCGTCGTTTTTCTCGTCATGAAAAACGGCCCTGTGTAGGCTTTAAGGCCGTGAAAAAAATGCGCATGCTCAGAAGCAAGTTATGGTACGGGAGCGCTCGTTCTGGTAAAACTAGCGTTCATAATGGAGATAGCACATTCGTCACGCTGTAACGGACTGAAGAGCACGAGGCTGAAAAGCGCGAATCGTCTCTCACCAAACTTTACTAACACGAGATCAGCAAAAGCAGCCCAAAGGGTGGCGCCATCCAAATGGAACTTCCCCTTTATAGTGCCGTTGTACGTGTTGTACGTCACTGCGCTTTGCTCGGGCGTTTTTTTTTTTCAGGATCGTGTGTAGGCAAGGCAGGCTTGAGAAGAATCACGTCGCGAAAAACGTCGTTTTTTTCAATGACATTAAAAACAGCCGTGTGTACGCGGCATTACTCTGATATCAGTGGTTAGAGGTTAGATGCTTGGTATTCCCACTGGACACCCAAGGGCCATTCGACTTGGGAGTCCCTGGCCACCAGGTGTATGACACTGAAGGAACCAATTACTTTACCACCAGGTCAGCAGACCTTATGCCATCAAACCACCACTTACTCCCGACCTGAAGTGGGTATTTTCTTCCACACTCCCCAGGCTTTGGCTATTCCGTGTTGTTTTATAAAGATTAGTGGAGAGACCCAGCACTCCTAACATTGCAATCTTTGCTGTCGCGTTGATGTTCCTCACTACACACACTAAAGCCCCGTACACACGGTCGGACTTTTGGCCAACAAACTTCATTTTGAGCAAGTTGGACCAACAATCCGACCGTGTGTACGCTCCATCGGACAAACTTTTTTTGCTTTTTTCTTGTTTTCATCGGGCAAAAGTTGGGTCTGCAAACGGACAAACTTTTGCCCAACAAAAGTCCAATGGAGCAAAGTCCGACCGTGTGTACAGAAAACCATCAGACTTTTGTCCGATGGACAAAACAACCAATGTTAAAATCAACCAACAATAGCAGAAGTTGACCAAAGGGTGGCGGAAAAGAGCAGAAAAACCACGTGATGTTGCAAAAAGTTTTGGGAAAGTTTGCAGAAAAGTCCTGTGGTGTGTATGCTATGGGTGTGCCCGACCAACTCCGTTCGGACAAAAAACCATGGAAAAGTCCGATGGAAGTCCGACCGTGTGTACGGGGCTTAAGGAGGCTTGGTTTAAACCTTTCTTTCAACTGCATAACCCAAGAACAGAAATAACAGTCAAGTGTTCTAAAAAAAAATGGTTGTAAAAATATGGTGTGTTTCAAAATGATGGTAAAGTTCTAAATGCTTTTCCATTTACGCACAGCTATTCCCATAGTTGGGTTCCACGGGACTGCTGCTGCAATACTTGATGAACTGTAGAACATTCACCTGTCTTCTTCTTCCTTTTGCTCTCCCGCTATGTGTCCTCTGCTTCCTGGTTTTTGGCCTAGGCCAAAATGATGTCATACATCCCAGGAGCCTTCAGGAGGGGAGAATGGTTTTTCTCAGCTAACCACGCCCTCCTGCCTGCATGCCTGAGCTAAGGGCAGATGGATTCTAGTAAGTAAAACAGCTACATGAATCATCTGCCCTTACTCAAGATAAGACACTAGAAATGCTAGGAGGGTGTTCTTTAAAGTGATTTTTTTTAACAAAATAAAGCATGGAGACATGGATGGGTGGGGAAGTATGCTTTGAATAATAAAAATAAGTTTGTGGCACTCAGATACAGTTTAGTTCTGCATTAATTTTCATTTTTTTTTACTGCTAATTTTGTTTAGGGGGGCGGGGGGCTGGCAGACAAGCGTTTCGGAAAGCCCCTCCTTCATATTCTTACCTTCCAATTGCTCCCCTGCTGGAGCGATGAGGTATTACCAGGTGTGGAGAGCTTACCCCTTCTCCTACCACTGAACAGCAATGGGTGCCTAAGCAGCCAATCACTAGGCTGCAGTGCTGTCACATGGTGGCGGGTAAGCAGGACGAAGGGAAGAGAAGTACGAGCTCCATAGATCGTTGTTTTGCCCTGAAGTACGGGTTCGCTTTAAATGTCAATCCCTAACAGTAACTAAGCGAATGCGTCTCACCGCGGTCTGCGTACAGCTCAGATCTGACAGTAATTGGAGAGCTGGCCGCTCCATCCATAGCACTTAGATTTTCCGCCATCTGAGGATAAAATATGGATACGGATCTCCGGCTCTGCCATGTGTTGGCGTTCTAAACCTATAAAGTGAAAGTCTATATTTAAAGCAGAACTCCGGGCAAATGTTTTTCTTTCTTTTTTTTTACCATGCAGTGGGGCTGTGGTGGGTTAATTGCTTGTTTTGTCTAGGGATGAACACATACTCACCCGATCCTCCAATCCTCTGGAAAATGACGCTCCCCGCGTCCAGCAGTGGACTGTTCCTGACGTCTTCACATCCAGAGCTGTTCTATGGGCGTGATGATGTCAGAAACGGTCTACCGTACAAGACCCCTGGACCGCGCGCGCAGGGGGCAGGAGCCGAAGGGACTGGTCTTGCGCTGGGAGAATTGGAGGATTAGGCGAGTAGACCAGTGGTCTCCAAACTGTGGCCCCTTACTTGCCGTTATCTGGCCCTCAGAGCACTATTCCTCCCACTGACACCAATGATGGGGCACCATTCCTCCCACTGACACCAATGATGGGGAACTATTCCTCCCACTGACACCAATGATGGGTAACTATTCCTTCCACTGACACCAATGTTGGGACACTATTCTTCCCACTGACACCAATGATGGGGCATCATTCCTCCCACTGACACCAATGATGGGGCATCATTCCTCCCACTGACACCAATGATGGGGCACCATTCCTCCCACTGACACCAATGATGGGGCACCATTCCTCCCACTGACACCAATGATGGGGCACCATTCCTCCCACTGACACCAATGATGGGGCATTATTCCTCCCACTGACACCAATGATGGGGCATTATTCCTCCCACTGACACCAATGATGGGGTTCAAATTCATTCTACTGACTCCAATGATGGGGCATTATTCATCCCACTGACTCCAATGATGGGGCATTATTCCTCCCACTGACACCAATGATGGGGGACTATTCATTCTACTGACACCAATGTTGGGACACTATCCCTTCCACTGATACCAATGATGGGGCATTATTCCTCCCACTGACACCAAGGATGGGACATTATTCCTCCCACTGATACCAATGATGGGGCATTATTCCTCCCACTGATACCAATGATGGGGCATTATTCCTCCCACTGATACCAATGATGGGGCATTATTCCTCCCACTGACACCAATGATAGGGCACTATTCCTCCCACTGACACCAATGATGGGGCATTATTCCTCCCACTGACACCAATGATGGGGCATTATTCCTCCCACTGATACCAATGATGGGGCATTATTCCTCCCACTGATACCAATGATGGGGCATTATTCCTCCCACTGACACCAGTGATAGGGCACTATTGATCTTTTATTGAAAAGAATCAAGCAACCAATTTTATACAAAAGTAAAAAACAAAACCATGGTACAAAACTTCAACAGAAAACAAAGGAATACACATCCATGTTCAGAATATATACAATATATACATAATCCACTACCAAAACATCCCTAGAAAACTATCTACATAAAGCAGCAGAGAGGGCCTAAGAGGCACAACCCATCACCTATGTACGCAGCCATTTATCAAAAATTCATCAAAAATACTGATAATCTAGGGTGATAAGAGACAGACAGCCACACCCGGGAAAGAGACTCCTGGTAGTCAGGGAGGCTTGAAACCCCTCCACGCCTTCAACCAAGCCCCCTGACCCCGCTTGTCTCTCTCAAGCTCCCGAATCTTCCCCACCTCATGCAAAATGTCATACACCACCACCTCAACAGGAAGGATTTTTTGCCGAATGCTGACCTGACACCGTGCATTCCAGGTGAAATAACGGACTACTAGGCTAACTAAAAAAAGTGTATCCAAACAAAAAACTCCACCGGTATTGAATGCTCCATACACCCACTCAGCATAACCCAGCCTGGAGAGGAAAGGGACACCGAGGGCCCGCCCCACCTGTTTGTACACCTCTATGTTAAAAGGGCAATGAAGCAGAAAATGGTCCATAGTCTCCTCCTCATCTGCACACTCCTCCCGAGGACAGCTACGATCCATCCCACTGCGGAATTTCAAATTGCCCCGAACATAGAGCTTCCCATGGAAGCACAACCAGGCCAGATCCCTAAATTTAGGGGGTACTCTATCCAAATTAATCAGTCTTAGCCCCGCCCTCAAAACTGGGCCCGGGCAATCCCTTAAGGCCAGTGGGTCATGAAAGACTTCGCTCAAGACTCGACTCATAAGGACTTTCCTTGGAACCGATCTGAGATCTTCAGCCGACAATCGCCACTGCCGCAGTAACTTCAGGCACGGAGCGACATAGGCTGGTAGCTGACCACGATGACCCCTGCGATTCTTCACTTGGCCACCTTCTTCCCAAAGTCGTAGAAAAGGCCTAAACCAAGATCTAAATATGCCTACCCATCCAGGAGGTTCCACTGCAAGCATATTACCAATGTTAAACTTTAGAAATAGCAGTGAAAAGAAAAGAACTGGGTTGACCATACCTAAGCCACCCTCCCTCCTGGATAGGTAGGTGACATTCCTCTTGATGGGGTTCAGTCTGTTCCCCCACAGCATCTGGAAGAACACACTACTGACCCTAGCATAGAGAGACACTGGCAAGATGCAGACAAAGCTGACATACAAGAAGATCGGAATCAGGTAAGTCTTAATCAGATCAACCCTTTCCCTCATAGATAACTTCCATCTCTTCCAGCTGACCACCTTAGTATTGGCAATTTCCAGTCTGCCTTCCCAGTTTTTGAGGCCATAATCGCCGGGTCCAAATTCAATGCCTAGTATCTTAATTCTTTCCTGGGGCACTGGAAAGGTGTCCGGGAGATCAAAACCCTCACCATCCTTTCCCATCCAGAAAACTTCAGTCTTTTCCTGATTGATCTTGGAGCCTGATGCTTCAGAATACCGTGATGTCAGAGAGACCACCTCCTCCGCTTCATCCGTCCCAGTGACAATCACCGACACATCATCCGCATAGGCAACAACCCTCAATGGCGGCTCACCCAGGAGCCCCACTGGTACCCCACACAACATGCCGCTCTCTAGCCTCCTGATGAAGGGGTCGATTGCAAACACATAGAGCAGGGGACTCAGGGGACAACCCTGGCGCACCCCGGAGCCAACCCCAAAGGACTGTCCAACCCAACCATTAACAAGAGGGAAGCTTTCTGCCCCCTTATACAAGACTTTCAGCCAATCGACAAAACCACCCGGCAGACCGTACTTACTAAGGAGCAACCACAGGTACTCATGGTTAACACGATCAAAAGCCTTTGCCTGATCCAATGTCAGCAAATACTTTCCCCAGCCTGCAGCCCTGCACCGCTCCAAGGCCTCCCGGACAGCTAAAACCGCTGTGAAGGTGCTCCTACCCTGGACCGAACAGTGCTGATGGCGAGAAAGCAAAGACTCTGCCACTGACGATAGGCGCCAGAAAAATATCTTTGCCAGTATCTTTCTATCGACATTAAGATGGCTGATGGGGCGCCAATTCTCAATCATCGAAGGATCTTTACCCTTTGAAAGAAGAATCACAGCCGAGTGCCTCATGGAAGGGGAAAGCACCCCCTCAGCAAGGCAACTGTTAAAAACCTCTACCAAATGCGGGGCCAGAATAGACTTAAAGGCTTTGTAAAACTCAGCCGTCAAGCCATCTGGTCCAGGCGACTTTTTGATGGCAAGCTGTTCAATTGCCCTCATCACCTCTTCGACTGTGATCTCCTCTGTCAAATTCATCAATGGAACATCTCCACCATTTAGACCTGGAGTAGAGTCCAAAAAGCTTTCCATCTTGTCACGATCAAGCTCTTTCCTCCCAAGAAGGTCGGCATAAAAGGACCTCACGACCTCCAGAATCCCTGACCTGGACTTTGTCAAGGAACCTGTACTGTCCTTAAGGCCAATGACCGTTTTAACAGCTACACCTTGTTTGCAGTTCTGGTAAGGGTCAGGCGAGTGGTACTTCCCATAGTCCCTCTCCAGAACCAAAGAGGCATGCCGGTCATATTGACACTTCCTGAGAAGGAATTTCACTTCGGAGATTGCCCCAGGATCTCCTCCTCTCGAGACAAGAATATCCAGCTTCCTCCGTAAACGTTGGTAGGTCATGTATTTATTAAACTGATTTCTATTGGCTAGGCCCCTGAAGAATCCAGCGATCCTCTTTTTGGTCAGCTCCCACCACTCAGCCTTGCTGCTACAAAAGTCCAGGATGGTCACCTGTGCCTGAAAGAATTCCTCAAAGGATTGTCTAATATGTTCTTCCTTGAGTAGTGTCGAATTTAATCTCCAGATGCCCTTGCCCCTCTGAGGGGCGTCTGAAGCATTCAGTACCACAGATAGCATACAGTGATCAGAGAACTCTACTGCCTGCACCACTGGGGGCGAGAAAGCAGAGGCCTCCTTCAAAAAAAACCTATCTATCCTACTCTGACTATTACCACGATGAAAAGTGAACCCGGTGTCATCTGGGAGGTGCTTAATGTGCACATCCACAAGACCAGCATCCCTAACCATACTATTTAAAAAAACGCTATCATATCCCAGCCTGTCCTTGAAGTCCTTCCTGTCCTTGGGCCTAGTTATTGTATTAAAGTCACCTCCAAAGACCACTTGCCGGGATGTAAAAAGAAATGGCTTGATCCTTGTAAAAAGGCATTTCCTGTCCCACTTTGTGTGCGGCCCATAAACATTGATTAGGCGCAGGTCCTGCCCTCCCACAAGGACGTCTAAGACCATACATCTCCCAATCTCCACCTCAATAACCCGCCGGACAGTTACCATGCCGGTTTTAAACAACACCGCCACACCGCCGTAAGGCTCGGCCGCAAGAGACCAGTAAGATGGACCATACCTCCACTCTCTCTTGGCCATATGAATATCTGCCAAGGAGGTGAGCCTAGTCTCTTGCAAAAATAAAATTTCAGCATCTAATTGGCTGAACAAAAAGAAGGCCATAGAACGAGCTCTTACTGACTTAATGCTGGCGACATTAATTGTCACCACTTTTAACGGAGGGGGAACCGCCATTTGGGTTATTGGGTGGATTGCTTCTTAGCTCCCCTCTGCTGCTCATCACCAGAAGCCTCTCTCTTTCTAGAGGCCGCCTTAAAGTCCATTTCGGAATCGGAACTTCTCTCAGAAGAAGCTCCGGATGAAGAAATATCCCACTTGGAGGACCTATGACGGCTGGAGACAGGAACCGGAGCTTCCCGTCCCCGTTCCGTCCTCACCGCCTGCCTCTTCCGCCTCCCAACCTTCCTTCTCTCTTCCAGGTACTGCAGGTCAGCCTCAGAGATGCCCTCATCTCTTACTTTTTTCTTTAAAGTCTTTCTAGAAGACTTCTTTACAGAGGAAGAAGCAACCTTTTTAGTACACGCTGGTGGGGGGGGGGGGGTGATCCCTTTAAGTCAGACTCAGGAGGGGTAGACTCCTGGGGGGTAACTGACTCGGGGGGCACAGACTTGGAAGGTTCTGACACAAGAGGAGAGGGTACAGTAGGCTGGGGGGACACAGAGACAGAAACAGAAGGAGTACTTACAGACACAGGAGGGGTGGCCACAGGAACTGGAGAGGGATCCTGAGCAGGACCGGGGGAGGGGGTCACCGCAGAGGAGGATGGTACACCAGGGGTCTCACCCTCCATCCTGTCCAGCCTTGACATGTCATCTACTACCTCCTTCTCCATATTGTGCCAGGCTTCAGGACACCTGCTGTAGGGGTGGCCAAGGCGCAGGCACAGGTTGCACCTGATCTTCCTGGTACAGTCCTTAGCCATATGACCCTGCCCCCGACACACTGAACACATCAAGGCTGAACAGGAGGAGCTCAAGTGCCCCTTTTCTCCACAGCGGTGACACAGCTTCGGCTGACCAGGGTAGAAAACAGTCATCCTATCCCTCCCTATGAAAGCTGAGGAGGGCAGGTGACGGACAACATTCCCATCCCTGGCCAACCTGACTGTTACTGACCATCCCCCAGTCCAGATGTTACGCTCATCATGGATTTTATTAGGTTTGGTCAAAACCTCCCCATAGTTCCTTAACCAGACCTCTAGATCCCGAGCAGGAACACTCTCATTGGTCAGGATAATGGTAATTTTTTTTACTGTTGACCTCTGAGAAACCGCAACTGGGACCAGACCTTCCCATTCAGGTCTTGACCTGCACCGAGCCTCATATCGCTCCCAGAACAGGTCAAGACCCTCTGGCCTGGTGAAACTAACCGTATAGTCCCTTGTCCCAGCTACGTGTATAAAGGCATACAGGTCATTTGCACCAAAACCCATCTCCAATATCATATCTACCACTGCACGCCGTGCTGGAGGGATGGCACCACCTTCCCATTTCAGAATAACTACATTCCGTCTGGGACCCCCAGCAGAAGCCAGAGACCCAAGACCAGATCCTGGGGCGCTCAAAGTGGCAGCTTGTAGGGGAAAACCCCGCTTGGGAGCGGGACTACCAGGAGCAGAGTGTGCCACCTCTGCAAATGTAGGTTTCTCAGGGCCAGGGGCCCACACTGAAGTCACATTAGTCTGCACATTATCTGCATGAACAGAGTTGGTAGGATTGTCCATCACACTTGTACTGGGACCATTGTTCATCACACTTGTACTGGGACCATTGTTCATCACACCTGAACTGGGAGGATTTTTTTCAGCCACACACACATTCCCATCAGCAATAGTCACAGTTGCTGCAATACCAGTTGTCTCCTGATGCTGCACTGTAGAGCCCTCAGCAGCAGTGGGGCAAACAGCTTTGGACTCAGCCAAAGAAAGGTTAATGGGCTCTTCTGACACTTGCAGTTCATTTACAGAAATGACATTTTTTGAATGCAAGTCTTGCTGCATTGCAGCCTCAGCAGGCACAACATTGTCATTAGGCACATTATCAGTCATGGTGCTAGATGGTACAAAAACAGTCTTATCCACAACATGGGACTTAGCAGGCTTTACTTTATCAGGCACATCATCAGTAATGTCTTCCTCGTTAAACACCATCTGATCCCCCCGCATAGGAGACTCCATTACCTGGATGGCCCTTAGCATGCCTCCTGAGTCCTGGGAAGGCCTGGGGCTTCTTACCTCTCCCTGGGGGGGCAGGGGGGCAGAACTGGGGGTCTCCTCCTCCTCCACCTCCATCTTTGTCACCCTTCCAAACCTCTTGTCGTTGCAAAACTTCTCTTTAAAGGGCCCATCTCTGCCTTCCATCATGGCCACGATGGTCTCCTGATGATCCACACGGACCTTGGCCAGCTGGATTTCCGGATCCATGGATCCCCGTTTCTGGCTGTGTAAGCCCTCACGTTGCCTTCGCAGGCGCTTCAACTCCGCTCTCAGCTTGTAGAGCTTGTCCCTCTCCCTGTTCAGGACCTTAATCCCGGCCACCACTCGCTCCCGAATGGCCTCCGAGCCTTCATCCTCACCAGGGGTAGAGAGATCAGCTTGTGCAGAGGCAGGCAGTTCACCTGACGGCCCAGGAGATGGCTGGGAGCCTCCAGCAGGAGAGGCCCCGCTGCCCTCCATGGCCTCCCCAGAAAGGGGGCCAGGGAGCTGGAAGAGATTTCACCACCACTCCCTTCTCACAGAGCAGCTTCAGAGGCACCTTCCTCCTGACACACCTGTGCTCCAATGATGGGCGGGACACTATTCCACCCACTGACTCCAATGATGGGGCATTATTCCTCCCACTGACACCAATGATGGGGGACTATTCATTCTACTGACACCAATGTTGGGACACTATCCCTTCCACTGACACCAATGATGGGGCATTATTCCTCCCACTGACACCAAGGATGGGACACTCTTCCTCCCACTGATGGGGCACTATTCCTCCCACTGACACCAATGATGGGGCACTATTCCTCCCACTGACACCAATGATGGGGGACTATTCATTCTACTGATACCAATGATGGGGCACTATTCCTCCCACTGATACCAATGATGGGGCATTATTCCTCCCTCTGATATCAATGATGGGGCATTATACCTCCCACTGACACCAATGATGGGGGACTATTTCTCCCCCGAAGGACAAAGATGACATGCCTGAGGGGGGAGGGCCACCTTTACAGACAAATCAGCAGTGGCAGTCCCCATATTGCTATCCTGACAGGCTCCCTTTAAATCTGTAGTACAAAACAATGGGGCACGTAGATATATTCACTGCAATATCTATGAGTCTTGCAGCACCGGAGTTACGGGTTCCTTCCTGGCAGGGATAATATCTGCATGGAATATGCCCGCTCCTGGTGGGGGCTCCAGTTTCTTGCCACATTCTGGTAGGTTGAATGGCCTCCACCCAAAATGAACCATCTGTGCATGCGTAGCCTCTTGCAGCCCACGTAACGCACATGTGCAGCGGCCAAGGGGATGGGCTTTAACACCCACACGCTGCACACACAGTATCTCACAAAAGTAAGTACACCCCTCACATCTTTGTAAATATTTTATTCTATCTTTTCATGTGACAACACTGAAGAAATGACACTTTGCTACAATGTAAAGTAGTGAGTGTACAGCTTGTATAACAGTGTAAATTTGCTGTCCCCTCAAAATAACTCAACACACAGCCATTAATGTGGAGGTCCGCCGAAATTTTTAAAAAGTCAGCAGCTACAAATACTGCAGCTGCTGACTTTTAAAATATGGACACTTACCTGTGCTCGGGTACTGCCGCCGTCATCCTCTGTAAGAGAATCAGGAAAGAAGCCTTGCAGCTTCACTTTCTGGTTCCCTACTGCGCATGCGCAAGTCGCACTGCGCAATCCGAATGGCCCCTGCTGTCTCCTGGGACCCGTGTGTCTCTCAGAAGACAGCGGAGGATGGGACGGGAAGGGGCGTAACTCCCGCGGGAGTCTATGCCCGGAAGTGGGTACAAATACCTGTATTATACAGGTATCTGCACCCCCCTCCCCCCTGAAAGATGCCAAATGTGACATCCGAGAGGGGGAGGGTTCCGAAAAGCGGAGGTTCCATTTTTGTGTGGACCTCCACTTTAATGTCTAAACCGCTGGCAACAAAAGTGAGTACACCCCTAAGTGAAAATGTCCAAATTGGGCCCAAAGTGTCAATATTTTGTGTGGCCACCATTATTTTCCAGCACTGCCTTAACCCTCTTGGGCATGGATGTCACCAGAGCTTCACAGGTTGCCACCGGAATCTTCTTCCCCTCCTCCATGATGACATCACGGAGCTGGTGGATGTTAGAGACCTTGCGCTCCTCCACCTTCCGTTTGGGGATGCCCCACAGATGCTCAGTAGGGTTTAGATCTGAAGACATGCTTGGCCAGCCCATCACCTTTACCCTCAGCTTCTTTAGCATGGCAGTGGTCATCTTGGAGGTGTGTTTGGGGTCGTTATGTTGGAATACTGCCCTGCCGCCCAGTCTCTGAAGGGAGGGGATCATGCGCTGCTTCAGTATGTCACAGTACATGTTGGCATTCATGGTTCCCTCAATGATCTGTAGCTCCCCAGTGCCGGCAGCACTCATGCAGCCCCAGACCATGACACTCCCACCACCATGCCTGACTGTAGGCAAGACACACTTGTCTTTGTACTCCTTACCTGGTTGCCGCCACACACGCCTGACACCATCTGAACCAAATAAGTTTATCTTGGTCTCATCAGACCACAGGACATGGTTCCAGTAATCCATGTCCTTAGTCTGCTTGTCTTTAGCAAACTGTTTGTGGGCTTTCCTGTGCATCATTTTTAGAAGAGGCTTCCTTCTGGGATGACAGCCATGCAGACCAATTTGATGCAGTGTGCGGCGTATGGTCTGAGCACTGACAGGCTGACCCCCCATCCCTTTATGGTCTTGGCCACCGTGCTGCAGCTCAGTTTCAGGGTCTTGGCAATCTTCTTATAGCCTCGGCCATCTTTATGTAGAGCAACAATTCTTTTTTTCAGATCCTCAGAGAGTTCTTTGCCATGAGGTGCCATGTTGAACTTCCAGTGACCAGTATGAGAGAGTGAGAGCGATAACACCAAATTTAACACACCTGCTCCCCATTCACACCTGAGACCTTGTAACACTAACGAGTCACATGACACCGGGGAGGGAAAATGGCTAATCGGGCCCATTTTGGACATTTTCACTTAGGGGTGTACTCACTTTTGTTGCCAGCGGTTTAGACATTAATGGCTGTGTGTTGAGTTATTTTGAGGGGACAGAAAATTTACACCGTTATACAAGCTGTACACTCACTACTTTACATTGTAGCAAAGTGTCATTTCTTCAGTGTTGTCACATGAAAAGATAGAATAAAATATTTACAAAACAAACTCTGAGGGGTGTACTTACTTTTGTGAGATACTGTGTGTGTCCAAGGGTGGCTGAGGTTTCTGTCATGTACGCTCCCAGCACAGTGACTGAGCTGTCCCCCAATGAGACAGGCCCCTGATCATGTGGCCACTGTGACCGCTAACCATACTGGTCACGTGATTGGCCAGTCCTTCCCGGCCCCCCGCCCCCCCCAGGCGGGTAAAAGCCTTGATAAAGAGACACCAGGTCTGGGCAGGAAGGGGTTAATTGAGGTGGGAATAGGGACTTGTAGGCTGACATGGGTGCAGGGACAAGCTGACAGGGAAAACACCGCAGTTTTACCGCCCCTCACACCCCCCTTGACAGGTGCTGCAACGATACCGTTTTTTTTACCGGTCAGTATGAATATCGATACTTTCGGTCAAGTACTCCCGGATACCGAGTACCGATATCCTTTGTGATGCAATTTGAGCCCATATAAAATTAATGGGATCAAATCGCACTGCAAAGAATTGCATGCAATTTGAACAGGTATGTGGTGCGAATCCTGTTCAAATCGCATGCAGTTTTCCCGCACCGCTCCTGTCCTGTGTGAATTCAAGCTGAAGTCACTATGACACGCCTGGGTTCACACAGGAGCTGCGGGGGAAACTGCATGCAATTCGGACAGGAATTGCACTGCATTATTTGAGCTCATTCATTTTGTATGGGCTCAAATCGCACCACAAAGGTATCGGTTTCAGGTATTGGAGAATTTGCACGATACCGAGTACTCATGCAAATACTCAGTATCGGTGCGACCCTACTGCCTACCCCCCCCCCCCCCCCCCGGTCACACTGGTGCGACTGGTCATGCGATTTGACAGGTCCAAAATTGCCTGACAAAGTCACACCCTATCGTCGGCAATGAAACTGTTCAAATCGGTGCGACGCCGACTTTGCGGTGCAGCACCAATTTTAAAAAAAAGAAGCTCCTGCACTATTTTTGGCCGATTTCAGGTGCGACTTGCATAGACATTTGTGCATCTAACCGCACGGATATCAGCTAAGTTGCGCCTGAAGTCGCACTGACATGCATCTCACGATTACAAAGTTGGATTTGGTGTGAACGGCACCCTAAAAGATAATATGCGGCTGCTTTTGATCGTATACATACTGCGATCGCGGTGCGATCAAAATAGCAGCAAAATAATATACCTTAATACACCCGCGGGTGGTCCGGCTGGTGGTCAGTGCTGTGAGTGGTCCGGCGGGTGGTCAGTGCTGTGTCACCCGGCGGTGGCGGAAGGGGGGGCTTTGGTGCAGGTTTGCCGCTCCCCCCCAAAAGGAGAACCCACCAGCCGCCATTGGTTACCACGCTCCTTTCCTGTCTCTTAATTGTGCTCCTTGGTTGTCACCCTGCCTTCCAATAGACACTACAAGCGACCGTCCCCAACACACATTACACAGGCACGGTCTGATGTTGTCACTTTCCCTGAGAAATGCCATGCAGTCACAGGAAGCGGCTGCAAAGAAGTCGCAGGAAGCGGCTGCAAAGAAGTCGCAGGAAGCGGCTGCAAAGAAGTCGCAGGAGATCAGGAACGTTATTGTTTTCAACTTTTTTTTTTCACCTTTGATGACAAAAAAGGTGGGAAAAAAAAAAAAAGGCGATGGTTTACAACGTGTTGGGCAAACTAAACGTCTTTTATCTATAAATACAAAGCTAATATTTCTTGATGCTGCCAAATAGTAAAGGTAAAGAAAGGTTCACCTGGTGGTGGCAGGGCGGGGGGGGGGGGGGGATCCAACCCCTATGCCCCCCCCCCCCATCCCCCTTTAATTTCCTACAACTGTATTACATTGTATAAAATATAACAAAATCTGCAAACATTTCCTCCATAAAGATGAACAAAAAAAAAAAAAAAAATGAAATATTTCAAAATGGCACAAAGCTCGGCGCAGGTGGACACTGAGCTCAGGGCATTGCGGGAGCCGCCGAAGCAGCCTGGAGCCCCAAGCGCGATGAGATCATACTGGTTAACCCTTGCCTTTGCCGGGCTGGACGCGAAACGCCGCTTCAAAAAGGCAGCAGGCAGCCGCCGAGCGCAGGGCTGACCCCGCCGGGCTGCTACAGCTGCAAAGAAAAGGCCCCCCCTATTTTATTTTATTTTTGGGGGGAAAGCATTTTAACCCCGCGTTGCCCGCTGAGATTTCATTCCTGACGTCGCCGTCTGCGTTGAGAATTAGTAAGAGGCAAAGTGCAGGAACCTGTTATTTTAGAATTTTAAGGGTCGCAATAAAAAAAAATAATAATAATAATAAAAAGTTAAATAATTAAAAAGGTAGAAAGAAACGCAAAACGATACAATGTAACGATAGCGAGTCGATTACGGTAACCAGGTAGGAATGGCGTCCTTGCTCCCAAGAGCTGACACTCTACTGCAGTCGAGGAATTCTGGTTCTGCGCTCTCAGCTCTGGGCTTCCTGGCGACGCGTAAACGGCAGTAACCTATAGCAACGCGCCAGACCTGCGGTCTGGGGAACTGAAAAGGTTGGTTGTGGTCCTTGCCCCCCCCCCCCCCCCCCCACATAATCCAACATTTCCCTGCAAATTCAATAGTGTGACTGCGATACAAAGGGGAGGGGGGGCACTCACCGAAGCAAAGGACGGAGATGTGGTGGAGGAAGTCCAGCTTGACAGTCCATGGTGACATGGTGACAGAGAGGAGGAGGGGGGGGGGCTGGGGTCCTTTGTCAGCCGGCCAGGGGGGTGCAGGAGGGGAGAGGCTCCACATCAGCTGGCTCTGTTGTCAGACAAGGGGATGAGGAGGAGGACTTGTCAGCCACATGCAATAGCAGAGCCGGCATCCTGTGTGTGCTGAATGGGAGGAGGAGGAGGATGAGGAGGAGGAGGAGGAAGGAGCATCACTCTCTGCAGCTGAGGACATCCACCCAGCCTGCCACCAGCACAGGTCACCCTCCTGCACACCCCTCCTGTGCTGGGGAAGAGGCACCTCCTGCTGGATGGCTCTCTGCCCCCCTCTGCTGGTGTGTCTGAGAACTCCCCTCCCCTACTGCTGCACTGACATCATCTAAAAAGGAAGGGGAGGGCAGAGTGACACTGATAGGTGTCACCACAGCCTGCATTAACCCCACAACAACAACATCAACAATAATATTTATTTTCAATAATACAAACAATACCAATAATAATAATACTAATAATACGGATATTATTATTTTCAATAATCAATAACACTAATAATATTTATAATAATACCAATAATAATATGGATATTATTATTTTCAATAATAAAAACAACAATAATAATATGATCATTATTATTTTCAATAGTAACAACAACAATAATACAAACAATACCAATAATAATAATACTAATAATATGGATATTTTTATTTTCAAAAATCATTACAATAATAATAATAATATTTATAATAATACCAATAACAATACGGATATTATTATTTTCAATAATCATTACAATAATTATTAATACTAATAATATTTATAATAATACCAATAACAATATGGAAATTATTATTTAAAAAAAAATATTAATACTAATAATATTAATAATAATATGGATATTATTATTTTCAATAATAATACCAACAATAATAAGATGATCATTATTATTTTTAATAATAACAATAACATCAACAACAATAATACAAACAATACCAATAATAATAATATGGATATTTTTAAAAAAAAATCATTGCAATAATAATAATACTAATAATATTTATAATAATACCAATAACAATACGGATATTATTATTTTCAAAAACCATTACAATAATTAATAATACTAATAATATTTATAATAATACCAATAACCATATGGAAATTATTATTTTCAAAAATATTAATACTAATAATATTAATAATAATAATATGGATATTATTATTTTCAATAATAACAACAACAATAATAAGATGATCATTATTATTTTCAATAATAACAACAACAATAATACAAACAATACCAATAATAATAATAATACTAATAATATGGATATTTTTATTTTCAAAAATCATTGCAATAATAATAATACTAATAATATTTATAATAATACCAATAACAATATGGAAATTATTATTTTAAATAATGATTACAATACTAATAATATTAATAATAATACCAATAATAATATGGATATTATTATTTTCAATAATAACAACAACATTATTAAGATGATCTTTATTATTTTCAATAATAACAACAACAACAACAACAATAATAATAATACGGATATTTTTCTTTTCAAAAATCATTGCAATAAGAATAATACTAATAATATTTATAATAAGACCAATAACAATATAGATATTATTATTTTCAATAATCATTACAATAATAATTATACTAATAATATGGATATTAATATTTTCAACAATGATTACAGTAATAGTAATACTAATAATATCAATAATAATAATACCAATATTAATATGGATATTATTCTTTTCAATAAAAACAACAACAATAATAAGATTATCATTATTATTTTCAATAATTATTACAATAATACTAATACTAATAATATTTATAATAATACCAATGACAATATGGATATTATTCTTTTCAATAATGATTACAATAATAATAATACTAATAATAATGCCAATAATAAGATGGATATTATTATTTTCTATAATAATACCAATAATAATACCAATAATAAATATATGGATATTATTCTGTTCAATAATAATACCAATAATAATAAAAATAATACCAATAATAATATGTATTTCAATAATAAAACCAATAATAATATTATGGATATTATTATTTCAATAATAATACCAATACTACTAATAATAATATTAATATTAAAAAGCATGACACTCTAAGGACTTTGGTAAAGACCTTATTGGCTTGGAAGAAATGATCAGCGGGCATAATAATAATAATAATAATGCCAATAAAAATAATAATAATAATACCATAAATAATGATAATATGGATATTATTATTATTTTGAAATAATAAAAACAACAATAATAAAAATAATACTAATAACAATAATAATAAAAAAATGACACTCTAAGGACTTTGGTAAAGACAATTTTTGCTTGGAAGAAATTACCAGCTGGCGTAATAATAATAATAATACCAATTATATTAATATAGATATTATTATTTTCAATAATAATAACAATAATAATAATACTAATAATAATACCAATAATAATAATAAAGCCATGACACTCTAAGGACTTTGGTAAAGACACTGTTGGCTTGGAATAAATAATCAGCTGGCGTAAGGCTTTGAAAATAAATTATTAATTAAAAGTATTTTTTATTACACAATAATGATGAAAACTCTATTATATTAGTACTATGACCAGTGGTGATGGTGTTACTGCTTTAGTTTTAGAAACAGCAAAAAATATTATTTGAACTGTAGTGTATTGTCATTGTGAATATTATACATTTATTTTTATTATTCTAAAATTATGGTATGATTATTGTTATTATTACAAAAATATTTTATTGTAAAAAAATTGTATTATTATTGTTATTATTACTAAAATTATTTTGTTATTTTAAAATGATTGTGCTATTATTAATATTATTATAAAGGATTTATATAGCACCAACAGTGTACGCAGCGCTTTATTGCGTAAAGGCAGACAGTACAATTACAACACCATTTCATACAGTAGGAATCAGAGGGCCCTGCTTGTTAGAGCTTTATTGGTATTATTACTAAAATTATTTGTATTATTATTGTTATTATTACTTAAGCTATTTTTTATTATAAAATTATTGTTATACTTACTAAAATTATTTGCATTATATTATACAATTATTGTTTTGTTAATATCAATAAAAAAAAATTATTATAAATTAATTGTATTGTTATTATTACTAAAACTATTTTTATTATTATACAATTATTGTATGATTATTATTATTATTAAGACAAATATTTTTATTGTAAAACAATTGTATTATTATTGTAATTGTTACTTTTTTTTTTTTTTTTTAATTATTGTGTTGTTATTGGTATTATTACAAAAAAAAGGTTTATTATTATACAATTATGGTATGATTATTTTTATTATGACTAAAATAATTTTTATTATAAAACAATTGTATTATTGTTCTTATTGCAAAAAAAAAAAGCTTTGTTATTATATGAATATTGTGGTATTATTATTATTACTACAATAATTTTTATTATAAGATAATTGTATTATTATTATTGTTATTATTACTTAAGCTAGTTTTTATTATATAGAAAAAATATAAGCAAGTAATCCAAATGTGAACGATATTAGTGATAAAAATGTGTAAATTCCAAGATCAAATATGTTTTCATAATAAAGACAAAACCTATTCAAAACAAGAAACATTGTAACAATTAGAAAAGTCCAACATGTGCTCCAAACGGTGCAAAGTGATAAATAAACACAGTGGGGTTATTTACTAAAGACAAATCCAGTGCACTTGGAAGTGTAAGGGGAAGATCTGAAACGTGGGGAAGCTCTGCTGTTTTTATCATCCAATCATGTGCAAGCTAAAATGCTGTTTTTGATTTTCCTTGCATGTCCCCCGTCGGATCTACAGCGACTGCACTTTCAGCGCACTTGTAGTGCAAAGTGGATTTTCCTTTAGTAAATAACCCACAGTGTTTCATCGGGTGCTCCTTCTCACATATAATCAGCTCCCCTTACCAGAATTATTATTATTATTATTATTATTATTATTATTATTATAAAATGATTGTTATAATTGCTCAAATTATTTGCATTATTATATATATACTAATATATATATATATATATATATATATATATATATATATATATATATATATTGTATTGTTATTATTAATAAAAAAATGTTGCAACTAAAAATTGATTGTATTGTTGGTATTATTACTAAAATAATTTTTATTAATATACAATTATTGTATTATTATTAATAAAATATGTTTTATTAGAAAACAATGGTATTATTGTTGTTATTATTACTATAACTTGTCTTATTAATGGTGTTATTCATATATTGTGAGCTATGTATTTCTAATATCATATTTTGTTGCTGTTTTTGTTGTGAATATTATTGCCAATGTTTTCATTTTCTATGATGTCAAGTTAATACAGTGCTATAATATTATTAGCCTTATCTAGAATAAATAAATAAGTAAAGAAAAGTGTTTTTCAGGTGCATTAAAGCGGAGCTTCACCCTATAATACCCGACTTCAGAAAGTGAAAATATACACTTAAAAATATATCTATATAATTATAAATGACATCACTTTCACACACATATATATATAATTATATACTAATTATATACTCACATTCATATACTAGGGCCAATTTTAGACAGAAGCCAATTAACCTACCAGCATGTCTTTGGAGTGTGGGAGGAAACCGGAGTTCCCGGAGGAAACCCACGCAGGAACACAGGGAGAACATGCAAACTCCAGGCAGGTGGTGTCGTGGTTGAGATTTGAACCAGCGCCTGTTATTACTGCCAGGCAAAAGTGCTACCCACTACACCACTGTGCTATATATATATAGTGCAATAAAAGTAGAACTGAACTCTCCTATCTATTACAGCCAAGGAAGCTGGCACTGAGAGCCTGAGCCAGTAGCTCCACCCCCTCTCCAGCCCGGTTCTCCAATGAATGAATGCTGGAGGGGCAGAGCAGAGAGCGGTGACTGCCATTCACCGCTCTCTGCTCAGAGAGGATTGAGGACTGAGCTGTTAGCAGTCATGTGATCGCACCATTCTTGGGCCTAGAACCGGCGGGGGGTAGATGCAGCATCACACCGATGCGTTAGCGCGCGGGGGGGGGGGGGGTGAGTATGGTGTAGTCTATTGTTAGATTTTACAAAAGTTATTAATCGCTGCTTGACATAACTTTATCAAAAAAGCCACTTGAGCACCATTCCAACTCTGCTGTGGAGATCACATGACTTTATTTTTTTTAAAAAACTGTTTGGTTTTGCACAAGAGTTGCAGGTGGGGTCAGGGTCCAGTTCTGTTCCTCGGATTGATTGGGGAGTTTTCTGGCACAAGAACAGGTCCAAGAAAAGTTGTAAAGGATGTAAAGCCCGGGTCACCCTTAAATCCCGCCTCCAGGTGACCTTTCCCATTGACAAAAATGCATCTTGACAAGTCAAAAGTTTGCTAAAAAATTTCCATATTTTACTGAAACTTCCCAATTCCACTCAGTTCTTATTAATCGTTCTATTGTCTTTACTACTTAAATATTAATGTTGTTGTTGCGGTGTTATTGTCAGCAGTAGTACTATTACCACAAGCAATAGTAGTATTGATCTGTTATTGTATTATTGGTTGTAGGATACAGTCAGTGCAGCATTTGGATGAATGAAAGCAGGGATGGATGGATGAGGGGATGGATGGATGGATTAGAGGGGTGGATGGAAGGCGGAAGGGATGGATTAATGGATGGAGTGAGGGATGGATGGATTAATGGAGGGAGGGAGGGAGAAATGGATTAATGGATGGAGGGAGGGATTGAGGGAGGGATGGATTAATGGATGGAGGGAGGGATTGATTAATGGATGGAGGGAGGGATGGATGGGTTAATGGATGGATGGAGGGAGGGAGGGATGGATGAAGATAGGGAGGTTACAGTATAAATAGAGACATAGATGAAGGGAAAGATGGATGGATGGATAATGATATATGAATGGAGGGATGGGTGAAGCAGTGGATGGAGGGACAGAGGGAGGGAGTGAGGAGCGGATGGATGGATGGAAGAATGGGCGGGTGGATGAAGGGAGGGAGGTATGAATGAAGGCTTGAAAAAAGTGGGGAAGGAGGGAGGGATAGATGGATGGATGGATGGATATATGGGGGATTGATATATAGATAGCTGAAAGGATGGATGAAGAGAGGAATGGATGGAGGGAGGATAGGAAGGATTAATGGCAGGAATGGAGGGAGGGGTGGATAGATAGGTAGATGGATGGATGGATGGATGGATGGATGGATGGATGGCTAAATAAGAGGAGGGAGGGATATCAGATAGATGGACAGAAGAAGGCATGTATTAATGGATGGAGGGATGGATGAAAGGAGGGAGGGGTGAATGGAGTTATGGATGATGGGAGGATTGAGAGAGAGGTGGATGGATGGATGGATATGTGGATGGAGGGGGGGGGGTGAGGGGCAGATGGATGGATGGATGGAAGAATGGATGAGTGGATGAAAGGAGGGAGGGATGGATTAATTGATGGAGAGATGGATAAATTGAAGGAACGGATGAAGATAGGGAGGTCACGGTATGAATGGAGAGATAGATGAAGGGAGGGATGGGTGGATGGATAGATATATGAATGGAGGGATGGATGAAAGAGTGGATGAAGGGACGGAGGGAGTAAGGGGCAGACGGAAGGATAGATGGAAGAATGGGCGGGTGGATGAAGGGAGGGAGGTATGAATAGAGAAAAAGATGAAGGCTTGAAAAAATGGGGGAAGGAGGGAGGAATAGATGGATGGAAGAATAGAGAGATGGATAGAGAGATGGATGGATATATGGGGGGGGGGGTTTGATATATGGATGGCTGAGTGGATGGATGAAGAGTGGAATGGGTGGATGGAAGATGGGATGGATTCATGGCAGGAATGGAGGGAGAGATGGATGGATGGCTGAATAAGAGGAGGGAGGGATAAGTGGATGGGTGGATAGAGAGATGGATGGATATATGGATGGCTGAATGGATGGATGAAGAGAGGGATGGAGGGAGGGATGGAGGGGTGGATTAATGGGAGGGATGGATAGATGGATGGGTGCATGGATGGATGGATGAATGGATATATGGATGGCCGAATAAGAGGAGGGAGGGATAGAGCATAGATGGACAGAGGAAGGAATGTATTAATGGATGGAGGAATGGAGTGATGGATGACGGGGGGATTGAGGGAGAGATAGATGGATGGATAAGTGGATTGATAGAGGCAGGGATTGATGGATAGAGGAAAGAATGGGTGATTCATGGATAATGGAAGGGATAAATGGATGAGCATATGGATGGAATGATGGAGGGAAAAATGGATGGATGGAGGGAGGGAGGGAGAAAGGATAGAAGGAATGGATGGATGGATTGATGGATGGTGGGAGTAAAAGGAGGAGGGAGGGAGAAAGGAAAGGAGGAATGGATGGATGGATGGTGGGAGTAAAAGGAGGAGGGAGGGATGGATGGGTGGATGAATGGAGGGATGAATAAATGAAATGAATGGATGGCTGGATGGATGGTGGGAGTAAAAGGAGGAGGGAGGGATGGAGGGAGAAAGGATAGGAAGAATGGATGGATGGATGGGATGGATGGATGGATGGATGGAAGTAAAAGGAGGAGGGACGGATGGAGGGAGGGAGGGAGAAAGGAAAGGAGGAATGGATGGTGGGAGTAAAAGGAGGAGGGAGGGATGGATGGGTGGATAATTGGAGGGATGAATAAATGAAATGAATGGATGGCTGGATGGATGGTGGGAGTAAAAGGAGGAGGGAGGGATGGAGGGAGAAAGGATAGGAGGAATGGATGGATGGATGGGATGGATGGATGGATGGATGGGAGTAAAAGGAGGAGGGAGGGATGGAGGGAGGGAGGAAGAAAGGAAAGGAGGAATGGATGGATGGATGGTGGGAGTAAAAGGAGGAGGGAGGGATGGATGGTTGGATGAATGGAGGGATGAATAAATGAAATGAATAGAAGGATGGATGGAGAGATAGATGGAGTGATGGACTGATGGATAGAAAAATGAAAGTATGGATTATAGATGGATGAATGAAACCAAAGATAAATGAATACCGTATATACTCGAGTATAAGCCGAGGTACCTAATGTTGCCACAAAAAACTGGGAAAACGTACTGACTCGAGTATAAGCCGAGGGTCAACAATGCCTTACTGTTCCCATCCTCACTGTTTCCTATAAATTTTGGACACTCTCTTCCTATCACGAACGGTCTCTCATCCTCAGTTTCCCAGCAGACACTGTGTTGGGTGTTCCGCCAATCACAGACGTCTGCTGGGAAACTGAGGATGAGAGACCGTTCGTGATAGGCGGAGAGTGTCTGATGAGAATCGCCAATCACGGAAGGAACAGGAAGAGACCGCGGAATTTGAACGATGGATGCCGCAGCCGCAACTTCTTTACAGGTACTATTTCCAATGTAAAAATTTCGCTGACTCGAGTATAAGCCGAGGGGGGGGACTTTCAGCCCAAAAAAAGGGCTGAAAATCTCGGCTTATACTCGAGTATATACGGTAAATGATATAATAATGAAATGAAATGAAATGAAATGAAATCCCTAATGATCTGTCACACCTCCAGTCCCACCAGTCCCTATATATCCCGAGTAGACAGGACAGGTGGGAAATGACTATTATAATTGTATCTCCAGCACTCCGGCAGATTGTATAATAATCAGTCAGAGATTATAGAAGAAGCCGAGAATCCTAACTAGGTTGCAGATAATGATGGAAGTGGGGCAATCCCTGCGGAAACACACCATCAAACCCCGATTTAATCATTCTCAAACCGACGCTGGGTGCTCCAGCTGGAAAATCATCTATAAAAAATACATAACAGACCTCGTCCCACTTAAAAGTAGAATAAAAGATGATGTGGTGGTGTGTGCCGGCAGGAGGGATTGTGGTGGGATCACTTTATATATGTGGATTAGGGTTGGAGATAGGCCGGGGGGCGTCCATTACTGCTACAGGAGAACGTTATTGGAAGTAGGACACCTACCATTCTGTATATGACAGTTTCTACATGGAGAAAATATATATTACATTTATATTCTTCGGTTTGGATACTCTTTAAAGAAAAATCTGTATTGAGGTCTTACAAAGTGTGAGGGGGTTAACTCGGTAGCGGGTGTGTGTGACCCCCTGGTTGGGCTCCCCACACAAAAACAGGGCCAGCAGACGGAGGTTGTGGTTTTCCAAATCAAACGGTGCGGTTTATTTTTCTATGTACAGTGACAAAAACACAGCAAAGCCAAAAAGAAACATAAACAAAATAAATCCTGGTCAGTTTGACCTCTGACTAAACATGCAGGTTTCCTAAACTAACAACTGGGATCAGCCTAGTGCTGTCCTAGTCCCTAAGTCCCTGGTTTAGTAAATGTCCAAATAAATAGCCACACAGGCTTTGTCTCACCGCACAGGGGTTCACTCTCCCTAGACAGTCCACACAGGTCTGGGTCCAGGCATGAGCTAACACCTAATGAATCTGGGAGTTTTTATAGAGGCCTTTAAATGAGCTGACAAGCTTCAGCTGGTCTCATCAACTCCCTGCCTGCACGACGCCCAGCCCTCTCCCTAGAGGTATGAGTCATCCATGAGCCCACTAGCCTCAGCTGGGCTTCATCAACTCCCTAGTTGTATAAGTCGGCATAAAGCCTGAATCTGGGAGAAATATATCTACCCCCCTGGATGCAACCAGGTGACTTTACCTTCCTGCTGTCACATACCCCCCCCCCTCTTGTTTTAACCTTGGGGTTGGAACACCAGCAATCAGGCATTCATGTACTCGAGACAAAGCATCCACATTCCCCATTTGAACGCCAGGGCGATGCTTTACTGTGAAGTTGAATTCCTGTAGGGCCAGGAACCACCTATTCACTCTTCTATTTGTCTCTTTGTTTTGAGCCATCCACTTTAACGGAGCGTGATCCGTAACCATGTCAAAGTGCCTACCTAGCAGATAGTACCGAAGGGAATCTAGAGCCCACTTCACCGCTAAACACTCCTTTTCAACCGTGGCGTAATTTACCTCATGGGACTTCAACTTCCTGCTGAGGTAAATGACTGGGTGCTCTTCCCCGTTCCAGACCTGGGACAACACTGCTCCTAACCCCACATCTGACGCATCACTTTGTACGACAAAGTCTTTAGAGAAGTCGGGTGAGTACAACACTGGCTGGCTACATAAGGCTTGTTTCAAGAATTGGAATGCTGCCTCAGCCTCGGGGGTCCATTTAATCATGCCCGACCCTTTCCCTTTCGTCAGGTTGGTTAGGGGCACAGCCTTAGAAGCAAAGTGGGAAATGAAGCGCCGATAATAACCCGCGATTCCCAGAAAGGCCCGTACCTGCTTCTTGCTGTTGGGACGTGGCCAACTCTGGATGGCCTCGACTTTGTTGAGTTGGGGTTTTATTACTCCCCTCCCAATGGTGTACCCAAGATATTTGGCCTCCTCCTGCCCAATGGTACACTTCTTGGGGTTAGCCGTAAACCCCGCTTCCCGGATAGAGTCTAGGACTGCTTGCACTTTTGGCAGATGTGAGGCCCAATCTGTGCTATGGACAATTACGTCATCCAGGTAAGCCGCAGCATACTTCCGATGGGGCCTCAGTATCTGGTCCATTTTCCGCTGGAATGTGGCCGGCGCATTCTGTAACCCGAACGGCATTCTCTTATATTGGAACGCCCCGTCTGGGGTTACAAATGCGGTTTTCTCTTTGGCCGACTTGGCCAGGGGAATTTGCCAATACCCTTTTGTGAGGTCAAGAGTTGTCATGTATCGGGCTGTTCCCAGCCGGTCGATCAACTCATCTATACGTGGCACGGGGTAGGTGTCAAATTTTGTAACTTTGTTCAACTGACGAAAATCGTTACAAAATCGCCAGCTCCCATCCGGTTTAGGCACCAACACAATGGGACTAGACCAATCACTTTGGGACTCCTCTATCACCCCTAAGTTCAGCATTTTCTGTACTTCCTCCCGTATTGCCTCCCGTCGGGCCTCTGGGATCCGATAGGGTTTTAACTTCACCCTTTCACCGGGCGGGGTAATAATATCATGCTCTACCCCAGATGTTTGTCCCGGCAGCTCAGAGAACACCTCCTTGTTGCGAAGCACAAACTCCTTAACCTCCTGCTGTTGGGGTTGTGACAAGGTGGCTGCTATTCCAACCTCCGGAATCACGCAACCAGTTTGAGCTGGTGACCAAGTTTCTGTGACTAGGGACTCTCTATCCCTCCAGGCTTTCAACAGATTAACGTGATATATCTGTTCGGGCTTTCGCCTTCCTGGTTGTCTGACCTTGTAATTCACTTCGCTCACTTTTTCCATTATCTCGTAGGGGCCTTGCCATTTGGCAAGGAATTTACTTTCAACCGTAGGGACAAGTACCAATATCCTATCCCCCGGGGAAAAGGTACGGGTCTTGGCTCCACGGTTGTACACTCTCTGCTGTGCCAACTGCGCTTGGGCCAAATGTTCCTTCACGATGGGCATTACCTGTGCAATTCGATCTTGCATCAGGGCGACATGCTCAATCACACTCCTGTGGGGAGAACTCTCACTTTCCCAAGTTTCCTTGGCAATATCCAACAGCCCTCTTGGGTGTCTCCCATACAGTAACTCAAAGGGGGAGAATCCCGTAGAGGATTGGGGCACCTCCCTAATAGCAAACATCAAATAAGGAAGTAGACAGTCCCAATCCTTTCCATCTCTATCCACCACTTTCTTCAACATTTGTTTTAGGGTTTTGTTGAATCTTTCAACCAGCCCATCGGTTTGGGGGTGATACACAGATGTACGCAATTGCGTCACTTTGAACAATTTACACAGCTCTTTCATAACCCGGGACATAAAGGGTGTACCTTGGTCCGTAAGCAGTTCTTTACAAATACCCACCCGGCTAAAAACAAGACATAGCTCTTTGGCTATGGTTTTGGCCGAGGTATTTCTGAGAGGGATCGCTTCTGGATAACGGGTGGCATAGTCCATTATAACCAATATGTACTGGTGCCCCCTAGCGGACTTGATTATAGGACCTACCAAATCCATTGCGATTCTCTCAAACGGGACCTCAATGATGGGTAGAGGGACCAGCGGGCTACGGAAATGTGGCATCGGGGCCGACCTCTGACACACAGGGCAGGAGGAACAATAATTTTCTATGTCCTTCATCACCCCAGGCCAATAGAATCTCTGTAATACCCTCTCTCGGGTTTTCTCTGTCCCCAGATGACCTCCAAGAATGTGCCCATGGGCCAACTCCAACACCAACTTCCTGTAAGGTTTGGGCACCACAAGCTGCTCAACGGTATCTTCTGCCCTTTTTGCCACCCGATACAGTAGGTCCTTCTCTACGCTGAAGTATGGGTAAGTGCAGGTATTATCTGGGTTCACTAACTCGCCATCTATTTTCACTACGTTTTCCCGTGCCTTTATTAGGGCGGGGTCTTTTAACTGTTCTGTGGCAAAATTTTCCCTGTGAACCTCCAGATCAGAAAACTCCACAGACGGTAGGTTTTCGTCGGAGGAGGTGGGCTCCTCTCCAGTTTCTTGAGTCTCCCCTGCCAATACTGACAAGGGAAATTCTGGAGAGTCCTCACCACTCTCAGAGGAGTTCTGGCTATCACATTCCTGGTACATAGGGGCACCAGTGGGGGGCTCAGGATCATCCCACAGTTCCCAGAACTTCGGAAAATCCCTTCCCACAATGGCATCATGCGGTAATTGAGACACTAACCCCACTGGATGAGAGAGGGTACCTTTGGGGGTCTCGAAACACACTGTAGTCACTGGATACTCTCGGGTGTCCCCATGCACACAAATAACAGCTACCTTGCTATTCCCAGAAACCTCTGTTTTAACTAATTCAGCCTTTATCAGGGTCACAAGGCTACCTGAATCCAGCAATACCACAACATTTCTACCATTAATACACATTTTGCATAAATGTTTCTCAGTTCCCTGAATGGCAGTGCATGCGACTGTCGCACACAGCGACTGACGTCGGTCCGTCAGAAAGTCCCATTGCATGGGTTCCTCCACAACCGGGCAATTTGCTGCAATATGTCCCGCTTGCCGGCAGCGGTAGCAAACAATCCTTTTGGCTGCCTCTTGAGCCCCTGACTTCCCAGGCTGTTCTCGCCAAACTTTGGGTAGAGCTCCCACCCTCTCACTCTCTCCACCCTCACCCCTTGGAATCCTCTTATCCGCCCCTGGGGATGGTCTGGTCTTAGGGTGGAAAGTCCGAGAGTCTCTGGAAGAGGCCGTCAGGTTCTCTGTAGCCAAGTATTTCTCTACACGATCCACAAGACCACCGGCCGTCTCTGGGTCTCCATGGCTTACCCACTTTTGGATGGCAGTAGGAAGAGCTCTCAAAAACCGATCCATTACAACACGTTCCACAATCTCTGGTGCGGACAAAGTCTCTGGCTGTAGCCACTTCCTGCTCAGGTGAATGAGATCATACATTTGAGACCTGGGGGGTTTTCCAAGCTGGAAAGTCCAGTTATGCACACGCTGAGCCCGGACAGCCAGGGTGACACCCAGCCTTGCCAATATTTCAGCTTTTAGCATCACATAGTCTTTTGCTTGGTCAGGCTCTAGGTCATAGTAAGCCTTCTGCGATTCACCAGTTAACAGAGGAGCCACCAGTCCAGCCCACTGCTCCTCAGGCCACTTTTCTCTTTCAGCAGTCCTTTCAAATGTGGTCAAAAATACCTCTGGATCATCCTCTCCAGTCATTTTTGTCAATAAACGACTCACCCCAAAGGACGCGGTATTAGTGGGACGGCTTTCCTCACTGGTCTGCGGACGTTGCTGCATTACTGCTTCCATTTGTTGTAGTCTCTGCTCTTGCTTCTGTAACAGGTCTATGAAGTGGGCCTCAGATTGCTGCTGGGCTTGTTGCTGAGCTTCCAGACTCTGTTGGTGAGCTTGCTGCTGGGCTGCAAGGCTCTGTTGATGAGCTTGCTGCTGGGCTGCAAGGCTCCTTTGCAAACCTGCATTTGTCTGCTGTTGATTGGCATTTGCTAGAGCCAGCTGTTTCAGTATCTCCTCCATGCTGGCTTAAAAAAACTGCCCGCATTCTCCACCAACTGTGAGGGGGTTAACTCGGTAGCGGGTGTGTGTGACCCCCTGGTTGGGCTCCCCACACAAAAACAGGGCCAGCAGATGGAGTTTGTGGTTTTCCAAATCAAACGGTGCGGTTTATTTTTCTATGTACAGTGACAAAAACACAGCAAAGCCAAAAAGAAACATAAACAAAATAAATCCTGGTCAGTTTGACCTCTGACTAAACATGCAGGTTTCCTAACTAACAACTGGGATCAGCCTAGTGCTGTCCTAGTCCCTAAGTCCCTGGTTTAGTAAATGTCCAAATAAATAGCCACACAGGCTTTGTCTCACCGCACAGGGGTTCACTCTCCCTAGACAGTCCACACAGGTCTGGGTCCAGGCATGAGCTAACACCTAATGAATCTGGGAGTTTTTATAGAGGCCTTTAAATGAGCTGACAAGCTTCAGCTGGTCTCATCAACTCCCTGCCTGCACGACGCCCAGCCCTCTCCCTAGAGGTATGAGTCATCCATGAGCCCACTAGCCTCAGCTGGGCTTCATCAACTCCCTAGTTGTATAAGTCGGCATAAAGCCTGAATCTGGGAGAAATATATCTACCCCCCTGGATGCAACCAGGTGACTTTACCTTTCTGCTGTCACAAAAGTAACACAGCCAACAAGATGCCTCCTCTACTTTTGCGGCTCTGCCAACCTACCAGCTGGCACCTCCTAAAAGTCCCTACCTTCCAGGTATGGAGCAGAGATGCCAACACCCTCCACCCATCTCCGCTCAGTTCTCAGATCCTATATGTCCTATAGCCAATCACACAAGCAACTGGTGGAGGTGGCGGGGGGGGGGGGGGGGGTTACATCTCTATGTAAAATCTGATTTTCAGAAAGTCTCTATTTGCATTTACAAAAAGGAACTAAACCCATCAATTTAACTGTTTCCCACAATAGTTCCATTAAAGAATGTCATTATAAGGGATACAAAATCAGCAAGGCAGTGTATTGGAGTCAGTAGGGCAGAGAATAGGGTCAGTAGTTTGTAGGGCAGTGTACAGAGGGTTATCAAGGCAGTGTACAAGGGTTCAGCAGGGCAATGTGCAGTGGGTCAGCAGGGCAGAGGATTAGAGGTCAGCAGGGAAGTGTACAAAAGTTAGTAGGGCAGTGTACAGGTGGTCAGTAGGGCTGAGGATAGGGGTCAGCAGGGTAGAGGATAGGGGTCAACAGAGAAGATGACAGGGGTCAGCAGGATTGAGAACAGAGGTTATAAGGACAGAAGACAAGGGGTCAACATGGCAGAGGACAGGGGTCAACATGGCAGAGGACAGGGGTCAGCAGGGCAGAGGACAGGGGCCAGCAGGGCAATGTACAGAGGTCAGCAGGGCAGGGTACAAGGGTTCAGCAGGGTAGAGGACAGGGGGCAGCAGGGCAATGTGCAGTGAGGCAGCAGGGCAGTGTACAAGGGGTAAGCAGGGCAGAGGATTTGAGGTCCGCAGGGGAGTGTACAAGAGTTAGTAGGGCAGTGTACAGGTGGTCAGTAGGGCTGAGGATAGGGGTCAGTAGGGCTGAGGATAGGGGTCAGCAGGGCAGAGGATAGGGGTCACCAGAGCAGATGACAGGGGTCAGCAGGATTGAGAACAGGGGTTATCAAGGCAGAAGACAAGAGGTCAGCAGGGCAGAGGACAGTAGTCAGAAGGGTAGAGGACAGGGGTCAGTAGGGCAGGGCACAGGAATCAGCAGAGAAGAGGACAGGGTCAATGGTGGCAGAGCACTCAGTAGAGCTCCTTCTCACATCCCCTCACAGCACACAGCCTAGCCACTCAGCCGATCTCTTTCTATCCTCACAGCTAAGATCGGATTCCCTTACAGACACAGCCTCGATCTGCACAGTGTGTAGATGGCTACTGCAGGTGCGCTGCCATTCCGGTCTGGGAATTTCACAGGCCTTTTGCAACTGCAACATAGCAGTCAGCTATACATTGTGCATATTTAGGCTGTGTCTGTAAAGGAATCTGATCTCAGCTATGTGCAACGTGGGGAAAAACCCACCTCCCAGCACATATCCCCCCCCATTCCTCCTCCTAGCACAAATTCCTAAATCCCCCCTAACCTCCCTTCCCAGCACAAATAGCCCCCAATCTCCCCTCCTCCACGAACATCAACACCACAAGTTACACCCCCCCCCACCACTATATTGCGTACAATTCCCTGCACAACTGAAATCTGGGGGGCCCAGCCCCCCCCCCCAGATCTGGCCATGCGCATGCACCCACATAACTGTCCAATTGGAAGCGGCAGCTGTGTCAATGCAGCCCCCCTGCAATCATCCAGAACTAGAAGAGGTGTGTATAGTAAGACCTTTGTTTTTTAGATGGGCTGTTTTATGGAAATTCAGTGTTTGGCAGTTCAATTCAATAATACCGGGTAAGAGAAATGCTAAATACCCTGATCCTACAGTTTCCAGGAAATCTTCAGCTGGGGGATAAATTAACCGGCAGAGGGTGGGGGTGCAATCTAATCAATGGAGGAGTGCCTTCTCCAGTGGGGGAGGGCAATCTAATCAGCAGACGTGAGGGAGCGTGAACTAACCAGTGCAAAGGGGGGGGGAAGCTAACTGGAAGGGGGAAGAGCACTCCAGTGGGGGAAGGCAAAATACTTAGCAGGAGTGGGGACTCTTCAGTGGGGGAGGGCAAACCTTGTAAAAGGGCGGTGCTAGAACCTGGATCTGAACCTGCAACCTCTGCTATGTTTGGTGGTCTTGCTGAGCCAGTAGAGATGTTAGACACCCCATGTCTGATTCCTTAGACAGCCTTGCCTTGTGTCGTGTTTCTCTTGAACTTGAACTTCCTATTTAAGCCATGCCTTTGCATTTCCTGTCTGCCAGATTATTGTGCTCTCTCCAGTCAGTATCTTGCTCTTGTCGCTCCTGCTGCCATCCTTATCTTCGATACCACTTGTTACTGACCTATGGCTTGTTCCTGGACTACTCTTCCACTTGATCCCAACCTGAAACCACTTGTTGCCAACCTTTGACTTGTGTACTGACTACGCTTCTGTTTGATCCCTACCTGCTATATCTGCTACTCGACCCCGGCTTGCTCCCCTCCTGGTGGGGCGACACCTTCTGAGGACCGTCACCTGGTACTAACACACAGCAAAACCAATCTCCACCATCAGGAGCTCTGGTGAATTAGGGCTTAGACTCTGCACCTCAAGTGACCCTGGTCCCCTGCAAGGCCAGAGTGACCTGCCTGTATAAATATCCTGCTGGATGGCGAAGTTTCCTACTGCTATAGCTACTGGTCTCCGAGCCAAATCCATGACCATGACAGGGGAGTAAGAACAAATCTGCTTCCTAACATTCTGGCTACAAAAGTACTTTTACCTGGTGTGACAGGGGGTCACTTTGGACACAGGGTTAGCCAGGAAACAATGGGCATTGAGAATATATATGGCTTGGATTGCTTAAAATGGGTCTGTAATATTTATCCACCATATTCCCCATTTACCTGCAAAGAACTATCTACTGTTTTATGAACTCAACAGGTTAAATTAAGAGAGGCTGATGTGTCTCCTGTCTCCTTGTGTAATGCTAATGAGCCCCACCTATGTTACAGGCCCTTTCATTGTGTTGATGTGGATTGGAGCTTGGTAAAGCGTCTGGCTCCATATTATGGGATGTGGAATTGTCTTCTGTGAGGAGGGGGGGGGGGGAATCAACCCTCCTGCCTAAGACTGTTTATCAAAGGAGAAGTTTGAACACACCTGACCTGTATCACCCCTGTCATTGGACAGTTTAACCCGCCCTGTTCCCCAAAGGATGGGAGGGGAGGGTTTTGAAGGGAAATGTGTTACCATGTGTTTTGAAAATAAAGTCATTCCCTGTTTTGGAACTTGAATACAGAGCGTTGTCTCGTATCTGGGGGGAGAATCATTCCTATGGGGTCTTATTCAGCTGGTTGGAGTGTCTGGTGGCTGTCGTGTGGTTGGAAAGGGAATATCCTAACGGTGTTAACCCCTTTCATACTTGGGGTGCCGTTACACCTGGCTAGAGAACTAAAGGACTACTGGTAAATATGTGAAAATACCCTTAAAAAAAATCAAGATTAAAAAAATGTGTTTTTATTACATTATTATAGAATAGATTATTACAATGTCTTTGCTACCACCTACCTACCTTCTCCCTGCAGAACAATTCCCATCCACATCTAGTTCTCAGTGCTTTATAAAATCACTCATTTAATTGTTTTAGAGCTTCAGCTCCTCATGCGGCAGTGTAATCTGAACCACTTCTGTACCATAAGAGTACTTCATAAACAGAAGCAATGGCAATGTCCCAACTGCACAGCTCCTAACCCAACTCATACTCTCTCCAATTCCCTCTTCCTCAACCTTTCATCCCAGATGAACCTCTAAAATAATTCATGGGGGATTGGGGGTCAGTGGGAAGAATGTTCCTTACATTGGTGGTCAGTGAGAAGAATGCTCCTTACATTGGTGGACAGTGGGAAGAATGTTCCTTACATTGGTGATCAGTGGGAAGAATGTTCCTTACATTGGTGATCAGTGGGAAGAATGCTCCTTACATTGGTGATCAGTGGGAAGAATGCTCCTTACATTGGTGGTCAGTGGGAAGAATGTTCCTTACATTGGTGATCAGTGAGAAGAATGTTCCTTACATTGGTGATCAGTGGGAAGAATGTTCCTTACATTGGTGGTCAGTGGGAAGAATGCTCCTTACATTGGTGGTCAGTGGGAAGAATGTTCCTTACATTGGTGGTCAGTGGGAAGAATGCCCCTTACATTGGTGATCAGTGGGAAGAATGTTCCTTACATTGGTGATCAGTGGGAAGAATGTTCCTTACATTGGTGATCAGTGGGAAGAATGCTCCTTACATTGGTGATCAGTGGGAAGAATGCTCCTTACATTGGTGGTCAGTGGGAAGAATGTTCCTTACATTGGTGATCAGTGGGAAGAATGTTCCTTACATTGGTGGTCAGTGGGAAGAATGTTCCTTACATTGGTGGTCAGTGGGAAGAATGTTCCTTACATTGGTGATCAGTGGGAAGAATGCTCCTTACATTGGTGGTCAGTGGGAAGAATGTTCCTTACATTGGTGATCAGTGAGAAGAATGTTCCTTACATTGGTGATCAGTGGGAAGAATGTTCCTTACATTGGTGATCAGTGGGAAGAATGCTCCTTACATTGGTGGTCAGTGGGAAGAATGTTCCTTACATTGGTGGTCAGTGAGAAGAATGCTCCTTACATTGGTGATCAGTGGGAAGAATGTTCCTTACATTGGTGATCAGTGGGAAGAATGATCCTTACATTGGTGATCAGTGGGAAGAATGTTCCTTACATTGGTGGTCAGTGAGAAGAATGCTCCTTACATTGGTGGTCAGTGAGAAGAATGCTTCTTACATTGGTGATCAGTGGGAAGAATGCTCCTTACATTGGTGGTCAGTGGGAAGAATGTTCCTTACATTGGTGATCAGTGGGAAGAATGTTCCTTACATTGGTGGTCAGTGGGAAGAATGTTCCTTACATTGGTGGTCAGTGGGAAGAATGTTCCTTACATTGGTGATCAGTGGGAAGAATGCTCCTTACATTGGTGGTCAGTGGGAAGAATGTTCCTTACATTGGTGATCAGTGAGAAGAATGTTCCTTACATTGGTGATCAGTGGGAAGAATGTTCCTTACATTGGTGATCAGTGGGAAGAATGCTCCTTACATTGGTGGTCAGTGGGAAGAATGTTCCTTACATTGGTGGTCAGTGAGAAGAATGCTCCTTACATTGGTGATCAGTGGGAAGAATGTTCCTTACATTGGTGATCAGTGGGAAGAATGATCCTTACATTGGTGATCAGTGGGAAGAATGTTCCTTACATTGGTGATCAGTTGGAAGAATGCTCCTTACATTGGTGGTCAGTGGGAAGAATTCTCCTTACATTGGTGGTCAGTGGGAAGAATGTTTCTTACATTGGTGATCAGTGGGAAGAATGTTCCTTACATTGGTGGTCAGTGGGAAGAATGCTCCTTACATTGGTGATCAGTGGGAAGAATGTTCCTTACATTGGTGATCAGTGGGAAGAATGTTTCTTACATTGGTGATCAGTGGGAAGAATGTTCCTTACATTGGTGGTCAGTGGGAAGAATGTTTCTTACATTGGTGATCAGTGGGAAGAATGTTCCTTACATTGGTGGTCAGTGGGAAGAATGCTCCTTACATTGGTGGTCAGTGGGAAGAATTCTCCTTACATTGGTGGTCAGTGGGAAGAATGATCCTTACATTGGTGATCAGTGAGAAGAATGTTCCTTACATTGGTGATCAGTTGGAAGAATGCTCCTTACATTGGTGGTCAGTGGGAAGAATTCTCCTTACATTGGTGGTCAGTGGGAAGAATGTTTCTTACATTGGTGATCAGTGGGAAGAATGTTCCTTACATTGGTGATCAGTGGGAAGAATGTTCCTTACATTGGTGATCAGTGGGAAGAATGTTCCTTACATTGGTGATCAGTGGGAAGAATGTTCCTTACATTGGTGGTCAGTGAGAAGAATGTTTCTTACATTGGTGATCAGTGGGAAGAATGTTCCTTACATTGGGGATCAGTGGGAAGAATGTTCCTTACATTGGTGGTCAGTGAGAAGAATGTTTCTTACATTGGTGATCAGTGGGAAGAATGTTCCTTACATTGGAGATCAGTGAGAAGAATGCTCCTTACATTGGTGATCAGTGGGAAGAATGCCCCTTACATTGGTGATCAGTGGGAAGAATGTTCCTTACATTGGTGATCAGTGGGAAGAATGCCCCTTACATTGGTGATCAGTGGGAAGAATGTCCCTTACATTGGTGATCAGTGAGAAGAATGTTCCTTACATTGGTGATCAGTGAGAAGAATGTTCCTTACATTGGTGATCAGTTGGAAGAATGCTCCTTACATTGGTGGTCAGTGGGAAGAATTCTCCTTACATTGGTGGTCAGTGGGAAGAATGTTTCTTACATTGGTGATCAGTGGGAAGAATGCTCCTTACATTGGTGGTCAGTGGGAAGAATGTTTCTTACATTGGTGATCAGGGGGAAGAATGCTCCTTACATTGGTGGTCAGTGGGAAGAATGTTTCTTACATTGGTGATCAGTGGGAAGAATGTTCCTTACATTGGTGATCAGTGGGAAGAATGTTCCTTACATTGGTGATCAGTGGGAAGAATGTTCCTTACATTGGTGATCAGTGGGAAGAATGTTCCTTAAATTGGTGGTCAGTGAGAAGAATGTTTCTTACATTGGTGATCAGTGGGAAGAATGTTCCTTACATTGGGGATCAGTGGGAAGAATGCTCCTTACATTGGTGATCAGTGGGAAGAATGCTCCTTACATTGGTGATCAGTGGGAAGAATGTTCCTTACATTGGTGATCAGTGGGAAGAATGCCCCTTACATTGGTGATCAGTGGGAAGAATGCCCCTTACATTGGTGATCAGTGGGAAGAATGCTCCTTACATTGGTGATCAGTGGGAAGAATGTTCCTTACATTGGTGATCAGTGGGAAGAATGTCCCTTACATTGGTGATCAGTGGGAAGAATGTTCCTTACATTGGTGATCAGTGGGAAGAATGCCCCTTACATTGGTGATCAGTGAGAAGAATGCTCCTTACATTGGTGATCAGTGGGAAGAATGCTCCTTACATTGGTGATCAGTGGGAAGAATGTTCCTTACATTGGTGATCAGTGGGAAGAATGTTCCTTACATTGGTGATCAGTGGGAAGAATGTTCCTTACATTGGTGATCAGTGGGAAGAATGCCCCTTACATTGGTGATCAGTGGGAAGAATGCCCCTTACATTGGTGATCAGTGGGAAGAATGTTCCTTACATTGGTGATCAGTGGGAAGAATGTTTCTTACATTGGTGGTCAGTGGGAAGAATGTTCCTTACATTGGTGATCAGTGGGAAGAATGTTCCTTACATTGGTGATCAGTGGGAAGAATGTTCCTTACATTGGTGATCAGTGAGAAGAATGTTCCTTACATTGGTGATCAGTGGGAAGAATGTTCCTTACATTGGTGGTCAGTGAGAAGAATGTTTCTTACATTGGTGATCAGTGGGAAGAATGTTCCTTACATTGGTGATCAGTGGGAAGAATGTCCCTTACATTGGTGATCAGTGAGAAGAATGCCCCTTACATTGGTGATCAGTGGGAAGAATGCTCCTTACATTGGTGGTCAGTGGGAAGAATGTTCCTTACATTGGTGATCAGTGGGAAGAATGTTCCTTACATTGGTGGTCAGTGAGAAGAATGTTTCTTACATTGGTGATCAGTGGGAAGAATGTTCCTTACATTGGTGATCAGTGAGAAGAATGTTCCTTACATTGGTGATCAGTGAGAAGAATGTTCCTTACATTGGTGATCAGTGGGAAGAATGTTCCTTACATTGGTGATCAGTGAGAAGAATGTTCCTTACATTGGTGATCAGTGAGAAGAATGTTGCTTACATTGGTGATCAGTGGGAAGAATGCCCCTTACATTGGTGATCAGTGGGAAGAATGTCCCTTACATTGGTGATCAGTGAGAAGAATGCCCCTTACATTGGTGATCAGTGGGAAGAATGTTCCTTACATTGGTGATCAGTGGGAAGAATGCTCCTTACATTGGTGATCAGTGGGAAGAATGCCCCTTACATTGGTGATCAGTGGGAAGAATGTTCCTTACATTGGTGATCAGTGAGAAGAATGCTCCTTACATTGGTGATCAGTGGGAAGAATGCTCCTTACATTGGTGATCAGTGGGAAGAATGTTCCTTACATTGGTGATCAGTGGGAAGAATGTTCCTTACATTGGTGATCAGTGGGAAGAATGCCCCTTACATTGGTGATCAGTGGGAAGAATGCCCCTTACATTGGTGATCAGTGGGAAGAATGCCCCTTACATTGGTGATCAGTGGGAAGAATGCTCCTTACATTGGTGATCAGTGGGAAGAATGCTCCTTACATTGGTGATCAGTGAGAAGAATGTTCCTTACATTGGTGATCAGTGAGAAGAATGTTCCTTACATTGGTGATCAGTGAGAAGAATGTTGCTTACATTGGTGATCAGTGGGAAGAATGCCCCTTACATTGGTGATCAGTGGGAAGAATGTCCCTTACATTGGTGATCAGTGAGAAGAATGCCCCTTACATTGGTGATCAGTGGGAAGAATGTTCCTTACATTGGTGATCAGTGGGAAGAATGCTCCTTACATTGGTGATCAGTGGGAAGAATGCCCCTTACATTGGTGATCAGTGGGAAGAATGTTCCTTACATTGGTGATCAGTGAGAAGAATGCTCCTTACATTGGTGATCAGTGGGAAGAATGTTCCTTACATTGGTGATCAGTGGGAAGAATGCCCCTTACATTGGTGATCAGTGGGAAGAATGCCCCTTACATTGGTGATCAGTGGGAAGAATGTTCCTTACATTGGTGGTCAGTGAGAAGAATGCTCCTTACATTGGTGGTCAGTGGGAAGAATTCTCCTTACATTGGTGGTCAGTGGGAAGAATGATCCTTACATTGGTGATCAGTGAGAAGAATGTTCCTTACATTGGTGATCAGTTGGAAGAATGCTCCTTACATTGGTGGTCAGTGGGAAGAATTCTCCTTACATTGGTGGTCAGTGGGAAGAATGTTTCTTACATTGGTGATCAGTGGGAAGAATGCTCCTTACATTGGTGGTCAGTGGGAAGAATGTTTCTTACATTGGTGATCAGGGGGAAGAATGCTCCTTACATTGGTGGTCAGTGGGAAGAATGTTTCTTACATTGGTGATCAGTGGGAAGAATGTTCCTTACATTGGTGATCAGTGGGAAGAATGTTCCTTACATTGGTGATCAGTGGGAAGAATGTTCCTTACATTGGTGATCAGTGGGAAGAATGTTCCTTACATTGGTGGTCAGTGAGAAGAATGTTTCTTACATTGGTGATCAGTGGGAAGAATGTTCCTTACATTGGGGATCAGTGGGAAGAATGTTCCTTACATTGGTGGTCAGTGAGAAGAATGTTTCTTACATTGGTGATCAGTGGGAAGAATGTTCCTTACATTGGAGATCAGTGAGAAGAATGCTCCTTACATTGGTGATCAGTGGGAAGAATGTTCCTTACATTGGTGATCAGTGGGAAGAATGCCCCTTACATTGGTGATCAGTGGGAAGAATGTCCCTTACATTGGTGATCAGTGAGAAGAATGTTCCTTACATTGGTGATCAGTGAGAAGAATGTTCCTTACATTGGTGATCAGTTGGAAGAATGCTCCTTACATTGGTGGTCAGTGGGAAGAATTCTCCTTACATTGGTGGTCAGTGGGAAGAATGTTTCTTACATTGGTGATCAGTGGGAAGAATGCTCCTTACATTGGTGGTCAGTGGGAAGAATGTTTCTTACATTGGTGATCAGGGGGAAGAATGCTCCTTACATTGGTGGTCAGTGGGAAGAATGTTTCTTACATTGGTGATCAGTGGGAAGAATGTTCCTTACATTGGTGATCAGTGGGAAGAATGTTCCTTACATTGGTGATCAGTGGGAAGAATGTTCCTTACATTGGTGATCAGTGGGAAGAATGTTCCTTAAATTGGTGGTCAGTGAGAAGAATGTTTCTTACATTGGTGATCAGTGGGAAGAATGTTCCTTACATTGGGGATCAGTGGGAAGAATGCTCCTTACATTGGTGATCAGTGAGAAGAATGCCCCTTACATTGGTGATCAGTGGGAAGAATGTTCCTTACATTGGTGATCAGTGGGAAGAATGCCCCTTACATTGGTGATCAGTGGGAAGAATGTCCCTTACATTGGTGATCAGTGAGAAGAATGCCCCTTACATTGGTGATCAGTGGGAAGAATGTTCCTTACATTGGTGATCAGTGGGAAGAATGCCCCTTACATTGGTGATCAGTGGGAAGAATGCCCCTTACATTGGTGATCAGTGGGAAGAATGCTCCTTACATTGGTGATCAGTGGGAAGAATGTTCCTTACATTGGTGATCAGTGGGAAGAATGTCCCTTACATTGGTGATCAGTGGGAAGAATGTTCCTTACATTGGTGATCAGTGGGAAGAATGCCCCTTACATTGGTGATCAGTGAGAAGAATGCTCCTTACATTGGTGATCAGTGGGAAGAATGCTCCTTACATTGGTGATCAGTGGGAAGAATGTTCCTTACATTGGTGATCAGTGGGAAGAATGTTCCTTACATTGGTGATCAGTGGGAAGAATGTTCCTTACATTGGTGATCAGTGGGAAGAATGCCCCTTACATTGGTGATCAGTGGGAAGAATGCCCCTTACATTGGTGATCAGTGGGAAGAATGTTCCTTACATTGGTGATCAGTGGGAAGAATGTTTCTTACATTGGTGGTCAGTGGGAAGAATGTTCCTTACATTGGTGATCAGTGGGAAGAATGTTCCTTACATTGGTGATCAGTGGGAAGAATGTTCCTTACATTGGTGATCAGTGAGAAGAATGTTCCTTACATTGGTGATCAGTGGGAAGAATGTTCCTTACATTGGTGGTCAGTGAGAAGAATGTTTCTTACATTGGTGATCAGTGGGAAGAATGTTCCTTACATTGGTGATCAGTGGGAAGAATGTCCCTTACATTGGTGATCAGTGAGAAGAATGCCCCTTACATTGGTGATCAGTGGGAAGAATGCTCCTTACATTGGTGGTCAGTGGGAAGAATGTTCCTTACATTGGTGATCAGTGGGAAGAATGTTCCTTACATTGGTGGTCAGTGAGAAGAATGTTTCTTACATTGGTGATCAGTGGGAAGAATGTTCCTTACATTGGTGATCAGTGAGAAGAATGTTCCTTACATTGGTGATCAGTGAGAAGAATGTTGCTTACATTGGTGATCAGTGGGAAGAATGTTCCTTACATTGGTGATCAGTGAGAAGAATGTTCCTTACATTGGTGATCAGTGAGAAGAATGTTGCTTACATTGGTGATCAGTGGGAAGAATGCCCCTTACATTGGTGATCAGTGGGAAGAATGCCCCTTACATTGGTGATCAGTGAGAAGAATGCCCCTTACATTGGTGATCAGTGGGAAGAATGTTCCTTACATTGGTGATCAGTGGGAAGAATGCTCCTTACATTGGTGATCAGTGGGAAGAATGCCCCTTACATTGGTGATCAGTGGGAAGAATGTTCCTTACATTGGTGATCAGTGAGAAGAATGCTCCTTACATTGGTGATCAGTGGGAAGAATGCTCCTTACATTGGTGATCAGTGGGAAGAATGTTCCTTACATTGGTGATCAGTGGGAAGAATGTTCCTTACATTGGTGATCAGTGGGAAGAATGCCCCTTACATTGGTGATCAGTGGGAAGAATGCCCCTTACATTGGTGATCAGTGGGAAGAATGTCCCTTACATTGGTGATCAGTGAGAAGAATGCCCCTTACATTGGTGATCAGTGGGAAGAATGCTCCTTACATTGGTGATCAGTGAGAAGAATGTTCCTTACATTGGTGATCAGTGAGAAGAATGTTCCTTACATTGGTGATCAGTGAGAAGAATGTTGCTTACATTGGTGATCAGTGGGAAGAATGCCCCTTACATTGGTGATCAGTGGGAAGAATGTCCCTTACATTGGTGATCAGTGAGAAGAATGCCCCTTACATTGGTGATCAGTGGGAAGAATGTTCCTTACATTGGTGATCAGTGGGAAGAATGCTCCTTACATTGGTGATCAGTGGGAAGAATGCCCCTTACATTGGTGATCAGTGGGAAGAATATTCCTTACATTGGTGATCAGTGGGAAGAATGCCCCTTACATTGGTGATCAGTGGGAAGAATACTCCTTACATTGGTGATCAGTGGGAAGAATGCTCCTTACATTGGTGATCAGTGGGAAGAATGTTCCTTACATTGGTGATCAGTGGGAAGAATGCCCCTTACATTGGTGATCAGTGGGAAGAATGCCCCTTACATTGGTGATCAGTGGGAAGAATGTTCCTTACATTGGTGGTCAGTGAGAAGAATGTTTCTTACATTGGTGATCAGTGGGAAGAATGTTCCTTACATTGGTGATCAGTGAGAAGAATGTTGCTTACATTGGTGATCAGTGAGAAGAATGCTCCTTACATTGGTGATCAGTGGGAAGAATGTTCCTTACATTGGTGATCAGTGGGAAGAATGTTGCTTACATTGGTGATCAGTGAGAAGAATGTTCCTTACATTGGTGATCAGTGAGAAGAATGTTGCTTACATTGGTGATCAGTGGGAAGAATGTTCCTTACATTGGTGATCAGTGGGAAGAATGCCCCTTACATTGGTGATCAGTGGGAAGAATGTCCCTTACATTGGTGATCAGTGAGAAGAATGCCCCTTACATTGGTGATCAGTGGGAAGAATGTTCCTTACATTGGTGATTAGTGGGAAGAATGCCCCTTACATTGGTGATCAGTGGGAAGAATGCTCCTTACATTGGTGATCAGTGGGAAGAATGTTCCTTACATTGGTGATCAGTGGGAAGAATGTTCCTTACATTGGTGATCAGTGGGAAGAATGCCCCTTACATTGGTGATCAGTGGGAAGAATGTCCCTTACATTGGTGATCAGTGAGAAGAATGCCCCTTACATTGGTGATCAGTGGGAAGAATGTTCCTTACATTGGTGATCAGTGGGAAGAATGTTTCTTACATTGGTGATCAGTGGGAAGAATGCCCCTTACATTGGTGGTCAGTGAGAAGAATGTTCCTTACATTGGTGGTCAGTGGGAAGAATGCCCCTTACATTGGTGATCAGTGGGAAGAATGTTCCTTACATTGGTGATCAGTGGGAAGAATGTTTCTTACATTGGTGATCAGTGGGAAGAATGCCCCTTACATTGGTGATCAGTGGGAAGAATGTCCCTTACATTGGTGATCAGTGAGAAGAATGCCCCTTACATTGGTGATCAGTGGGAAGAATGTTCCTTACATTGGTGATCAGTGGGAAGAATGCCCCTTACATTGGTGATCAGTGGGAAGAATGCCCCTTACATTGGTGATCAGTGGGAAGAATGTTCCTTACATTGGTGGTCAGTGGGAAGAATGCTCCTTACATTGGTGATCAGTGGGAAGAATGTTCCTTACATTGGTGGTCAGTGGGAAGAATGTTCCTTACATTGGTGGTCAGTGGGAAGAATTCTCCTTACATTGGTGGTCAGTGGGAAGAATGTTCCTTACATTGGTGATCAGTGGGAAGAATGCCCCTTACATTGGTGATCAGTGGGAAGAATGTCCCTTACATTGGTGATCAGTGAGAAGAATGCTCCTTACATTGGTGGTCAGTGGGAAGAATGTTCCTTACATTGGTGATCAGTGGGAAGAATGCCCCTTACATTGGTGATCAGTGGGAAGAATGTCCCTTACATTGGTGATCAGTGAGAAGAATGCCCCTTACATTGGTGATCAGTGGGAAGAATGTTCCTTACATTGGTGATCAGTGGGAAGAATGCCCCTTACATTGGTGATCAGTGGGAAGAATGTTCCTTACATTGGTGGTCAGTGGGAAGAATGCTCCTTACATTGGTGATCAGTGGGAAGAATGTTCCTTACATTGGTGGTCAGTGGGAAGAATGTTCCTTACATTGGTGGTCAGTGGGAAGAATGCTCCTTACATTGGTGATCAGTGGGAAGAATGTTCCTTACATTGGTGGTCAGTGGGAAGAATGTTCCTTACATTGGTGATCAGTGGGAAGAATGTTTCTTACATTGGTGATCAGTGGGAAGAATGTTCCTTACATTGGTGGTCAGTGGGAAGAATTCTCCTTACATTGGTGGTCAGTGGGAAGAATGTTCCTTACATTGGTGGTCAGTGGGAAGAATGTTCCTTACATTGGTGGTCAGTGGAAAGAATGCTCCTTACATTGGTGGTCAGTGGGAAGAATTCTCCTTACATTGGTGGTCAGTGGGAAGAATGATCCTTACATTGGTGATCAGTGAGAAGAATGTTCCTTACATTGGTAATCAGTTGGAAGAATGCTCCTTACATTGGTGGTTAGTGGGAAGAATTCTCCTTACATTGGTGATCAGTGGGAAGAATGTTCCTTACATTGGTGGTCAGTGGGAAGAATTCTCCTTACATTGGTGATCAGTGGGAAGAATGTTCCTTACATTGGTGGTCAGTGGGAAGAATGTTCCTTACATTGGTGATCAGTGGGAAGAATGTTCCTTACATTGGTGATCAGTGGGAAGAATGTTTCTTACATTGGTGATCAGTGGGAAGAATGCCCCTTACATTGGTGGTTAGTGGGAAGAATGCTCCTTACATTGGTGATCAGTGGGAAGAATGTTCCTTACATTGGTGGTCAGTGGGAAGAATTCTCCTTACATTGGTGATCAGTGGGAAGAATGTTCCTTACATTGGTGGTCAGTGGGAAGAATGTTCCTTACATTGGTGATCAGTGGGAAGAATGTTTCTTACATTGGTGATCAGTGGGAAGAATGTTCCTTACATTGGTGATCAGTGGGAAGAATGTTCCTTACATTGGTGATCAGTGGGAAGAATGTTTCTTACATTGGTGATCAGTGGGAAGAATGCCCCTTACATTGGTGGTCAGTGGGAAGAATGTTCCTTACATTGGTGATCAGTGAGAAGAATGTTCCTTACATTGGTGGTCAGTGGGAAGAATTCTCCTTACATTGGTGATCAGTGGGAAGAATGTTCCTTACATTGGTGGTCAGTGGGAAGAATGTTCCTTACATTGGTGATCAGTGGGAAGAATGTTTCTTACATTGGTGATCAGTGGGAAGAATGTTCCTTACATTGGTGGTCAGTGGGAAGAATGCTCCTTACATTGGTGGTCAGTGGGAAGAATTCTCCTTACATTGGTGGTCAGTGGGAAGAATGATCCTTACATTGGTGATCAGTGAGAAGAATGTTCCTTACATTGGTGATCAGTTGGAAGAATGCTCCTTACATTGGTGGTCAGTGGGAAGAATTCTCCTTACATTGGTGGTCAGTGGGAAGAATGTTTCTTACATTGGTGATCAGTGGGAAGAATGCTCCTTACATTGGTGGTCAGTGGGAAGAATGTTCCTTACATTGGTGATCAGTGGGAAGAATGCCCCTTACATTGGTGATCAGTGGGAAGAATGTCCCTTACATTGGTGATCAGTGAGAAGAATGCCCCTTACATTGGTGATCAGTGGGAAGAATGTCCCTTACATTGGTGATCAGTGAGAAGAATGCCCCTTACATTGGTGATCAGTGGGAAGAATGTTCCTTACATTGGTGATCAGTGGGAAGAATGCCCCTTACATTGGTGATCAGTGGGAAGAATGTTCCTTACATTGGTGATCAGTGAGAAGAATGCTCCTTACATTGGTGATCAGTGGGAAGAATGCTCCTTACATTGGTGATCAGTGGGAAGAATGTTCCTTACATTGGTGATCAGTGGGAAGAATGTTCCTTACATTGGTGATCAGTGGGAAGAATGCCCCTTACATTGGTGATCAGTGGGAAGAATGCCCCTTACATTGGTGATCAGTGGGAAGAATGTCCCTTACATTGGTGATCAGTGAGAAGAATGCCCCTTACATTGGTGATCAGTGGGAAGAATGCTCCTTACATTGGTGGTCAGTGGGAAGAATGTTCCTTACATTGGTGATCAGTGGGAAGAATGTTCCTTACATTGGTGGTCAGTGAGAAGAATGTTTCTTACATTGGTGATCAGTGGGAAGAATGTTCCTTACATTGGTGATCAGTGAGAAGAATGTTCCTTACATTGGTGATCAGTGAGAAGAATGCCCCTTACATTGGTGATCAGTGGGAAGAATGCTCCTTACATTGGTGGTCAGTGGGAAGAATGTTCCTTACATTGGTGATCAGTGGGAAGAATGTTCCTTACATTGGTGGTCAGTGAGAAGAATGTTTCTTACATTGGTGATCAGTGGGAAGAATGTTCCTTACATTGGTGATCAGTGAGAAGAATGTTCCTTACATTGGTGATCAGTGAGAAGAATGTTCCTTACATTGGTGATCAGTGGGAAGAATGCCCCTTACATTGGTGATCAGTGGGAAGAATGCTCCTTACATTGGTGATCAGTGGGAAGAATGCCCCTTACATTGGTGATCAGTGGGAAGAATGCCCCTTACATTGGTGATCAGTGGGAAGAATGTTCCTTACATTGGTGATCAGTGGGAAGAATGTTTCTTACATTGGTGGTCAGTGGGAAGAATGTTTCTTACATTGGTGATCAGTGGGAAGAATGTTCCTTACATTGGTGGTCAGTGGGAAGAATGCTCCTTACATTGGTGATCAGTGGGAAGAATGTTCCTTACATTGGTGATCAGTGGGAAGAATGCCCCTTACATTGGTGATCAGTGGGAAGAATGCCCCTTACATTGGTGATCAGTGGGAAGAATGTTCCTTACATTGGTGATCAGTGAGAAGAATGGTCCTTACATTGGTGATCAGTGGGAAGAATGCTCCTTACATTGGTGATCAGTGGGAAGAATGCCCCTTACATTGGTGATCAGTGGGAAGAATGTTCCTTACATTGGTGATCAGTGGGAAGAATGTTCCTTACATTGGTGATCAGTGGGAAGAATGCCCCTTACATTGGTGATCAGTGGGAAGAATGTCCCTTACATTGGTGATCAGTGAGAAGAATGCCCCTTACATTGGTGATCAGTGGGAAGAATGTTCCTTACATTGGTGATCAGTGGGAAGAATGCCCCTTACATTGGTGATCAGTGGGAAGAATGTTCCTTACATTGGTGGTCAGTGGGAAGAATGCCCCTTACATTGGTGATCAGTGAGAAGAATGATCCTTACATTGGTGATCAGTGGGAAGAATGCCCCTTACATTGGTGATCAGTGGGAAGAATGTTCCTTACATTGGTGATCAGTGGGAAGAATGTTTCTTACATTGGTGGTCAGTGGGAAGAATGTTTCTTACATTGGTGATCAGTGGGAAGAATGTTCCTTACATTGGTGGTCAGTGGGAAGAATGTTTCTTACATTGGTGATCAGTGGGAAGAATGTTCCTTACATTGGTGGTCAGTGGGAAGAATGCTCCTTACATTGGTGATCAGTGGGAAGAATGTTCCTTACATTGGTGGTCAGTGGGAAGAATGCCCCTTACATTGGTGATCAGTGGGAAGAATGTTCCTTACATTGGTGATCAGTGGGAAGAATGCCCCTTACATTGGTGATCAGTGGGAAGAATGCCCCTTACATTGGTGATCAGTGGGAAGAATGTTCCTTACATTGGTGATCAGTGAGAAGAATGCTCCTTACATTGGTGATCAGTGGGAAGAATGCTCCTTACATTGGTGATCAGTGGGAAGAATGTTCCTTACATTGGTGATCAGTGGGAAGAATGTTCCTTACATTGGTGATCAGTGGGAAGAATGCCCCTTACATTGGTGATCAGTGGGAAGAATGTTCCTTACATTGGTGATCAGTGGGAAGAATGCCCCTTACATTGGTGATCAGTGAGAAGAATGATCCTTACATTGGTGATCAGTGGGAAGAATGCTCCTTACATTGGTGATCAGTGGGAAGAATGCTCCTTACATTGGTGGTCAGTGGGAAGAATGCCCCTTACATTGGTGATCAGTGAGAAGAATGATCCTTACATTGGTGATCAGTGGGAAGAATGCTCCTTACATTGGTGATCAGTGGGAAGAATGTCCCTTACATTGGTGATCAGTGGGAAGAATGCCCCTTACATTGGTGGTCAGTGGGAAGAATGTTCCTTACATTGGTGATCAGTGGGAAGAATGTTCCTTACGTTGGTGATCAGTGGGAAGAATGTTCCTTACATTGGTGATCAGTGGGAAGAATGTTTCTTACATTGGTGGTCAGTGGGAAGAATGTTTCTTACATTGGTGATCAGTGGGAAGAATGTTCCTTACATTGGTGGTCAGTGGGAAGAATGTTTCTTACATTGGTGATCAGTGGGAAGAATGTTCCTTACATTGGTGGTCAGTGGGAAGAATGCTCCTTACATTGGTGATCAGTGGGAAGAATGTTCCTTACATTGGTGGTCAGTGGGAAGAATGTTCCTTACATTGGTGGTCAGTGGGAAGAATGCTCCTTACATTGGTGATCAGTGGGAAGAATGTTCCTTACATTGGTGGTCAGTGGGAAGAATGTTCCTTACATTGGTGATCAGTGGGAAGAATGTTTCTTACATTGGTGATCAGTGGGAAGAATGTTCCTTACATTGGTGGTCAGTGGGAAGAATTCTCCTTACATTGGTGGTCAGTGGGAAGAATGTTGCTTACATTGGTGGTCAGTGGGAAGAATGTTCCTTACATTGGTGGTCAGTGGAAAGAATGCTCCTTACATTGGTGGTCAGTGGGAAGAATTCTCCTTACATTGGTGGTCAGTGGGAAGAATGATCCTTACATTGGTAATCAGTTGGAAGAATGCTCCTTACATTGGTGATCAGTGAGAAGAATGTTCCTTACATTGGTAATCAGTTGGAAGAATGCTCCTTACATTGGTGGTTAGTGGGAAGAATTCTCCTTACATTGGTGGTCAGTGGGAAGAATGTTCCTTACATTGGTGGTCAGTGGGAAGAATTCTCCTTACATTGGTGATCAGTGGGAAGAATGTTCCTTACATTGGTGGTCAGTGGGAAGAATGTTCCTTACATTGGTGATCAGTGGGAAGAATGTTTCTTACATTGGTGATCAGTGGGAAGAATGTTCCTTACATTGGTGATAAGTGGGAAGAATGTTCCTTACATTGGTGATCAGTGGGAAGAATGTTTCTTACATTGGTGATCAGTGGGAAGAATGCCCCTTACATTGGTGGTCAGTGGGAAGAATGTTCCTTACATTGGTGGTCAGTGGGAAGAATGTTTCTTACATTGGTGATCAGTGAGAAGAATGTTCCTTACATTGGTGGTCAGTGGGAAGAATTCTCCTTACATTGGTGATCAGTGGGAAGAATGTTCCTTACATTGGTGGTCAGTGGGAAGAATGTTCCTTACATTGGTGGTCAGTGGGAAGAATTCTCCTTACATTGGTGATCAGTGGGAAGAATGTTCCTTACATTGGTGGTCAGTGGGAAGAATGCTCCTTACATTGGTGGTCAGTGGGAAGAATTCTCCTTACATTGGTGGTCAGTGGGAAGAATGTTCCTTACATTGGTGATCAGTGGGAAGAATGATCCTTACATTGGTGATCAGTGAGAAGAATGTTCCTTACATTGGTGATCAGTTGGAAGAATGCTCCTTACATTGGTGATCAGTGAGAAGAATGTTCCTTACATTGGTAATCAGTTGGAAGAATGCTCCTTACATTGGTGGTTAGTGGGAAGAATTCTCCTTACATTGGTGGTCAGTGGGAAGAATGTTCCTTACATTGGTGGTCAGTGGGAAGAATTCTCCTTACATTGGTGATCAGTGGGAAGAATGTTCCTTACATTGGTGGTCAGTGGGAAGAATGTTCCTTACATTGGTGATCAGTGGGAAGAATGTTTCTTACATTGGTGATCAGTGGGAAGAATGTTCCTTACATTGGTGATAAGTGGGAAGAATGTTCCTTACATTGGTGATCAGTGGGAAGAATGTTTCTTACATTGGTGATCAGTGGGAAGAATGCCCCTTACATTGGTGGTCAGTGGGAAGAATGTTCCTTACATTGGTGATCAGTGGGAAGAATGATCCTTACATTGGTGGTCAGTGAGAAGAATGCTCCTTACATTGGTGGTCAGTGGGAAGAATTCTCCTTACATTGGTGGTCAGTGGGAAGAATGTTTCTTACATTGGTGATCAGTGGGAAGAATGCTCCTTACATTGGTGGTCAGTGGGAAGAATGTTTCTTACATTGGTGATCAGTGGGAAGAATGTTCCTTACATTGGTGGTCAGTGGGAAGAATGTTTCTTACATTGGTGATCAGTGGGAAGAATGTTCCTTACATTGGTGATCAGTGGGAAGAATGTTTCTTACATTGGTGATCAGTGGGAAGAATGTTTCTTACATTGGTGATCAGTGGGAAGAATGTTCCTTACATTGGTGATCAGTGGGAAGAATGTTCCTTACATTGGTGATCAGTGGGAAGAATGTTTCTTACATTGGTGATCAGTGGGAAGAATGCCCCTTACATTGGTGGTCAGTGGGAAGAATGTTCCTTACATTGGTGATCAGTGAGAAGAATGTTCCTTACATTGGTGGTCAGTGGGAAGAATTCTCCTTACATTGGTGATCAGTGGGAAGAATGTTCCTTACATTGGTGGTCAGTGGGAAGAATGTTCCTTACATTGGTGATCAGTGGGAAGAATGTTTCTTACATTGGTGATCAGTGGGAAGAATGTTCCTTACATTGGTGGTCAGTGGGAAGAATGCTCCTTACATTGGTGGTCAGTGGGAAGAATTCTCCTTACATTGGTGGTCAGTGGGAAGAATGATCCTTACATTGGTGATCAGTGAGAAGAATGTTCCTTACATTGGTGATCAGTTGGAAGAATGCTCCTTACATTGGTGGTCAGTGGGAAGAATTCTCCTTACATTGGTGGTCAGTGGGAAGAATGTTTCTTACATTGGTGATCAGTGGGAAGAATGCTCCTTACATTGGTGGTCAGTGGGAAGAATGTTCCTTACATTGGTGATCAGTGGGAAGAATGCCCCTTACATTGGTGATCAGTGGGAAGAATGTCCCTTACATTGGTGATCAGTGAGAAGAATGCCCCTTACATTGGTGATCAGTGGGAAGAATGTCCCTTACATTGGTGATCAGTGAGAAGAATGCCCCTTACATTGGTGATCAGTGGGAAGAATGTTCCTTACATTGGTGATCAGTGGGAAGAATGCCCCTTACATTGGTGATCAGTGGGAAGAATGTTCCTTACATTGGTGATCAGTGAGAAGAATGCTCCTTACATTGGTGATCAGTGGGAAGAATGCTCCTTACATTGGTGATCAGTGGGAAGAATGTTCCTTACATTGGTGATCAGTGGGAAGAATGCCCCTTACATTGGTGATCAGTGGGAAGAATGCCCCTTACATTGGTGATCAGTGGGAAGAATGTCCCTTACATTGGTGATCAGTGAGAAGAATGCCCCTTACATTGGTGATCAGTGGGAAGAATGCTCCTTACATTGGTGGTCAGTGGGAAGAATGTTCCTTACATTGGTGATCAGTGGGAAGAATGTTCCTTACATTGGTGGTCAGTGAGAAGAATGTTTCTTACATTGGTGATCAGTGGGAAGAATGTTCCTTACATTGGTGATCAGTGAGAAGAATGTTCCTTACATTGGTGATCAGTGAGAAGAATGTTCCTTACATTGGTGGTCAGTGGGAAGAATGCCCCTTACATTGGTGATCAGTGAGAAGAATGATCCTTACATTGGTGATCAGTGGGAAGAATGCTCCTTACATTGGTGATCAGTGGGAAGAATGCCCCTTACATTGGTGATCAGTGGGAAGAATGCCCCTTACATTGGTGATCAGTGGGAAGAATGTTCCTTACATTGGTGATCAGTGGGAAGAATGTTTCTTACATTGGTGGTCAGTGGGAAGAATGTTTCTTACATTGGTGATCAGTGGGAAGAATGTTCCTTACATTGGTGGTCAGTGGGAAGAATGCTCCTTACATTGGTGATCAGTGGGAAGAATGTTCCTTACATTGGTGGTCAGTGGGAAGAATGCCCCTTACATTGGTGATCAGTGGGAAGAATGTTCCTTACATTGGTGATCAGTGGGAAGAATGCCCCTTACATTGGTGATCAGTGGGAAGAATGCCCCTTACATTGGTGATCAGTGGGAAGAATGTTCCTTACATTGGTGATCAGTGAGAAGAATGGTCCTTACATTGGTGATCAGTGGGAAGAATGCTCCTTACATTGGTGATCAGTGGGAAGAATGCCCCTTACATTGGTGATCAGTGGGAAGAATGTTCCTTACATTGGTGATCAGTGGGAAGAATGTTCCTTACATTGGTGATCAGTGGGAAGAATGCCCCTTACATTGGTGATCAGTGGGAAGAATGTCCCTTACATTGGTGATCAGTGAGAAGAATGCCCCTTACATTGGTGATCAGTGGGAAGAATGTTCCTTACATTGGTGATCAGTGGGAAGAATGCCCCTTACATTGGTGATCAGTGGGAAGAATGTTCCTTACATTGGTGGTCAGTGGGAAGAATGCCCCTTACATTGGTGATCAGTGAGAAGAATGATCCTTACATTGGTGATCAGTGGGAAGAATGCCCCTTACATTGGTGATCAGTGGGAAGAATGTTTCTTACATTGGTGGTCAGTGGGAAGAATGTTTCTTACATTGGTGATCAGTGGGAAGAATGTTCCTTACATTGGTGGTCAGTGGGAAGAATGTTTCTTACATTGGTGATCAGTGGGAAGAATGTTCCTTACATTGGTGGTCAGTGGGAAGAATGCTCCTTACATTGGTGATCAGTGGGAAGAATGTTCCTTACATTGGTGGTCAGTGGGAAGAATGCCCCTTACATTGGTGATCAGTGGGAAGAATGTTCCTTACATTGGTGATCAGTGGGAAGAATGCCCCTTACATTGGTGATCAGTGGGAAGAATGCCCCTTACATTGGTGATCAGTGGGAAGAATGTTCCTTACATTGGTGATCAGTGAGAAGAATGCTCCTTACATTGGTGATCAGTGGGAAGAATGCCCCTTACATTGGTGATCAGTGGGAAGAATGCTCCTTACATTGGTGGTCAGTGGGAAGAATGCCCCTTACATTGGTGATCAGTGAGAAGAATGCTCCTTACATTGGTGATCAGTGGGAAGAATGTCCCTTACATTGGTGATCAGTGGGAAGAATGCCCCTTACATTGGTGGTCAGTGGGAAGAATGTTCCTTACATTGGTGATCAGTGGGAAGAATGTTCCTTACGTTGGTGATCAGTGGGAAGAATGTTCCTTACATTGGTGATCAGTGGGAAGAATGTTTCTTACATTGGTGGTCAGTGGGAAGAATGTTTCTTACATTGGTGATCAGTGGGAAGAATGTTCCTTACATTGGTGGTCAGTGGGAAGAATGTTTCTTACATTGGTGATCAGTGGGAAGAATGTTCCTTACATTGGTGGTCAGTGGGAAGAATGCTCCTTACATTGGTGATCAGTGGGAAGAATGTTCCTTACATTGGTGGTCAGTGGGAAGAATGTTCCTTACATTGGTGGTCAGTGGGAAGAATGCTCCTTACATTGGTGATCAGTGGGAAGAATGTTCCTTACATTGGTGGTCAGTGGGAAGAATGTTCCTTACATTGGTGATCAGTGGGAAGAATGTTTCTTACATTGGTGATCAGTGGGAAGAATGTTCCTTACATTGGTGGTCAGTGGGAAGAATTCTCCTTACATTGGTGGTCAGTGGGAAGAATGTTGCTTACATTGGTGGTCAGTGGGAAGAATGTTCCTTACATTGGTGGTCAGTGGAAAGAATGCTCCTTACATTGGTGGTCAGTGGGAAGAATTCTCCTTACATTGGTGGTCAGTGGGAAGAATGATCCTTACATTGGTAATCAGTTGGAAGAATGCTCCTTACATTGGTGATCAGTGAGAAGAATGTTCCTTACATTGGTAATCAGTTGGAAGAATGCTCCTTACATTGGTGGTTAGTGGGAAGAATTCTCCTTACATTGGTGGTCAGTGGGAAGAATGTTCCTTACATTGGTGGTCAGTGGGAAGAATTCTCCTTACATTGGTGATCAGTGGGAAGAATGTTTCTTACATTGGTGATCAGTGGGAAGAATGTTCCTTACATTGGTGATAAGTGGGAAGAATGTTCCTTACATTGGTGATCAGTGGGAAGAATGTTTCTTACATTGGTGATCAGTGGGAAGAATGCCCCTTACATTGGTGGTCAGTGGGAAGAATGTTCCTTACATTGGTGGTCAGTGGGAAGAATGTTTCTTACATTGGTGATCAGTGAGAAGAATGTTCCTTACATTGGTGGTCAGTGGGAAGAATTCTCCTTACATTGGTGATCAGTGGGAAGAATGTTCCTTACATTGGTGGTCAGTGGGAAGAATGTTCCTTACATTGGTGGTCAGTGGGAAGAATTCTCCTTACATTGGTGATCAGTGGGAAGAATGTTCCTTACATTGGTGGTCAGTGGGAAGAATGCTCCTTACATTGGTGGTCAGTGGGAAGAATTCTCCTTACATTGGTGGTCAGTGGGAAGAATGTTCCTTACATTGGTGATCAGTGGGAAGAATGATCCTTACATTGGTGATCAGTGAGAAGAATGTTCCTTACATTGGTGATCAGTTGGAAGAATGCTCCTTACATTGGTGGTCAGTGGGAAGAATTCTCCTTACATTGGTGGTCAGTGGGAAGAATGTTTCTTACATTGGTGATCAGTGGGAAGAATGCTCCTTACATTGGTGGTCAGTGGGAAGAATGCTTCTTACATTGGTGATCAGTGGGAAGAATGTTCCTTACATTGGTGGTCAGTGGGAAGAATGTTTCTTACATTGGTGATCAGTGGGAAGAATGTTCCTTACATTGGTGATCAGTGGGAAGAATGTTCCTTACATTGGTGGTCAGTGAGAAGAATGTTTCTTACATTGGTGATCAGTGGGAAGAATGTTCCTTACATTGGGGATCAGTGGGAAGAATGCTCCTTACATTGGTGATCAGTGAGAAGAATGCCCCTTACATTGGTGATCAGTGGGAAGAATGTTCCTTACATTGGTGATCAGTGGGAAGAATGTTCCTTACATTGGTGATCAGTGGGAAGAATGCCCCTTACATTGGTGATCAGTGGGAAGAATGTTCCTTACATTGGTGATCAGTGGGAAGAATGCCCCTTACATTGGTGATCAGTGGGAAGAATGCCCCTTACATTGGTGATCAGTGGGAAGAATGTTCCTTACATTGGTGATCAGTGAGAAGAATGTCCCTTACATTGGTGGTCAGTGGGAAGAATGTTCCTTACATTGGTGATCAGTGGGAAGAATGCCCCTTACATTGGTGATCAGTGGGAAGAATGTCCCTTACATTGGTGATCAGTGGGAAGAATGTTCCTTACATTGGTGATCAGTGGGAAGAATGCCCCTTACATTGGTGATCAGTGGGAAGAATGCTCCTTACATTGGTGATCAGTGGGAAGAATGTTCCTTACATTGGTGATCAGTGGGAAGAATGTTCCTTACATTGGTGATCAGTGGGAAGAATGTTCCTTACATTGGTGATCAGTGGGAAGAATGCCCCTTACATTGGTGATCAGTGGGAAGAATGTTCCTTACATTGGTGATCAGTGGGAAGAATGTCCCTTACATTGGTGATCAGTGAGAAGAATGCCCCTTACATTGGTGGTCAGTGGGAAGAATGCCCCTTACATTGGTGATCAGTGGGAAGAATGTCCCTTACATTGGTGATCAGTGAGAAGAATGCCCCTTACATTGGTGATCAGTGGGAAGAATGTTCCTTACATTGGTGATCAGTGGGAAGAATGCCCCTTACATTGGTGGTCAGTGGGAAGAATGTTCCTTACATTGGTGATCAGTGGGAAGAATGTTCCTTACATTGGTGGTCAGTGAGAAGAATGTTTCTTACATTGGTGATCAGTGGGAAGAATGTTCCTTACATTGGTGATCAGTGAGAAGAATGTTCCTTACATTGGTGATCAGTGAGAAGAATGTTGCTTACATTGGTGATCAGTGGGAAGAATGTTCCTTACATTGGTGATCAGTGGGAAGAATGCCCCTTACATTGGTGATCAGTGGGAAGAATGTTCCTTACATTGGTGGTCAGTGGGAAGAATTCTCCTTACATTGGTGATCAGTGGGAAGAATGTCCCTTACATTGGTGATCAGTGGGAAGAATGCCCCTTACATTGGTGATCAGTGGGAAGAATGTTCCTTACATTGGTGATCAGTGAGAAGAATGCTCCTTACATTGGTGATCAGTGGGAAGAATGTTCCTTACATTGGTGGTCAGTGAGAAGAATGCTCCTTACATTGGTGATCAGTGGGAAGAATGTTCCTTACATTGGTGGTAAGTGAGAAGAATGTTCCTTACATTGATGATCAGTGGGAAGAATGCTCCTTACATTGGTGATCAGTGGGAAGAATGTTCCTTACATTGGTGATCAGTGGGAAGAATGTTCCTTACATTGGTTATCAGTGGGAAGAATGCTCCTTACATTGGTGATCAGTGGGAAGAATGTTCCTTACATTGGTGATCAGTGAGAAGAATGCTCCTTACATTGGTGATCAGTGGGAAGAATGCTCCTTACATTGGTGATCAGTGGGAAGAATGCCCCTTACATTGGTGATCAGTGGGAAGAATGTCCCTTACATTGGTGATCAGTGAGAAGAATGCCCCTTACATTGGTGATCAGTGGGAAGAATGCTCCTTACATTGGTGGTCAGTGGGAAGAATGTTCCTTACATTGGTGATCAGTGGGAAGAATGTTCCTTACATTGGTGGTCAGTGAGAAGAATGTTTCTTACATTGGTGATCAGTGGGAAGAATGTTCCTTACATTGGTGATCAGTGAGAAGAATGTTCCTTACATTGGTGATCAGTGAGAAGAATGTTGCTTACATTGGTGATCAGTGGGAAGAATGTTCCTTACATTGGTGATCAGTGGGAAGAATGTTCCTTACATTGGTGGTCAGTGAGAAGAATGCTCCTTACATTGGTGATCAGTGAGAAGAATGCCCCTTACATTGGTGATCAGTGGGAAGAATGTTCCTTACATTGGTGATCAGTGGGAAGAATGCCCCTTACATTGGTGATCAGTGGGAAGAATGCCCCTTACATTGGTGATCAGTGGGAAGAATGTTCCTTACATTGGTGATCAGTGAGAAGAATGCCCCTTACATTGGTGATCAGTGGGAAGAATGTTCCTTACATTGGTGATCAGTGAGAAGAATGTTCCTTACATTGGTGATCAGTGGGAAGAATGTTCCTTACATTGGTGATCAGTGGGAAGAATGCCCCTTACATTGGTGATCAGTGGGAAGAATGCTCCTTACATTGGTGATCAGTGGGAAGAATGTTCCTTACATTGGTGATCAGTGGGAAGAATGCCCCTTACATTGGTGATCAGTGGGAAGAATGCTCCTTACATTGGTGATCAGTGGGAAGAATGTTCCTTACATTGGTGATCAGTGGGAAGAATGTTTCTTACATTGGTGGTCAGTGGGAAGAATGTTCCTTACATTGGTGATCAGTGGGAAGAATGTTTCTTACATTGGTGGTCAGTGGGAAGAATGTTCCTTACATTGGTGATCAGTGGGAAGAATGCTCCTTACATTGGTGATCAGTGGGAAGAATGTTCCTTACATTGGTGATCAGTGGGAAGAATGCCCCTTACATTGGTGATCAGTGGGAAGAATGTTCCTTACATTGGTGATCAGTGAGAAGAATGCTCCTTACATTGGTGATCAGTGGGAAGAATGCTCCTTACATTGGTGATCAGTGGGAAGAATGTTTCTTACATTGGTGGTCAGTGGGAAGAATGTTCCTTACATTGGTGATCAGTGGGAAGAATGTTTCTTACATTGGTGGTCAGTGGGAAGAATGTTCCTTACATTGGTGATCAGTGGGAAGAATGCTCCTTACATTGGTGATCAGTGAGAAGAATGCTCCTTACATTGGTGATCAGTGGGAAGAATGCTCCTTACATTGGTGATCAGTGGGAAGAATGTTCCTTACATTGGTGATCAGTGGGAAGAATGTTCCTTACATTGGTGATCAGTGGGAAGAATGCCCCTTACATTGGTGATCAGTGGGAAGAATGTCCCTTACATTGGTGATCAGTGAGAAGAATGTTCCTTACATTGGTGGTCAGTGGGAAGAATGCCCCTTACATTGGTGATCAGTGAGAAGAATGATCCTTACATTGGTGGTCAGTGGGAAGAATGCCCCTTACATTGGTGATCAGTGAGAAGAATGATCCTTACATTGGTGATCAGTGGGAAGAATGCTCCTTACATTGGTGATCAGTGGGAAGAATGCCCCTTACATTGGTGATCAGTGGGAAGAATGTTCCTTACATTGGTGATCAGTGGGAAGAATGTTTCTTACATTGGTGATCAGTGGGAAGAATGTTCCTTACATTGGTGGTCAGTGGGAAGAATGTTTCTTACATTGGTGATCAGTGGGAAGAATGTTCCTTACATTGGTGGTCAGTGGGAAGAATGCTCCTTACATTGGTGATCAGTGGGAAGAATGTTCCTTACATTGGTGGTCAGTGGGAAGAATGTTCCTTACATTGGTGATCAGTGGGAAGAATGTTTCTTACATTGGTGATCAGTGGGAAGAATGTTCCTTACATTGGTGGTCAGTGGGAAGAATTCTCCTTACATTGGTGATCAGTGGGAAGAATGTTCCTTACATTGGTGGTCAGTGGGAAGAATGTTCCTTACATTGGTGATCAGTGGGAAGAATGTTTCTTACATTGGTGATCAGTGGGAAGAATGTTCCTTACATTGGTGATCAGTGGGAAGAATGTTCCTTACATTGGTGATCAGTGGGAAGAATGTTTCTTACATTGGTGATCAGTGGGAAGAATGCCCCTTACATTGGTGGTCAGTGGGAAGAATGTTCCTTACATTGGTGATCAGTGAGAAGAATGTTCCTTACATTGGTGGTCAGTGGGAAGAATGTTCCTTACATTGGTGGTCAGTGGGAAGAATTCTCCTTACATTGGTGATCAGTGGGAAGAATGTTCCTTACATTGGTGGTCAGTGGGAAGAATGTTCCTTACATTGGTGATCAGTGGGAAGAATGTTCCTTACATTGGTGATCAGTGGGAAGAATGCTCCTTACATTGGTGGTCAGTGGGAAGAATGTTCCTTACATTGGTGATCAGTGAGAAGAATGCTCCTTACATTGGTGGTCAGTTGGAAGATTGCCCCTTACATTGGTGGTCAGTGGGAAGAATTCTCCTTACATTGGTGGTCAGTGGAAAGAATTCTCCTTACATTGGTGATCAGTGGGAAGAATGTTCCTTACATTGGTGATCAGTGGAAAGAATGCCCCTTACATTGGTGGTCAGTGGGAAGAATGTTTCTTACATTGGTGATCAGTGGGAAGAATGTTCCTTACATTGGTGGTCAGTGGGAAGAATGCTCCTTACATTGGTGATCAGTGGGAAGAATGTTTCTTACATTGGTGATCAGTGGGAAGAATGTTCCTTACATTGGTGGTCAGTGGGAAGAATGTTTCTTACATTGGTGATCAGTGGGAAGAATGTTCCTTACATTGGTGGTCAGTGGGAAGAATGTTTCTTACATTGGTGATCAGTGGGAAGAATGTTTCTTACATTGGTGATCAGTGGGAAGAATGTTCCTTACATTGGTGGTCAGTGGGAAGAATGTTCCTTACATTGGTGATCAGTGGGAAGAATGTTCCTTACATTGGTGATCAGTGGGAAGAATGTTCCTTACATTGGTGGTCAGTGGGAAGAATGCTCCTTACATTGGTGATCAGTGGGAAGAATGTTTCTTACATTGGTGATCAGTGGGAAGAATGTTCCTTACATTCGTGATCAGTGGGAAGAATGCTCCTTACATTGGTGATCAGTGGGAAGAATGTTTCTTACATTGGTGATCAGTGGGAAGAATGTTCCTTACATTGGTGGTCAGTGGGAAGAATGTTTCTTACATTGGTGATCAGTGGGAAGAATGTTCCTTACATTGGTGATCAGTGGGAAGAATGTTCCTTACATTGGTGATCAGTGGGAAGAATGTTCCTTACATTCGTGATCAGTGGGAAGAATGCTCCTTACATTGGTGATCAGTGGGAAGAATGTTTCTTACATTGGTGATCAGTGGGAAGAATGTTCCTTACATTGGTGGTCAGTGGGAAGAATGTTTCTTACATTGGTGATCAGTGGGAAGAATGTTCCTTACATTGGTGATCAGTGAGAAGAATGTTCCTTACATTGGTGATCAGTGAGAAGAATGCTCCTTACATTGGTGATCAGTGGGAAGAATGTTTCTTACATTGGTGGTCAGTGGGAAGAATGCTCCTTACATTGGTGATCAGTGGGAAGAATGTTTCTTACATTGGTGATCAGTGGGAAGAATGTTCCTTACATTGGTGATCAGTGGGAAGAATGTTTCTTACATTGGTGATCAGTGGGAAGAATGCTCCTTACATTGGTGATCAGTGGGAAGAATGTTTTTTACATTGGTGATCAGTGGGAAGAATGTCCCTTACATTGGTGATCAGTGGGAAGAATGTTCCTTACATTGGTGGTCAGTGGGAAGAATGTTCCTTACATTGGTGATCAGTGGGAAGAATGTTTCTTACATTGGTGATCAGTGGGAAGAATTCTCCTTACATTGGTGGTCAGTGGGAAGAATGTTCCTTACATTGGTGGTCAGTGGGAAGAATGTTCCTTACATTGGTGGTCAGTGGAAAGAATGCTCCTTACATTGGTGGTCAGTGGGAAGAATTCTCCTTACATTGGTGGTCAGTGGGAAGAATGTTCCTTACATTGGTGATCAGTGGGAAGAATGTTTCTTACATTGGTGATCAGTGGGAAGAATTCTCCTTACATTGGTGGTCAGTGGGAAGAATGTTCCTTACATTGGTGGTCAGTGGGAAGAATGTTCCTTACATTGGTGGTCAGTGGAAAGAATGCTCCTTACATTGGTGGTCAGTGGGAAGAATGTTTCTTACATTGGTGATCAGTGGGAAGAATGTTCCTTACATTGGTGGTCAGTGGGAAGAATGTTCCTTACATTGGTGATCAGTGGGAAGAATGTTCCTTACATTGGTGGTCAGTGGGAAGAATGTTCCTTACATTGGTGATCAGTGAGAAGAATGCTCCTTACATTGGTGATCAGTGGGAAGAATGCTCCTTACATTGGTGATCAGTGGGAAGAATTCTCCTTACATTGGTGGTCAGTGGGAAGAATGTTCCTTACATTGGTGGTCAGTTGGAAGAATGTTCCTTACATTGGTGGTCAGTTGGAAGATTGCCCCTTACATTGGTGATCAGTGGGAAGAATGCTCCTTACATTGGTGGTCAGTGGGAAGAATGTTTCTTACATTGGTGATCAGTGGGAAGAATGTTCCTTACATTGGTGATCAGTGGGAAGAATGTTCCTTACATTGGTGGTCAGTGGGAAGAATGCCCCTTACATTGGTGATCAGTGGGAAGAATGTTCCTTACATTGGTGGTCAGTGGGAAGAATGCCCCTTACATTGGTGATCAGTGGGAAGAATGTTCCTTACATTGGTGATCAGTGGGAAGAATGCCCCTTACATTGGTGATCAGTGGGAAGAATGTTCCTTACATTGGTGGTCAGTGGGAAGAATGCCCCTTACATTGGTGATCAGTGGGAAGAATGTTCCTTACATTGGTGGTCAGTGGGAAGAATGCCCCTTACATTGGTGATCAGTGGGAAGAATGTTCCTTACATTGGTGATCAGTGGGAAGAATGTTCCTTACATTGGTGATCAGTGAGAAGAATGTTCCTTACATTGGTGATCAGTGGGAAGAATGTTCCTTACATTGGTGATCAGTGGGAAGAATGTTCCTTACATTGGTGATCAGTGAGAAGAATGTTCCTTACATTGGTGATCAGTGGGAAGAATGTTCCTTACATTGGTGATCAGTGAGAAGAATGCTCCTTACATTGGTGGTCAGTGGGAAGAATGTTCCTTACATTGGTGATCAGTGGGAAGAATGCTCCTTACATTGGTGGTCAGTGGGAAGAATGTTCCTTACATTGGTGATCAGTGAGAAGAATGCTCCTTACATTGGTGGTCAGTGGGAAGAATGTTCCTTACATTGGTGATCAGTGGGAAGAATGCTCCTTACATTGGTGATCAGTGGGAAGAATGCTCCTTACATTGGTGATCAGTGGGAAGAATGCCCCTTACATTGGTGATCAGTGGGAAGAATGTTCCTTACATTGGTGGTCAGTGGGAAGAATGCCCCTTACATTGGTGATCAGTGGGAAGAATGTTCCTTACATTGGTGATCAGTGGGAAGAATGTTCCTTACATTGGTGATCAGTGAGAAGAATGTTCCTTACATTGGTGATCAGTGAGAAGAATATTCCTTACATTGGTGATCAGTGAGAAGAATGTTCCTTACATTGGTGATCAGTGGGAAGAATGTTCCTTACATTGGTGATCAGTGAGAAGAATGCTCCTTACATTGGTGGTCAGTGGGAAGAATGTTCCTTACATTGGTGATCAGTGGGAAGAATGCTCCTTACATTGGTGATCAGTGGGAAGAATGTTCCTTACATTGGTGATCAGTGAGAAGAATGTTCCTTACATTGGTGATCAGTGAGAAGAATGTTCCTTACATTGGTGATCAGTGAGAAGAATGTTCCTTACATTGGTGATCAGTGAGAAGAATGTTCCTTACATTGGTGATCAGTGGGAAGAATGTTCCTTACATTGGTGATCAGTGAGAAGAATGCTCCTTACATTGGTGGTCAGTGGGAAGAATGTTCCTTACATTGGTGATCAGTGGGAAGAATGCTCCTTACATTGGTGATCAGTGGGAAGAATGTTCCTTACATTGGTGATCAGTGGGAAGAATGCTCCTTACATTGGTGATCAGTGAGAAGAATGCTCCTTACATTGGTGATCAGTGGGAAGAATGCTCCTTACATTGGTGGTCAGTGGGAAGAATGCCCCTTACATTGGTGGTCAGTGGGAAGAATGTTTCTTACATTGGTGGTCAGTGGGAAGAATGTTCCTTACATTGGTGATCAGTGAGAAGAATGTTCCTTACATTGGTGATCAGTGAGAAGAATGTTCCTTACATTGGTGATCAGTGAGAAGAATGTTCCTTACATTGGTGATCAGTGAGAAGAATGTTCCTTACATTGGTGATCAGTGAGAAGAATGTTCCTTACATTGGTGATCAGTGGGAAGAATGTTCCTTACATTGGTGATCAGTGGGAAGAATGCCCCTTACATTGGTGATCAGTGGGAAGAATGTTCCTTACATTGGTGATCAGTGGGAAGAATGTTCCTTACATTGGTGATCAGTGAGAAGAATGTTTCTTACATTGGTGGCCAGTGGGAAGAATGTTCCTTACATTGGTGATCAGTGGGAAGAATGCTCCTTACATTGGTGATCAGTGAGAAGAATGTTCCTTACATTGGTGATCAGTGAGAAGAATGCCCCTTACATTGGTGGTCAGTGGGAAGAATGTTTCTTACATTGGTGGTCAGTGGGAAGAATGTTCCTTACATTGGTGATCAGTGGGAAGAATGTTCCTTACATTGGTGATCAGTGGGAAGAATGTTTCTTACATTGGTGGCCAGTGGGAAGAATGTTCCTTACATTGGTGATCAGTGGGAAGAATGCTCCTTACATTGGTGATCAGTGAGAAGAATGTTCCTTACATTGGTGATCAGTGAGAAGAATGTTCCTTACATTGGTGATCAGTGGGAAGAATGTTCCTTACATTGGTGATCAGTGGGAAGAATGTTCCTTACATTGGTGGTCAGTGGGAAGAATGTTCCTTACATTGGTGATCAGTGGGAAGAATTCTCCTTACATTGGTGATCAGTGAGAAGAATGTTCCTTACATTGGTGATCAGTGAGAAGAATGCTCCTTACATTGGTGATCAGTGGGAAGAATGCCCCTTACATTGGTGGTCAGTGGGAAGAATGTTCCTTACATTGGTGATCAGTGGGAAGCATGTTCCTTACATTGGTGATCAGTGGGAAGAATGCTCCTTACATTGGTGATCAGTGAGAAGAATGTTCCTTACATTGGTGATCAGTGGGAAGAATGTTCCTTACATTGGTGGTCAGTGGGAAGAATGCTCCTTACATTGGTGATCAGTGGGAAGAATGTTCCTTACATTGGTGATCAGTGGGAAGAATGCCCCTTACATTGGTGGTCAGTGGGAAGAATGTTTCTTACATTGGTGGTCAGTGGGAAGAATGTTCCTTACATTGGTGATCAGTGGGAAGAATGTTCCTTACATTGGTGATCAGTGGGAAGAATGTTCCTTACATTGGTGATCAGTGGGAAGAATGTTCCTTACATTGGTGATCAGTGAGAAGAATGTTCCTTACATTGGTGATCAGTGAGAAGAATGTTCCTTACATTGGTGATCAGTGGGAAGAATGTTCCTTACATTGGTGATCAGTGAGAAGAATGTTTCTTACATTGGTGGCCAGTGGGAAGAATGTTCCTTACATTGGTGATCAGTGGGAAGAATGCTCCTTACATTGGTGATCAGTGAGAAGAATGTTCCTTACATTGGTGATCAGTGGGAAGAATGCCCCTTACATTGGTGGTCAGTGGGAAGAATGTTTCTTACATTGGTGGTCAGTGGGAAGAATGTTCCTTACATTGGTGATCAGTGGGAAGAATGTTCCTTACATTGGTGATCAGTGGGAAGAATGCCCCTTACATTGGTGGTCAGTGGGAAGAATGTTTCTTACATTGGTGGTCAGTGGGAAGAATGTTCCTTACATTGGTGATCAGTGGGAAGAATGTTCCTTACATTGGTGATCAGTGAGAAGAATGTTCCTTACATTGGTGATCAGTGGGAAGAATGCCCCTTACATTGGTGGTCAGTGGGAAGAATGTTTCTTACATTGGTGGTCAGTGGGAAGAATGTTCCTTACATTGGTGATCAGTGGGAAGAATGTTCCTTACATTGGTGATCAGTGGGAAGAATGTTCCTTACATTGGTGATCAGTGAGAAGAATGTTCCTTACATTGGTGATCAGTGAGAAGAATGTTCCTTACATTGGTGGTCAGTGAGAAGAATGTTCCTTACATTGGTGGTCAGTGGGAAGAATGTTCCTTACATTGGTGATCAGTGGGAAGAATTCTCCTTACATTGGTGATCAGTGAGAAGAATGTTCCTTACATTGGTGATCAGTGAGAAGAATGCTCCTTACATTGGTGATCAGTGGGAAGAATGCCCCTTACATTGGTGATCAGTGAGAAGAATGTTCCTTACATTGGTGATCAGTGAGAAGAATGTTCCTTACATTGGTGGTCAGTGAGAAGAATGTTCCTTACATTGGTGGCCAGTGGGAAGAATGTTCCTTACATTGGTGATCAGTGGGAAGAATGCTCCTTACATTGGTGATCAGTGAGAAGAATGTTCCTTACATTGGTGATCAGTGGGAAGAATGCCCCTTACATTGGTGATCAGTGGGAAGAATGTTCCTTACATTGGTGATCAGTGGGAAGAATGCCCCTTACATTGGTGGTCAGTGGGAAGAATGTTCCTTACATTGGTGATCAGTGGGAAGAATGTTCCTTACATTGGTGATCAGTGGGAAGAATGTTCCTTACATTGGTGATCAGTGGGAAGAATGTTCCTTACATTGGTGATCAGTGGGAAGAATGTTCCTTACATTGGTGGTCAGTGGGAAGAATGTTCCTTACATTGGTGATCAGTGGGAAGAATTCTCCTTACATTGGTGATCAGTGAGAAGAATGTTCCTTACATTGGTGATCAGTGAGAAGAATGCTCCTTACATTGGTGATCAGTGGGAAGAATGTTCCTTACATTGGTGATCAGTGGGAAGAATGCCCCTTACATTGGTGGTCAGTGGGAACAATGTTCCTTACATTGGTGATCAGTGGGAAGCATGTTCCTTACATTGGTGATCAGTGGGAAGAATGTTCCTTACATTGGTGATCAGTGAGAAGAATGCTCCTTACATTGGTGATCAGTGGGAAGAATGCCCCTTACATTGGTGGTCAGTGGGAAGAATGTTTCTTACATTGGTGGTCAGTGGGAAGAATGTTTCTTACATTGGTGGCCAGTGGGAAGAATGTTCCTTACATTGGTGATCAGTGGGAAGAATGTTCCTTACATTGGTGGCCAGTGGGAAGAATGTTCCTTACATTGGTGATCAGTGGGAAGAATGTTCCTTACATTGGTGGTCAGTGGGAAGAATTCTCCTTACATTGGTGATCAGTGGGAAGAATGTTCCTTACATTGGTGGTCAGTGGGAAGAATGCCCCTTACATTGGTGATCAGTGGGAAGAATGGTCCTTACATTGGTGATCAGTGGGAAGAATGTTCCTTACATTGGTGATCAGTGGGAAGAATGTTCCTTACATTGGTGGTCAGTGGGAAGAATTCTCCTTACATTGGTGATCAGTGGGAAGAATGTTCCTTACATTGGTGGTCAGTGGGAAGAATGCCCCTTACATTGGTGATCAGTGGGAAGAATGTTCCTTACATTGGTGGTCAGTGGGAAGAATGTTCCTTACATTGGTGGTCAGTGGGAAGAATGCCCCTTACATTGGTGATCAGTGGAAAGAATTCTCCTTACATTGGTGATCAGTGGGAAGAATGTTCCTTACATTGGTGATCAGTGGGAAGAATGTTCCTTACATTGGTGATCAGTGGGAAGAATGTTTCTTACATTGGTGATCAGTGGGAAGAATGTTCCTTACATTGGTGATCAGTGGGAAGAATGTTCCTTACATTGGTGATCAGTGGGAAGAATTCTCCTTACATTGGTGATCAGTGGGAAGAATGTTCCTTACATTGGTGGTCAGTGGGAAGAATGTTCCTTACATTGGTGGTCAGTGGGAAGAATGTTCCTTACATTGGTGATCAGTGAGAAGAATGCTCCTTACATTGGTGATCAGTGGGAAGAATGTTCCTTACATTGGTGATCAGTGAGAAGAATGTTCCTTACATTGGTGATCAGTGAGAAGAATGCTCCTTACATTGGTGGTCAGTGGGAAGAATGCTCCTTACATTGGTGGTCAGTGGGAAGAATGCTCCTTACATTGGTGATCAGTGGGAAGAATGTTCCTTACATTGGTGATCAGTGGGAAGAATGTTCCTTACATTGGTGATCAGTGGGAAGAATGTTCCTTACATTGGTGGTCAGTGGGAAGAATTTTCCTTACATTGGTGGTCAGTGGGAAGAATTCTCCTTACATTGGTGATCAGTGGGAAGAATGTTCCTTACATTGGTGGTCAGTGGGAAGAATGTTCCTTACATTGGTGATCAGTGGGAAGAATGTTTCTTACATTGGTGGTCAGTGGGAAGAATGCTCCTTACATTGGTGGTCAGTGGGAAGAATGCTCCTTACATTGGTGGTCAGTGGGAAGAATGCTCCTTACATTGGTGGTCAGTGGGAAGAATGCTCCTTACATTGGTGATCAGTGGGAAGAATGTTCCTTACATTGGTGGTCAGTGGGAAGAATGTTCCTTACATTGGTGATCAGTGGGAAGAATGTTCCTTACATTGGTGGTCAGTGGGAAGAATTTTCCTTACATTGGTGGTCAGTGGGAAGAATTCTCCTTACATTGGTGATCAGTGGGAAGAATGTTCCTTACATTGGTGGTCAGTGGGAAGAATTCTCCTTACATTGGTGATCAGTGGGAAGAATGTTCCTTACATTGGTGGTCAGTGGGAAGAATGTTCCTTACATTGGTGATCAGTGGGAAGAATGTTTCTTACATTGGTGGTCAGTGGGAAGAATGTTCCTTACATTGGTGATCAGTGGGAAGAATTCTCCTTACATTGGTGGTCAGTGGGAAGAATGTTCCTTACATTGGTGATCAGTGGGAAGAATGTTTCTTACATTGGTGGTCAGTGGGAAGAATTCTCCTTACATTGGTGATCAGTGGGAAGAATGTTCCTTACATTGGTGGTCAGTGGGAAGAATTTTCCTTACATTGGTGGTCAGTGGGAAGAATTCTCCTTACATTGGTGGTCAGTGGGAAGAATGTTCCTTACATTGGTGGTCAGTGGGAAGAATGCTCCTTACATTGGTGGTCAGTGGGAAGAATGTTCCTTACATTGGTGATCAGTGGGAAGAATGTTTCTTACATTGGTGGTCAGTGGGAAGAATGTTCCTTACATTGGTGATCAGTGGGAAGAATGCTCCTTACATTGGTGATCAGTGGGAAGAATGTCCCTTACATTGGTGATCAGTGGGAAGAATGTTTCTTACATTGGTGGTCAGTGGGAAGAATGTTCCTTACATTGGTGATCAGTGGGAAGAATGTTTCTTACATTGGTGATCAGTGAGAAGAATGCTCCTTACATTGGTGATCAGTGGGAAGAATGCTCCTTACATTGGTGATCAGTGGGAAGAATGTTCCTTACATTGGTGATCAGTGAGAAGAATGCTCCTTACATTGGTGATCAGTGGGAAGAATGCTCCTTACATTGGTGATCAGTGGGAAGAATGCTCCTTACATTGGTGGTCAGTGGGAAGAATTCTCCTTACATTGGTGGTCAGTGGGAAGAATGTTCCTTACATTGGTGATCAGTGAGAAGAATGCTCCTTACATTGGTGGTCAGTTGGAAGATTGCTCCTTACATTGGTGGTCAGTGGGAAGAATTCTCCTTACATTGGTGGTCAGTGGGAAGAATGTTCCTTACATTGGTGGTCAGTGGAAAGAATTCTCCTTACATTGGTGATCAGTGAGAAGAATGTTTCTTACATTGGTGATCAGTGGGAAGAATGCCCCTTACATTGGTGGTCAGTGGGAAGAATGCTCCTTACATTGGTGATCAGTGGGAAGAATGCTCCTTACATTGGTGGTCAGTGGGAAGAATGCTCCTTACATTGGTGATCAGTGAGAAGAATGTTCCTTACATTGGTGGTCAGTGGGAAGAATTCTCCTTACATTGGTGATCAGTGGGAAGAATGCTCCTTACATTGGTGGTCAGTGGGAAGAATTCTCCTTACATTGGTGGTCAGTGGGAAGAATGTTCCTTACATTGGTGATCAGTGAGAAGAATGCTCCTTACATTGGTGGTCAGTTGGAAGATTGCCCCTTACATTGGTGGTCAGTGGGAAGAATTCTCCTTACATTGGTGGTCAGTGGGAAGAATGTTCCTTACATTGGTGATCAGTGGGAAGAATGCTCCTTACATTGGTGATCAGTGGGAAGAATGTCCCTTACATTGGTGGTCAGTGGGAAGAATGCTCCTTACATTGGTGATCAGTGGGAAGAATGTCCCTTACATTGGTGGTCAGTGGGAAGAATGCTCCTTACATTGGTGATCAGTGGGAAGAATGTTTCTTACATTGGTGATCAGTGGGAAGAATGTTCCTTACATTGGTGGTCAGTGGGAAGAATGCTCCTTACATTGGTGATCAGTGGGAAGAATGTTTCTTACATTGGTGATCAGTGGGAAGAATGTTCCTTACATTGGTGGTCAGTGGGAAGAATGTTCCTTACATTGGTGATCAGTGGGAAGAATGTTCCTTACATTGGTGGTCAGTGGGAAGAATGTTTCTTACATTGGTGGTCAGTGGGAAGAATGCTCCTTACATTGGTGATCAGTGGGAAGAATGTTTCTTACATTGGTGATCAGTGGGAAGAATGTTCCTTACATTGGTGATCAGTGGGAAGAATGTTCCTTACATTGGTGATCAGTGGGAAGAATGCTCCTTACATTGGTGATCAGTGGGAAGAATGTTTTTTACATTGGTGATCAGTGGGAAGAATGCTCCTTACATTGGTGATCAGTGGGAAGAATGTTCCTTACATTGGTGGTCAGTGGGAAGAATGTTCCTTACATTGGTGATCAGTGGGAAGAATGCTCCTTACATTGGTGATCAGTGGGAAGAATGTTTCTTACATTGGTGATCAGTGGGAAGAATTCTCCTTACATTGGTGGTCAGTGGGAAGAATGTTCCTTACATTGGTGGTCAGTGGGAAGAATGCTCCTTACATTGGTGATCAGTGGGAAGAATGTTTCTTACATTGGTGATCAGTGGGAAGAATGTCCCTTACATTGGTGATCAGTGGGAAGAATGTTCCTTACATTGGTGGTCAGTGGGAAGAATGTTCCTTACATTGGTGATCAGTGGGAAGAATGTTTCTTACATTGGTGATCAGTGGGAAGAATTCTCCTTACATTGGTGGTCAGTGGGAAGAATGTTCCTTACATTGGTGGTCAGTGGGAAGAATGTTCCTTACATTGGTGGTCAGTGGAAAGAATGCTCCTTACATTGGTGGTCAGTGGGAAGAATTCTCCTTACATTGGTGGTCAGTGGGAAGAATGTTTCTTACATTGGTGGTCAGTTGGAAGAATGTTCCTTACATTGGTGGTCAGTTGGAAGATTGCCCCTTACATTGGTGATCAGTGGGAAGAATGCTCCTTACATTGGTGGTCAGTGGGAAGAATGTTTCTTACATTGGTGATCAGTGGGAAGAATGTTCCTTACATTGGTGATCAGTGAGAAGAATGTTCCTTACATTGGTGATCAGTGGGAAGAATGTTCCTTACATTGGTGGTCAGTGAGAAGAATGCTCCTTACATTGGTGGTCAGTGGGAAGAATTCTCCTTACATTGGTGGTCAGTGGGAAGAATGTTCCTTACATTGGTGATCAGTGGGAAGAATGCTCCTTACATTGGTGATCAGTGGGAAGAATGTTCCTTACATTGGTGATCAGTGGGAAGAATGTTCCTTACATTGGTGATCAGTGAGAAGAATGCTCCTTACATTGGTGATCAGTGGGAAGAATGTTCCTTACATTGGTGATCAGTGGGAAGAATGTCCCTTACATTGGTGATCAGTGGGAAGAATGTTCCTTACATTGGTGATCAGTGGGAAGAATGTTCCTTACATTGGTGATCAGTGGGAAGAATGTTCCTTACATTGGTGATCAGTGGGAAGAATGTCCCTTACATTGGTGATCAGTGGGAAGAATGTTCCTTACATTGGTGGTCAGTGGGAAGAATGTTCCTTACATTGGTGATCAGTGGGAAGAATGTTCCTTACATTGGTGATCAGTGAGAAGAATGTTCCTTACATTGGTGATCAGTGAGAAGAATGTTCCTTACATTGGTGATCAGTGAGAAGAATGTTCCTTACATTGGTGATCAGTGGGAAGAATGTTCCTTACATTGGTGATCAGTGGGAAGAATGTTCCTTACATTGGTGATCAGTGAGAAGAATGTTCCTTACATTGGTGATCAGTGAGAAGAATGTTCCTTACATTGGTGATCAGTGAGAAGAATGTTCCTTACATTGGTGATCAGTGAGAAGAATGTTCCTTACATTGGTGATCAGTGGGAAGAATGTTCCTTACATTGGTGATCAGTGAGAAGAATGTTCCTTACATTGGTGATCAGTGGGAAGAATGCTCCTTACATTGGTGATCAGTGGGAAGAATGTTCCTTACATTGGTGATCAGTGAGAAGAATGTTCCTTACATTGGTGATCAGTGGGAAGAATGTTCCTTACATTGGTGATCAGTGGGAAGAATGTTCCTTACATTGGTGATCAGTGAGAAGAATGTTCCTTACATTGGTGATCAGTGGGAAGAATGTTCCTTACATTGGTGGTCAGTGGGAAGAATGCTCCTTACATTGGTGATCAGTGGGAAGAATGCTCCTTACATTGGTGATCAGTGGGAAGAATGTTCCTTACATTGGTGATCAGTGGGAAGAATGTCCCTTACATTGGTGATCAGTGGGAAGAATGTTCCTTACATTGGTGATCAGTGGGAAGAATGTTCCTTACATTGGTGATCAGTGGGAAGAATGTTCCTTACATTGGTGATCAGTGGGAAGAATGTCCCTTACATTGGTGATCAGTGGGAAGAATGTTCCTTACATTGGTGGTCAGTGGGAAGAATGTTCCTTACATTGGTGATCAGTGGGAAGAATGTTCCTTACATTGGTGATCAGTGAGAAGAATGTTCCTTACATTGGTGATCAGTGAGAAGAATGTTCCTTACATTGGTGATCAGTGAGAAGAATGTTCCTTACATTGGTGATCAGTGGGAAGAATGTTCCTTACATTGGTGATCAGTGGGAAGAATGTTCCTTACATTGGTGATCAGTGAGAAGAATGTTCCTTACATTGGTGATCAGTGAGAAGAATGTTCCTTACATTGGTGATCAGTGGGAAGAATGTTCCTTACATTGGTGATCAGTGAGAAGAATGTTCCTTACATTGGTGATCAGTGGGAAGAATGTTCCTTACATTGGTGATCAGTGGGAAGAATGTTCCTTACATTGGTGATCAGTGGGAAGAATGTTCCTTACATTGGTGATCAGTGGGAAGAATGTTCCTTACATTGGTGATCAGTGGGAAGAATGCTCCTTACATTGGTGATCAGTGAGAAGAATGTTCCTTACATTGGTGATCAGTGAGAAGAATGTTCCTTACATTGGTGATCAGTGGGAAGAATGTTCCTTACATTGGTGATCAGTGAGAAGAATGTTCCTTACATTGGTGATCAGTGGGAAGAATGTTCCTTACATTGGTGATCAGTGGGAAGAATGCTCCTTACATTGGTGATCAGTGAGAAGAATGCTCCTTACATTGGTGATCAGTGAGAAGAATGCTCCTTACATTGGTGATCAGTGGGAAGAATGCTCCTTACATTGGTGGTCAGTGGGAAGAATGCCCCTTACATTGGTGGTCAGTGGGAAGAATGTTTCTTACATTGGTGGTCAGTGGGAAGAATGTTCCTTACATTGGTGATCAGTGGGAAGAATGTTCCTTACATTGGTGGTCAGTGGGAAGAATGTTCCTTACATTGGTGATCAGTGGGAAGAATGTTCCTTACATTGGTGGTCAGTGGGAAGAATGTTTCTTACATTGGTGATCAGTGGGAAGAATGTTCCTTACATTGGTGATCAGTGGGAAGAATGCTCCTTACATTGGTGATCAGTGGGAAGAATGTTCCTTACATTGGTGATCAGTGAGAAGAATGCCCCTTACATTGGTGATCAGTGGGAAGAATGTTCCTTACATTGGTGATCAGTGGGAAGAATGCCCCTTACATTGGTGATCAGTGGGAAGAATGCTCCTTACATTGGTGATCAGTGGGAAGAATGCCCCTTACATTGGTGATCAGTGGGAAGAATGCTCCTTACATTGGTGATCAGTGGGAAGAATGTTCCTTACATTGGTGATCAGTGGGAAGAATGCTCCTTACATTGGTGATCAGTGGGAAGAATGCTCCTTACATTGGTGATCAGTGGGAAGAATGTTCCTTACATTGGTGATCAGTGGGAAGAATGTTCCTTACATTGGTGATCAGTGAGAAGAATGCCCCTTACATTGGTGATCAGTGGGAAGAATGTTCCTTACATTGGTGATCAGTGGGAAGAATGCCCCTTACATTGGTGATCAGTGGGAAGAATGCTCCTTACATTGGTGGTCAGTGGGAAGAATGTTCCTTACATTGGTGATCAGTGGGAAGAATGCTCCTTACATTGGTGATCAGTGGGAAGAATGTTCCTTACATTGGTGATCAGTGGGAAGAATGTTCCTTACATTGGTGATCAGTGAGAAGAATGCCCCTTACATTGGTGATCAGTGGGAAGAATGTTCCTTACATTGGTGATCAGTGGGAAGAATTCTCCTTACATTGGTGATCAGTGGGAAGAATGTTCCTTACATTGGTGATCAGTGAGAAGAATGTTCCTTACATTGGTGATCAGTGGGAAGAATGTTCCTTACATTGGTGATCAGTGGGAAGAATGTTCCTTACATTGGTGATCAGTGAGAAGAATGTTCCTTACATTGGTGATCAGTGAGAAGAATGTTCCTTACATTGGTGATCAGTGAGAAGAATGCCCCTTACATTGGTGATCAGTGGGAAGAATGTTCCTTACATTGGTGATCAGTGGGAAGAATTCTCCTTACATTGGTGATCAGTGGGAAGAATGCCCCTTACATTGGTGATCAGTGGGAAGAATGCTCCTTACATTGGTGGTCAGTGGGAAGAATGTTCCTTACATTGGTGATCAGTGGGAAGAATGCTCCTTACATTGGTGATCAGTGGGAAGAATGTTCCTTACATTGGTGATCAGTGGGAAGAATGCCCCTTACATTGGTGGTCAGTGGGAAGAATGTTCCTTACATTGGTGATCAGTGGGAAGAATGTTCCTTACATTGGTGATCAGTGAGAAGAATGCCCCTTACATTGGTGATCAGTGGGAAGAATGTTCCTTACATTGGTGATCAGTGGGAAGAATTCTCCTTACATTGGTGATCAGTGGGAAGAATGTTCCTTACATTGGTGATCAGTGGGAAGAATGCTCCTTACATTGGTGATCAGTGGGAAGAATGTTCCTTACATTGGTGATCAGTGAGAAGAATGTTCCTTACATTGGTGATCAGTGAGAAGAATGCCCCTTACATTGGTGATCAGTGGGAAGAATTCTCCTTACATTGGTGATCAGTGGGAAGAATGCTCCTTACATTGGTGATCAGTGGGAAGAATGTTCCTTACATTGGTGATCAGTGGGAAGAATGCCCCTTACATTGGTGATCAGTGGGAAGAATGCTCCTTACATTGGTGATCAGTGGGAAGAATGCTCCTTACATTGGTGATCAGTGGGAAGAATGCTCCTTACATTGGTGATCAGTGAGAAGAATGTTCCTTACATTGGTGATCAGTGGGAAGAATGTTCCTTACATTGGTGGTCAGTGGGAAGAATGTTCCTTACATTGGTGGTCAGTGGGAAGAATGTTCCTTACATTGGTGATCAGTGGGAAGAATGCTCCTTACATTGGTGGTCAGTGGGAAGAATGTTCCTTACATTGGTGATCAGTGGGAAGAATGCTCCTTACATTGGTGATCAGTGGGAAGAATGTTCCTTACATTGGTGATCAGTGGGAAGAATGCTCCTTACATTGGTGATCAGTGAGAAGAATGTTCCTTACATTGGTGATCAGTGGGAAGAATGTTCCTTACATTGGTGATCAGTGGGAAGAACGCTCCTTACATTGGTGATCAGTGGGAAGAATGCCCCTTACATTGGTGATCAGTGGGAAGAATGCCCCTTACATTGGTGATCAGTGGGAAGAATGTTCCTTACATTGGTGATCAGTGGGAAGAATGCTCCTTACATTGGTGATCAGTGAGAAGAATGTTCCTTACATTGGTGATCAGTGGGAAGAATGTTCCTTACATTGGTGATCAGTGGGAAGAACGCTCCTTACATTGGTGATCAGTGGGAAGAATGCCCCTTACATTGGTGATCAGTGGGAAGAATGTTCCTTACATTGGTGATCAGTGGGAAGAACGCTCCTTACATTGGTGATCAGTGGGAAGAATGCCCCTTACATTGGTGATCAGTGGGAAGAATGCTCCTTACATTGGTGATCAGTGGGAAGAATGTTCCTTACATTGGTGATCAGTGGGAAGAATGCCCCTTACATTGGTGATCAGTGGGAAGAATGCCCCTTACATTGGTGATCAGTGGGAAGAATGCCCCTTACATTGGTGATCAGTGGGAAGAATGCCCCTTACATTGGTGGCCAGTGGGAAGAATGCTCCTTACATTGGTGATCAGTGAGAAGAATGTTCCTTACATTGGTGATCAGTGGGAAGAATGTTCCTTACATTGGTGATCAGTGGGAAGAATGCTCCTTACATTGGTGATCAGTGGGAAGAATGTTCCTTACATTGGTGATCAGTGGGAAGAATGCTCCTTACATTGGTGATCAGTGGCAAGAATGCTCCTTACATTGGTGGTCAGTGGGAAGAATGTTCCTTACATTGGTGATCAGTGGGAAGAATGCTCCTTACATTGGTGATCAGTGGGAAGAATGTTCCTTACATTGGTGATCAGTGAGAAGAATGTTCCTTACATTGGTGGTCAGTGGGAAGAATGTTCCTTACATTGGTGATCAGTGGGAAGAATGTTCCTTACATTGGTGATCAGTGAGAAGAATGCCCCTTACATTGGTGATCAGTGGGAAGAATGTTCCTTACATTGGTGATCAGTGGGAAGAATGTTCCTTACATTGGTGATCAGTGAGAAGAATGTTCCTTACATTGGTGATCAGTGGGAAGAATGTTCCTTACATTGGTGATCAGTGGGAAGAATGCTCCTTACATTGGTGATCAGTGGGAAGAATGTTCCTTACATTGGTGATCAGTGGGAAGAATGTTCCTTACATTGGTGATCAGTGAGAAGAATGCTCCTTACATTGGTGATCAGTGGGAAGAATGCTCCTTACATTGGTGGTCAGTGAGAAGAATGCTCCTTACATTGGTGATCAGTGGGAAGAATGTTCCTTACATTGGTGATCAGTGGGAAGAATGTTCCTTACATTGGTGATCAGTGAGAAGAATGTTCCTTACATTGGTGATCAGTGGGAAGAATGTTCCTTACATTGGTGATCAGTGAGAAGAATGTTCCTTACATTGGTGATCAGTGGGAAGAATGTTCCTTACATTGGTGATCAGTGGGAAGAATGTTCCTTACATTGGTGATCAGTGGGAAGAATGCCCCTTACATTGGTGATCAGTGGGAAGAATGCCCCTTACATTGGTGATCAGTGGGAAGAATGCTCCTTACATTGGTGATCAGTGAGAAGAATGCTCCTTACATTGGTGATCAGTGGGAAGAATGCCCCTTACATTGGTGGTCAGTGGGAAGAATGTTTCTTACATTGGTGGTCAGTGGGAAGAATGTTTCTTACATTGGTGGCCAGTGGGAAGAATGTTCCTTACATTGGTGATCAGTGGGAAGAATGTTCCTTACATAGGTGATCAGTGAGAAGAATGCTCCTTACATTGGTGATCAGTGGGAAGAATGTTCCTTACATTGGTGATCAGTGGGAAGAATGCCCCTTACATTGGTGGTCAGTGGGAAGAATGTTCCTTACATTGGTGATCAGTGGGAAGAATGCTCCTTACATTGGTGATCAGTGAGAAGAATGCTCCTTACATTGGTGATCAGTGGGAAGAATGCCCCTTACATTGGTGATCAGTGGGAAGAATGTTCCTTACATTGGTGATCAGTGGGAAGAATGTTCCTTACATTGGTGATCAGTGGGAAGAATGTTCCTTACATTGGTGATCAGTGAGAAGAATGTTCCTTACATTGGTGATCAGTGGGAAGAATGTTCCTTACATTGGTGATCAGTGGGAAGAATGCCCCTTACATTGGTGATCAGTGGGAAGAATGTTCCTTACATTGGTGATCAGTGGGAAGAATGTTCCTTACATTGGTGATCAGTGGGAAGAATGCCCCTTACATTGGTAATCAGTGGGAAGAATGCCCCTTACATTGGTGGTCAGTGGGAAGAATGCTCCTTACATTGGTGATCAGTGGGAAGAATGCCCCTTACATTGGTGATCAGTGGAAAGAATTCTCCTTACATTGGTGATCAGTGGGAAGAATGCTCCTTACATTGGTGATCAGTGAGAAGAATGTTCCTTACATTGGTGGTCAGTGGGAAGAATGTTCCTTACATTGGTGGTCAGTGGGAAGAATTCTCCTTACATTGGTGATCAGTGGGAAGAATGTTCCTTACATTGGTGGTCAGTGGGAAGAATGTTCCTTACATTGGTGATCAGTGGGAAGAATGTTTCTTACATTGGTGGTCAGTGGGAAGAATGTTCCTTACATTGGTGATCAGTGAGAAGAATGCCCCTTACATTGGTGATCAGTGGGAAGAATGTTCCTTACATTGGTGATCAGTGGGAAGAATGTTCCTTACATTGGTGATCAGTGGGAAGAATGTTTCTTACATTGGTGATCAGTGAGAAGAATGTTCCTTACATTGGTGGTCAGTGGGAAGAATGTTCCTTACATTGGTGATCAGTGGGAAGAATGCTCCTTACATTGGTGGTCAGTGAGAAGAATGTTCCTTACATTGGTGATCAGTGGGAAGAATGTTCCTTACATTGGTGATCAGTGGGAAGAATGTTTCTTACATTGGTGATCAGTGAGAAGAATGTTCCTTACATTGGTGGTCAGTGGGAAGAATGTTCCTTACATTGGTGATCAGTGGGAAGAATGTTCCTTACATTGGTGATCAGTGGGAAGAATGTTCCTTACATTGGTGATCAGTGGGAAGAATGTTCCTTACATTGGTGATCAGTGAGAAGAATGTTCCTTACATTGGTGATCAGTGGGAAGAATGTTCCTTACATTGGTGATCAGTGAGAAGAATGTTCCTTACATTGGTGATCAGTGGGAAGAATGTTCCTTACATTGGTGATCAGTGGGAAGAATGTTCCTTACATTGGTGATCAGTGGGAAGAATGCCCCTTACATTGGTGATCAGTGGGAAGAATGCTCCTTACATTGGTGATCAGTGAGAAGAATGTTCCTTACATTGGTGGTCAGTGGGAAGAATGTTCCTTACATTGGTGGTCAGTGGGAAGAATTCTCCTTACATTGGTGATCAGTGGGAAGAATGTTCCTTACATTGGTGGTCAGTGGGAAGAATGTTCCTTACATTGGTGATCAGTGGGAAGAATGTTTCTTACATTGGTGGTCAGTGGGAAGAATGTTCCTTACATTGGTGATCAGTGAGAAGAATGCCCCTTACATTGGTGATCAGTGGGAAGAATGTTCCTTACATTGGTGATCAGTGGGAAGAATGTTCCTTACATTGGTGATCAGTGGGAAGAATGTTTCTTACATTGGTGATCAGTGAGAAGAATGTTCCTTACATTGGTGGTCAGTGGGAAGAATGTTCCTTACATTGGTGATCAGTGGGAAGAATGCTCCTTACATTGGTGGTCAGTGAGAAGAATGTTCCTTACATTGGTGATCAGTGGGAAGAATGTTCCTTACATTGGTGATCAGTGGGAAGAATGTTTCTTACATTGGTGATCAGTGAGAAGAATGTTCCTTACATTGGTGGTCAGTGGGAAGAATGTTCCTTACATTGGTGATCAGTGGGAAGAATGTTCCTTACATTGGTGATCAGTGGGAAGAATGTTCCTTACATTGGTGATCAGTGGGAAGAATGTTCCTTACATTGGTGATCAGTGAGAAGAATGTTCCTTACATTGGTGATCAGTGGGAAGAATGTTCCTTACATTGGTGATCAGTGAGAAGAATGTTCCTTACATTGGTGATCAGTGGGAAGAATGTTCCTTACATTGGTGATCAGTGGGAAGAATGTTCCTTACATTGGTGATCAGTGGGAAGAATGCCCCTTACATTGGTGATCAGTGGGAAGAATGCTCCTTACATTGGTGATCAGTGAGAAGAATGCTCCTTACATTGGTGATCAGTGGGAAGAATGTTCCTTACATTGGTGATCAGTGGGAAGAATGCCCCTTACATTGGTGGTCAGTGGGAAGAATGTTTCTTACATTGGTGGTCAGTGGGAAGAATGTTTCTTACATTGGTGGCCAGTGGGAAGAATGTTCCTTACATTGGTGATCAGTGGGAAGAATGTTCCTTACATAGGTGATCAGTGAGAAGAATGCTCCTTACATTGGTGATCAGTGGGAAGAATGTTCCTTACATTGGTGATCAGTGGGAAGAATGCCCCTTACATTGGTGGTCAGTGGGAAGAATGTTCCTTACATTGGTGATCAGTGGGAAGAATGCTCCTTACATTGGTGATCAGTGAGAAGAATGCTCCTTACATTGGTGATCAGTGGGAAGAATGCCCCTTACATTGGTGATCAGTGGGAAGAATGTTCCTTACATTGGTGATCAGTGGGAAGAATGTTCCTTACATTGGTGATCAGTGGGAAGAATGCCCCTTACATTGGTGATCAGTGGGAAGAATGTTCCTTACATTGGTGGTCAGTGGGAAGAATTCTCCTTACATTGGTGATCAGTGGGAAGAATGTTCCTTACATTGGTGGTCAGTGGGAAGAATGTTCCTTACATTGGTGATCAGTGGGAAGAATGTTTCTTACATTGGTGGTCAGTGGGAAGAATGTTCCTTACATTGGTGATCAGTGAGAAGAATGCCCCTTACATTGGTGATCAGTGGGAAGAATGTTCCTTACATTGGTGATCAGTGGGAAGAATGTTCCTTACATTGGTGATCAGTGGGAAGAATGTTTCTTACATTGGTGGTCAGTGGGAAGAATGTTCCTTACATTGGTGATCAGTGGGAAGAATGTTCCTTACATTGGTGATCAGTGGGAAGAATGCTCCTTACATTGGTGATCAGTGGGAAGAATGTTCCTTACATTGGTGATCAGTGGGAAGAATGTTCCTTACATTGGTGATCAGTGGGAAGAATGTTCCTTACATTGGTGATCAGTGAGAAGAATGTTCCTTACATTGGTGATCAGTGGGAAGAATGCTCCTTACATTGGTGATCAGTGGGAAGAATGTTCCTTACATTGGTGATCAGTGGGAAGAATGTTCCTTACATTGGTGGTCAGTGGGAAGAATGTTCCTTACATTGGTGATCAGTGGGAAGAATGTTTCTTACATTGGTGATCAGTGGGAAGAATGCCCCTTACATTGGTGGTCAGTGGGAAGAATGTTCCTTACATTGGTGATCAGTGGGAAGAATGTTCCTTACATTGGTGATCAGTGGGAAGAATGTTCCTTACATTGGTGATCAGTGGGAAGAATGCTCCTTACATTGGTGATCAGTGGGAAGAATGTTCCTTACATTGGTGATCAGTGGGAAGAATGTTCCTTACATTGGTGATCAGTGGGAAGAATGTTCCTTACATTGGTGATCAGTGAGAAGAATGTTCCTTACATTGGTGGTCAGTGGGAAGAATGTTCCTTACATTGGTGATCAGTGAGAAGAATGCTCCTTACATTGGTGGTCAGTTGGAAGATTGCCCCTTACATTGGTGGTCAGTGGGAAGAATTCTCCTTACATTGGTGGTCAGTGGGAAGAATGTTCCTTACATTGGTGGTCAGTGGGAAGAATTCTCCTTACATTGGTGGTCAGTGGGAAGAATGTTTCTTACATTGGTGATCAGTGGGAAGAATGCCCCTTACATTGGTGGTCAGTGGGAAGAATGCTCCTTACATTGGTGATCAGTGGGAAGAATGCTCCTTACATTGGTGGTCAGTGGGAAGAATGCTCCTTACATTGGTGATCAGTGAGAAGAATGTTCCTTACATTGGTGATCAGTGGGAAGAATGCTCCTTACATTGGTGGTCAGTGGGAAGAATTCTCCTTACATTGGTGGTCAGTGGGAAGAATGTTCCTTACATTGGTGATCAGTGAGAAGAATGCTCCTTACATTGGTGGTCAGTTGGAAGATTGCCCCTTACATTGGTGGTCAGTGGGAAGAATTCTCCTTACATTGGTGGTCAGTGGGAAGAATGTTCCTTACATTGGTGATCAGTGGGAAGAATGTTTCTTACATTGGTGATCAGTGGGAAGAATGTTCCTTACATTGGTGGTCAGTGGGAAGAATGCTCCTTACATTGGTGATCAGTGGGAAGAATGTTTCTTACATTGGTGATCAGTGGGAAGAATGTTCCTTACATTGGTGGTCAGTGGGAAGAATGCTCCTTACATTGGTGATCAGTGGGAAGAATGTTTCTTACATTGGTGATCAGTGGGAAGAATGTTCCTTACATTGGTGGTCAGTGGGAAGAATGTTTCTTACATTGGTGATCAGTGGGAAGAATGTTCCTTACATTGGTGGTCAGTGGGAAGAATGCTCCTTACATTGGTGATCAGTGGGAAGAATGTTTCTTACATTGGTGATCAGTGGGAAGAATGTTCCTTACATTGGTGGTCAGTGGGAAGAATGTTCCTTACATTGGTGATCAGTGGGAAGAATGCTCCTTACATTGGTGGTCAGTGGGAAGAATGTTCCTTACATTGGTGGTCAGTGGGAAGAATGCTCCTTACATTGGTGATCAGTGGGAAGAATGTTTCTTACATTGGTGATCAGTGGGAAGAATGTCCCTTACATTGGTGATCAGTGGGAAGAATGTTCCTTACATTGGTGATCAGTGGGAAGAATGTTCCTTACATTGGTGGTCAGTGGGAAGAATGTTCCTTACATTGGTGATCAGTGGGAAGAATGTTTCTTACATTGGTGATCAGTGGGAAGAATTCTCCTTACATTGGTGGTCAGTGGGAAGAATGTTCCTTACATTGGTGGTCAGTGGGAAGAATGTTCCTTACATTGGTAGTCAGTGGAAAGAATGCTCCTTACATTGGTGGTCAGTGGGAAGAATTCTCCTTACATTGGTGGTCAGTGGGAAGAATGTTCCTTACATTGGTGATCAGTGGGAAGAATGTTTCTTACATTGGTGATCAGTGGGAAGAATGCCCCTTACATTGGTGGTCAGTGGGAAGAATGTTCCTTACATTGGTGATCAGTGAGAAGAATGCTCCTTACATTGGTGATCAGTGGGAAGAATTCTCCTTACATTGGTGGTCAGTGGGAAGAATGTTCCTTACATTGGTGATCAGTGGGAAGAATGCTCCTTACATTGGTGATCAGTGGGAAGAATTCTCCTTACATTGGTGGTCAGTGGGAAGAATGTTCCTTACATTGGTGGTCAGTTGGAAGAATGTTCCTTACATTGGTGGTCAGTTGGAAGATTGCCCCTTACATTGGTGATCAGTGGGAAGAATGCTCCTTACATTGGTGGTCAGTGGGAAGAATGTTTCTTACATTGGTGATCAGTGGGAAGAATGTTCCTTACATTGGTGATCAGTGGGAAGAATGCTCCTTACATTGGTGGTCAGTGGGAAGAATGTTTCTTACATTGGTGATCAGTGGGAAGAATGTTCCTTACATTGGTGGTCAGTTGGAAGATTGCCCCTTACATTGGTGATCAGTGGGAAGAATGCTCCTTACATTGGTGGTCAGTGGGAAGAATGTTTCTTACATTGGTGATCAGTGGGAAGAATGTTCCTTACATTGGTGGTCAGTGGGAAGAATGCTCCTTACATTGGTGATCAGTGAGAAGAATGTCCCTTACATTGGTGATCAGTGGGAAGAATGCTCCTTACATTGGTGGTCAGTGAGAAGAATGCTCCTTACATTGGTGATCAGTGGGAAGAATGTTCCTTACATTGGTGATCAGTGGGAAGAATGCTCCTTACATTGGTGGTCAGTGGGAAGAATGTTCCTTACATTGGTGATCAGTGAGAAGAATGTTCCTTACACTGGTGATCAGTGGGAAGAATGTTCCTTACATTGGTGATCAGTGAGAAGAATGCTCCTTACATTGGTGGTCAGTGGGAAGAATGTTTCTTACATTGGTGATCAGTGGGAAGAATGCTCCTTACATTGGTGGTCAGTGGGAAGAATGTTTCTTACATTGGTGATCAGTGGGAAGAATGTTCCTTACATTGGTGATCAGTGGGAAGAATGTTCCTTACATTGGTGATCAGTGGGAAGAATGCTCCTTACATTGGTGGTCAGTGGGAAGAATGTTTCTTACATTGGTGATCAGTGGGAAGAATGTTCCTTACATTGGTGATCAGTGGGAAGAATGCTCCTTACATTGGTGGTCAGTGGGAAGAATGTTTCTTACATTGGTGATCAGTGGGAAGAATGTTCCTTACATTGGTGATCAGTGGGAAGAATGCTCCTTACATTGGTGATCAGTGAGAAGAATGTCCCTTACATTGGTGATCAGTGGGAAGAATGCTCCTTACATTGGTGGTCAGTGAGAAGAATTCTCCTTACATTGGTGATCAGTGGGAAGAATGCTCCTTACATTGGTGATCAGTGGGAAGAATGTTCCTTACATTGGTGATCAGTGGGAAAAATGTTCCTTACATTGGTGATCAGTGAGAAGAATGTTCCTTACATTGGTGATCAGTGGGAAGAATGCTCCTTACATTGGTGGTCAGTGGGAAGAATGTTCCTTACATTGGTGATCAGTGGGAAGAATGCCCCTTACATTGGTGATCAATGGGAAGAATGTTCCTTACATTGGTGATCAGTGAGAAGAATGTTCCTTACATTGGTGATCAGTGGGAAGAATGTTCCTTACATTGGTGGTCAGTGGGAAGAATGTTCCTTACATTGGTGATCAGTGAGAAGAATGTTCCTTACATTGGTGATCAGTGGGAAGAATGTTCCTTACATTGGTGATCAGTGAGAAGAATGTTCCTTACATTGGTGGTCAGTGGGAAGAATGCTCCTTACATTGGTGATCAGTTGGAAGAATGCTCCTTACATTGGTGATCAGTGGGAAGAATGCTCCTTACATTGGTGATCAGTGGGAAGAATGTTCCTTACATTGGTGATCAGTGAGAAGAATGCTCCTTACATTGGTGATCAGTGGGAAGAATGTTCCTTACATTGGTGATCAGTGGGAAGAATGCTCCTTACATTGGTGATCAGTGGGAAGAATGCTCCTTACATTGGTGATCAGTGGGAAGAATGTTCCTTACATTGGTGATCAGTGGGAAGAATGCTCCTTACATTGGTGATCAGTGGGAAGAATGCTCCTTACATTGGTGATCAGTGGGAAGAATGTTCCTTACATTGGTGATCAGTGAGAAGAATGTTCCTTACATTGGTGATCAGTGGGAAGAATGCTCCTTACATTGGTGATCAGTGGGAAGAATGCTCCTTACATTGGTGATCAGTGAGAAGAATGCTCCTTACATTGGTGATCAGTGGGAAGAATGCCCATTACATTGGTGATCAGTGGGTAGAATGTTCCTTACATTGGTGATCAGTGGGTAGAATGTTCCTTACATTGGTGATCAGTGGGAAGAATGCTCCTTACATTGGTGATCAGTGGGTAGAATGTTTCTTACATTGGTGATCAGTGGGAAGAATGTTCCTTACATTGGTGATCAGTGGGAAGAATGTTCCTTACATTGGTGATCAGTGGGAAGAATGTCCCTTACATTGGTGATCAGTGGGTAGAATGTTCCTTACATTGGTGATCAGTGGGTAGAATGTTTCTTACATTGGTGATCAGTGGGAAGAATGCTCCTTACATTGGTGGTCAGTGAGAAGAATGTTCCTTACATTGGTGATCAGTGGGAAGAATGTCCCTTACATTGGTGATCAGTGGGAAGAATGTTCCTTACATTGGTGATCAGTGAGAAGAATGTTCCTTACATTGGTGATCAGTGAGAAGAATGCTCCTTACATTGGTGATCAGTGGGAAGAATGTTCCTTACATTGGTGATCAGTGAGAAGAATGTTCCTTACATTGGTGATCAGTGGGAAGAATGTTCCTTACATTGGTGGTCAGTGAGAAGAATGTTCCTTACATTGGTGATCAGTGGGAAGAATGCTCCTTACATTGGTGATCAGTGGGAAGAATGCTCCTTACATTGGTGGTCAGTGAGAAGAATGCTCCTTACATTGGTGATCAGTGAGAAGAATGTTCCTTACATTGGTGGTCAGTGGGAAGAATGTTCCTTACATTGGTGATCAGTGGGAAGAATGCTCCTTACATTGGTGATCAGTGGGAAGAATGTTCCTTACATTGGTGATCAGTGAGAAGAATGCTCCTTACATTGGTGGTCAGTGAGAAGGAAGCTCCTTACATTGGTGATCAGTGAGAAGAATGTTCCTTACATTGGTGGTCAGTGAGAAGAATGCTCCTTACATTGGTGATCAGTGGGAAGAATGCTCCTTACATTGGTGGTCAGTGAGAAGAATGCTCCTTACATTGGTGATCAGTGGGAAGAATGCTCCTTACATTGGTGATCAGTGGGAAGAATGCTCCTTACATTGGTGATCAGTGGGAAGAATGTTCCTTACATTGGTGATCAGTGGGAAGAATGCTCCTTACATTGGTGGTCAGTGGGAAGAATGCTCCTTACATTGGTGATCAGTGAGAAGAATGCTCCTTACATTGGTGGTCAGTGAGAAGAATGCTCCTTACATTGGTGATCAGTGGGAAGAATGCTGCTTACATTGGTGATCAGTGGGAAGAATGCTCCTTACATTGGTGATCAGTGGGAAGAATGCTCCTTACATTGGTGGTCAGTGAGAAGAATGCTCCTTACATTGGTGATCAGTGGGAAGAATGCTCCTTACATTGGTGATCAGTGGGAAGAATGTTCCTTACATTGGTGATCAGTGAGAAGAATGTTCCTTACATTGGTGGTCAGTGGGAAGAATGCTCCTTACATTGGTGATCAGTGGGAAGAATGCTCCTTACATTGGTGGTCAGTGAGAAGAATGTTCCTTACATTGGTGATCAGTGGGAAGAATGTTCCTTACATTGGTGATCAGTGAGAAGAATGTTCCTTACATTGGTGATCAGTGGGAAGAATGCTCCTTACATTGGTGGTCAGTGAGAAGAATGTTCCTTACATTGGTGATCAGTGGGAAGAATGTTCCTTACATTGGTGATCAGTGAGAAGAATGCTCCTTACATTGGTGATCAGTGAGAAGAATGCTCCTTACATTGGTGGTCAGTGGGAAGAATGTTCCTTACATTGGTGATCAGTGGGAAGAATGTTCCTTACATTGGTGGTCAGTGAGAAGAATGTTTCTTACATTGGTGATCAGTGGGAAGAATGTTCCTTACATTGGTGATCAGTGAGAAGAATGTTCCTTACATTGGTGATCAGTGAGAAGAATGTTGCTTACATTGGTGATCAGTGGGAAGAATGTTCCTTACATTGGTGATCAGTGGGAAGAATGTTCCTTACATTGGTGGTCAGTGAGAAGAATGCTCCTTACATTGGTGATCAGTGGGAAGAATGTCCCTTACATTGGTGATCAGTGGGAAGAATGTTCCTTACATTGGTGATCAGTGGGAAGAATGCCCCTTACATTGGTGATCAGTGGGAAGAATGCCCCTTACATTGGTGATCAGTGGGAAGAATGTTCCTTACATTGGTGATCAGTGAGAAGAATGCCCCTTACATTGGTGATCAGTGGGAAGAATGTTCCTTACATTGGTGATCAGTGAGAAGAATGCCCCTTACATTGGTGATCAGTGAGAAGAATGTTCCTTACATTGGTGATCAGTGGGAAGAATGTTCCTTACATTGGTGATCAGTGGGAAGAATGCCCCTTACATTGGTGATCAGTGGGAAGAATGCTCCTTACATTGGTGATCAGTGGGAAGAATGTTCCTTACATTGGTGATCAGTGGGAAGAATGCCCCTTACATTGGTGATCAGTGGGAAGAATGTTTCTTACATTGGTGGTCAGTGGGAAGAATGTTCCTTACATTGGTGATCAGTGGGAAGAATGTTTCTTACATTGGTGGTCAGTGGGAAGAATGTTCCTTACATTGGTGATCAGTGGGAAGAATGTTCCTTACATTGGTGATCAGTGGGAAGAATGTTCCTTACATTGGTGATCAGTGAGAAGAATGCTCCTTACATTGGTGATCAGTGGGAAGAATGCTCCTTACATTGGTGATCAGTGGGAAGAATGTTTCTTACATTGGTGGTCAGTGGGAAGAATGTTCCTTACATTGGTGATCAGTGGGAAGAATGTTTCTTACATTGGTGGTCAGTGGGAAGAATGTTCCTTACATTGGTGATCAGTGGGAAGAATGCTCCTTACATTGGTGATCAGTGAGAAGAATGCTCCTTACATTGGTGATCAGTGGGAAGAATGCTCCTTACATTGGTGATCAGTGGGAAGAATGTTCCTTACATTGGTGATCAGTGGGAAGAATGTTTCTTACATTGGTGATCAGTGGGAAGAATGTTCCTTACATTGGTGGTCAGTGGGAAGAATGCTCCTTACATTGGTGATCAGTGGGAAGAATGCCCCTTACATTGGTGATCAGTGGGAAGAATGCCCCTTACATTGGTGATCAGTGGGAAGAATGCTCCTTACATTGGTGATCAGTGGGAAGAATGTTCCTTACATTGGTGATCAGTGGGAAGAATGTTTCTTACATTGGTGATCAGTGGGAAGAATGTTCCTTACATTGGTGGTCAGTGGGAAGAATGTTTCTTACATTGGTGATCAGTGGGAAGAATGTTCCTTACATTGGTGGTCAGTGGGAAGAATGCTCCTTACATTGGTGATCAGTGGGAAGAATGTTCCTTACATTGGTGGTCAGTGGGAAGAATGTTCCTTACATTGGTGATCAGTGGGAAGAATGTTTCTTACATTGGTGATCAGTGGGAAGAATGTTCCTTACATTGGTGGTCAGTGGGAAGAATTCTCCTTACATTGGTGATCAGTGGGAAGAATGTTCCTTACATTGGTGGTCAGTGGGAAGAATGTTCCTTACATTGGTGATCAGTGGGAAGAATGTTTCTTACATTGGTGATCAGTGGGAAGAATGTTCCTTACATTGGTGATCAGTGGGAAGAATGTTCCTTACATTGGTGATCAGTGGGAAGAATGTTTCTTACATTGGTGATCAGTGGGAAGAATGCCCCTTACATTGGTGGTCAGTGGGAAGAATGTTCCTTACATTGGTGATCAGTGAGAAGAATGTTCCTTACATTGGTGGTCAGTGGGAAGAATGTTCCTTACATTGGTGATCAGTGGGAAGAATGTTCCTTACATTGGTGATCAGTGGGAAGAATGCTCCTTACATTGGTGGTCAGTGGGAAGAATGTTCCTTACATTGGTGATCAGTGGGAAGAATGCTCCTTACATTGGTGGTCAGTTGGAAGATTGCCCCTTACATTGGTGGTCAGTGGGAAGAATTCTCCTTACATTGGTGGTCAGTGGAAAGAATTCTCCTTACATTGGTGATCAGTGGGAAGAATGTTCCTTACATTGGTGATCAGTGGAAAGAATGCCCCTTACATTGGTGGTCAGTGGGAAGAATGTTTCTTACATTGGTGATCAGTGGGAAGAATGTTCCTTACATTGGTGGTCAGTGGGAAGAATGCTCCTTACATTGGTGATCAGTGGGAAGAATGTTTCTTACATTGGTGATCAGTGGGAAGAATGTTCCTTACATTGGTGGTCAGTGGGAAGAATGTTTCTTACATTGGTGATCAGTGGGAAGAATGTTCCTTACATTGGTGGTCAGTGGGAAGAATGTTTCTTACATTGGTGATCAGTGGGAAGAATGTTTCTTACATTGGTGATCAGTGGGAAGAATGTTCCTTACATTGGTGGTCAGTGGGAAGAATGTTCCTTACATTGGTGATCAGTGGGAAGAATGTTCCTTACATTGGTGATCAGTGGGAAGAATGTTCCTTACATTGGTGGTCAGTGGGAAGAATGCTCCTTACATTGGTGATCAGTGGGAAGAATGTTTCTTACATTGGTGATCAGTGGGAAGAATGTTCCTTACATTCGTGATCAGTGGGAAGAATGCTCCTTACATTGGTGATCAGTGGGAAGAATGTTTCTTACATTGGTGATCAGTGGGAAGAATGTTCCTTACATTGGTGATCAGTGGGAAGAATGTTCCTTACATTGGTGATCAGTGGGAAGAATGTTCCTTACATTGGTGATCAGTGGGAAGAATGCTCCTTACATTGGTGGTCAGTGGGAAGAATGTTTCTTACATTGGTGATCAGTGGGAAGAATGTTCCTTACATTGGTGGTCAGTGGGAAGAATGTTTCTTACATTGGTGATCAGTGGGAAGAATGTTCCTTACATTGGTGATCAGTGGGAAGAATGTTCCTTACATTGGTGATCAGTGGGAAGAATGTTCCTTACATTCGTGATCAGTGGGAAGAATGCTCCTTACATTGGTGATCAGTGGGAAGAATGTTTCTTACATTGGTGATCAGTGGGAAGAATGTTCCTTACATTGGTGGTCAGTGGGAAGAATGTTTCTTACATTGGTGATCAGTGGGAAGAATGTTCCTTACATTGGTGATCAGTGAGAAGAATGTTCCTTACATTGGTGATCAGTGAGAAGAATGCTCCTTACATTGGTGATCAGTGGGAAGAATGTTTCTTACATTGGTGGTCAGTGGGAAGAATGCTCCTTACATTGGTGATCAGTGGGAAGAATGTTTCTTACATTGGTGATCAGTGGGAAGAATGTTCCTTACATTGGTGATCAGTGGGAAGAATGTTCCTTACATTGGTGATCAGTGAGAAGAATGTTTCTTACATTGGTGATCAGTGGGAAGAATGCTCCTTACATTGGTGATCAGTGGGAAGAATGTTTTTTACATTGGTGATCAGTGGGAAGAATGTCCCTTACATTGGTGATCAGTGGGAAGAATGTTCCTTACATTGGTGGTCAGTGGGAAGAATGTTCCTTACATTGGTGATCAGTGGGAAGAATGTTTCTTACATTGGTGATCAGTGGGAAGAATTCTCCTTACATTGGTGGTCAGTGGGAAGAATGTTCCTTACATTGGTGATCAGTGGGAAGAATTCTCCTTACATTGGTGGTCAGTGGGAAGAATTCTCCTTACATTGGTGGTCAGTGGGAAGAATGTTCCTTACATTGGTGATCAGTGGGAAGAATGTTTCTTACATTGGTGATCAGTGGGAAGAATTCTCCTTACATTGGTGGTCAGTGGGAAGAATGTTCCTTACATTGGTGGTCAGTGGGAAGAATGTTCCTTACATTGGTGGTCAGTGGAAAGAATGCTCCTTACATTGGTGGTCAGTGGGAAGAATTCTCCTTACATTGGTGGTCAGTGGGAAGAATGCTCCTTACATTGGTGATCAGTGGGAAGAATTCTCCTTACATTGGTGGTCAGTGGGAAGAATGTTTCTTACATTGGTGATCAGTGGGAAGAATGTTCCTTACATTGGTGGTCAGTGGGAAGAATGTTCCTTACATTGGTGATCAGTGGGAAGAATGTTCCTTACATTGGTGGTCAGTGGGAAGAATGTTCCTTACATTGGTGATCAGTGAGAAGAATGCTCCTTACATTGGTGATCAGTGGGAAGAATGCTCCTTACATTGGTGATCAGTGGGAAGAATTCTCCTTACATTGGTGGTCAGTGGGAAGAATGTTCCTTACATTGGTGGTCAGTTGGAAGAATGTTCCTTACATTGGTGGTCAGTTGGAAGATTGCCCCTTACATTGGTGATCAGTGGGAAGAATGCTCCTTACATTGGTGGTCAGTGGGAAGAATGTTTCTTACATTGGTGATCAGTGGGAAGAATGTTCCTTACATTGGTGATCAGTGGGAAGAATGTTCCTTACATTGGTGGTCAGTGGGAAGAATGCCCCTTACATTGGTGATCAGTGGGAAGAATGTTCCTTACATTGGTGATCAGTGGGAAGAATGCCCCTTACATTGGTGATCAGTGGGAAGAATGTTCCTTACATTGGTGATCAGTGGGAAGAATGCCCCTTACATTGGTGATCAGTGGGAAGAATGTTCCTTACATTGGTGGTCAGTGGGAAGAATGCCCCTTACATTGGTGATCAGTGGGAAGAATGTTCCTTACATTGGTGGTCAGTGGGAAGAATGCCCCTTACATTGGTGATCAGTGGGAAGAATGTTCCTTACATTGGTGATCAGTGGGAAGAATGTTCCTTACATTGGTGATCAGTGGGAAGAATGTTCCTTACATTGGTGATCAGTGAGAAGAATGTTCCTTACATTGGTGATCAGTGGGAAGAATGTTCCTTACATTGGTGATCAGTGGGAAGAATGCTCCTTACATTGGTGGTCAGTGGGAAGAATGTTCCTTACATTGGTGATCAGTGAGAAGAATGCTCCTTACATTGGTGGTCAGTGGGAAGAATGTTCCTTACATTGGTGATCAGTGGGAAGAATGCTCCTTACATTGGTGATCAGTGGGAAGAATGCTCCTTACATTGGTGATCAGTGGGAAGAATGCCCCTTACATTGGTGATCAGTGGGAAGAATGTTCCTTACATTGGTGGTCAGTGGGAAGAATGCCCCTTACATTGGTGATCAGTGGGAAGAATGTTCCTTACATTGGTGATCAGTGGGAAGAATGTTCCTTACATTGGTGATCAGTGAGAAGAATGTTCCTTACATTGGTGATCAGTGAGAAGAATGTTCCTTACATTGGTGATCAGTGAGAAGAATGTTCCTTACATTGGTGATCAGTGGGAAGAATGCCCCTTACATTGGTGATCAGTGGGAAGAATGTTCCTTACATTGGTGGTCAGTGGGAAGAATGCCCCTTACATTGGTGATCAGTGGGAAGAATGTTCCTTACATTGGTGATCAGTGGGAAGAATGTTCCTTACATTGGTGATCAGTGGGAAGAATGCTCCTTACATTGGTGATCAGTGAGAAGAATGTTCCTTACATTGGTGATCAGTGGGAAGAATGTTCCTTACATTGGTGATCAGTGAGAAGAATGCTCCTTACATTGGTGGTCAGTGGGAAGAATGTTCCTTACATTGGTGATCAGTGGGAAGAATGCTCCTTACATTGGTGATCAGTGGGAAGAATGTTCCTTACATTGGTGATCAGTGGGAAGAATGCTCCTTACATTGGTGATCAGTGAGAAGAATGCTCCTTACATTGGTGATCAGTGGGAAGAATGCTCCTTACATTGGTGGTCAGTGGGAAGAATGCCCCTTACATTGGTGATCAGTGGGAAGAATGTTCCTTACATTGGTGGTCAGTGGGAAGAATGCCCCTTACATTGGTGATCAGTGGGAAGAATGTTCCTTACATTGGTGATCAGTGGGAAGAATGTTCCTTACATTGGTGATCAGTGAGAAGAATGTTCCTTACATTGGTGATCAGTGAGAAGAATGTTCCTTACATTGGTGATCAGTGAGAAGAATGTTCCTTACATTGGTGATCAGTGGGAAGAATGCCCCTTACATTGGTGATCAGTGGGAAGAATGTTCCTTACATTGGTGGTCAGTGGGAAGAATGCCCCTTACATTGGTGATCAGTGGGAAGAATGTTCCTTACATTGGTGATCAGTGGGAAGAATGTTCCTTACATTGGTGATCAGTGAGAAGAATGTTCCTTACATTGGTGATCAGTGAGAAGAATGCCCCTTACATTGGTGATCAGTGAGAAGAATGCTCCTTACATTGGTGGTCAGTGGGAAGAATGTTCCTTACATTGGTGATCAGTGGGAAGAATGCTCCTTACATTGGTGATCAGTGGGAAGAATGTTCCTTACATTGGTGATCAGTGAGAAGAATGTTCCTTACATTGGTGATCAGTGAGAAGAATGTTCCTTACATTGGTGATCAGTGAGAAGAATGTTCCTTACATTGGTGATCAGTGAGAAGAATGTTCCTTACATTGGTGATCAGTGGGAAGAATGTTCCTTACATTGGTGATCAGTGAGAAGAATGCTCCTTACATTGGTGGTCAGTGGGAAGAATGTTCCTTACATTGGTGATCAGTGGGAAGAATGCTCCTTACATTGGTGATCAGTGGGAAGAATGTTCCTTACATTGGTGATCAGTGGGAAGAATGCTCCTTACATTGGTGATCAGTGAGAAGAATGCTCCTTACATTGGTGATCAGTGGGAAGAATGCTCCTTACATTGGTGGTCAGTGGGAAGAATGCCCCTTACATTGGTGGTCAGTGGGAAGAATGTTTCTTACATTGGTGGTCAGTGGGAAGAATGTTCCTTACATTGGTGATCAGTGAGAAGAATGTTCCTTACATTGGTGATCAGTGAGAAGAATGTTCCTTACATTGGTGATCAGTGAGAAGAATGTTCCTTACATTGGTGATCAGTGAGAAGAATGTTCCTTACATTGGTGATCAGTGAGAAGAATGTTCCTTACATTGGTGATCAGTGGGAAGAATGTTCCTTACATTGGTGATCAGTGGGAAGAATGCCCCTTACATTGGTGATCAGTGGGAAGAATGTTCCTTACATTGGTGATCAGTGGGAAGAATGTTCCTTACATTGGTGATCAGTGAGAAGAATGTTCCTTACATTGGTGATCAGTGAGAAGAATGTTCCTTACATTGGTGATCAGTGAGAAGAATGTTCCTTACATTGGTGATCAGTGAGAAGAATGTTCCTTACATTGGTGATCAGTGAGAAGAATGTTCCTTACATTGGTGATCAGTGGGAAGAATGTTCCTTACATTGGTGATCAGTGGGAAGAATGCCCCTTACATTGGTGATCAGTGGGAAGAATGTTCCTTACATTGGTGATCAGTGGGAAGAATGTTCCTTACATTGGTGATCAGTGGGAAGAATGTTCCTTACATTGGTGATCAGTGGGAAGAATGCTCCTTACATTGGTGATCAGTGAGAAGAATGTTCCTTACATTGGTGATCAGTGAGAAGAATGCCCCTTACATTGGTGGTCAGTGGGAAGAATGTTTCTTACATTGGTGGTCAGTGGGAAGAATGTTCCTTACATTGGTGATCAGTGAGAAGATTGTTCCTTACATTGGTGATCAGTGAGAAGAATGTTCCTTACATTGGTGATCAGTGGGAAGAATGTTCCTTACATTGGTGATCAGTGGGAAGAATGCTCCTTACATTGGTGATCAGTGAGAAGAATGTTCCTTACATTGGTGATCAGTGAGAAGAATGCCCCTTACATTGGTGGTCAGTGGGAAGAATGTTTCTTACATTGGTGGTCAGTGGGAAGAATGTTCCTTACATTGGTGATCAGTGGGAAGAATGTTCCTTACATTGGTGATCAGTGGGAAGAATGTTTCTTACATTGGTGGCCAGTGGGAAGAATGTTCCTTACATTGGTGATCAGTGGGAAGAATGCTCCTTACATTGGTGATCAGTGAGAAGAATGTTCCTTACATTGGTGATCAGTGAGAAGAATGTTCCTTACATTGGTGATCAGTGGGAAGAATGTTCCTTACATTGGTGATCAGTGGGAAGAATGTTCCTTACATTGGTGGTCAGTGGGAAGAATGTTCCTTACATTGGTGATCAGTGGGAAGAATTCTCCTTACATTGGTGATCAGTGAGAAGAATGTTCCTTACATTGGTGATCAGTGAGAAGAATGCTCCTTACATTGGTGATCAGTGGGAAGAATGCCCCTTACATTGGTGGTCAGTGGGAAGAATGTTCCTTACATTGGTGATCAGTGGGAAGCATGTTCCTTACATTGGTGATCAGTGGGAAGAATGCTCCTTACATTGGTGATCAGTGAGAAGAATGTTCCTTACATTGGTGATCAGTGGGAAGAATGTTCCTTACATTGGTGGTCAGTGGGAAGAATGCTCCTTACATTGGTGATCAGTGGGAAGAATGTTCCTTACATTGGTGATCAGTGGGAAGAATGCCCCTTACATTGGTGGTCAGTGGGAAGAATGTTTCTTACATTGGTGGTCAGTGGGAAGAATGTTCCTTACATTGGTGATCAGTGGGAAGAATGTTCCTTACATTGGTGATCAGTGGGAAGAATGCTCCTTACATTGGTGATCAGTGAGAAGAATGTTCCTTACATTGGTGATCAGTGAGAAGAATGTTCCTTACATTGGTGATCAGTGGGAAGAATGTTCCTTACATTGGTGATCAGTGAGAAGAATGTTTCTTACATTGGTGGCCAGTGGGAAGAATGTTCCTTACATTGGTGATCAGTGGGAAGAATGCTCCTTACATTGGTGATCAGTGAGAAGAATGTTCCTTACATTGGTGATCAGTGGGAAGAATGCCCCTTACATTGGTGGTCAGTGGGAAGAATGTTTCTTACATTGGTGGTCAGTGGGAAGAATGTTCCTTACATTGGTGATCAGTGGGAAGAATGTTCCTTACATTGGTGATCAGTGGGAAGAATGTTCCTTACATTGGTGATCAGTGAGAAGAATGTTCCTTACATTGGTGATCAGTGAGAAGAATGTTCCTTACATTGGTGATCAGTGGGAAGAATGTTCCTTACATTGGTGGTCAGTGGGAAGAATGTTCCTTACATTGGTGATCAGTGGGAAGAATTCTCCTTACATTGGTGATCAGTGAGAAGAATGTTCCTTACATTGGTGATCAGTGAGAAGAATGCTCCTTACATTGGTGATCAGTGGGAAGAATGCCCCTTACATTGGTGATCAGTGAGAAGAATGTTCCTTACATTGGTGATCAGTGAGAAGAATGTTCCTTACATTGGTGGTCAGTGAGAAGAATGTTCCTTACATTGGTGATCAGTGGGAAGAATGCTCCTTACATTGGTGATCAGTGAGAAGAATGTTCCTTACATTGGTGATCAGTGAGAAGAATGCTCCTTACATTGGTGATCAGTGGGAAGAATGCCCCTTACATTGGTGGTCAGTGGGAAGAATGTTCCTTACATTGGTGATCAGTGGGAAGCATGTTCCTTACATTGGTGATCAGTGGGAAGAATGCTCCTTACATTGGTGATCAGTGGGAAGAATGCCCCTTACATTGGTGGTCAGTGGGAAGAATGTTTCTTACATTGGTGGTCAGTGGGAAGAATGTTTCTTACATTGGTGGCCAGTGGGAAGAATGTTCCTTACATTGGTGATCAGTGGGAAGAATGTTCCTTACATTGGTGGCCAGTGGGAAGAATGTTCCTTACATTGGTGATCAGTGGGAAGAATGTTCCTTACATTGGTGATCAGTGGGAAGAATGTTCCTTACATTGGTGATCAGTGGGAAGAATGTTCCTTACATTGGTGGTCAGTGGGAAGAATTCTCCTTACATTGGTGATCAGTGGGAAGAATGTTCCTTACATTGGTGGTCAGTGGGAAGAATGCCCCTTACATTGGTGATCAGTGGGAAGAATGTTCCTTACATTGGTGGTCAGTGGGAAGAATGTTCCTTACATTGGTGGTCAGTGGGAAGAATGCCCCTTACATTGGTGATCAGTGGAAAGAATTCTCCTTACATTGGTGATCAGTGGGAAGAATGTTCCTTACATTGGTGATCAGTGGGAAGAATGTTCCTTACATTGGTGATCAGTGGGAAGAATGTTTCTTACATTGGTGATCAGTGGGAAGAATGTTCCTTACATTGGTGATCAGTGGGAAGAATGTTCCTTACATTGGTGATCAGTGGGAAGAATTCTCCTTACATTGGTGATCAGTGGGAAGAATGTTCCTTACATTGGTGGTCAGTGGGAAGAATGTTCCTTACATTGGTGATCAGTGAGAAGAATGCTCCTTACATTGGTGATCAGTGGGAAGAATGTTCCTTACATTGGTGATCAGTGGGAAGAATGTTCCTTACATTGGTGATCAGTGAGAAGAATGTTCCTTACATTGGTGATCAGTGAGAAGAATGCTCCTTACATTGGTGGTCAGTGGGAAGAATGCTCCTTACATTGGTGGTCAGTGGGAAGAATGCTCCTTACATTGGTGATCAGTGGGAAGAATGTTCCTTACATTGGTGATCAGTGGGAAGAATGTTCCTTACATTGGTGATCAGTGGGAAGAATGTTCCTTACATTGGTGGTCAGTGGGAAGAATTTTCCTTACATTGGTGGTCAGTGGGAAGAATTCTCCTTACATTGGTGGTCAGTGGGAAGAATTCTCCTTACATTGGTGATCAGTGGGAAGAATGTTCCTTACATTGGTGGTCAGTGGGAAGAATGTTTCTTACATTGGTGATCAGTGGGAAGAATGTTCCTTACATTGGTGGTCAGTGGGAAGAATTCTCCTTACATTGGTGATCAGTGGGAAGAATGTTCCTTACATTGGTGGTCAGTGGGAAGAATGTTCCTTACATTGGTGATCAGTGGGAAGAATGTTTCTTACATTGGTGGTCAGTGGGAAGAATGCTCCTTACATTGGTGGTCAGTGGGAAGAATGCTCCTTACATTGGTGGTCAGTGGGAAGAATGCTCCTTACATTGGTGGTCAGTGGGAAGAATGCTCCTTACATTGGTGATCAGTGGGAAGAATGTTCCTTACATTGGTGGTCAGTGGGAAGAATGTTCCTTACATTGGTGATCAGTGGGAAGAATGTTCCTTACATTGGTGGTCAGTGGGAAGAATTTTCCTTACATTGGTGGTCAGTGGGAAGAATTCTCCTTACATTGGTGATCAGTGGGAAGAATGTTTCTTACATTGGTGGTCAGTGGGAAGAATGCTCCTTACATTGGTGATCAGTGGGAAGAATGCTCCTTACATTGGTGGTCAGTGGGAAGAATGCTCCTTACATTGGTGGTCAGTGGGAAGAATGCTCCTTACATTGGTGATCAGTGGGAAGAATGTTCCTTACATTGGTGGTCAGTGGGAAGAATGTTCCTTACATTGGTGATCAGTGGGAAGAATGTTCCTTACATTGGTGGTCAGTGGGAAGAATTTTCCTTACATTGGTGGTCAGTGGGAAGAATTCTCCTTACATTGGTGATCAGTGGGAAGAATGTTCCTTACATTGGTGGTCAGTGGGAAGAATTCTCCTTACATTGGTGATCAGTGGGAAGAATGTTCCTTACATTGGTGGTCAGTGGGAAGAATGTTCCTTACATTGGTGATCAGTGGGAAGAATGTTTCTTACATTGGTGGTCAGTGGGAAGAATGTTCCTTACATTGGTGATCAGTGGGAAGAATGTTTCTTACATTGGTGGTCAGTGGGAAGAATTCTCCTTACATTGGTGGTCAGTGGGAAGAATGTTCCTTACATTGGTGATCAGTGGGAAGAATGTTTCTTACATTGGTGGTCAGTGGGAAGAATTCTCCTTACATTGGTGATCAGTGGGAAGAATGTTCCTTACATTGGTGGTCAGTGGGAAGAATTTTCCTTACATTGGTGGTCAGTGGGAAGAATTCTCCTTACATTGGTGGTCAGTGGGAAGAATGTTCCTTACATTGGTGGTCAGTGGGAAGAATGCTCCTTACATTGGTGGTCAGTGGGAAGAATGTTCCTTACATTGGTGATCAGTGGGAAGAATGTTTCTTACATTGGTGGTCAGTGGGAAGAATGTTCCTTACATTGGTGATCAGTGGGAAGAATGCTCCTTACATTGGTGATCAGTGGGAAGAATGTCCCTTACATTGGTGATCAGTGGGAAGAATGTTTCTTACATTGGTGGTCAGTGGGAAGAATGTTCCTTACATTGGTGATCAGTGGGAAGAATGTTTCTTACATTGGTGATCAGTGAGAAGAATGCTCCTTACATTGGTGGTCAGTGGGAAGAATGTTCCTTACATTGGTGATCAGTGGGAAGAATGTTCCTTACATTGGTGGTCAGTGGGAAGAATGTTCCTTACATTGGTGATCAGTGGGAAGAATGTTCCTTACATTGGTGGTCAGTGGGAAGAATGTTCCTTACATTGGTGATCAGTGGGAAGAATGTTCCTTACATTGGTGATCAGTGGGAAGAATGTTCCTTACATTGGTGGTCAGTGGGAAGAATGCTCCTTACATTGGTGATCAGTGGGAAGAATGTTGCTTACATTGGTGATCAGTGAGAAGAATGTTGCTTACATTGGTGATCAGTGGGAAGAATGCCCCTTACATTGGTGGTCAGTGGGAAGAATGCTCCTTACATTGGTGGTCAGTGGGAAGAATGCTCCTTACATTGGTGATCAGTGGGAAGAATGCTCCTTACATTGGTGGTCAGTGGGAAGAATTCTCCTTACATTGGTGGTCAGTGGGAAGAATGTTCCTTACATTGGTGATCAGTGAGAAGAATGCTCCTTACATTGGTGGTCAGTTGGAAGATTGCTCCTTACATTGGTGGTCAGTGGGAAGAATTCTCCTTACATTGGTGGTCAGTGGGAAGAATGTTCCTTACATTGGTGGTCAGTGGAAAGAATTCTCCTTACATTGGTGATCAGTGAGAAGAATGTTTCTTACATTGGTGATCAGTGGGAAGAATGCCCCTTACATTGGTGGTCAGTGGGAAGAATGCTCCTTACATTGGTGATCAGTGGGAAGAATGCTCCTTACATTGGTGATCAGTGGGAAGAATGCTCCTTACATTGGTGATCAGTGGGAAGAATGTCCCTTACATTGGTGGTCAGTGGGAAGAATGCTCCTTACATTGGTGATCAGTGGGAAGAATGTCCCTTACATTGGTGGTCAGTGGGAAGAATGCTCCTTACATTGGTGATCAGTGGGAAGAATGTTTCTTACATTGGTGATCAGTGGGAAGAATGTTCCTTACATTGGTGGTCAGTGGGAAGAATGCTCCTTACATTGGTGATCAGTGGGAAGAATGTTTCTTACATTGGTGATCAGTGGGAAGAATGTTCCTTACATTGGTGGTCAGTGGGAAGAATGTTCCTTACATTGGTGATCAGTGGGAAGAATGTTCCTTACATTGGTGGTCAGTGGGAAGAATGTTTCTTACATTGGTGGTCAGTGGGAAGAATGCTCCTTACATTGGTGATCAGTGGGAAGAATGTTTCTTACATTGGTGATCAGTGGGAAGAATGTTCCTTACATTGGTGATCAGTGGGAAGAATGTTTTTTACATTGGTGATCAGTGGGAAGAATGTTCCTTACATTGGTGATCAGTGGGAAGAATGTTCCTTACATTGGTGGTCAGTGGGAAGAATGCTCCTTACATTGGTGATCAGTGGGAAGAATGTTTTTTACATTGGTGATCAGTGGGAAGCATGTTCCTTACATTGGTGATCAGTGGGAAGAATGTTCCTTACATTGGTGATCAGTGGGAAGAATGTTCCTTACATTGGTGATCAGTGGGAAGAATGTTCCTTACATTGGTGATCAGTGGGAAGAATGTTTTTTACATTGGTGATCAGTGGGAAGCATGTTCCTTACATTGGTGATCAGTGGGAAGAATGTTCCTTACATTGGTGGTCAGTGGGAAGAATGCTCCTTACATTGGTGATCAGTGGGAAGAATGTCCCTTACATTGGTGATCAGTGGGAAGAATGTTCCTTACATTGGTGGTCAGTGGGAAGAATGTTCCTTACATTGGTGATCAGTGGGAAGAATGCTCCTTACATTGGTGATCAGTGGGAAGAATGTTTCTTACATTGGTGATCAGTGGGAAGAATGTCCCTTACATTGGTGATCAGTGGGAAGAATGTTCCTTACATTGGTGGTCAGTGGGAAGAATGTTCCTTACATTGGTGATCAGTGGGAAGAATGTTTCTTACATTGGTGATCAGTGGGAAGAATTCTCCTTACATTGGTGGTCAGTGGGAAGAATGTTCCTTACATTGGTGGTCAGTGGGAAGAATGTTCCTTACATTGGTGGTCAGTGGAAAGAATGCTCCTTACATTGGTGGTCAGTGGGAAGAATTCTCCTTACATTGGTGGTCAGTGGGAAGAATGTTTCTTACATTGGTGGTCAGTTGGAAGAATGTTCCTTACATTGGTGGTCAGTTGGAAGATTGCCCCTTACATTGGTGATCAGTGGGAAGAATGCTCCTTACATTGGTGGTCAGTGGGAAGAATGTTTCTTACATTGGTGATCAGTGGGAAGAATGTTCCTTACATTGGTGATCAGTGAGAAGAATGCTCCTTACATTGGTGATCAGTGGGAAGAATGTTCCTTACATTGGTGATCAGTGGGAAGAATGCTCCTTACATTGGTGGTCAGTGGGAAGAATGTTCCTTACATTGGTGATCAGTGAGAAGAATGCTCCTTACATTGGTGGTCAGTGGGAAGAATGTTCCTTACATTGGTGATCAGTGGGAAGAATGCTCCTTACATTGGTGATCAGTGGGAAGAATGTTCCTTACATTGGTGATCAGTGAGAAGAATGTTCCTTACATTGGTGATCAGTGAGAAGAATGTTCCTTACATTGGTGATCAGTGGGAAGAATGTTCCTTACATTGGTGATCAGTGGGAAGAATGTTCCTTACATTGGTGATCAGTGGGAAGAATGTTCCTTACATTGGTGGTCAGTGGGAAGAATGCTCCTTACATTGGTGATCAGTGGGAAGAATGCTCCTTACATTGGTGATCAGTGGGAAGAATGTTCCTTACATTGGTGATCAGTGGGAAGAATGTCCCTTACATTGGTGATCAGTGGGAAGAATGTTCCTTACATTGGTGATCAGTGGGAAGAATGTTCCTTACATTGGTGATCAGTGGGAAGAATGTTCCTTACATTGGTGATCAGTGGGAAGAATGTCCCTTACATTGGTGATCAGTGGGAAGAATGTTCCTTACATTGGTGGTCAGTGGGAAGAATGTTCCTTACATTGGTGATCAGTGGGAAGAATGTTCCTTACATTGGTGATCAGTGAGAAGAATGTTCCTTACATTGGTGATCAGTGAGAAGAATGTTCCTTACATTGGTGATCAGTGAGAAGAATGTTCCTTACATTGGTGATCAGTGGGAAGAATGTTCCTTACATTGGTGATCAGTGGGAAGAATGTTCCTTACATTGGTGATCAGTGGGAAGAATGTTCCTTACATTGGTGATCAGTGGGAAGAATGTTCCTTACATTGGTGATCAGTGAGAAGAATGCTCCTTACATTGGTGATCAGTGGGAAGAATGTTCCTTACATTGGTGATCAGTGAGAAGAATGTTCCTTACATTGGTGATCAGTGGGAAGAATGTTCCTTACATTGGTGATCAGTGAGAAGAATGTTCCTTACATTGGTGATCAGTGGGAAGAATGTTCCTTACATTGGTGATCAGTGGGAAGAATGTTCCTTACATTGGTGATCAGTGAGAAGAATGTTCCTTACATTGGTGATCAGTGAGAAGAATGTTCCTTACATTGGTGATCAGTGGGAAGAATGTTCCTTACATTGGTGATCAGTGAGAAGAATGTTCCTTACATTGGTGATCAGTGGGAAGAATGCTCCTTACATTGGTGATCAGTGGGAAGAATGTTCCTTACATTGGTGGTCAGTGGGAAGAATGCCCCTTACATTGGTGATCAGTGGGAAGAATGTTCCTTACATTGGTGATCAGTGGGAAGAATGTTCCTTACATTGGTGATCAGTGAGAAGAATGTTCCTTACATTGGTGATCAGTGAGAAGAATGTTCCTTACATTGGTGATCAGTGAGAAGAATGTTCCTTACATTGGTGATCAGTGGGAAGAATGTTCCTTACATTGGTGATCAGTGGGAAGAATGTTCCTTACATTGGTGATCAGTGGGAAGAATGCTCCTTACATTGGTGATCAGTGAGAAGAATGTTCCTTACATTGGTGATCAGTGAGAAGAATGTTCCTTACATTGGTGATCAGTGGGAAGAATGTTCCTTACATTGGTGATCAGTGAGAAGAATGTTCCTTACATTGGTGATCAGTGGGAAGAATGTTCCTTACATTGGTGATCAGTGGGAAGAATGCTCCTTACATTGGTGATCAGTGAGAAGAATGCTCCTTACATTGGTGATCAGTGGGAAGAATGCCCCTTACATTGGTGGTCAGTGGGAAGAATGTTTCTTACATTGGTGGTCAGTGGGAAGAATGTTCCTTACATTGGTGATCAGTGGGAAGAATGCTCCTTACATTGGTGATCAGTGGGAAGAATGCTCCTTACATTGGTGGTCAGTGGGAAGAATGCCCCTTACATTGGTGGTCAGTGGGAAGAATGTTTCTTACATTGGTGGTCAGTGGGAAGAATGCTCCTTACATTGGTGATCAGTGGGAAGAATGCTCCTTACATTGGTGGTCAGTGGGAAGAATGCCCCTTACATTGGTGGTCAGTGGGAAGAATGTTTCTTACATTGGTGGTCAGTGGGAAGAATGTTTCTTACATTGGTGATCAGTGGGAAGAATGTTCCTTACATTGGTGATCAGTGGGAAGAATGCTCCTTACATTGGTGATCAGTGGGAAGAATGCTCCTTACATTGGTGGTCAGTGGGAAGAATGCCCCTTACATTGGTGGTCAGTGGGAAGAATGTTTCTTACATTGGTGGTCAGTGGGAAGAATGTTCCTTACATTGGTGATCAGTGGGAAGAATGTTCCTTACATTGGTGGTCAGTGGGAAGAATGTTCCTTACATTGGTGATCAGTGGGAAGAATGTTCCTTACATTGGTGGTCAGTGGGAAGAATGTTTCTTACATTGGTGATCAGTGGGAAGAATGCCCCTTACATTGGTGTTCAGTGGGAAGAATGTTTCTTACATTGGTGATCAGTGAGAAGAATGCCCCTTACATTGGTGATCAGTGGGAAGAATGTTCCTTACATTGGTGATCAGTGGGAAGAATGTTCCTTACATTGGTGATCAGTGGGAAGAATGCTCCTTACATTGGTGATCAGTGGGAAGAATTCTCCTTACATTGGTGGTCAGTGGGAAGAATGTTCCTTACATTGGTGATCAGTGAGAAGAATGCCCCTTACATTGGTGATCAGTGGGAAGAATGTTCCTTACATTGGTGATCAGTGGGAAGAATGTTCCTTACATTGGTGATCAGTGGGAAGAATGTTCCTTACATTGGTGATCAGTGGGAAGAATTCTCCTTACATTGGTGATCAGTGGGAAGAATGCTCCTTACATTGGTGGTCAGTGGGAAGAATGTTCCTTACATTGGTGATCAGTGAGAAGAATGCCCCTTACATTGGTGATCAGTGGGAAGAATGTTCCTTACATTGGTGATCAGTGGGAAGAATGCCCCTTACATTGGTGATCAGTGGGAAGAATGCTCCTTACATTGGTGATCAGTGGGAAGAATGCCCCTTACATTGGTGATCAGTGGGAAGAATGCTCCTTACATTGGTGATCAGTGGGAAGAATGTTCCTTACATTGGTGATCAGTGGGAAGAATGCTCCTTACATTGGTGATCAGTGGGAAGAATGCTCCTTACATTGGTGATCAGTGGGAAGAATGTTCCTTACATTGGTGATCAGTGGGAAGAATGTTCCTTACATTGGTGATCAGTGAGAAGAATGCCCCTTACATTGGTGATCAGTGGGAAGAATGTTCCTTACATTGGTGATCAGTGGGAAGAATGCCCCTTACATTGGTGATCAGTGGGAAGAATGTTCCTTACATTGGTGATCAGTGGGAAGAATGCTCCTTACATTGGTGATCAGTGGGAAGAATGTTCCTTACATTGGTGATCAGTGGGAAGAATGTTCCTTACATTGGTGATCAGTGAGAAGAATGCCCCTTACATTGGTGATCAGTGGGAAGAATGTTCCTTACATTGGTGATCAGTGGGAAGAATTCTCCTTACATTGGTGATCAGTGGGAAGAATGTTCCTTACATTGGTGATCAGTGAGAAGAATGTTCCTTACATTGGTGATCAGTGGGAAGAATGTTCCTTACATTGGTGATCAGTGGGAAGAATGTTCCTTACATTGGTGATCAGTGAGAAGAATGTTCCTTACATTGGTGATCAGTGAGAAGAATGTTCCTTACATTGGTGATCAGTGAGAAGAATGCCCCTTACATTGGTGATCAGTGGGAAGAATGTTCCTTACATTGGTGATCAGTGGGAAGAATTCTCCTTACATTGGTGATCAGTGGGAAGAATGCCCCTTACATTGGTGATCAGTGGGAAGAATGCTCCTTACATTGGTGGTCAGTGGGAAGAATGTTCCTTACATTGGTGATCAGTGGGAAGAATGCTCCTTACATTGGTGATCAGTGGGAAGAATGTTCCTTACATTGGTGATCAGTGGGAAGAATGCCCCTTACATTGGTGGTCAGTGGGAAGAATGTTCCTTACATTGGTGATCAGTGGGAAGAATGTTCCTTACATTGGTGATCAGTGAGAAGAATGCCCCTTACATTGGTGATCAGTGGGAAGAATGTTCCTTACATTGGTGATCAGTGGGAAGAATTCTCCTTACATTGGTGATCAGTGGGAAGAATGTTCCTTACATTGGTGATCAGTGGGAAGAATGCTCCTTACATTGGTGATCAGTGGGAAGAATGTTCCTTACATTGGTGATCAGTGAGAAGAATGTTCCTTACATTGGTGATCAGTGAGAAGAATGCCCCTTACATTGGTGATCAGTGGGAAGAATTCTCCTTACATTGGTGATCAGTGGGAAGAATGCTCCTTACATTGGTGATCAGTGGGAAGAATGTTCCTTACATTGGTGATCAGTGGGAAGAATGCCCCTTACATTGGTGATCAGTGGGAAGAATGCTCCTTACATTGGTGATCAGTGGGAAGAATGCTCCTTACATTGGTGATCAGTGAGAAGAATGTTCCTTACATTGGTGATCAGTGGGAAGAATGTTCCTTACATTGGTGGTCAGTGGGAAGAATGTTCCTTACATTGGTGGTCAGTGGGAAGAATGTTCCTTACATTGGTGATCAGTGGGAAGAATGCTCCTTACATTGGTGGTCAGTGGGAAGAATGTTCCTTACATTGGTGATCAGTGGGAAGAATGCTCCTTACATTGGTGATCAGTGGGAAGAATGTTCCTTACATTGGTGATCAGTGGGAAGAATGCTCCTTACATTGGTGATCAGTGAGAAGAATGTTCCTTACATTGGTGATCAGTGGGAAGAATGTTCCTTACATTGGTGATCAGTGGGAAGAACGCTCCTTACATTGGTGATCAGTGGGAAGAATGCCCCTTACATTGGTGATCAGTGGGAAGAATGCCCCTTACATTGGTGATCAGTGGGAAGAATGTTCCTTACATTGGTGATCAGTGGGAAGAATGCTCCTTACATTGGTGATCAGTGAGAAGAATGTTCCTTACATTGGTGATCAGTGGGAAGAATGTTCCTTACATTGGTGATCAGTGGGAAGAACGCTCCTTACATTGGTGATCAGTGGGAAGAATGCCCCTTACATTGGTGATCAGTGGGAAGAATGTTCCTTACATTGGTGATCAGTGGGAAGAACGCTCCTTACATTGGTGATCAGTGGGAAGAATGCCCCTTACATTGGTGATCAGTGGGAAGAATGCTCCTTACATTGGTGATCAGTGGGAAGAATGTTCCTTACATTGGTGATCAGTGGGAAGAATGCCCCTTACATTGGTGATCAGTGGGAAGAATGCCCCTTACATTGGTGATCAGTGGGAAGAATGCCCCTTACATTGGTGATCAGTGGGAAGAATGCCCCTTACATTGGTGGCCAGTGGGAAGAATGCTCCTTACATTGGTGATCAGTGAGAAGAATGTTCCTTACATTGGTGATCAGTGGGAAGAATGCTCCTTACATTGGTGATCAGTGGGAAGAATGTTCCTTACATTGGTGATCAGTGGCAAGAATGCTCCTTACATTGGTGGTCAGTGGGAAGAATGTTCCTTACATTGGTGATCAGTGGGAAGAATGCTCCTTACATTGGTGATCAGTGGGAAGAATGTTCCTTACATTGGTGATCAGTGAGAAGAATGTTCCTTACATTGGTGGTCAGTGGGAAGAATGTTCCTTACATTGGTGATCAGTGGGAAGAATGTTCCTTACATTGGTGATCAGTGAGAAGAATGCCCCTTACATTGGTGATCAGTGGGAAGAATGTTCCTTACATTGGTGATCAGTGGGAAGAATGTTCCTTACATTGGTGATCAGTGAGAAGAATGTTCCTTACATTGGTGATCAGTGGGAAGAATGTTCCTTACATTGGTGATCAGTGGGAAGAATGCTCCTTACATTGGTGATCAGTGGGAAGAATGTTCCTTACATTGGTGATCAGTGGGAAGAATGTTCCTTACATTGGTGATCAGTGAGAAGAATGCTCCTTACATTGGTGATCAGTGGGAAGAATGTTCCTTACATTGGTGATCAGTGGGAAGAATGTTCCTTACATTGGTGATCAGTGGGAAGAATGCCCCTTACATTGGTGATCAGTGGGAAGAATGCCCCTTACATTGGTGATCAGTGGGAAGAATGCTCCTTACATTGGTGATCAGTGAGAAGAATGCTCCTTACATTGGTGATCAGTGGGAAGAATGCCCCTTACATTGGTGGTCAGTGGGAAGAATGTTTCTTACATTGGTGGTCAGTGGGAAGAATGTTTCTTACATTGGTGGCCAGTGGGAAGAATGTTCCTTACATTGGTGATCAGTGGGAAGAATGTTCCTTACATAGGTGATCAGTGAGAAGAATGCTCCTTACATTGGTGATCAGTGGGAAGAATGTTCCTTACATTGGTGATCAGTGGGAAGAATGCCCCTTACATTGGTGGTCAGTGGGAAGAATGTTCCTTACATTGGTGATCAGTGGGAAGAATGCTCCTTACATTGGTGATCAGTGAGAAGAATGCTCCTTACATTGGTGATCAGTGGGAAGAATGCCCCTTACATTGGTGATCAGTGGGAAGAATGTTCCTTACATTGGTGATCAGTGGGAAGAATGTTCCTTACATTGGTGATCAGTGGGAAGAATGCCCCTTACATTGGTGATCAGTGGGAAGAATGTTCCTTACATTGGTGATCAGTGGGAAGAATGTTCCTTACATTGGTGATCAGTGGGAAGAATGCCCCTTACATTGGTGATCAGTGGGAAGAATGCCCCTTACATTGGTGGTCAGTGGGAAGAATGCTCCTTACATTGGTGATCAGTGGGAAGAATGTTCCTTACATTGGTGATCAGTGGGAAGAATGCCCCTTACATTGGTGATCAGTGGAAAGAATTCTCCTTACATTGGTGATCAGTGGGAAGAATGCTCCTTACATTGGTGATCAGTGAGAAGAATGTTCCTTACATTGGTGGTCAGTGGGAAGAATGTTCCTTACATTGGTGGTCAGTGGGAAGAATTCTCCTTACATTGGTGATCAGTGGGAAGAATGTTCCTTACATTGGTGGTCAGTGGGAAGAATGTTCCTTACATTGGTGATCAGTGGGAAGAATGTTTCTTACATTGGTGGTCAGTGGGAAGAATGTTCCTTACATTGGTGATCAGTGAGAAGAATGCCCCTTACATTGGTGATCAGTGGGAAGAATGTTCCTTACATTGGTGATCAGTGGGAAGAATGTTCCTTACATTGGTGATCAGTGGGAAGAATGTTTCTTACATTGGTGATCAGTGAGAAGAATGTTCCTTACATTGGTGGTCAGTGGGAAGAATGTTCCTTACATTGGTGATCAGTGGGAAGAATGCTCCTTACATTGGTGGTCAGTGAGAAGAATGCTCCTTACATTGGTGATCAGTGGGAAGAATGTTCCTTACATTGGTGATCAGTGGGAAGAATGTTCCTTACATTGGTGATCAGTGAGAAGAATGTTCCTTACATTGGTGATCAGTGGGAAGAATGTTCCTTACATTGGTGATCAGTGAGAAGAATGTTCCTTACATTGGTGATCAGTGGGAAGAATGTTCCTTACATTGGTGATCAGTGGGAAGAATGTTCCTTACATTGGTGATCAGTGGGAAGAATGCCCCTTACATTGGTGATCAGTGGGAAGAATGCCCCTTACATTGGTGATCAGTGGGAAGAATGCTCCTTACATTGGTGATCAGTGAGAAGAATGCTCCTTACATTGGTGATCAGTGGGAAGAATGTTCCTTACATTGGTGATCAGTGGGAAGAATGCCCCTTACATTGGTGGTCAGTGGGAAGAATGTTTCTTACATTGGTGGTCAGTGGGAAGAATGTTTCTTACATTGGTGGCCAGTGGGAAGAATGTTCCTTACATTGGTGATCAGTGGGAAGAATGTTCCTTACATAGGTGATCAGTGAGAAGAATGCTCCTTACATTGGTGATCAGTGGGAAGAATGTTCCTTACATTGGTGATCAGTGGGAAGAATGCCCCTTACATTGGTGGTCAGTGGGAAGAATGTTCCTTACATTGGTGATCAGTGGGAAGAATGTTCCTTACATTGGTGATCAGTGGGAAGAATGCCCCTTACATTGGTGGTCAGTGGGAAGAATGTTCCTTACATTGGTGATCAGTGGGAAGAATGCTCCTTACATTGGTGATCAGTGAGAAGAATGCTCCTTACATTGGTGATCAGTGGGAAGAATGCCCCTTACATTGGTGATCAGTGGGAAGAATGTTCCTTACATTGGTGATCAGTGGGAAGAATGTTCCTTACATTGGTGATCAGTGGGAAGAATGCCCCTTACATTGGTGATCAGTGGGAAGAATGTTCCTTACATTGGTGATCAGTGGGAAGAATGTTCCTTACATTGGTGATCAGTGGGAAGAATGCCCCTTACATTGGTGATCAGTGGGAAGAATGCCCCTTACATTGGTGGTCAGTGGGAAGAATGCTCCTTACATTGGTGATCAGTGGGAAGAATGTTCCTTACATTGGTGGTCAGTGGGAAGAATTCTCCTTACATTGGTGATCAGTGGGAAGAATGTTCCTTACATTGGTGGTCAGTGGGAAGAATGTTCCTTACATTGGTGATCAGTGGGAAGAATGTTTCTTACATTGGTGGTCAGTGGGAAGAATGTTCCTTACATTGGTGATCAGTGAGAAGAATGCCCCTTACATTGGTGATCAGTGGGAAGAATGTTCCTTACATTGGTGATCAGTGGGAAGAATGTTCCTTACATTGGTGATCAGTGGGAAGAATGTTTCTTACATTGGTGATCAGTGGGAAGAATGTTCCTTACATTGGTGATCAGTGGGAAGAATGTTTCTTACATTGGTGATCAGTGGGAAGAATGCCCCTTACATTGGTGGTCAGTGGGAAGAATGTTCCTTACATTGGTGATCAGTGGGAAGAATGCTCCTTACATTGGTGATCAGTGGGAAGAATGTTTCTTACATTGGTGATCAGTGGGAAGAATGCCCCTTACATTGGTGGTCAGTGGGAAGAATGTTCCTTACATTGGTGATCAGTGAGAAGAATGTTCCTTACATTGGTGATCAGTGGGAAGAATGTTCCTTACATTGGTGATCAGTGGGAAGAATGTTCCTTACATTGGTGATCAGTGAGAAGAATGTTCCTTACATTGGTGATCAGTGAGAAGAATGTTCCTTACATTGGTGATCAGTGGGAAGAATGCTCCTTACATTGGTGATCAGTGGGAAGAATGTTCCTTACATTGGTGATCAGTGGGAAGAATGTTCCTTACATTGGTGATCAGTGGGAAGAATGTTCCTTACATTGGTGATCAGTGAGAAGAATGTTCCTTACATTGGTGGTCAGTGGGAAGAATGTTCCTTACATTGGTGATCAGTGAGAAGAATGTTCCTTACATTGGTGATCAGTGGGAAGAATGCTCCTTACATTGGTGGTCAGTGGGAAGAATGCTCCTTACATTGGTGATCAGTGAGAAGAATGTTCCTTACATTGGTGATCAGTGGGAAGAATGCTCCTTACATTGGTGGTCAGTGGGAAGAATTCTCCTTACATTGGTGGTCAGTGGGAAGAATGTTCCTTACATTGGTGATCAGTGAGAAGAATGCTCCTTACATTGGTGGTCAGTTGGAAGATTGCCCCTTACATTGGTGGTCAGTGGGAAGAATTCTCCTTACATTGGTGGTCAGTGGGAAGAATGTTCCTTACATTGGTGGTCAGTGGAAAGAATTCTCCTTACATTGGTGGTCAGTGGGAAGAATGTTTCTTACATTGGTGATCAGTGGGAAGAATGCCCCTTACATTGGTGGTCAGTGGGAAGAATGCTCCTTACATTGGTGATCAGTGGGAAGAATGCTCCTTACATTGGTGGTCAGTGGGAAGAATGCTCCTTACATTGGTGATCAGTGAGAAGAATGTTCCTTACATTGGTGATCAGTGGGAAGAATGCTCCTTACATTGGTGGTCAGTGGGAAGAATTCTCCTTACATTGGTGGTCAGTGGGAAGAATGTTCCTTACATTGGTGATCAGTGAGAAGAATGCTCCTTACATTGGTGGTCAGTTGGAAGATTGCCCCTTACATTGGTGGTCAGTGGGAAGAATTCTCCTTACATTGGTGGTCAGTGGGAAGAATGTTCCTTACATTGGTGATCAGTGGGAAGAATGTTTCTTACATTGGTGATCAGTGGGAAGAATGTTCCTTACATTGGTGGTCAGTGGGAAGAATGCTCCTTACATTGGTGATCAGTGGGAAGAATGTTTCTTACATTGGTGATCAGTGGGAAGAATGTTCCTTACATTGGTGGTCAGTGGGAAGAATGCTCCTTACATTGGTGATCAGTGGGAAGAATGTTTCTTACATTGGTGATCAGTGGGAAGAATGTTTCTTACATTGGTGGTCAGTGGGAAGAATGTTTCTTACATTGGTGATCAGTGGGAAGAATGTTCCTTACATTGGTGGTCAGTGGGAAGAATGCTCCTTACATTGGTGATCAGTGGGAAGAATGTTTCTTACATTGGTGATCAGTGGGAAGAATGTTCCTTACATTGGTGGTCAGTGGGAAGAATGTTCCTTACATTGGTGATCAGTGGGAAGAATGCTCCTTACATTGGTGATCAGTGGGAAGAATGTTTCTTACATTGGTGATCAGTGGGAAGAATGTCCCTTACATTGGTGATCAGTGGGAAGAATGTCCCTTACATTGGTGGTCAGTGAGAAGAATGCTCCTTACATTGGTGATCAGTGGGAAGAATGTTCCTTACATTGGTGGTCAGTGGGAAGAATGTTCCTTACATTGGTGATCAGTGGGAAGAATGTTTCTTACATTGGTGATCAGTGGGAAGAATTCTCCTTACATTGGTGGTCAGTGGGAAGAATGTTCCTTACATTGGTGGTCAGTGGGAAGAATGTTCCTTACATTGGTGGTCAGTGGAAAGAATGCTCCTTACATTGGTGGTCAGTGGGAAGAATTCTCCTTACATTGGTGGTCAGTGGGAAGAATGTTCCTTACATTGGTGATCAGTGGGAAGAATGTTTCTTACATTGGTGATCAGTGGGAAGAATGCCCCTTACATTGGTGGTCAGTGGGAAGAATGTTCCTTACATTGGTGATCAGTGAGAAGAATGCTCCTTACATTGGTGATCAGTGGGAAGAATTCTCCTTACATTGGTGGTCAGTGGGAAGAATGTTCCTTACATTGGTGATCAGTGGGAAGAATGCTCCTTACATTGGTGATCAGTGGGAAGAATTCTCCTTACATTGGTGGTCAGTGGGAAGAATGTTCCTTACATTGGTGGTCAGTTGGAAGAATGTTCCTTACATTGGTGGTCAGTTGGAAGATTGCCCCTTACATTGGTGATCAGTGGGAAGAATGCTCCTTACATTGGTGGTCAGTGGGAAGAATGTTTCTTACATTGGTGATCAGTGGGAAGAATGTTCCTTACATTGGTGATCAGTGGGAAGAATGCTCCTTACATTGGTGGTCAGTGGGAAGAATGTTTCTTACATTGGTGATCAGTGGGAAGAATGTTCCTTACATTGGTGGTCAGTTGGAAGATTGCCCCTTACATTGGTGATCAGTGGGAAGAATGCTCCTTACATTGGTGGTCAGTGGGAAGAATGTTTCTTACATTGGTGATCAGTGGGAAGAATGTTCCTTACATTGGTGGTCAGTGGGAAGAATGCTCCTTACATTGGTGATCAGTGAGAAGAATGTCCCTTACATTGGTGATCAGTGGGAAGAATGCTCCTTACATTGGTGGTCAGTGAGAAGAATGCTCCTTACATTGGTGATCAGTGGGAAGAATGTTCCTTACATTGGTGATCAGTGGGAAGAATGCTCCTTACATTGGTGGTCAGTGGGAAGAATGTTCCTTACATTGGTGATCAGTGAGAAGAATGCTCCTTACATTGGTGGTCAGTGGGAAGAATGTTTCTTACATTGGTGATCAGTGGGAAGAATGTTCCTTACATTGGTGATCAGTGGGAAGAATGTTCCTTACATTGGTGATCAGTGAGAAGAATGCTCCTTACATTGGTGATCAGTGAGAAGAATGTCCCTTACATTGGTGATCAGTGGGAAGAATGCTCCTTACATTGGTGGTCAGTGAGAAGAATGCTCCTTACATTGGTGATCAGTGGGAAGAATGCTCCTTACATTGGTGATCAGTGGGAAGAATGTTCCTTACATTGGTGATCAGTGGGAAAAATGTTCCTTACATTGGTGATCAGTGAGAAGAATGTTCCTTACATTGGTGATCAGTGGGAAGAATGCTCCTTACATTGGTGATCAGTGGGAAGAATGTTCCTTACATTGGTGATCAGTGAGAAGAATGTTCCTTACATTGGTGATCAGTGGGAAGAATGTTCCTTACATTGGTGGTCAGTGGGAAGAATGTTCCTTACATTGGTGATCAGTGAGAAGAATGTTCCTTACATTGGTGATCAGTGGGAAGAATGTTCCTTACATTGGTGATCAGTGAGAAGAATGTTCCTTACATTGGTGGTCAGTGGGAAGAATGCTCCTTACATTGGTGATCAGTTGGAAGAATGCTCCTTACATTGGTGATCAGTGGGAAGAATGCTCCTTACATTGGTGATCAGTGGGAAGAATGTTCCTTACATTGGTGATCAGTGAGAAGAATGTTCCTTACATTGGTGATCAGTGGGAAGAATGCTCCTTACATTGGTGATCAGTGGGAAGAATGTTCCTTACATTGGTGATCAGTGAGAAGAATGTTCCTTACATTGGTGATCAGTGGGAAGAATGCTCCTTACATTGGTGATCAGTGAGAAGAATGTTCCTTACATTGGTGATCAGTGGGAAGAATGCTCCTTACATTGGTGATCAGTGGGAAGAATGCTCCTTACATTGGTGATCAGTGAGAAGAATGCTCCTTACATTGGTGATCAGTGGGAAGAATGCCCATTACATTGGTGATCAGTGGGTAGAATGTTCCTTACATTGGTGATCAGTGGGTAGAATGTTCCTTACATTGGTGATCAGTGGGAAGAATGCTCCTTACATTGGTGATCAGTGGGTAGAATGTTTCTTACATTGGTGATCAGTGGGAAGAATGTTCCTTACATTGGTGATCAGTGGGAAGAATGTCCCTTACATTGGTGATCAGTGGGTAGAATGTTCCTTACATTGGTGATCAGTGGGTAGAATGTTTCTTACATTGGTGATCAGTGGGAAGAATGCTCCTTACATTGGTGGTCAGTGAGAAGAATGTTCCTTACATTGGTGATCAGTGGGAAGAATGTCCCTTACATTGGTGATCAGTGGGAAGAATGTTCCTTACATTGGTGATCAGTGAGAAGAATGTTCCTTACATTGGTGATCAGTGAGAAGAATGCTCCTTACATTGGTGATCAGTGGGAAGAATGTTCCTTACATTGGTGATCAGTGAGAAGAATGTTCCTTACATTGGTGATCAGTGGGAAGAATGTTCCTTACATTGGTGGTCAGTGAGAAGAATGTTCCTTACATTGGTGATCAGTGGGAAGAATGCTCCTTACATTGGTGATCAGTGGGAAGAATGCTCCTTACATTGGTGGTCAGTGAGAAGAATGCTCCTTACATTGGTGATCAGTGAGAAGAATGTTCCTTACATTGGTGGTCAGTGGGAAGAATGTTCCTTACATTGGTGATCAGTGGGAAGAATGCTCCTTACATTGGTGATCAGTGGGAAGAATGTTCCTTACATTGGTGATCAGTGAGAAGAATGCTCCTTACATTGGTGGTCAGTGAGAAGGAAGCTCCTTACATTGGTGATCAGTGAGAAGAATGTTCCTTACATTGGTGGTCAGTGAGAAGAATGCTCCTTACATTGGTGATCAGTGGGAAGAATGCTCCTTACATTGGTGGTCAGTGAGAAGAATGCTCCTTACATTGGTGATCAGTGGGAAGAATGCTCCTTACATTGGTGATCAGTGGGAAGAATGTTCCTTACATTGGTGGTCAGTGAGAAGAATGCTCCTTACATTGGTGATCAGTGGGAAGAATGTTCCTTACATTGGTGATCAGTGGGAAGAATGCTCCTTACATTGGTGGTCAGTGGGAAGAATGCTCCTTACATTGGTGATCAGTGAGAAGAATGCTCCTTACATTGGTGGTCAGTGAGAAGAATGCTCCTTACATTGGTGATCAGTGGGAAGAATGCTCCTTACATTGGTGATCAGTGGGAAGAATGCTCCTTACATTGGTGATCAGTGGGAAGAATGCTCCTTACATTGGTGGTCAGTGAGAAGAATGCTCCTTACATTGGTGATCAGTGGGAAGAATGCTCCTTACATTGGTGGTCAGTGGGAAGAATGCCCCTTACATTGGTGGTCAGTGGAAAAGGGAGGTGGGTACAGGCTATGCAGCTTCAGAATCACTTTTTTATGTGACAGTTTCAATGTATGTTACTTGCAGATATAATCAGGCACATCTGATTGGCAGAGGGATCTGTATATTTTCTGTAGCTTAAAATAAAAATATGCAATTCAAACTTGTAGATAAGACCTGCGATAGACTCAGCGCACGATGTCACACAAGTACACACTATAGATCAGGGATATGCAATTAGCGGACCTCCAGTTGTTGCAAAACTACAAGTCCCATCATGCCTCTGCCTCTGGGTGTCATGAGCTCGTGGCTGTCAGAGTCTTGCTGTGCCTCATGGGACTTGTAGTTCTTCAACGGCTGGAGGTACGCTAATTGCATATCCCTGCTATAGAGGGATATGCTTTGTTCTTAATCCATGTCTGATGGTTACAAACACTTTAAAATATAACTGAAGGCAAACTTTTTTTTTTTTTCTTTTCATAGTTTTGTATAGAGCGGAGAGGGATTGGGTCCCCTGACAGGTTTTTATTGCGGTCTGTGCCCCCAGTTAGGGAGATTCATTCACTCTATTTGTCCTGGTGACTGTTATCACCAAAAGTAAATGAGAATCCCAAATTTGGGTTGTCACCAGAACAGGAAGAGTGGGGAAATCTTCCAATGGGGACACTAGTTCCAGGAATTCCCTCACTTTGGAGGGATTTCCTCTAACTTCCCATTTTGGTTATGGGGCAAGAAGTGAAGGGAAATCTCCCCAATGGAACACAGATAGGAAAATAAATCTGACAGTGGTTATAACCCTAAAAAAAAGTATAGTCGTACCTTATGGAAGTAACATTAGTTTGTGTACGTGACAACTGTATAATTTATATATATATATATTTTTCAATGATTTCCAGGGGCACTTCAATCATCCAATCACATCCAGTACCATAGCAATAAAGGGCCACATTTGCTCGGCACAGCACCTGCCACATTCCAGGCTCCATTTTTGTACAGAAGAATCAGTTTCGTTGTTATCAGTAACACAAATGATTCCTATCCATTTGAACCCCAGAAGATTTACAAACCCCCCCCCCCCCCCGATAGGAACCAGGTAATTTTTTTTGTGCTTTACTATAACTTACAACTGCGCGGTCGTGCGACGCTGTACACAAATACAACTAATGTCCTTTTTTCCCCACAAATAGAGCTTTCTTTTGGTGGCATTTGATCACCTCTGCGGTTTTTATTTTTTAGCGCTATAAACAAAAAAAGACGGACAATTTTTAAAAAGAAATTCTGCTATAAAAAATATCCCCCCCCCAAAAAAAAGTAAAATTCTAATTTCTTCCTCAGTTTAGGCCAATATGTATTCTGCTACATATTTTTGGTAAAAAAAAAAACAATAAGCGTATATTTATTGTTCGCGCAAAAGTTATAGCATCTATAAACTATGGGATATTTTTTTTTATTTTTTTACTAATATTGGTGGCAATCAGCGACTTATAGCAGGACTGCGATATTGCGGCGGACACTCTGACACTAACTGACACTTTTGATGACCAATGACACTAAGGTTGGGTTCACACTCTCTATGGAGCCGGTTCACATATCTCCGCTGCGGCTCCGGTGCGAATTTGCACAGGGGTCCTGTGCGTCTTTTGGTCCGTTTCAGGTCCGAATTCAGGCAAAAAATTTGGGCTGAAATCGGACCTGAAACGGTGAACGGTTATGCACCGGACCCTCTGCTGTGAGCTGCATGCGAAGATAGTGTAAACCCAGCCTAATAGAGTGATCAGTGCTAAAAAAAAAGCACCATCACTGTACTAATGACACTGGCTGGGAAGGGGTTAACATCATGGGCGATCAAAGGGTTAACGGTGTGCCTAGCCAGTGTTTAACTAGGGGAAGACATGGATCTTAGTCCCTGCTTTGCAAAGACACAGGACCCAAGCCTTCTCTCCTGCCAGACCGCACTTCTGCCTCTCTGCAGGATGATCAGAGGGTGCCGGCGGATATCAAATCCATAGTACCCACCGATAGGAGCGGGTTGCCGCCAGTGCGCATGTGCGCCCCCTACCCAGAAATGTGGGATTGCGTATATATACGTGATCCGGCGCAGAGGTGCTGCCCTGTAGCAGTAAAACTGCTATAGGGGGGACCTCAAGTGGTTATGACTTGAGGACCAACCTGTCCTACAAGCCCATTTATGTCTCCCGGAGCACCTTGGCACTGGGGTTTTGGATTCCATCGCCTCCAACAGGGCTGATTCAAAGATTTTTTACACCCTAGGCAAAACCTAATTTTGCTGCCCCCCAATGGCTCCACCCTTGACTCCACCCCCTTTGCCCTGCCCATGTATACCCCACCTTTCTAATGAAGTGCCGTCAAATGCAGCCCACCAGATGCAGCCTCACTAGTGCCCATGAATGCAGCCTCACCAGCGCCCATCAAATGCAGCCTCACCAGCGCCCATCAATGCAGCCTCACCAGCGCCCATTAATGCAGCCTCACCAGCGCCCATCAAAGCAGCCTCACCAGCGCCCATCAATGCAGCCTCACCAGCGCCCATCAATGCAGCCTCACCAGCGCCCATCAATGCAGCCTCACCAGCGCCCATCAAATGCAGCCTCACCAGCGCCCATCAAATGCAGCCTCACCAGCGCCCATCAATGCAGCCTCACCAGCGCCCATCAATGCAGCCTCACCAGCGCCCATCAATGCAGCCTCACCAGCGCCCATCAATGCAGCCTCACCAGTGCCCATCAAATGCAGCCTCACCAGTGCCCATCAATGAATGTTTGCTTGCTTCCATTCATTTGGGAGTCGGGACACAGACACAGTTCTCCTTCACCGCTGTGCCTCTGACACTATGTGCGAACGGAGTGGCGGCTGCCTGCTGATGCTGAGACTTAGTTGCTTGCTGCAGAGAGAATAGAGTAGGAACACCAGTGGCAGGGCGCCCTAGGCAGCAGTGCGCCCTAGGCGGCTGCCTAGTGGTAGCACCGGCCCTGCCTTCACAGACACTATGGACCTGGGGTGTTCCTCTTACATTGCAAAAAGACACTTAGTTAAAAAATGTTAAATAGCCATCAAGTTTATTTCCATGAAGATTTCAGTTATTTTGGCCCAGAGGAAGGAAAAAACAACCCCCCCCCCCTCCGGAGCATATTCCATCCTGACCCTGCATGGCTGCTATAATGAAATATTCCCATATTGGATTTAGAAATTCTATTTGCGGATATTAGTGGACATGTCTGTCTTTTTTTAGATCCACTTTTATTTTTCAACAGCGCATCATGCGGTGGGACATTTCCCGGATTAAAGGCACACCCCCCCCATAACGAAAAGCCAGGCCACCAGGCATGTGAGGTTCATTTAGTTCCAAATTAGTTTTTTAACGAATTTAGACAAATTTGTTTATTTGGAAATATCCGAATTTCCCAATTTTTCAGTATATTCGGAAATTTGGAAGAACGAAAATCCACTAACTAACTAATAATAACAACTAACTCATTATCCGAAGTTCCGAATATCCGTAATAACGAATGCCGTATCTAAACAAATGTAACGTAATTAATTAATATTAATAAAAACTTATTATATTTATTATTAATTCATTACGTTTCATTCGTTTAGATGCGGCATTCGTTATTTCTGATAATTCGTAACTTCAGATAAATTCGTATTCGTTACATTCACTAACAGCCAAATTTGAAAGGAAATTCCAATACCTATAATTTAATAGTTATTATAAGTTAGTTAGTTAGTTATTATTTTGAATTTTGGGATTTTCGAATTTACGAAAAAAACGAATGAAACGTTAATGCCTGTACATGTTACAATGGGCCATGTTGGCCTTTCACCGGCCCAGTGTTGTGCTGGGTCGGCTGCTGTTTTGTTTTCTTTGTGTCTTTAAAAATTCAATAAAAATAAATTTGCAAAAAAAAACAAAAAACAATGAAACGAAAACGAACAAATTGTTCGGCAGTGCACATGTCTACGGTCACCCCGCTCCCTTCTTTCCATGACTTGAGAACCCCTTTTGCTGTCCTCTTGGTAATGCAAGGGAGGAATTCTGAAAAACGCCCACTGCTCTAAGACGGCAACGAGCTTATGGTGAGAAGTTTTGTGCAGCTACTGTTCTGCCGAAAACTCCAACTCACCAAAATCTCCAATCACTTTCGATGACTCTCTAGCTGTAATCATTGAAGATTTCGACCAGTTGGCTGTTTTCACAGAACACCGGGTGAGGAGGAAAAAAGTTGTTGCCGCCTTGGAGTTGGTTAGTAGCGGGCAGACTAACAATGTCCACTCATTATATCGTGTACTGTAGTGTATACGCTGCCGGTGATCTGTGAAAATAAGCTTGAAAAATAGGCCTGGTCCTTAAATGGGTTGTAAAGGTAAAAGTTTTTCTATGCATTAAGGTGAAAAAACATCTGAGGATTAGCGCCCCCCCCCCCCCCCCCCCGTTTACTTACCTGACCCCTTGAAAGTCCCGCGCCGTGAACGCGCTGGCTTCTCGGCTCATTCATTAGTTGATTGAAAGCAGTGCAGCCGTTGGCTTGCGCTGCTGTCAATCACATCCAATGACGCGGTGTGCCGGGGGCGAGTGATACAGTGAGCGGCTATAGCTGCCGGCTGTATCACGGGAGCGCGCCCGCAAGAACTCACCGCTATGCTCGCTCGCTCGGATGAAGGTGGTGAATTCTTACGGGGAGGAGCAGAGACAGCCGCCGAGGAACCCTAGAAAACCAGGATCGGGGCCACTGTGTGCAAAACGAGCTGCACAGTGGAGGTAAGTATAACATGTTTGCTATTTAAAAAAAAAAAAAAATTACCTTTACAACCCCTTTAAGTGACTAAAGTCAGTATTTGACTAATCAGTTTTACTTGTTGCCTGTGTTTGCTCTTTTACTACTTTTACTGGAAATCCAAAGTATCTCTAGTGTATGTGTGGCTGTGGAGGGGAATGTGAGCTCCTGCAGGTGCAGGGACTGCAGCCAGTGCCCATTGTACTCTGTAAGGCTCAGCGGACTTATCAGCCATATAAGTGAATCGTTTGCTGTCTCTGTGATGCCTCTGTGATGCCTGTCTCCATCATTCCTCCTGGCAATCATTCCCTCTCTCTCTGTACATGATGAGTGACTCAGAGGGAACACAGACCCAAGCCAGCTAATTAGCGGCTGATTTCCTATAGATGACAGCCCTCCCACACACCGTGATCGCCGATACAATCCCAGCCTTCAGCTCCAACTGACGCCGGAGAACGAGAGAAATTTTATTTAAATTCAGTGTTTTCGCCAAAACAATAAAATGACCTTTTCAGAAGATGCTGATTGCCTGTATTGTTCCTAGACTAAGAGTTGAAGTCTCACCGCTCTACCAGTGCGTGGGTGGACCGCCATTCGAGGACAATGTGCGCCGTGTCTGAGCGAGTTGCAAAACGATTGCGACCGTTGTTAACCCTAAACCTTCCACTAAGAACTGAGTTTACCCGTATTGGGCTGCACAGCTCGAGAGCAACATTGGGGAGTATAGAACATTCACTGTGCTGTGATGTCTTAATCACCAAATCAGCGCTATCTAGTGGCCATAACATGTTTTTATTTTTTTATTGAGATATTTAGGGATATACTGCATTATGGCCACTAGATGGAGCTGACAATCATAGTACAGTGGAACCTTGGATTACGAGCATAATCCGTTCCAGGAGAATGCTTGTAATCCAAAGCACTCGCATAGCCAGTTTTCCCATAGAAGTCAATGGAAACAAAGATAATTTGTTCCGTATTGACTTCTATGGCATGCAATACCGCATGTGGCCAGATGTGGGGGCGCCAGAGAGCCTCTGAAATACTCGGGGACAGCTCGGCTGATCTCGGAAACCCTTGGAAAGGTTCGGAAACACTCGGGAGCGGAGTATTTCCGAGTGTTTACGAACGGCTCCGAACCGTTCCGAGTGTCACCGGCGCCCCCGCACCTCTGGCAGAATGCGGTACTGCACACCCCATTAGCTTGAATTCTGCTCGGTCTGCAAGAGACAACACTCGCAAACAGTCAGGATTTAAAAAAAAAAACGTTGCTCGCTATTCAAAACGCTGATTAACCGCGTTACTCGTAAACCAAGGTTCCACTGTACATAATCATATTACAAACAACAGGGCAAACATTCATGATGCCCATAGGAATACTTAAAGCGGAACTTCAGTAATTTTTTCATCTTTCCATCTATTAAATCTTCTGCCCTTGTTGTTGTTATTTTAACTTTGGGTAGTAAAACATTTTTTTTCTGCCAGTAAATACCTTATACAGCCCACTTCCTGTATCCTGTCTGGTCATCAGTCTAGGCTTATGACATCATGCACAGCTCTCTCTCACTCCCGTGAGAGTTTGCCAGGAAGGGAGGGGGAGGGGGTGAGTCATAAGAGGGCCAATGAGAGCTGCGGGGCTGCAGAGCTGGAGGTGTGCCTCTGTGTAAATCCAGGAAGTGAACAGGCAGCAACTTCAGCTGCCCACAGTTAAAATGGCTGCAGCCAGACTCAGTGGAGGGAGATTTCTGCAGCATATTTGGCAAGTAAAAGTAAAGTATAAAATAATATGCAAAGTGGTTGGAGGGAAGCTTCAGAATGGCAAAGATGTTTTTTATTACAACAGATCGAGATCTAGGAGGCTTGGCCTCATCTGTAAAAGTCCAGTGGTCAAAGTGTTTTAAGTCAAAAATATCCAATATATAGGACGTTCCATCTGCTTTTGAAATTACATGGACCATTGTTTTCTACTCTTCATCAGAATTAGTGGTCTGCTGCTTGTTGTTCTGCAGCCCTTTGTAACGTCTTATATATTGGATATTTTTTGACTAAAAACACTTTGACCACTGGACCTTTACAGATGAGGCCAAGTCCACTATAAGGTACCCCCCTGGTTTGTCTATGTCTCTATATGTCAGCTCTCTTTCATGGGACAGATGTAGTGCATGTTTTTTATGATATTCTATGATGTTTTTCTCGTCAGATGTGTAATTCAAATATATTTCATTTCAGACAGTGAGACTCGTTCTCTCTCTCTTTTTGTTACCTCTTTGAACCTTGACTGTATCCTGAAGAAGCCTAACGGTGAAACGCGTCGATGCACAAGGGCTCACTGTACAAATTGTATCATTTTATATGATTTTAAACAATTTTGAAAAAAATTTGACTATACAATGTATTTTTTTCAATAAACTGTTATTTTTCTAAACCTCCACATTGTTTTCTATGCCTCTAAAGTCCGGCCCAATGGTGACCCTTTGAGCACCGGTTTCTTGTTTCCCCTCCCAAATTTACGGATGTGGCAATGTGAGTGCTTTCCTTTCATATTTTTCTGTTTTAGTCCCATTTTAGCCTTTTGACTAAAATGCCATTTTAGTTTTTAGCCCTGTACACACGATCGGATTTCCTATGGATTCTAATCCGATGGATTTTTCCATCGGAAATCCGATGAAGCTGACTTCCATCAGTCTTGCCTACACACCATCAGTCAAAAATCTGACCGTCCCAAACGCCATGACGTAAAACACTCCGACGAGCCGAGAAAAATGAAGTTCAATGCTTCTGAGCATGCGTCGACTTGATTCTGAGCATGCGTGGGTTTTTTCTCTGATGGAGTTCCACACAGACGATCAGAATTTGCTATCGGTTTTTTTCCCGTTGGATAAATTTAAAACATGTTCTATTTTTTCACACCGATGGAAAAAAGACAGATGGGGCTCATACACGATCGGTTTGTCCGATGACAAAAGTCCATCGGACTGTTTTCATTGGTAAAACCGAACGTGTGTACACGGCTTTAGTCGTATTTTAGTCATCTCAATTGTTTTAGTCGTATTCAGTCGACTAAAATAGTATTCATTTTGTTGACTTAAATGTTTTAGTCGTTTTAGTCGACAAAATTAACACTGGTTGATAGGTCCATCATCCTGTTTGTATCCAAAGGACGGATCGTGTGTATTACACCAAGCCACGCTTCGATGTTCTCATGGACTTATCACTATATATATATAATTTGTATTTTGGTTTTATCGCCTCCTATTTTAGCACGGCAATTGCGGGTTTTCTATTTTTTATGCACGAAAGTTTTGTTGTGTATTTGCCAGCTGCTGTTTTGATTATTTAGTATTTCACCTGCGCGATTTCTATCCACATTTTTTGTACTTTAGGCAAACATCTAAATATTAATCCTAATGGGGGGTTCCACCCGCGATTTTTATTTTTTTTAAAGTCAGCAGCTACAAACACTGTAGCTGCTGACTTTTAATAAGGACACTTACCTGTCCTACTCGTCCCGCGATGTCAGCCCCCCCCAAGGCCGATCCTTCGGCGCTGGCAGCTCCCGGCACCGCCATCCTCAGTAAGGGAAACAGGCAGTGAAGCCGTGCGGCTTCACTGCCCACGTCCTACTGCGCATTTGTGAATGGGCGGCTGCTCTCTGGGATACACACAGTTCCCAGAAGGCAGCGCGCCCCATTCACCAGAAGACACCGCAAGTAGGACGAAGGAAGGAGACCTGCCATGGACGATGAAGAGGAAGATTAGGGACTTCCGCATAGCAGCCGCTATTTCTAGTGAGTAAAAAATTTTTTTTTTTTCAAATTTTTATTTTTTATTTTTGGGAAAAAAATAAATTTCAGGGTGGAACTCCACTTAAAAGGCATGCAAAGGAACTGTCTTAACTGCTCTTTGCAATACAGTTCGGCCAGTCTAGTAATCCAGACAAACCTGCCAAACAGCATAACCAGGTCCCAGCCCTGCAGTGCGGGAAGGCAGCACAGCTTGGTAAAGACACCTTCCTCCCCTACCCCAAACTGCTGTGCTCATTAGCTCATCGTTGAGGTCATTTCTGTGCTCTTCCTCCTGTAAGCATGTTCACTGTGTTAAACGGACTGCACTGTCCAAACCAAGAATGCCTAATACTGCTGACCCTTCCTCATGCAGCTCAGCGCTTATATGCAGAGTATTACAAGAAGCTAATATCAAAATAGATTCTGGTACTGTATATGCAAAATTGTATTAAAAATTTATTTAATGACTGCCATTTTTTTTGTTGTGTGGCTGAAGTTATGCTTACAGCACTGTGAGCTAAAGGAAGCTGATAGACACAGTGCTGCCTGTAGACAATGGTAATTCAGAATTAATTTTTCGTTATTCGGAAAGCCGGGTGTATCCAAATTTCCTGAATGACAACAGTAATGTATTTAAACTAATCAAAAATAAGCGCAATTTTGGACAAATTCAAATTGTTTTCTAATTTGAATTTCCGAAGAGAATAAAATAGAATAGAAAATAATAGAATAAAATAGAATAGAAAATAAAAGCCTAGAATATAATAGAGTAAAACAGAACAGAATACAAAATAAAAGAATAGAAAAAAATAGAATAGAAAATAAAGGAATAGAAAAGATAAGAGAAACCAGAACAAAATAGAATAGAAAATAAAAGAACAGAACAACAAGGCTTATACATGAGCGGTGAGCCTGGTTTAGGCTGCTGCTGCCAATATTGGGAAATTGTCTGTTAATATTTATATAGCAGGAGCAGTCTGTACTGTGTTAAGATCATTGGCAAGCTACCCTCAGAATGTTTCTGTAACTGTACGATAAGAAACTGTGATACTTTTGTATTTTTCTAAAATTCTTTAATAAACATCAATGAAACATAAAAAGAACAGAACAAAATAGAATAGATGCATCCAAATTTCCAAATGACAACAGTAACGAATTTCAGCTATGAATAAGGCTATTGCCGAAACGCGTTATTGTTTTATTGTCACTCTGATGTACCAATAAACGACACTTCAAGGACTACAGTAACAGTAACTAATTTAAACGAATCTGAAATAACGAAACGCAATTTTGGAGGAAACTCAAATTAATTTTGAATTTGAATCTCCGAAAAGAATAAATTAGAATACAAAAGAATAGAAAATAAAAGACTAGAATATAACAGAGTAAAACAGAACAGAATACAAAAGAAAATACAAAAAAAATAGAATAATAGAAAATAAAGGGATAGAATAGAAAATAAAGGAATAGAAAAGAATAGCGTAAAACAGAATAAAATAGAATAGAAAATAAAAGAACAGAACAAAATAGAATAGATATTTCGGAAGGACACAAGTAACAAATTTAAACGAATCCGAAATAACGAAACTCAATTTTGTATGAAATTCTAATTGTTTTCAAATTTGAATTTCCAAAGAGAATAAAATAGGATAGAAAAGAATAGAATAGAATAGAAAAGAATAGAATAGAAAATAAAAGACTAGAATAAAATAGAGTAAAACAGAACAGAATACAAATAAAAGAATAGGAAAAAATAGAATAGAAAATAAAGGAATAGAAAAGAATAGAGTAAAACAGAACAAAATAGAATAGATAATAAAAGAACAAAACAAAATATAATAGAAAATAAAGGACTAGAATAGATTAGAATAGGATTAAAAAAGAATAGAATAGAATAAAATAGAATATAACCATCTTCTGAAATTTGCATTTTAAATAGAATACATTTGAAGAGAATAGAATAGAACGGAAAAGAATAGAATAGAAAAAACAATAGAATACAATAGAATGAATATAACAATATAACCATCTTCTGAAATTTACATTTCAAATAGACTAAATTTGAATAGAATAGAAAAGAATAGAATAGAAAATGGAATAGAAAGAATACAACTGTCTTCCAAAATTTGAATTTCGAATAGAATAAATTAGATTTCAAATGGAATCAATGGAATTCGAATTTGAATCGATGAGTTTGGAAAATTTTAATTGATTCAAATTTGAATAAACAAAATGAATCCCGAAAACGAATTAAAGCAATTTAACTAAACGAATATATGTAAATAACAAATTTTTTCGTTCTGCACCTGTCTAGCTGCCTGTCAATCTAACAATGGAAACTCGCTAACAGGAGGAGTGAGCAGAATGTTGGTGGATGCCCCTTGGTCATCCAGCTGGTTGGAGGCGGCTCAGTGACCACTGTGGTAGAGAATGTGAGGTCACAGACCTGGTACAGTTTCCTGAATCACAAAACTGGCTGAACAGAATTATAAATCTTTTTCCAATTTAAATAGGTCTCATATGTGAATTTCATCCATACTCATACATGGCCGGCATGCCTGGGGTTTATTTTGTAGTAACAATGAATGTGTCCCATGAAGATGGATTTATCCAAAATAAGTCCCATCAAAACCAGAAATGAAAAGAAGCCGTGAAGAAGTGAACCACAACTGATTTGAAATTCGGTGCATGCACACCCGTGTCCACCACCAACAATGCAAGCTGCTTACCAGAGGTAAGAAACAATTAGGCACATCCGCAATCCAAGGGGGAGATCCAAAACAAGATCCAGGGAACTCCAGAGGAATCCAAACGTCATTTGATATGCAGTGAATGCATCAAAGTTTACCCAAGGAGAAAGAGGAGGCTCAATAGTGCATTACCCAATGTAAATTTATTTAGAAAACAGGGTATAAAAACACTTACACAATATAAAATGAGAAGAACATAACAACCGGCCGGTCCGCCGTACCTGTCCCTTAGTGATGACGTCAGCACGCACACCTCCCGACGCACGTTTCGTGTCAATACACGTCGTCTTGGGGATCAGGTGACGTGCTGATGCATCACAAGATATAGAAGGAGAGAAGCCAAGCCTCGCTCTGAGCGGCCAATGGAGCCACGGCAATAACACCAAGCCTCCACACCGCCAGCAAGGCCCGGCCCGGAACCAACATATAACCAAGCCTCACTTTGAATTACAGGCAGCGGTACATAGATGGACAAATGTAACCCCAAATATGTTCTAAATAAAAGAGGTAACAAATAAAATAACATTTAAGTAATGAAACCCAGTTGAAATTCACCATGTCATGAAGGTGGACGGGATAAATGCCTAATTTAATAAACACCATCCACATGTCCACCGCTGCACGGTATACCATTAAAAAACATAAAAGTACCAAAGAAAAAGGGTATATTGTAGAGAAATATACATATATATATATATATTAATGAAAAACATACATTCATGTGAATGATATTTAAAACAATGTTTCCAATTCTCTTAAAAAACCCTATTTATGTACTATAAGAAATCATATCTAGTGGGGGTCAAAAAAAGACAAAAAATACCTCCACTAAATATGATAATAAAAAGAGAAGGAAGAGGGGGGGGGGAAATACTCCGACACATAGGGGCCCATTTAGGGTCCATATTATGGCAGGGTTACATACATAAGAATATGTATTTGTAGACAAATGAAGTCACCAAAATACCGGACTTCGCATAGCTCTCAGAAACATGGACATAACTCCCACTCTCACCAAACTAAGAGTTATCGATGAAGGCGTTGAGATCTACTTCAACGTTCATCCCAAACGGTACATAACTCTTCAGTTTGTGGATCCAGGACATCTCAAGTCTGGAAATACTTCTAATCATGGAGTCTCCTCTCCATCTGACAGAGTACTTGTCTATCCCCAGAAAGATCATATTGGTGGGGTCTTTGGCATGAATCTCTAGGTAGTGCTGGGATACTGGATGTTTTGGAAAACCTGTGAGAATATTTGTGATATGTTCGTTCAATCTAACACGGAGAGGTCGCTTGGTCCTACCCACATATTGGAGTCCACATGGACATTGTAGGAGATATACAACTCTCTCCGTGGAGCAAGTAATAAAAGGCAATATTTTACGCTCAACATTAGTTACGGTGGACTTAAACGTATTGGTACGCCTATGGGTACATCCACTCAGCGAACATACTCTGCACCTCCTACACTGATAGAAACCTACCAACTGGTCAAGAAATGTCTTGTGCACAGAAGGGGGATCTAATATGTTGGGTGCCACTTTCCCTCGTTAGGAAGGTGCTCCTTTGTATATAACCTGAGGGTGAACAGGTAATACTCCCTGCAAGACAGGATCGTTTGTAAGTATGTGCCAATGTTTTTTAATCAACTGTTTAATGCCCCTATGTTGGGTTGAATAGGTGGTAACAAATGGAATGGATGGTACTCTCAATTGGGACCTAGGCTTCTCAGCCAATAGGTCTTTCCTATCCAACAATACTACTTCATTTAGAGTATCAATGAGTGAATCATTGGAATACCCTTTTTCCAAAAATTGACCAATAAGAGTCTGTGCTTGTGTTAGAAATTCCTTATGGTCTGTACAATTCCGTTTCAACCTAATAAACTGGCTCTTAGGTACGGATTTCAGCCATGATGGATGGTGGCAACTATTAATAGGTATATATGAATTTCTATCAGTGTTTTTGAAGAAAGTAGAGGTAGTGAAGGAGCCATCTTTAATACGTATTTTTAAATCCAAAAAGTGAATCTCCTCCTGACTAGCCTCAAAATTCAAAACAATACCCCTAGTATTATTATTGAGGTGATCCATATAGACATCCAAGTCCTGACGATCCCCATCCCATAGGAGGAGGACGTCGTCGATGTACCTTGCCCACAACATAAGTTGGGGCGGGCGTTGGGCATAGACGACGTCCTCCTCCCATAGGGCCATAAAGAGGTTGGCCAAACTGGGGGCATACTTTGCCCCCATAGCCACACCTCTATCTTGCCTGTAGAATTGGTTGTTAAACCAGAAGTAACTTCTAGAAGCAGCAAATATTAATAATTCGAGAATATATGAAATCTGTTCATCAAACAATCCAGAGTCGCGCCTCAAATAGTATTCTACTGCAAATAAACCCAAGTGGTGAGGGATAATGGTGTATAAGGACGTAACGTCCGCCGTTACCGGCCACATATTGTTTTTGGAAGTAATTCCAGTCAAAATGTTGATAACCTGCCGGGAATCTTTAAGATGCGAGGGCATCATTGAAACTAATGGTTGTAAAAAGCCATCAATATAGCGTCCCACCCGGGACGTGATGGAATCAATGCCACTAATAATAGGGCATCCCGGGGGGTGAGTGGCATCTTTGTGTATCTTGGGAAGATAATAGATGATAGCTGTGCGTGGTGCTCTAGGCACCAAGTACTCACTCTCCTTTCTATTAAGTATCCCAAGATCGAAACCTCTTTGAACCAATTGCTGATAGCTCTCTAGTATAGAGGGCCTTTGGGTCAGAGGGTAGGGGAGTATAGGTGTCCTGATCGTTAACAATCCGGAACATCTCAGAGAGATAGTCAGCCTTATCCAAGATGATAATACCCCCCCCCCCCTTGTCTGCAGGCCTAATGACAAGATCCCTATTTTTACATAGGGAATCAAGGCCTTCAGCCAGAGTTCTATCAGAATGTACTTTTTTGAGTAGCAACCGGTCCAAATCCCTAAGGACCACATCCCTAAATACTTTAAGAGGTGGAGCCAATGCTCCAGGGGGATTAAACAAGGAAGCATTGGATAGTCCTGAGTGAGTAAACCCAGGTAACAGGTCATTATTTGTCCCAATAGGATTACACAAAAAATGACGTTTAATACTAACTCTCCTAATGAATCGATGCACATCCATATAGGTCTGAAATTTATTCAGCCTGCATGGGGGACATATTTAAGACCCTTAATATATATATATATATATATATGTATATTTCTCTACAATATACCCTTTTTTTTTTTGGTACTTTTATGTTTTTTAATGGTATACCGTGCAGCGGTGGACATGTGGATGGTGTTTATTAAATTAGGCATTTATCCCGTCCACCTTCATGACATGGTGAATTTCAACTGGGTTTCATTACTTAAATGTTATTTTATTTGTTACCTCTTTTATTTAGAACATATTTGGGGTTACATTTGTCCATCTATGTACCGCTGCCTGTAATTCAAAGTGAGGCTTGGTTATATGTTGGTTCCGGGCCGGGCCTTGCTGGCGGTGTGGAGGCTTGGTGTTATTGCCGTGGCTCCATTGGCCGCTCAGAGCGAGGCTTGGCTTCTCTCCTTCTATATCTTGTGATGCGTCAGCACGTCACCTGATCCCCAAGACGACGTGTATTGACACGAAACGTGCGTCGGGAGGTGTGCGTGCTGACGTCATCACTAAGGGACAGGTACGGCGGACCGGCCGGTTGTTATGTTCTTCTCATTTTATATTGTGTAAGTGTTTTTATACCCTGTTTTCTTAAAATAAATTTACATTGGGTAATGCACTATTGAGCCTCCTCTTTCTCCTTGGGTAAACTTTGATGCATTCACTGCATATCAAATGACGTTTGGATTCCTCTGGAGTTCCCTGGATCTTGTTTTGGATCCCCCCCTTGGATTGCGGATGTGCCTAATTGTTTCTTACCTCTGGTAAGCAGCTTGCATTGTTGGTGGTGGACACGGGTGTGCATGCACCGAATTTCAAATCAGTTGTGGTTCACTTCTTCACGGCTTCTTTTCATTTCTGGTTTTGATGGGACTTATTTTGGATATATCCATCTTCATGGGACACATTCATTGTTACTACCATTGAACTTTATTCATTCATTATATGTGTGGATTTGTTAATACCTATTTCAAACATTAGGCAATTCACATTAGCGCACTTGTTCTTTTTTCTTTTTGTTTACCCTATATGTTATCACATATTACAGGTGCTGCTGTATGTTTACTTATGTTTATTGGTTAGCGCGGTTTATTGCTTTAGTTTTGCACCAGTTTATTTTGTAGTGTCTGCTCGGTTTTTCTGATGAACATGAACATGAGGAAGCACTGTAAATGGGACTGTGTGTGGATGACACGTGTTCAATAATATTCATAACACACACAGAGTTGTCTCATCCCTACAGGAAGCGATATTGATTGGAATTGACTGAACGGGGTGAAAGTGCCTAATCCACAGAAAACGCAGAGAAGAAATTTTCCTGTTTTGACATCCAAACACGGAACTCGGAGGACAGAACAGACATCCGGCTCTCGTCTCAGCGACTCCTCAGCATCTGATTAGCTCAGCAGTCTTCCTAGAGCTTCTGTGAATCAGTTTGATGTATATTAGATCTCATACAAAATATCCATGTTATAGATTGCAATTGTAGGATGTCATATTTGGTCATTACATGGGCAGGCTCTGCTCTCTTGTAATGCTGCCCAATGATTGTTCTTCAATTCCTACTCTGGGCTACCCCCTCCTGCCCCCCAGCATCATTGTATAGGAGTTCAGGGTGACTCCCATCAGCAGAGTGTCTATAAATTCCTGAACTCACAGTATGTCCTCATTCTTTGAGGTTGAATGTCAATGGGTGTCATCCAACCTGGAAGACTGAGGGCATCTAGTGGCTGAAAGGAATTACTGCAGGGGACAACAATGCCCTGGTTTAGCCTGGTGTTCTCAATCCTTTTTCAGTCCTCAGTCTTTAAAGATATGAGGCACCCCAGTTTAAAACTGAGTCCCCCCCCATCACATTAGAAGCCTCCCCCACCTTTCACATCAAAGTCCTCAGTCCTTTCTCCCCCCTTTACATAAGACATAAAAGACCCCCTTCCCTTTCACATTAGAGTCTTCAGTCCCCCTCCCCTCCTTTCACATCAGAGTCCTATGCCCCCCTTTCCCCCCTAACATAAAAGTCCTCAGTCACCCTACCCCATTTCAAAAAAGATTTCTCAGTCGTCGCCCCCCCCCCCTTTCACATCAGATCCTTAGTTCTCCCCTTTCACATCAGTGTCCTATGCTCCCCTATTCACATTAGAGTCCTCAGTGCCCCAACCCCTTCCTTCCACATCAGAATCCCCAGGCCCCGATCCTTTCACAACAGATTCCTCAGTCCGTCCGTCCCCCTTTTACATCAGAGTCCTCAGTCCCTCTCCCCCTTTAAATCAGAGTCTTCAGCCCCCACTTCTTTAACATAGAAGTCATCCCTCTGCCCTCCTTCATATCAGTCCTCTGCTTTCACATCAGAATCCTCAGCCCCCCCCCACCCTTTTCACATGGGAGTCCTACCTTCCATTCTTCAAGTGGAACTCCACTCTCTCAATCAACATTGACTATTTTTAATCCTCATGCTGCTAGCTTTAGTAAATAGATAGAAAAGCGGCGGAGGGGGGAGCCCAACCTCAAGGTAGTAAAATAGAGATTGGTAGGATGATGGATGCCTTTTCCACAGCTACAGTGGTGAGTATGAGCCCGAGGGGCTTCTGTAACAAATAATCCACCATCCTACCAATCTCTATTTTACTACCTTGAGGTTGGGCTCCCCCCGCCGCCGCCGCTTTGCTGCCACTTCAGCTCCCGGGGAGATGCTTTCCTTTCCCCTTATGCCTCCTATCAACATTGTTACCATCTACCCTGCTTTACCAATTATCCCTAGGTAAGAGTGTTAGGACCACTGAGTTGTGCTCCCTCTCTTCCCCTTCTAATTAATTACCATTAATTAGCAATTTATTATAGGTATTCCCAGTTCCTAGATGCTCCTGATGAGTGGAGACATTCCACGAAACGCGTCGAGCTTACACTATTGATGTTATGTCACAGTAATCATGTTTACTACAATGGGCTTGATGTTGTTTGAATCATGAATTGCAATTTATTATTGATTATGTTTTTATACTATTTTGGATATACTGCTGGTTTCATCATTTATCATGTGTTACTATGTCTATTATGCTACTTTTTAGAATATTATATGATTTACCAATCATGTCTCTATCATACATTGTAACATATTTATTGATCTACTATGTATACCTAGAATGCACTATGCCCAAATATGTCATTAATAAATAGCATTTTTTTATTATATTGATTGATTCGTTCTGCCCTAAGTGTTTTGTTTCATTTAAAGTCCCACTGTCTCCCCTTTTCCCCATTAGACCTTCTCTCTCTCCAGTTTTTTTTAAACAATCGATGCTCCCCGCTGAGACCACCGCCTGCGGAAGAGAATTCTACATCCTAACCGCTCTTACAGTAAAGAACCCTCTACGTAGTTTAAGGTTAAACCTCTTTTCTTCTAATTTTAATGAGTGGCCACCTGTCTTGTTAAATTCCCTTCCACTGACATTTTTTTCCCCTATTGTGGGGTCACCAGTACGGTATTTGTAAATTGAAATCATATCCCCTCTCAAGCGTCTCTTCTCCAGAGAGAATAAGTTCAGTGCTCGCAATACATCCCAGGAGTCTTCAGGAGGGGCGCAGGGGGCTTTTTCAACTAAGCACACCCTTTCCTGCTTGCACGCCTGAGGTAAGGGAAGATGGATTCCTAGACAGAATCATCTGCCCTTAATCAAGATGGCCACAGCCAGAAATGCTAGAGGGGTGTTTTTCTGAGTGATTTCTCATTAAAATAAATCATGCAGACATGGATGGATGGAGAGGAGGGGGGGGGGGTGCTTTGATTATTACAATTTAATTAAATTGCATTTTTGGTTTGTGGTTCCCAGATGAAGTATATGTATAGTACAGTCATGCCGGCCAGCCTGCCTGTGCAGCACGCTGTTCAAAAATATCGGGCACAGCATGGCACCCCCGCTGGCTCCAGATGGCACCCCGGATGAGAAATACTGATTTATCCAATAATGAGACATGTGATTATGGATGTTCTACTGTTCCATTTTATAAAATATTATTTGATCTTTTTTATTTCATTATTGTGTTGTTTTTTTTTTAATAGTACAAAAATAACATTTTATATCGTATTATCACAAGATTCAACTTTTTCTTACCTTTTTACCCATTTAAAAAAAAAATTCTTATAAGAGATTATTTTGCTATATGGATTTTATTATGTTGTACGGATTTTTATATTTTCTCACTTGTAGCCCTGATGAAGAGGGCGTGTCTAAACTCCCGAAATGCGTTGGCTTTCTTCTTCCACTGATTATCAAAATAAAATACCATCTTAAACTCTTTCACCCTTGGCGTGGCGTCCTCCAATTTAGACTCTATTGATAGACGAGCACTTTCATGATCTTGCCTAAGAGGCGTATTTTCATTCCTTCGTTATTTCTTCACTCACATAATTATTTATGTTACTTCTGAAATCTGAACTCCACCCCCCCCCCACCCCCACCCTCCCCATGCACACAGCAGCTTCTTATGTTTTATTTATTTATTTATTTACTCTACAAAGCAAAGTGGATCGTGTAGTGCGGCATCCACAGCTTTAAAGGCCCGCGCTCCGCCTTTAACGCACCTTTCATCGCTCTTCTTTGCCTGTTGCCTAGCAACACCTGTTTGTTAAGAGAGCAGGGAACGCAAGAGAGATGAGGCTGGCGCCGTCACCCATATTCGGGCCCCCCCCCCCGTCATTAGTGGGTTTTGAAAAATTAATTAATCCGCATTCCGCTCTCGACAGATTGCTGCACAATTATTATGACAGCAGGCATACGGTTTTCGGCTTCGATCCGAGGCATAGAACTGATTTTTTTTTTATTAATTGTGATATAATTGCTCACCTTAGTTAACATGTGCCAGTTGTGGGCGGAGCAGGAAGGTAAGTATGTTGTTGTGTGTTTGTAGGTTTTTATTTATTAATTTTTTTCTTTCCAGATTTTTTTTATGGTGTATTTTGTGTATCCGTTTATGTAAATACTTTTTTTTTCTAATAAATATAATCTGATTAAAGTATGTTGCTGCCTAATAATTTAGGACTTTTTTTGGACTGGAACGGGCAGGATAGATAAGACATATCACTTGGGCATGGGTTCATTATAAATGGGGTGTTTGGACGTATATTCCGGGATTATTAGACAGGAAGTCAGCTGTGTGTCCTGTCTTGTTACAGCCCAACTCTGGGTTAAATATTTAAAGAAAAAAAAAACAAAACAGGTCTGGATGCAATACTCACCTCCTCTCCAGCACTGTCTTCTGCAGCACCTCTTCTCCACCACAAGATGTCCTCAGTCTTCTGGGTTGAACAACACCCATCATCATTCAACCTAGAACAGTGGTTCTCAACCTCAGTCCTCAAGCACCCCCAATGGGCCATGTTTTGGGAACTTCCCTTGGATAAAATAGCTCTCATCAATACCATGTCATTGATATTGATTTAAAGCAGCTGTGCAAAGTAAAGGAAAGCCTGAAAACATGGCCCGTTGTGGGTACTTGAGGACTGAGGTTGAGAACTACTGACCTAGAAGACTGAGATCAAACTGAGAGTGCAGGGTGTCGTCTGTCATGGACAGGAGTTGTGAAGACCAGCCCCGCTGGGGAAGAAGACCCTGCTAGTCATATGTCCAACCTGAAGACACCAGGAAAATGTAAGCATAAAAACACACAAAGCCGGGGAGGAGGGCTTCTGAGGTTGACCTGGAGCCTGGAGTTGGGCTTTAAAATTTAATATTATCCTTTGCAGTGCGGGCACAGCTCTTTTATCGCTAGAGCAGTGGTCTCCAAACTGCGGCCCATGGGCCAGATGCGGCCCTCTGCTTGCCTTTAACTGGTCCTTTAGACACTATTCCCCCCACCAATGGGGGGCACTATTCCTTCTACTGACATCAACGATGAGGCACCATACTGTGTACTGACACCAACAGTGGGGTATAATTTCTACCACTGACACCAACGATGGGGCATTATTCCTCCCACTGCCACCAATGATGGAGCACCATTCCTTCCTCTGACTCCAATGTTGGGGCACTATTTATTGCACTGACACCAATGACGGGGCATTATTCATTCTACTGACACCAATAATGGGGCACCATTTCTTCCACTAACACCAAAGATGGGGCACTATGCCTTCCACTGATACCAATGATAGGGCACTATTCCTCCCACTGACACCAATGGGGCACTATACCTTCCACTGACACCAATAATTGGTCACTGATCCTCCCACCAATATCAATGATGGGGGACAATTCCTGCTCCTAATAACAACCAAGCCTGAGCCATTTTTTATTTTCCATTGACGTTGAGACATTTTCTACTCCCACTGGCCTTAGTCTGGCACCCCTAAAATCTGAAAGACAGTAAACTGGCCTTTTGTTTATAAAGTTTGGAGACCCCCTGCTCTTGAGGAACAATAGATATACCTGATCCTCCGCTCCTCCCCACAGCTAGGCCAGCCTACACACCTTCTACGCCCCACGTAGTAGCAATCTAAGATCCTGACATAACGAAGACCAAAGCAGGGTCCAAAGGGCCCTGCTCTTGACACAAGGATTCCGGGGTACAGTCCACCACCGGATCGTGAAGGAGAGCCTCCTGCTGGAGGAGTGGAGGATCAGGTAAGTCGAATGGTTTCTCGTCTCCGCTGGACCTAAGGAGCTATTACCCTTGCAGTGCGGGCACAGCACTACTGCAAGGGATCATTTTTTATCTGCCTGGAGTTTGGCTATAAATTTCTACAACAATCGCCGTATATAAAGCATGCAGACATGGTTGAGAGCAGGAGTCTCCAAACTTTCTAAACAAAGGCCCGGTTTACTGTCCTTCAGACTTAAGAGGGGGGGGGGGTGTCATTGGAAGGAACTGTGCTCCATTGTTGATGTCCTTGGACCCCATTGTTGCTGTCAATGGGAGGAATTGAGCCCCATTCTTGGTGTCTTTGGGTCCCATTGTTTGTGTCATTGGGAGGACTTGTGCCCCATCATTAGTGTCATTGGGCCCCATTGTTGGTGTCATTGGGAGGAACTGTGCCCCATTGTTGATATCATTGGTAGGAATTGTGCCCCATCATTAGTGTCATTGGGGGAAATTTTGCGCTTCATTGGTGCCAGTGAAAAAAATGGCACCCCAAGGGCCGGATAAAAGCAAGCTAAGGGCTGCACCGACTGGTCTAGAGGTTCAGTTATTGTGCCTTCAAGAATAGGGAAGATGCACAATCTCGTTCCATTGTTATTGGCTTAAATTATTATTATTTAGGTACTTATATAGCGCCGTCAATTTACGCAGCGCTTTACATATACATTGTACATTCACATCGGTCCCTACCCTCAAGGAGCTCACAATCTAAAGTCCCTAACTCACATTCATATACTAGGGGCCAATTATTATTTTTTTAGACAATTAACCACTTGCTTACTGGGCACATAACTCCCTTCCTGCCCAGGCGAAATCTCAGCTTTCGGCACTGTCCCGCTTTGAATGACAATTGCGCGGTCGTGCGACGTGGCTCCCAAACAAAATTGACGTTCTTTTTTTCCCACAAATAGAGCTTACTTTTGGTGGTATTTGATCATTTCTGCGGTTTTTATTTTTTGCGCTATAAACAAAAAAAGAACGACAATTTAAAAAAAAAAAAAAACACAATCTTTTTTACTTTTTGCTATAATAAATATCCCAATTTTTATTTAAATAACTTTTTTTTTTTTCTCAGTTTAGTCCGATACGTATAGTGATTGGTTTGCGCAAAAGTTATAGCGCCTACAAAATAGGGGATAGAATTATGAATTTTTTTTGTATTATTTCTTTTTTACTAGTAATGGCGGCGATCTGCGATTTTTATTGTGACTGCGACATTATGGCGGACACATCGGACACTTTTGACACATTTTTGGGACCATTCACATTCATACAGCGAACAGTGCTATAAAAATGCACTGATTACTGTATAAATGTGACTGGCAGTGAAGGGGTTAGCACTAGGGGGCGGGAAGGGGTTAAATGTGTACCCTGCTAGGTGATTGTTACTGTGGGGGGAGGGGACTGACTGGGGGAGGTGACCGATCTGTGTCCCTATGTACAAGGGACACAGCATCGGTCTCCTCTCTCCCTGGCAGGACATGGATCTCTGTGTTTACACACAGAGATCCACGTCCCTGCTCTGTGACAGCCGATCGCGTGTACCTGGCGGACATCGCGGCCACCAGGCACGCGCATCGGCACCCGTGTGACACAGCGGGCACAGCTTTTCCCCGATGCGCGCCCGCGGCGGCGCGCATCGCAGAAGTAAACAGGAGGACGTCCATGGACATCCTCCCGGCAATTGAGCGCCGCAATGCGGCCGTCTTTTGAGAACGACCCGGGCGCGAAGTGGTTAACCAACCAGCATGTCTTTGGAGTGTGGGAGGAAACCGGAGTACCCGGAGGAAACCCACACAGGCACAGGGAGAACATGCAAACTCCAGACAGGTAGTGCCGTATTTGGGATTCGAGAGAGTGAGAGTGCACCTCACTACACCACTGTGCCGCCCATATGCATCAATAATATTCAAATAAAGAGTCAGAGTTGAGCATGGATATTTCCATTTGGTATTTGGGACCTGAACTTCCAAATCTGTTTTTTCATATATGCAACCATTACAGTGGCACATACTGTATCATTATAATCATCATCTTTAGCTCCTTATCATGAGGGAATTATGAATTATATGGCAGAAGATGCACAATCTAATCAACGTTGACATAAATATGTAATTAATTTTTAGCAGCACCTATACACCTTCCTCTTTGAACACAGAGAAGACAAATGGCCCTTCTGTGCAGAATATATCAAGAAACGGGCCTTTTATGTCAGATTAATGTACTTACCTTCCATATGCAGAGATAAATCAGGCATGGAGGAGTTACATTATCAAGGACACAGATTAGAAGCCTAATGCTAAAAGGAAAAAAAAAAAAAGATTAATGTTCAATGTGCAGACGGCTATTTTTATCCATAGGGCTTTAAAACCATGGGAACTACCAGCAGCCGAGGCCATGGGAATAGTAATGGGTCTGACATGGGAAATATGGAACATCTGTGCTCTCTGCTACTGCTGCCAACGTTAAAGAGAACCTGTCAGATTATTGCTAACTATAGACAGCACAGGGACTAATAGAATCTACCAGTAGAGGTCAATTTACTTGATATAAAAGGGCCTCAAGTCGGTGCGGGCCCCTGACATCACCAAGGGGCCCCACACTAGATTCAGAGAATGTAAGGCTACAGAAAGCTGTCAGAGATTGCAGACATATTAGAGCTGAGACAACCCGGTTGACCGCATGAGCTCAGTGCTAACTTTTCTTCAGCAGTACCTGCGTTTCCTGATTCTACGTCTGATAAGGACCTGGCTTAACTTGACCTGCTCCTGCTTATCTGCCTTTTGCCAACTCCGGCCTGCACCTTGACTACTCATCTACCTGCTTCATCTATATCTGATCTACCTGCCGGTTATCGACTCTGGCCTAAACTCTGACTATGCATCTACTATCATATCTATTCTATACCTGTCCCCCCTTTCCTGTTACCAACTTGGCTTAAACCTTAACAACCCACCGCTCTCCAGTATTTGCACCATGGCTGTTCACCCAGGGCTGCTGATAAGGCAGTACAGCCAGCCCTCTGGTACCGGTGTTCTATCAGTATGGATCCCCCCATCAGATAGTGCCCGGGTTGGACTGCGCATGCGCAAACGGAGATCACGGAAATCTCAGAGACTGAACATCTGTTCCATCGGCAGTCTTGGAGCATGCGCAGTTAACAGGCCGGGTCCAGGACGACGTGGAATTCGCTGTAAGTGGCCAATGGGCCTCACGTCTTCGATTCGCTCACTCGGCCTCCTGACTTTTTTTTTTAACATCTTCATGCACACGGGGATGGTAAGGAATGAGCCTGGATAGCTGATCAGGTACGGAGATTTCCGTGATCTCCGGCTGCACATGCGCAGTCCAACCCGGACACTATCTGATGGGGGACCCAGAATGATAGGACACCGGGCCCAGGCTCCATTAGTTTAAAAGGGGGGCCCGGGCACCTGCTGAGCAGGAGGTCTGGCTGTACTGTCTTATTGCAGACACCAATCCTCTTCTGCAGTGCTGCCAGCTTCTACTATTCTATTCTTTCTCCCTCCAACTGCACTGCAGGGGGATTAGTCCTAGACCATGTGCCCCTTCCATCTGCTGTCTGGACCCTCACCCCCACCTGTCCACGGTGCACCTGCCTGCTTGTTATTTAGACCAGTCACCCCCCTGTCCATGGTGCACCTGCCTTCTTGTTATTGAGACCAGTCATCCACCTGTCCATGGTGCACCTGCCTGCTTGTTATTGGGGCCAGTCATCCACCTGTCCATGGTGCACCTGCCTGCTTGTTATTAGAACCAGTCATCCACCTGTCCATGGTGCACCTGCCTGCTTGTTATTAGGACCAGTCACCCCCCCTGTCCATGGTGCACCTGCCTTCTTGTTATTGAGACCAGTCATCCACCTGTCCATGGTGCACCTGCCTGCTTGTTATTGAGACCAGTCATCCACCTGTCCATGGTGCACCTGCCTGCTTGTTATTAGGACCAGTCATCCACCTGTCCATGGTGCACCTGCCTGCTTGTTATTAGGACCAGTCATCCACCTGTCCATGGTGCACCTGCCTGCTTGTTATTAGGACCAGTCATCCACCTGTTCATGGTGCACCTGCCTGCTTGTTATTGGGGCCAGTCATCCACCTGTCCATGGTGTATCTGCCTGCTTGTTATTGAGACAAGTCATCCACCTGTCCATGGTGCACCTGCCTGCTTGTTATTGGGACCAGTCATCTGCCTACTTATTCTTAAGGACAGTCATCCAGCTGTCCATGGTGCACCTGCCTGCTTGTTATTAGGACTAGTTATCCAGCTGTCCATAATGAAACTGCCTGCTTTTTCCTGAGGCCAGCCATCTGCCTGCTTATTCTTAAGGACAGTCATTCAGCTGTCCATGGTGCCCTGGCTTGTTTGGTTGTTCCCAAGTCATCCGCCTGTCTGCTTGTTATTGGGCCCAGTCATCCATCTGCCTGCTTGTTATTGGGACCAGTAATCGATCTGTCCATTGTGCACCTGCCTGCTTGTTATTGGGACCAGTCATCCACCTGTCCATAGTGCACCTGCCTGCTTGTTATTGGAACCAGTCATCCACCTGTCCATAGTGCACCTGCCTGCTTGTTATTGGGACCAGTCATCCACCTGTCCATAGTGCACCTGCCTGCTTGTTATTGGGACTAGTCATCCTCCTGCCCATTGTGCACCTGCCTGCTTGTTATTAGGACCAGTCAACCGCCTGTCCATGGTGCACCTGCCTGCTTGTTATTGAGACCAGTCATCGACCTGTCCATGGTGCACCTGCCTGCTTGTTATTGAGACCAGTCATCCACCTGTCCATGGTGCACCTGCCTGCTTGTTATTGAGACCAGTCATCCACCTGTCCATGGTGCACCTGCCTGCTTGTTATTGGAACCAGTCATCCACCTGTCCATGGTGCACCTGCCTGCTCGTTATTGGAACCAGTCATCCACCTGTCCATGGTGCACCTGCCTGCTTGTTATTGAGACCAGTCATCCACCTGTCCATGGTGCACCTGCCTGCTTGTTATTGAGACCAGTCATCCACCTGTCCATGGTGCACCTGCCTGCTCGTTATTGGAACCAGTCATCCACCTGTCCATTGTGCACCAGCCTCCTTGGTTGTTCCTGAGACAAGTTATCTACCTGTCCATGGTGCACCAGCCAGTGTGGTTGTTCCTGAGACCAGCCATTCACCTATCCATAGTGCACCTGCTTGATTTTTCTTGAGGCCAGCCATCCGCCTGTCCATAGTGCACCTGCCTGCTTATTCTTGAAGACAATCATCCAGCTGTCCATGGTGCACTGGCTTGTTTGGTTATTCCCAAGTCATCTGCCTGTCCATGGTGCATCTGTCTGCTTGTTAATGAAACCAGTCATCTTCTTGTACATGGTACACCTGCCTGCATAGTTGTTTTGGAGACTAGTAATCAGCCTGTCTATGCTGTGCCGTCTGCTTAGTTGTTTTTGAGACCAGCCAACCACCTGTTCATAGCGCACCTGCTTATTTGGTTGTTCCCGAGGCCAAACATCCACCTGTCCATTCTGCTCCCTCCTGCTGTTCCAGTGAAATGTTTTAGCCTGCCATCATCCAAGGGGGCACCATCATCCAAGGGGGCACCAATGCATCACTGGCCAGACCAGACCAGACTGTCTCATATCTATCAGCACCAGCATCCAGCTGACCAACTAGGCATTCCGTCCACTCAGAGCCATTGTGCTATCGTTTGCTCAGAGGCCTTGGGCTGGAGGTGTAAGAGAGGTTGACCTCACCTCATCAGGCTCCTCCACAAAGTACATAACAAACACAGAAATTAATAAAAAAACAACTGAAGTCATAAGAAGGGAAGCACTGGATGGGGTTTTGCAGTCTAGAGAAGATTTATCAAAATTGAATGCATTTAAAGGGATCAGGGAGTCCCACATCATCAGAGCTGCCAAGGATTAAATAAAAATGTGCCCGAAATGTGTTGGCTTTTTAAATGTGACTTAAGGCCCGTACACACGATCCAATTTTATGGCCATAATTGTCTGATGGACGTGTTGTGTCTGATAATCCAACCGGTGTGTATGCTCCATCAGACAATTGTTGGCTGAATTAACAACAACAAATGTTGGCTGTTCATGCTCACCAACTGTCTGACAATAAATCTGTTACGTCGGTTTATCCGATCGTGTGTACACAAGTCCGTCCAACTAAAATCCAAAGTACAAACACGCATGCTCAGAACCAATGCTAAACATCAGACAACAATAGCAGAAGTTGCCCAAAGGGTGGCGGTAAAGAGCTGAAAAACCACAAAGTTTGGTGTATGTTGGCTGAAAATGTTGTGCCGTGTGTGCGCATACCAAGTTCACGGCCAACGCCCTTCGGACCAAAATCCACGGAAAAGTCAGATGGAAGTCCGATCGTGTGTACAAGGCTTTATAATAAATCTTGTCTGGACACTTAACTAAACTAAAAACTAGACAGAGGCTATGGTCCTTCACCATTCTACATTAAAGAAGTTTCATCTTACTTCCCGTCACACCGACCACAATAAAAAAAAAACAGAAGATGCTAACCTTTTTACCACTCTATCCAACACAAAAAAAATGTTTCTCTTCAGAACTCTCAACTTTAGGGTTTCATATATAAAACATTTGCTAGCGAATGTTTCAACTTTCAAGCACTCAAATAGACATTTCAAACAATCCTTATAATTTATCTGTTTATTTCCTATGATCAACAATGCCATCTAGTGGCCATGTTTTCCTGATTGATGTATTTAAGGAAAATACCACAATATGGCCACTAGATGGAGCCAATGATCATATATGCACCCTGCTTCTGTTGGGTAGGCGCTATGTGTTAAATTTAGTTATCTGAGCTGTAGTTTAGCTCAGAAGGATTACGCTAAATTGTTGGCTCTGTTTCAGTCCAGCTGGGTTGCATGGTTTTCCCCTTGACAGTAGGTGTCACTGTCACCACAGGTCAAGGTTGGAAATGCAGCAGGCTGGGTGTATTGGGTATTCCTTTCCCAGAAGTGGCTCAGGGGGCGTGGTCAACCCGCTGTGCATTCTGGGAAAGGGGTACTTAAGGGACAGAGACCGCGCTATCGAGGTTCGTTTTGCCGGATCCTGACCTGAGGGCCCTCCTGGCCTCAGGGATGTGCGAGCTGTTTCTCGGCCTCGAGGGCCAGCTGGCCTGAGGCTCTGCAACTGAGAAGAAGGCCCAGGAGTTTCTGGGGCCTACTAGTCCAGGGATGGTCCTACGCGGTCTTGCCTGCGGGAAGAAGCGGAACAATTGGGGACTCAATTGAAGGAAGCATCCTGGCCAATCTACCTCACGGTGCTGCCGGCTGGCTGAAAGATTCTGGCACCGTGAGTTTTGTACTTTTTGAAGGAACTTTTGTTCAGTGTGGTTGCACGATCTTGTGGCGGAAGATTGTGAAACGACTCAACGGCACTCATCAAGTCTGTGGCAGAGACTTTGAACGAGCTTCACACCGGTTGCTAGGCCAGTGAGTGTAGGCCTATCCGGTGGTTGCTGAATCCAGCGTGGAACTGATTTGTCCTCTGGATCTAAGACTGTGCCCGTGATCCGCAAAGCAAGGTACCTGAACCTCCCCTCTCCCTCTACCCCTCTGTAGGAACTGTTTAATAAAACTCTTGAAGAAAAAGTAACCAAGTGTTGGTGTGGACATTCATGAAAGCTCTTCAAGGGGGACCCCTAGGACGGACGTGGTGAACAGAAAGGTAACGGCAGGCCCAAATCTAAACCAGCGGCCCCTTCGGGGGTATTGCTACATATAAGATAATCATAGTAGACAAATAACAAGGATTTTTTGATACGATGCTGGAGACATTCACACAGCAAATTATTTTTATAAATACACCCCTTAAGCTGTACGGTTTTATTTATTTCATCCAACTCCTCCAGTGCGTAAATCACCAGAGCGGCTGAACAGAATTAGAAATATTTTGGCAAGACCAGCAGCTCAGGTAAATATAAATTCCGCTGTGTTTGTTTGGCATGGCGTTCTGCCTCTTCTTTAGCTGGAGAACTCCTAAATCCAGGCTTATGGGAAGTAAATCATCTCCAAATTCAGCTAGTGTGTTCTCCTTCCTTCCAAATAATTAAAGAACTCAGGGAATTAGTAATATAGGATATCAAATCCTGAAAATCACTCGGAGGGAAAAGAAACATTTTATTTGTACGAGCCGACTGAGCCGCAAGTGTTCAGAACAGACTGTTCCCAGGTCTGTAAATGATTGCGCGGATTAGAAATGGTTGGCGGCACACGTTTGTTGGGGCAGAAGTCGTTCTATTAGACACAACTTCCTTGGAGCATTTTAATCCTTAAATTTAGCCGGGACACGTGTGGTTTCAGCTGAGGTGCCAGTTTTACAGATGTAGTCTAATTTTAGAGTCACAGATTTATTGGAGACTGAGCAGACTGAAGGCACAGATGCTGATGGAGCTCCCGAGGCTCTGTGGCTGCTTGACCTAAATCCATGTATGACCGCTTTCATCCCTGAAGGGGTGGATGTAGATGGGTCAACCCTGGTATTGCAACACTTTGGTCAGGGACACATGTGCGAAGCTTCCTTCCAGACAGGAGGTTGTCCATGCCATGAGTGTGTTAGGATGGGCATGCCAGTAGACAAGATGCCTCCTCTGGGTGGTCTTCTGTGCATCTTCACAGGCTAATCCACATTTCTTCCCATGGACGTATGAATTGGGCACAAGCTAAAACTCATGTGCATGTGCGTGTGAATATTTGTGCGCACTTACGTGCACGTCGGTGTGCCCACATGCACCCGTGACAGATAGTGCCACCAAATGGGCTATTTAAACGGAGCCAGTGCTCAGGTTTAGTGCTGCTTTGTCTAAAGCCTTCTGTGTTCTGAGAACCTGTCATTCTGGATCATGACTTCAGTTACTGACCCGACTCGTCTTGACTACTCCCTGAACTCTATACTGACCTCAAACATGTAGACCAAGTGAGAAAAATTAGCTGTACACCAACCTCCGTCCAACAGGTTTATTGGAAGGCTGCCACCAGGACTAAAACAACAGACCAAGGGTTGACGGCGTTTCACACATACATTGTGCTTCTTCAAAACCCATGGGTTTTGAAGAAGCACAATAGATGTGTAAAACTTTGTCACCTCTTGGTCCGATGTTTTAGTCCTGGTGGCAGTGTTTCAATAAACCTGTTGGACCAATGTTGGTGTGCAGCTAATTTTTCTCACTTGGTCTACATGTTCACAGTTGCGAGCTAGCACCCAGTCCTTCCTTTCTGGTGGATTATTATACTGACCTGGAGCAGCAATCTGTCACATGTCTCCTATACCGACCTCAGCTTGCCTTCTGACCAGCACTTCTGCCTGCTCCATTTGCTACTGCTCCACTGATCAGCTCCTGACCCGGCTTGTGCCTTGAACACACTTTTTTGTATTCAGCCCCCTTTACTCTGATACCCCTAACTAAAATCAAGTGGAACCAATTGTCTTCAGAAGTCACCTAATTAGTAAATAGAGTCCACCTGTGTGTAATTTTATCTCAGTATAAATACAGCTGTTCTGTGAAGTCCTCAGAGGATTGTTAGAGAACCTTAGTGAACAAACAGCATCATGAATGCCAAGGAACACACCAGACAGGTCAGGGATAAAGTTGTGGAGAAGTTTCAAGCAGGGTTAGATTATAAAAAAAATATCCCAAGCTTTGAACATCTCACGGAGCTCTGTCCAATCCATCATCCGAAAATGGAAAGAGTATGGCACAACTGCAAACCCACCAAGACATGGCCGTCCATCTAAACTGACAGGCCGGGCAAGGAGAGCATTCATCAGAGAAGCACCCAAGAGGCCCATGGTAACTCTGGAGGAGCTGCAGAGATCCACAGCTCAGGTGGGAGAATCTGTCCACAGGACAACTATTAGTCGTGCTTCTCCACAAATCTGCCCTTTATGGAAAAGTGACAAGAAGAAAGCCATTGTTGAAAGAAATCCATAAGAAGTCCTGTTTGCAGTTTGTGAGAAGCCATGTGGGGGACACAGCAAACATGTGGAAGAAGGTTCTCTGGTCAGATGAGACCAAAATTAAACTTTTTGGCCTAAAAGTAAAACGCTATGTGTGGCGGAAAACTAACACTGCACATCACCCTGAATACACCATCCCCACCGTGAAACATAGTGGTGGCAGCATCATACTGTAGAGACGCTTTTCTTCAGCAGGGACAGTGAAGCTGGTCAGAGTTGATGGGAAGATGGATGGAGCCAATTATAGAACAATCTTAGAAGAAAACCTGTTAGAGTCTGCAAAAGACTTGAGACTGGGTTCACCTTCCAGCAGGACAACGACCCTAAACATACAGCCAGAGCTACACTGGAATGGTTTAGATCAAAGCATATTCATGTGTTAGAATGGCCCAATCACAGGCCAGACCTAAATCCAATTGAGAATCTGTGGCAAGACTTGAAAATTGCTATTCACAGACGCTATCCATCCAATCTGACAGAGCTTGAGATATTTTGCAAAGAAGAATGGGCAAAAATGTCCCTCTCTAGATGTGCAAAGCTGGTAGAGACATCCCCCAAAAAGACTTGCAGCTGTAATTGCAGAGAAAGGGGGTTCTACAAAGTATTGACTCAGAGGACTGAATACAAATGCCCCCCACACTTTTTGATAACCAAATTTTGAAAACCATTTATCATTTTCCTTCCACTTCACAATTATGTGCCACTTTGTGTTGGTCTATCACATAAAATCCCAATAAAATACATTTACTTTTTTGGTTGTAACATAACAAAATGTGGAAAATGTTAAGGGGTATGAATACTTTTTCAAGGCACTGGATGTTCTTTAGGGTTGCATGTGACTTTTCTCTGGTCATGTGATAAGTGGGCTCCTCTTCTGCTCTTCAGCAGTGGGCGGTCCTTCCTGTTTCCCAGGTCAGTATGAGGACACACCCCCAGGGGGCAGGTCCATGATGGCCTGATCTCACACAAGGAGTGGGTTGAATGACATTGGCGGCAGAACAGATCAGACTTTTTGCATGGGACAAAAAAAAATTATACTCTGCAACAAAAGCTGATTTTTTAAATTTTATTTTAACGTATAATTTATTTAAAAAAATATTTTAGTTTATTTTAACTTTCAATTTACTTTAACTGCTGCCCTATTTATTTAGATCTAAAGAAGAATGTACAATCAGATATTGGTGTGTATGACCAGCATATGGCTTTCTTCGTTTGCTTTCAATCATCTGTTTTCAGGTCAAAGCTCAGCAGGAAATGTCTGATGGGTTTCTAAAGCAAGCGGTGCATTGAATTTTTTTTTTTCTTCCAGTCGATCTTCACTTTCATCATTTCTGATGGGTTTTGATATTGATCAAATGTTATTTGAATTGGCTTATCGTTGGCATGGATCAATTAGAGCTTGTTTAGATGTGCAGCAGGGTCTACCACTCCTCTGAATCCACACTTTCACTTTTCAGGGGTGTTTGACAGGCGGGAAGGAGGCCTTTTATCACCTCCTCACCGCCTGCTTTAACCCCTTGGACCCTGCACTAGTGCGCCGCAACCGCACTTGAATGGGTCACAATCATCGGGCGATAGCACCCACCAAAATGACAGGGGGTATAATTCTCGCCATGGTATGTGTACACCCTCTGTAATTAAAGGGGGAGTGGTGGGGGGGCAGTAAAACCACAGCTCAACCACTGGGTTATACCACCCTTCAACTGCTAGTGTGAATGAGCCCTAAGTTTGTTTATCTTAATTATAAAGAAAAAAAAATTGATGTACAGTTAAAACCATTAATTAAAAATATAATATATACTCTTTAGATGCAGCGGCTGTATTCCTTTTTTTTTTTTAAGGCTTTTTTGCCCTCTGATAACACACTTCCTGTCCTAGGGGGACAACGCTCACTCATCTCGCTGTATCTCTGGAGGAGCAGTCATCCTAGCTGTTCTCCTAATTTGGACTACAAACTCTACCACATCTCCATACCATAGGGAGGAGGTTTCCTGTAGTTCAATGATGATAGCTGGGAAGGCTGATAGGATTGTTTGAGATTTCAGTTCAGTGCATGGGAAGGGACAAAGACACTGGATTCCTGGCAGGATCCGGAAGTATTTTTCTGAATTTGCAGATTATATACTTTGCTTGGGAAAAAAAAAAAAAAATGAATTCAGTCACAAATAAGGACGAGTAATCAGGGTTTCAATATCCTTTAAAAAGAAAAAAAAATCCCCGGTCTAGTTAAACTGAAAGAAAAAATGGGATTTTTATACTCACCGTAAAATCCTTTTCTCTGAGTTCATGGACGGACACGGCCTGAAGCCTCGTACACACGACCGAGAATCTCGTCGTAAAAAAAAACCCATCGTTTTTCGCGACGAGCTTCTTGTCAAGCTTTCCTTGCATACACACTGTCAATTCCAAATCTCGTCGTTGTAAAGTGCGGTGACACACAACACGTACGATGGCAGTATAAAGGGGAACTTCGATTTCAATAACCCCTTGGGCTGCTTTTGCTGATCGCGTGTTCCCGCGTGTTAGTAAAAGTTTGGGGAGAGACGATTCGCGCTTTTCAGTCTTCGTGCTTTCAGTTCGTTTTAGCGTGACAAATGTGCTATCTCCATTACCATCACTAGTTTTACCAGAAGGAGCGCTCCCGTCTTATACTTGATTCTGAGCATGCGCAATTTTTTTTAAGACTCGGAAAAGCATACACACGAGCGGTTTTCTCGTCGAGATTCCCACCAGTTTTCTCAACAAGAAACCATACACACGAACGGTTTTCACGGGATGAAAGCTTTCCCAACAGTTTTCTTGTCGTTTTTTGCAGAGAAAAATCGGTCGTGTGTACGAGGCTTCAATCTTGACAAAGTGGGTATTAGCCTTCCTTCAGGAGTGACTAGGCAGAAAGAAACAACTTCAAAAGCTGAACAGCCCCGCCCAGGGGGCGGTCCTACTGACTATATACCCTCAGCCTGCACCAAGCAGATCAGTTCGTCAAAAGCAGTACAAACTTAAAAAAAAAAAGAAGAGGGTTGGGTGCTGTGTCCGTCCATGAACTCAGAGAAAAGGATTTTACGGTGAGTATAAAAATCCTATTTTCTCTTTCGTCCATGGACGGACACAGCCTTAATCTTGACAAAGTGGGACATCCCAAAGCAGTGTCAAAAACAAGGGGTGGGAACCGCATTAAAACAACTTCACCCCAAAACAAAAGAGAGCTCCTCAACTGAGGAGTTGTAACTCTAAACAACCGCCTGCAATACCTTACGGCCGAAAGAAGCATCCGAAGATGCCCACACATCAACTTGTAAAGTTTAGTGAAAGTGTGAACGGACGAGCAGGTCGGCGCCTTACACACCTGGGAAACAGACGCTTGATGCTCTCAGAGCTCGGACAGCGTCCAAGAAATACAAACGTCGTCTTCTAGGATTCGACGGATGAGGACACAAGGATGGCAGTACAATGTCTTCCTTGAGATGGAAGGACGAACGACCCTAGGAAGAAAAGAAGGCTGCGGACGCAGCACCACCTATCCTTGTGGAAGATCAGATAGGGAGCCTTGCATGACAAGGCTGCCAGTTCAGAAACCCATCTTAACTGACGTAACAGCCACCAAAAGGACCACTTTCTGAGAAAGTGACAACAAGGGAATCTCCCTGATGTTCTCAAATGGTGGTTTCTGAAGCACCGAGAGGCCATGCCGTTAATCCAAGAGGCACCTCTTGCCCTGGTCAAATGCGCCGAGAAGGGGAGATGCCCGACCCTTTATGGCGTAAGCCTGATCACGATCTGTCGGATCCACCTAGAGATGGTGGCCGACGAGACCGCTGGGCCCTTCTTGGGACCAGCCACCGAAACAAACAGTGAGTCTGAACTCCGGAACGGAGCAGTAACAGACAAGTATACTCTTAGAGCTCGGACAACGTCCAAGGAATACAAAGTCGTCTCCTTAGGATTCGACGGATGAGGACACAAGGATGTCAGTACAATGTCTTCCTTGAGATGGAAGGTCGAAAAGTCCTTAGGAAGAAAAGAAGTCTGCGGACGCAGCACCACCTTATCCTTGTGGAAGATTAGATAAGACAAGGCTGCCAGCTCGGAAACCCGTCTTAACTGACACAACAGCCACCAAAAGGACCACTTTCTGAGAAAGTGTCACAAGGGAATCTCCCTAATGTTCTCAAACGGTGGTTTCTGAGGCACCTAGAGGCCATGCCGTTAAAGCCCTTAACTGTAAAGCAGGATGGTGTATGGGACCTTGCGACAGCAGGTCCTCTTGTAGCGGTAGATGCCAAGGGACGTCTGCTATACAAGCCCCACGGAGGTAGTGGAGGGCGGACCGGAGGGGCCCCATGCCGAACCCCCTGTACAAACGTTCTCACTAACGAGTGAGCCACCAGGGGTCGTTGAAAAAAGACAGCCAGGGCCGATATCTGCCCCTTAATTGTACTTAAAGTAAAATTTTTGGTCCGCCCCACACTGTAAGAACAGCAGGACTCTGGAACCAAATAAGTACACGGATGCCACCTCCTTTCCTCCAAATGGATATGTAGGTCTTCCAAGTGCGATGGTAAATCTTCCTCATGGTAGAGATCACCGAGTCTGACAGGCCCCGGTCTCTTAGCACCTGGCTCTCAATAGCCATGCCGTTAAAGCCAGTGACTATAAAACAGGATGGCGTATGGGTCCTTACTTAGCGGTAGGTGCCAAGAGGCTTCTGCTACCAGACGCACTAAATCGGCGTACCAAGGACGCAGAGGCCATCCAGAGCAATTGGGATCATTGGAATCCTCCAGTCGGCGAAGCAGATGAGGAAGGAGCTTCAGAGGAGGGAAGGCATAGATTAGCCGGTACTGACTCCACAGTGCCACCAACGCATCTGTCGCATCTGCCCATGGGTCTCTTGACCTGGCCACAAACCTCAATACCTTCCGATTGAGTCGAGAAGCCAGGATCTACGTCTGGCGTGCCCCCTTTTTGGCAAAGGAGCTGAAACCCTTCCGGGTGTAGAGACCATTTTCCTTGGTCCAGCATCTGGCGACTCTGCCCACCTTAAGGCCGGTACGCTCCTTTCTGCCCACCTTAGGATGTGAGCGATCTCCGATGCTGCAGCCAAGCTTCTTGTTCCTCCCTGATGGTTAACATACGCCACCGCTGTGGCGTTGTCCAACTCGATCCTGACTGGACGCCCCCGTAGCCTCTGCAACCATGTGGAGAGGCACAGCTTGATCACCCGGAGTTCCAGGGCATTGATCGGCAAGTGGGATTCCTCCGGAGTCCAGCGACCCTGGGTCGACTGAACCCCCCAGACTCCCCTCCCCCAACCGGTAAGGCTGGCGTCCGTCGTGACCACCATCCTGAAAAAAGGAAGGAACGACCACCCGGACAGAAGTGCCGGTGATGTCAGCCACCAAACTAGGGAGGTCCTGCCTAGGTAGCTCACCCGGATTTGACAATCAAGGGATGATGGGCACTTGTCCCTTCTGGACAGAATTACCTTCTGCAACACTCGCGTGTGAAATTGCGCATACGGTACTGCCTCGAAGAAGGCTACCATGATGCCCAGGACTCGCATGCAAAAGCGGCATGACGACCATCTTTGGTGATGGAGGGGACTGTTGGCCCGGCTTCTGCGACTCGGCCCTATAAACCGGTCGTATGCATGCCCTGGAGCGTATAGCTCACGGCCACCCGTAGAGCGACGGGTATGTCGTGGACGACCCAGCGCGTACCTACGGTCGGCACACGCTCGATGGCCGAAACTGGGGAGACTACAAGGATCTGGGATCCAGCCTGTCACCCAGTCGGCAGTTAATCGAAGATCACAGGAACAAAAATAAAAATTAAATTAATCAAATTTCAATCTGGAACAAAATACCCCCAGGCCTATGGGCCCGAAGGGAGCCATGTCTTCTCCTTAGCTAGGCAGAAAAAAACTGATCTGCTTAGTGCAGGCTGAGGGGATATAGCTAGTAGGACCGCCCCCTGGGCAGGGCTGTTCAGCTTTGAAGTTGTTAACACTTTCCGCCTAGTCACTCCTGAAGGAAGGCTAATACCCACTTTGTCAAGATTAAGGCTGTGTCCGTCCATGAACGAAAGAGAAATGTAATTAAAAATATTGAAGCAGGTGGAGCCATCATACAGATTTCCTATATCAATCATTATCAATATTTTAGCAGTTATCTGGCTCTGTTCCCCCCCAACCACAGAAAGACTGCGTTACCTCTGTTTGACCACCAGGTGGTGCTCTTCACCTGCTGCACTAATTCTGTGCAGAGTACTGACATGTTTGTAAGATGCAATTTATTTACAGAAATCATTTCACATCATTCCTCTTCAAATTTCAGCATTCCTAAGGTGCAACTGAAAAATAAAAAATAAATCTAAACCACAGATATCATGAACTGCCATAAAAAAATAATAAACTACGGTCTGCCATGGAAAACAATATGAAAATGTTAATAAAGCTTTAAATGGGTACCTAAATTAATCCTAGGTAAGGAGAGAGCGAATAAAAATAAAAAAATCAATGTACAGCATTTAAAAAAAACAAAAGATTGCTTTCCCCCAAGGCACCGCTGGGATTCGAACCCAGGATCTCCTGTTTACTAGACAGGCGCTTTAACCAACTAAGCCACGGCGCCACACGCTGTTCCAGCCACAACAAGCCTCTTACATGGGATTCTGCATCAGCTGGTGGTTTTTGGTACTGCAGTTGGTATGTAGAAATTTTAAAGTGGTTGTAAACAAAGAATAAAAAATAAAAAAAAAAATAAGAAAAAAAAAACCTGCAAGACAAAGGCATAATGAGCTAGTATGACTAGCATACTAGCTCATTATGAATTACTTACCTTAGATCGAAGCCCCCGCAGCGACTGTCGTTCCTCTCCTCCGCCATGATACCCGGAGTGACTTCCGGGTATCGCCACTCCGGCGCTGTGACTGGCCGGAGCAGTGATGACGTCACTCCCTCGCATGCGCGCAGAACGGCACGATCCGGCAATTTCCCATTGAAGACCTGGCGCGCTCAGTGCACCTGCACGCCGGATCTTCAATGGGAAATTGCCGAAAACGCGCGCATGCGCCGTAGACATCGGTGCCCAGATTTTCTGCAAAGATCTCCTTAACCATGTAGGTTAAGGAGATATTGCAAGCACCTACAGGTAAGCCTTAATTTTAATATTTTAATTGAATCACTTTGTTTTGAAAAAAAAAATGACAAATGTTAATCTATAGATAGATAGAGATATATATATATATACACACATACACAGTGGGTACAGAAAGTATTCAGACCCCCTTACATTTTTCACTCTTTGTTATATTGCAGCCATTTGCTAAAATCATTTAAGTTCATTTTTTTTCCTCATTAATGTACACACAGCACCCCATATTGACAGAAAAACACAGAATTGTTGACATTTTTGCAGATTTATTAAAAAAGAAAAACTGAAATATCACATGGTCCTAAGTATTCAGACCCTTTGCTGTGACACTCATATATGTAACTCAGGTGCTGTCCATTTCTTCTGATCATCCTTGAGATGGTTCTACACCAGGGATATGCAATTAGCGGACCTCCAGCTGTTGCAGAACTACAAGTCCCATGAGGCAGAGCAAGACTCTGACAGCCACAAGCATGACACCCAGAGGCAGAGGCATGATGGGACTTGTAGTTTAGCAACAGCTGGAGGTCTGCTAATTGCATATCCCTGTTCTACACCTTCATTTGAGTCCAGCTGTGTTTGATTATACTGATTGGACTTGATTAGGAAAGCCACACACCTGTCTATATAAGACCTTACAGCTCACAATGCATGTCAAAGCAAATGAGAATCATGAGGTCAAAGAAACTGCCTGAAGAGCTCAGAGACAGAATTGTGGCAAGGCACAGGTCTGGCCAAGGTAACAAAAAAATTCTGCTGCACTTAAGGTTATTAAGAGCACAGTGGCCTCCATAATCCTTAAATGGAAGACGTTTGGTACGACCAGAACCCTTCCCAGAGCTGGCCGTCCGGCCAAACTGAGCTATAGGGGGAGAAGAGCCTTGGTGAGAGAGGTAAAGAAGAACCCAAAGATCACTGTGGCTGAGCTCCAGAGATGCAGTCGGGAGATGGGAGAAAGTTGTAGAAAGTCAACCATCACTGCAGCCCTCCACCAGTCGGGGCTTTATGGCAGAGTGGCCCGACGGAAGCCTCTCCTCCGTGCAAGACACATGAAAGCCGCATGGAGTTTGCTAAAAAAAACACCTGAAGATGGTGAGAAATAAGATTCTCTGGTCTGATGAGACCAAGATAGAACTTTTTGGCCTTATTTCTAAGTGGTATGTGTGGAGAAAACCAGTCACTGCTCATCACCTGTCCAATACAGTCCCAACAGTGAAGCATGGTGGTGGCAGCATCATGCTGTGGGGGTGTTTTTCAGCTGCAGGGACAGGGCGACTGGTTGCAATCGAGGGAAAGATGAATGCGGTAGTAGAGGGATATCCAGGACGAAAACCTTCTCCAGAGTGCTCAGGACCTCAGACTGGGCCGAAGGTTTACCTTCCAACAAGACAATGACCCTAAGCACACAGCTAAAATAACGAAGGAGTGGCTTCACAACAACTACGTGACTGTTCTTGAATGGCCCAGCCAGAGCCCTGACTTAAACCCAATTGAGCATCTCTGGAGAGACCTAAAAATGGCCGTCCACCAACGTTTACCATCCAACCTGACAGAACTGGAGAGGATCTGCAAGGAGGAATGGCAGAGGATCCCCAAATCCAGGTGTGAAAAACTTGTTGCATCTTTCCCAAAAAGACTCATCAAAAGGGTGCAAATACTAAATACTGAGCAAAGGGTCTGAATACTTAGGACCATGTGATATTTCAGTTTTTTTCAGGCTGGAAAGAATGAGATTGTGACATTTTTTTCACTGATCTCATACGTACTAGCCGCAATGGCGGCTTTGTTTACATCTGAGGACCCGGGCGTGACGTCATCACATCGCGCCCGGGCCTCCGACGATCATAGAGATGACTGGTGACCATCTGGTCACCAGTCATCTCTATGCTCGTCACGTGACCCACCACCGGCACCGGACGATTCTCTCCGGGTCCCCGATGGTACAAGAGAGCCCAGAGAAGCACCGGATGGCGGCGGGAGGGGGGGGATGTCCCCTCCCGCCGCCTATAAGAACGATCAAGCGGCGGAACCGCCGCTATGATCATTCTTATGGTGCACAGAATCGCCGGCACAACAAAAGGATATCTGAATGATGCCTCTAGCTGCAGTCATCATTCAGATATCCCCCTACAAAGCCGAGGACGTCATATGACGTCCACCCAGGATGGGAGATCCCATCTGTGGACGTCATATGACTATGGCTGGGTAGGGAAGTGGTTAAGACAATAAATGGCTGGAGCCTATGATCTTTAGAGCTACTATTTATTTTGAAGTTTTATGTCTGTAATGTGGTTATGACTAAGGCCTTATAGGCTGAAACGCGTCAACTGTTTTCATCTGCGTTTGTTTACTGCGGCTTGTCAATAAAAACAAAGATTTTTTTAAAAACATGATAAAAATTATAGACCCTTAATTTCTGTGTAATTGGGCAAACATAAAAAATCTGCAGGGGATCAAATAATTATTTCCCCCACTGTATGCTGCTGGTATGGACGAGCCCTGGAGCCATAAATAAAAAAAATATATTTTGTGATGGTCTCAATTTTTTTTTTTTTTTTTTAAGATGGCCCCAGGGCTCTTCCATATGCTGGATCTATGGGACCTGACAGAGCAACATAGCAAGTCTTTGCTTGCGTGGAATTATGTGAAACTCCTCCCCCCCACGCATGAGCAGAAAGCTGCAGATCTGTGCCAGGCTACGGGACCTGACAGAGCTACACAGCATCTCTCATGCATGGGGGGTTACAGGTGATTCCATGCATGCGCAGACATGCACAACATGTCCACATGTCAGAAAGCCTAGGCATTGGGACATGTGATTTATGCTGAATGCAAATAATCTGAGTTCCGATTGGCTCATTCAGCCTAGATCACCTGACCAGGTCTGGGAGTCTGCAGCACCACTTCCTCCAGGAATGTCCCTTGTTCCTCCTTTTCTCACCCCCCCTTGCCCCTTCCTGGAAAAAAAATGTTGACATTTGAGTAAGGGCTCTTTCACACGGGGCGGATCCGTGCAGATCCGCCCCGTGAAGCTCCGCTTGCTCAGCGGGGATCGCTCCGTTGATCCCCGCTGAGCCGACGGATGACTGGGCGGTCCCCGCACACTGTGCAGGGACCGCCCTGTCAGAGCGCCGCTCTCCCCTATGGGGAATCGGATGATGACGGACCGTAGAGTCCGTTGTCATCCGATCCGCTCTGCCGACGGAAGGAAAAATAGGGTTTTCCTCCGTCACACTTTGGCGGAGCGGAGCGGAGCGGATGTCAGCGGACATGTCACCGCTGACATCCGTGGCTCCATAGGGGTGCATGGAGGATCCGTTTCAGGTCCGCCTAAAAAACTGACAGGCGGACCTGAACGGACCTCCGTGTGAAAGGGCCCTAACAGATCTGTGTTATATGAGCTGCATTCAGTTTGAAGGGCGAGGGATGAATATAAGTGACAATGTCCCCCTCACCTCATTACCTCCATTTAGAAACGCACATACACACAATCATGGTAAAAGAGAAATGTTTTTATTCCAGGGGTGTACAGACGGTTGGAGGCACGGGGGGAAAGATGTCTCTGGAGGGCGTAGAATGACGACAAAAAACACACCTGTGGGTGACGTTGGTATTGTCCCAGTGCTTGATGGGAAAAGGCTTCTGGCACGCTTCACACTGGAAAGACACACATGATGGTTAGGCTCATGACAGGCCGACTATAGGATAAGAGGCCTGTCCCTGCCAACAATGGTGACCCCCTCCCCCCATACAGCTTTACTTTTCATTTAACTGCAGCACAATGAAAGGCTCAAGGTCCCAAAGAGAAAAGGGAACGATGGATTACGGGTATTTCCCAGTATGGGAGTGATACCAGCAACGCTGATCAACGTTTGTGGAAATGGGAGGACCCTGAAAAAATATGGGTACTGTAGTATCATTGTGAGGTGGGGGGGGCGGGGCGGCACAAGGAGATTGAGGGGGAGTGGATTTGTGATAGAAGGGGGAATTTGGCGGGCTGCAGGGGGTTAGTATTCTTCTAGGAAGGGAAGCTAAGAGTGGGGATTTAAAGGGATTTATGTTGGGAGGGGGATGGGGTAAATTTATTCTTGGGGGGGGGGGTTGAAGTGGGGAGAGAAGATGTGTACCAAAAGGGGACATTTTAGGGGTAGTGAATTTGTGCTAGGAGGGGGTGATTTTTTTTGGGGGGGGAACAAAGATTTGTGCTGAGATGGGGATTTCAGCAAGGGGACAGATTTGTACTGGGAGGAGGGAAATTTATACTTAGGGGCTAAGCATGCAGATTAGTGCTGACACATAATGCACATAGATCTTGGTGGGGGGGGGGGGGGGTGGCTGCACAGTCTGACATGTTCGCCCTGGGCTCTAGGTGACCTTGTCCCAGCACTGCTGGCAGGGGCTGCCTCTCTGCCTCTGGGCTAGGATACCTCCACCTCCCTTTACAACAGTTGGCAGTTGAGTTGAGGGAGAGACTTACATATTTTGAAGTGTCCTACTGGGCAAGACTCTCCTGGTCACTGCAGAAGGCAGCACAATCTACAAAAGAGAAGTATGGCCAAAGCTTTTTTGGCCATACTTCTCTTGTGGGTCACAGGAGTGCACTTACTTTTCCGCTTCTGTGACCCAGAATCCGCTGACAGCAGGCTACAGCCCGTTGTCAGTTGATGTGGTGCAGCCACCCCAGGCTCTGTAAAGATCCCAAAAATTTTGTCGGGATCCACCAAGATGCCTGATCACACAGAGGAGAGAGCTGAAACAAGTTGTGGTGGCCCATCTCTTGCCCAATGCTCCAGTGAGCTCTGCAGGAGGACAGCGGAGAGCTGTGACTAACCACCAGTGCTCTTCACTCCGAGCAGACTGAGAACTGAGCAATTAGCGGTTATTGACCGCTCAGTTCTGGAATTTAGAGCCAATATGGGATCACACTGCTGCTGCTGCACAGAGGAGAGTGATATATATATATATATATATATATATATATATATATATGCACACACATTATATTTGTTTTTTTGCAGCCCCAGACTTTTCAGTATTCACTGGACACTGGAGAGATATCATCTTTTGTTATCTCTCTTTTCAGGGCCCGGGGGTCCGTGGTCCAAGTGCAGGCCCTGAGCAAAGACAGCTGGGCTGTGTGCACAGATGCAACACTGGTGTAGCTCCCAGCCTCTGTGCTTGCAGCAGCTATTTGGGAGGGGGGCTGTCAAGTAGCTTGAATGGGGCCCTATGATTTCTAATAAAAGCCCTGCAGTCATGCATTGGTTAAATGAAGTGTATGGTGCATCATTTGTGTCTCTCCATCCATGTTTCTCTGGAACAGATCTGCCCACCTTGGGGTGCACAGGTAGCAGATTAGGGTACATTCAAAAATATTTATAGACCGCTCAGTAAAAAAATTTAAGACTGTCACCTGGGCAAGTCGGGGACCAATCGCTTTCTTGTTCTCAATCACGACAGGGATCTCCTCGCAGTTCTCTATATCCCACAGTCTTAGTGTAGAATCCTGTAGGAGCAAAAGAGATCCGATATCAATTCTGTAACTGAAACTGCTACAGAGCCACTGAAGGGGAACTCCGCTTTTATGGCAAACTTTTTTTGAAAAAGAACATGGAAGTGAAATCATTAGCTGTGCAATCAGCAGTATCCGTCTTGTCTGCTCCTGCCTTGTGTCCTCTCTGTCTCCAGTGAAAAATATTCAGTATGTGTTTCATGTTACAGGCCCAGCTGTAATGTACAGAATCCTTACTGTACATAGACACAGCGTTCCATGTGTCTACACTGACTGATTACACCCTTTAAACAGACATCAGCTACAAGGTTCCTCACCTTTGAAGCAGATAGAATCCATTTCTTATCGGAGCTCAGCGCCACGTCCAACACCCAGTCTGTTTGGCCCTATGGAGTGACCAGAAAGAAGCTGGAGTTATCATGCAATGTATTATCACATATTCCAGCAAAAAACAGAATTAAATCTGAACTGGATGACATTTAGATGAAAAAAATAGAACATGTTGCTCCCGAGCCCATAACTGGGTAATCCTGCAAATACATTGCATGCCATAAGCCAGGCTGGGGCTCATCCTTTGCTCCACAATCCAGACACATCCAGAAAGAAGAAAGACGGTGGCACCCTTTAAATTTAATTGCTGGCAACTTTATTACATACACATATATATCTATCTATATAGAGAATTTTCCACATTTTGTCATGTTACAACCAAAAATGTAAATGTATTTTATTGGGATTTTATGTGATAGACCAACACAAAGTGGCACATACCGTATTTATCGGCGTATAACACGCACCCCAATTTAAGAGGGAAGTTTCAGGGAAATTTATTTTTTTCAAATAAACCACTTTGAAGCAAAATAATGGTCAGTGCCAATCAATGGAGCCTGATTAGTGCCCATCTGCAGCCTCTGTGCCCATCTGCAGCCTGATCTGCGCCCATCCTGTGCAGCCTGATGCCCATCTGCAGCCTCATTGCAGCCTCTGTGCCCATCTGCAGCCTGATCTGCACCCATCCAATGCAGCCTGGTACCTATCTGCAGCCTCACCATCTCTCATGCAGTGCAGGAAATCAGGAGGGGGAGGAGCGCCGCCGAAATCCCCGAGCCGTCATCTTCTGTTTACAGTACTCGGCTCTCAGTCGGCAATCAAATACACAGTCCCGCCTCCGCCATCACCATTTGACAAACTTCTGTGATTGACAGAACACTGGTCCAATGCCGGTGGCGGAGGTGGTACGTGTGTGTGACGTCAGAGCCGAGTAAACAGGACATGACAGCTTTGTGATTCCGGCGGCGCTCGTCCCCCTCCTTCTCCTCCGAGGTACGCTATCGGCGTATAACACGCACCCGTGATTTTCCCCCTATTTTCAGGGGGGAAAAGTGTGTGTTATACGCTGATAAATTCGGTGATTGTGAAGTGGAAGGAAAATGATAAATGGTTTTCAAAATTTATTACAAATAAATATGTAAAAAATTGTGGTGTACCCCCTGAGTCAATACTTTGTAAAACCACCTTTCTCTGCAATTACAGCTGCAAGTCTTTTTGGGGGATGTCTCTACCAGCTTTGCACATCTAGAGAGTGACATTTCTGCACATTCTTCTTTGCAAAATAGCTCAAGCTCTGTCAGATTGGATGGAGAGCGTCTGTGAGCAGCAATTTTCAAGTCTTGCCACAGATTCTCAATTGGATTTAGGTCTGGACTTTGACTGGGCCATTCTAACACATGAATATGCTTTGATCTAAACCATTCCATTGTAGCTCTGGCTGTATGTTTAGAGTCGTTGTCCTGCTGGAAGGTAAACCTCCGCCTCAGTCTCAAGTCTTTTGCAGACTCTAACAGGTTTTCTTCTAAGATTGCCCTGTATTTGGCTCCATCCATCTTCCCATCAACTCTCACCAGCCTCCTTGCCCCTTGCTTGCTATGGGGGCACTCAAAAGTGGGGAGGAGCCAAGAGCCCCAATAGGAGGAGGATTGGGCTGCTCTGTGCAAAACCTTTAGGTCTCATGGGCACTGCATGTTAAAATAATGTTATAAAAACGCCAGTAGCTTTGCAGTGAGTTTTTCAACGTTTTTGCAATAGCATTTTTTAGTGTTCATTAGTGTTTTTTAGCGTTTTTCTGCATTAGCGTTTTTTTTTTCAATGGATCAAAAACATTAAAAACATGCTGGTGAGCGATGTTTTTGAGCATTAGAGCGTTTTTACAGCTGAAAACGTCTCTCACAACCCACTAGTTTTGGGGGGTTTTTTACTGCTCAAAAACGCCACTGCCCAAAACTGCTGATAACAGCCTATGTGCGCATGGACACATAGGATAACATGATGGAGAGTTTAATGACTGTAGAAAACAATGTCTACAGCCAAAAACAGCTGCTGTAAAAACATCAAAAAACGCTCAGTGTGCATGAGGCCTTACACAGAGCAGATAAGTATAACATGTTTGTTTTTTGTTTTGTTTTTAAAGAAAAAAAAGTTTTACGTTTAGAATCACTTTAACCCTTTTGATCCCATGAATTACCTTGAGGACAAGTTTCTTGCATGCTGAACTCACATCCCACACAACGATTGTTCTGTCATATCCTCCAGATACAACTGTGGAGCCTAAAAAAGGAGACAGCAAGAAACAGTCAGCGATTGGTTGGTAAAAGGGCCCAAGGAAAAATCAATAACCCTTATTAACCAATCTGATTTCTCTGCATTGATTGTATTAGTGAAATGAGCACTAAAACATCCTCCAAACAATTCTGCACAGTGCAATTAGTGACACAGAACTTTGCTTGAACCAGTTATTAAATGACTTGCTTGACTCACCGTCTTCTGAAAATGTACAGGAGCTGACAGACCCGCTGTGTGCGTGGAGGAGACTATCTGGACCATGATGGCGGTACTCTCCAGCGTTAATGTCCCAAAGCTTTATACTCTTATCCCAGGAGGCCGTGCAGAGTAGAAGCCCATTGTTACTGAACCTGCAGTCTGATATAACATTGTTGTGCGCTCTACAAGATAATTAAAGCGGAAGTAAACCCATTGATTTAACAGTTTCAAAAAGCAGTTACATTCCCGGCATGCCATGAATGGTAACTGTCCCATTGGTTGTGCTCTCAACCAAACTGTCAAACCATCCAATGGCTGGTGTCATAACTGATCACATGTGCCGTATCATGACAGTTGAAGATTAAACAGAGGCCAAGATGGCAGCTTCCTTGCCTGAAAATGATAGGAGGGTTTACTTCCACTTTAATAAAAGTGGATGTAAACCTCAGACATGAAATATGAACAAAGCATATCCTCTATAGTGTGTACTTGTCTCAAATAAGAGCACTAGGTGTCATTTCTGCCCACGGTCTCCTTCCTCTGCTATCAGCAGGAGTCACTTCTGACCAGTTTTCCTGACACCAAGAGAAAAATGATGACAGGGGAGGGACCTCCAGCTAATTGACAGCCTTCGCTCTGTTCCTGTGTGCTGTGTGGAGGAGAGGGGGGGTATCCCTTCACTCCAATCAGCTCTCAGAGCTCTCCTCACTGAGCTCTACAGAGTGTAACTTTAGATCTCTGCCCCCCCCTTTTTTTCTGAACTCTCAGACAAGCTTTATAAATTCTAGACATTGAACCTCATCATGCTGAGTAAAATCTTCCTTGGCTGCAAAGGAAAGCATCGCTGCCACAACAAGAGTACAAACGCCTCCAACTACCGTGTAATGCCGCGTACACATGACCATTTTTCATGACGAGAAAAATGCCATTTTTAAAAATGGTCATGGAAAACGGTGGTGTGTATGCTCCAGAGCATTTTTCTTGACGAGAAAAATGCCGTGAAAAACGGTCGTTGTGTGTGATTTAACAAGGGGAAAAAAAATGCGCATGCTCAGAATCAAGTATGAGACGGGAGCGCTTGTTCTGGTAAAAATAGCGTTTATAATGGTGATAGCACATTCGTCACGCTGTAACGGACCGAAAAGCACGAATCGTCTCTCACCAGACTTTATTAACACGAGGATCAGCAAAAGCGTCCCAAAGGGTGGCGCCATTCGAATGGAACTTCCCCTTTATAGTGCCGTCGTACGTGTTGTACGTCACCGCGCTTTGCTCAAGCGTTTTTTTTTTCACGAACGTGTGTAGGCAAGGCAGGCTTGAGAGGAAACACGAAAAATCACGTAGAGAAAAAATTATTTATTTTTTTCCCATGACATGAATAACGGTCGCGTGTACGCGGCATAAGGCTTTCAATAGGCAGTCGTAGGGCGGTAAAAAAACTTGGCTAAACTGCCAATTTTACCATCCAAGTGAACAAGGCCTTACAAGTCTTGTCCCTCCCCCAGCCTTTGATTGGATGGAGAAGGGAGAGGCAGCAGACTGATGAGTTTATCTCTCGGTCACTCTGCTCTCTTCTCCTAAATGTTACAATAACAATTTAGGTTGCCAGTCTATAAACAAAGAGATTGTTTGTCATTGGAGTGAAAAATTCAAATTTTTTTTCCCCATGCGATGCCCATGTTTCTTCTTACCCGCTGATGTTGATGGTGGTGCGCTGAGCGGTCATATCCCACAATTTGATGGCTCGGTCTGATGACACTGAACAAATCCTCTGACTCTTGGGGTCAAAGCAGCATCGGGTTATGGTGGATGTGTGCTGGTCTGAAAAGTGACAATGATATAAAAAGCTCACATCCTCTATGATGTCAAGGACACAATCGCCTCTGGAAGGGGATGGGTTGGGTATCACCCTGCCAGCCTGGCTGCACTTCTTATACCCCAAAATAGATACAAATATCGCACCGATAAACACAATGATTCCCAGGACCTGGTGAGACCAGTGAGGAGTCAGAAAAATAATGGCTAAGTGGTTAGCACTCTACCCTTTGGCCTTTCTCTTAATGCTCTGGGTTCTGCAATCATTGTTATGATGCTAACTAATCTAAGGCAGCCTTTCTCAATCAAGATTCTGTGGGACCCTGGGGATCCTCCAGAGGTTGCTAGGGGTTCCTTGAGAAGACAGCAATGGCAAATTGACCTCCTACTTCCACCAACCACCAATGGCAGGGGTCGCTTTTACGCAGACTATTAACCTAAGGGGTCCCATCGAAGCTGACCGCCAATCTAAGGGGTCAGGTCTAGGCTGACCGCCAATCTAAGGGGTCACACCTATGCTGACCGCCAATCTAAGGGGTCACACCTATGCTGACCGCCAATCTAAGGGGGTCACGCCTAGGCTGACCGCCAATCTAAGGGGGTCACGCCTAGGCTGACTGCCAATCTAAGGGGGTCACGCCTAGGCTGACTGCCAATCTAAGGGGGTCACGCCTAGGCTGACTGCCAATCTAAGGGGGTCACGCCTAGGCTGACTGCCAATCTAAGGGGGTCACGCCTAGGCTGACTGCCAATCTAAGGGGGTCACGCCTAGGCTGACTGCCAATCTAAGGGGGTCACGCCTAGGCTGACTGCCAATCTAAGGGGGTCACGCCTAGGCTGACTGCCAATCTAAGGGGGTCACGCCTAGGCTGACTGCCAATCTAAGGGGGTCACGCCTAGGCTGACTGCCAATCTAAGGGGGTCACGCCTAGGCTGACTGCCAATCTAAGGGGGTCACGCCTAGGCTGACTGCCAATCTAAGGGGGTCACGTCTAGGCTGACTGCCAATCTAAGGGGGTCACGTCTAGGCTGACTGCCAATCTAAGGGGGTCACGTCTAGGCTGACTGCCAATCTAAGGGGGTCACGTCTAGGCTGACTGCCAATCTAAGGGGGTCACGTCTAGGCTGACTGCCAATCTAAGGGGGTCACGTCTAGGCTGACTGCCAATCTAAGGGGGTCACGTCTAGGCTGACTGCCAATCTAAGGGGGTCACGTCTAGGCTGACTGCCAATCTAAGGGGGTCACGTCTAGGCTGACTGCCAATCTAAGGGGGTCACGTCTAGGCTGACTGCCAATCTAAGGGGGTCACGTCTAGGCTGACTGCCAATCTAAGGGGGTCACGTCTAGGCTGACTGCCAATCTAAGGGGGTCACGTCTAGGCTGACTGCCAATCTAAAGGGGTCACGTCTAGGCTGACTGCCAATCTAAGGGGGTCACGTCTAGGCTGACTGCCAATCTAAGGGGGTCACGTCTAGGCTGACTGCCAATCTAAGGGGGTCACGTCTAGGCTGACTGCCAATCTAAGGGGGTCACGTCTAGGCTGACTGCCAATCTAAGGGGGTCACGTCTAGGCTGACTGCCAATCTAAGGGGGTCACGCCTAGGCTGACTGCCAATCTAAGGGGGTCACGCCTAGGCTGACTGCCAATCAAAGGGGGTCACGCCTAGGCTGACTGCCAATCAAAGGGGGTCACGTCTAGGCTGACTGCCAATCTAAGGGGGTCACGTCTAGGCTGACTGCCAATCTAAGGGGGTCACGTCTAGGCTGACTGCCAATCTAAGGGGGTCACGTCTAGGTTGACTGCCAATCTAAGGGGTCACACCACCGCTGACCACTAATGTAAGGGGTCACTACAGTTGTCACAGCCCCCATTCTTTATTCTTTTACCTAAAACTCTCTACAACCTTCTGGTGACCTTAATGAACCATGACCTGTAGGTCCCATCACTTTAGCAGGGGTTTCCCTGTAGTAAAAAAAAAAAAAAAAGATTGAGAAAGGTTGATCTGAGCTATTACAGGATATGCCAAGGCAAGACAACCCAAAAAAACTATGCAGCGCGCTTTTTCAATACATGCATGCTTCCCTGTGTTTTATCCCTTTAAAGACCTTACCAATATAAAAAAAATACCGGTTGACCTGCCAGAAATGCACTGACCTCAGAAGTCCTGTTGTGAGCTGACAACACGGTCCTGGTGTCAGTCTTGCCCAGTTGTCTTTTGATAATCTACTCAACCACTTCCACGCTTACATTATTAAAATGCGAGGGGATAATCATTCTGTAGTCCAACATGCCAAATAGAAGGGTTTTTTGAATGTGCAGAAGACAAATAACAAATCTCAATTCCTGGCAGGATCAATAGTTTTTTTTTTTTTCAAGTATATTTGCAAACAGACCAAAAGGGAGCAAAGTTGAGAAATTAATTGTTAGGTTTTAAATACACTTTAAAGCTGAACTCAATGCATGGCAAGGGTTAAATACGTGTTCAGTCTAGAGGTGCAGGGATAAGGTATAAAAATTACATTTTTTCTGGCTCCAGCAGGCTTCCTCCATCCATGCGACTGGTCCAGCACCACCACTTCCCTAAGGTGCACTCAGCTTTGATCAAATGCTCAGTCCCAACTCGTACAATGCAGGGTTAATAGCCCTGCATTGTACTTGACACTGAGGGACCCCACACAGACCAGAACCTTTCAGTAAAAGAACAGCACTGGAGTCTGCTAGACCAAGAGATAATGTAGATGTAGCACCCTGATGTTGGTGCAGGGCTGTTCTTAAATTTACCTGCCAGGTATAGTTGCCTTGTTAGGGATCAATTGAATTCACCCTAATTCTGGAATTGCTGCACTTCTCTCTTCTGTCACTAGGTGGCTGGGTACTTGGTGACCTCAGGTAAGACAAGAGCATTGCAAGGACCGATTAGGAGTATATGGGGTATCTCAGCCAATGGGCAGGGGTTTTCTTGAATCCCTTGGCCTGCTGTGAGAACCTATATATTTGGGTGGAGTCAGGTGATCAGGGTTCTGTGCCACCTGGACGGCTGTCTGGGTGGATGTGTGTTGTGCTGCCCCGGGCTGCTAGGCCAGAGCCTGAGGCCTATCCTCGGACATCTGGCTGCTAGGCTGTCTGAGGGTCTATCGAGAAGCAAGAGAACAGCGTAGGGTTGGGATTGCAGTCCACCCAGAAGCGATGGTTCTGCCGGCCGGAGAACCTGTCGTGGTCAGAGGTAGAGGGGAAGCTGTCGCCAGTAAGGGACCATCCACCTTGTACCAGGAACCACAGTGAGTAGCTGAAGCAAGTACCAGAGCAGTATTCTCACCAACCGGGGACAGTGAAGAATCAGGAAACTTCAGCAGGTGTCAAGCCAGGGACCCAACCAGCGGAGGTGACACTTGCAGAGCAGCCTTGTGTGTAAAGCCAGGGACCGAGCAGGCCAGTGGGTTAACGCTTGAGGAAGATACTGAGTGAGAAGATTGGAAGAGCTCAGGAGATCCAGTGGCAGTGAATCAGCAAGTCTAGTGAGAGAGACTGGGAGCTCAGTGGAGTGAAGATCTCCAAGAAGGGGATTGTAGAGGAAGTACAGATGTTCGTTACAACTTGCGTTAGAAACAGTTATTGACTGTGCCATAGGCATAGCTCCCAACTGTCCCTGATTTCTAGGGACTGTCCCTGATTTGGAACAATGTCCCTCTGTCCCTCAATCCTCCTCATTTTGGTCTGATCTATAAAGTTGTAAATAAAATGCACTATTTATCTATCAAAAAGTGTTTTCCAGCCCTAAATCTTTCATCTGGTTTCTAAATTGCTGCATTTATAAATTCCAAAAGCGAATATAAAGAAATAGTAGTGGTAAAAAAAGCACTTGTGGGTTTAAAAGGAGAAGTCCAGCCTGAGCTTTTTAGGCTGGGCTTCTCCTCTGGGTCACAGGAGTGCAATTCGTTCTGCACTCCTGTGACCCGTTTTTAGCGGAGAGTGGTCTGAAATCCGCTCTCCGCTGACGTCAATGCCATCAGTCGGGGCAGCACGTCATCACGACTTCTAAGTCGGGATCCGCCAGCTGCCCTGATTGATGGCAGTCTCAGTGAGCCGCTGAGAGAGCATCTCCCCGCCCCTCCACGGCTCAGCGCACCAATGAGCGCGGAGAAGCAGAGAGGAGAGACACTGACTGACAGTTAGCAGCTTTCCTCTAGGGGATCTGTGAGAACCGAGCCAACGGCGATGTTCGGTGGCTCGGTTCTCAGTGCACAGACGACGGGGACAGATGGAGCATCGATGATGCTCCATCTACCGAGGTAAGTATGAATCTAAAAAAGAACGAAAACCCATACTTCTCTTTTAACCAATCTTGTTTTTTTTGTACAATTCTCCTTTAAAGTGGTTGTAAACCCACTTTCTAAACAAACACCTACAGGTAAGCCTAGATTAAGGCTTACCTGTAGGTGCATGAAATATCTCTTAAACCTACAGGGTTAAGGAGATATTTGCATTTAAATGCGGCGACGGTGACGTCACGCGCATGCGCATGGGGTTAATCCCATTCACAAATTCGGCTAGGTCGCAGTATTCGACGACGTAGCCGAATTCGACGGGTCATGCGCGCATGCGCAGAGTCACGTCTTCGCCGCTCCGGCCAATCACAGCGCCGGAGCGGCGCTGTGATTGGCTGGTGCGGCGATACCCGGAACTAACATTCCAGGTATCGCCGCAGCGATGGACACGTCTAGATGGAGGGACACGGACTGCTTCGGGGGCCCCGATCTAAGGTAAGTGGTACATAATGAGCTAATATGCTAGTCATACTAGCTCATTATGCCTTTCTTTGCAGGTGGGGGAAAAAACAAACAAAACGAAAAGTGGGTTTACAACCACTTTAAGGAGGGGGTGGCAAGGGGTGTGTCCTATGTCTGCATACTTTTGCTGATAGGTGTCCCTCATTCCCATTTGAAAAAGTTGGGAGGTATGCCATAGGAGACAGCAATCCTACAAATGCAGATGTGGTGTCTTGCTGGATGCCTGACTACCTATAGAAGTCTCAGAGTCTGCCAAATTAATGTTGCAACTACTTAAGAGTGTCCTGGCCCTAACCCTCTCTCTCATGCCGCGTACACACGGGCGTTATTCATGTCATGCAAAAAAACTATGTTTTTCTCCTTGTGATTCCTCTCAAGCCTGCCTTGCATACACACGTTCATGAAAAAAAAACGCTCGAGCAAAGCGCGGTGACGTACAACACGTACGACGGCACTATAAAGGGGAAGTTCCATTCAGATGGCGCCACCCCTTGGGCTGCATTTGCTGATCCTCGTGTTAGTAAAGTTTGGTGAGAGACGATTTGCGCTTTTCGGCCTCGTGCTCTTCAGTCCGTTACAGCGTGACGAATGTGCTATCTCCATTACGAACGCTAGTTTTACCAGAACGAGCGCTCCCGTCTCATACTTGATTCTGAGCATGCATGTTTTTTTTCCACTCATAAAAGCATACACACGACCGTTTTTCACGGCGTGAAAAAGAACAACGTGAAAAAACGACGAGAAAAAATAGAGCAGGTTCTAATTTTTTTTCGGGCAGTTTTCTCGTAGCAAAAAATGCTATGGAGCCTACACACGACCGTTTTTCACGACCAATCTAAAAAATTTAATTTTTCTCGTCATGAAAAACGGTCGTGTGTACGCGGCATCACAGTTCTGTTTTAGAGAAAATAAATCTCTTTGCATTCAAGAAGTGTCTGGCACCCATGAATCTACCTTGCATTACACCCACCATGTCTTGTAACCCACTCTATACAGAAAGATGTCAGCTGTCCCTAACTCTGGAGGTTCTCATTAGTCTAATTCCCGGAGTTCAGCTTTAAGCTTATTTGCAAGTGCATGTTAAAGCCCCACATCACTATCAAGGTGGCAAGAGACAGCAAATTTAAAATGATGTACCTTTAATATTTAGGACTTTGGATGCCATTGTTGAGTCGAGGACGCACACCGCATTGTCCACATCCACACTGCACACCACGAGCTTTCCTTCACCGGAAACATTACAGGAGGTCACCAGACCATCCAAACTCACCGACCACTGAAAACCACAGACAACATATCAGCAAACTGCATTTAATTAAGATTTCCATTTAACAACTCCAATGACATTTCAGAAAAAAAATGTTAATAACACAGTCAACGGGAAACAGAAAAAACGCCATCATTAAAGCACGTCAAAACAAACAAAAAAAAACCAGTACATCTCTACAACACGCACACATTCCACCATGGTTTATCCGACAGAGTAATGCCAGCCCTGTCCAGTGTAAACTACTCAACCGCTCCCACTCTCAGATTTCTACAACACAAAGGCTGATCATTCTGTAGTCCAAGATAAGAACTGGGAGAGCACTTTGAGATAACAGGAAGAGTACAGAGGACACAGGGCAGCTCTGAACTTCAGACTCGATTAACAATTTTTTTGCAATTATTAAAGCGGAGGTCCGCCCAAAAAAAACATTTAAAACCATCAGCTACACATACTGCAGCTGCTGGCTTTTAATAATCAGACACTTACCTGTCCTGGAGTCCAGCGATGTCGGCACCGCAGCTGATGTTTCCATCAGCTGTCGGGTGCTGCCACCGCCATAGCGGCTAAGAGAACCCGGCAGTGCAGCCTTTTCGGCTTCACGCCGGGAACCCTACTGCGCATGCTCGAGGCCCGCTCCTCTCTCCTACTGGCCTGGCGACAGGGGAAGGAGGAGGGAGCCCCAGCCGTGATGTCAATATCCGCGGCTGAGGCTCCCGGAAGTGGGAAAGATACCCGCGGCTGAGGCTCCCGGAAGTGGGAAAGATACCCGCGGCTGAGGCTCCCGGAAGTGGGAAAGATACCCGCGGCTGAGGCTCCCGGAAGTGGGAAAGATACCCGCGGCTGAGGCTCCCGGAAGTGGGAAAGATACCCGTGGCTGAGGCTCGCGGAAGTGGGAAAGATACCCGTGGCTGAGGCTCGCGGAAGTGAGAAAGGATACCTGTCAAAGACAGGTATCCTGTCCCCCCTCCCCCCCGAAATGTGCCAATTGTGGCACCGGAGGGGGGAGGAATCAGATGAGCGGAAGTTCCACTTTTTGGAACTCCGCTTTAAGCAGATATAACAAAACACTTCCATTGGTAACAAGAACAGATCAAAAGGAGCAAATTGTTAGGATTTACATAACTGAGAACATAAGAATGGCAAATTTGTTACAGGCAAACAAATAGTAAAATGTGAATGTGGGCGATAAGTCGATGTACATACCAGAACCTTCCTCGTCTCCAGGTCCCAGAACTTCACCGTTTTGTCATAGGATGATGTGACCATTCTATAAATCAAATATAATTATAGTCAGGAGGATACATACTACTCTATATGGTTATAAAAGGGAGCCAACTTTGGGGAATGGCCAGATCTCACCAAGTGACAGATATAAAGGAGGCAGATTGGGGGATAGAAAGCAGCCAGAGGATCTACAGGGGACACAGAGCCACCAAGCAACTCCAACCAGAAGGATCCTGAGGAACCAACCAACCTGGGGCCCCTCTAACCTGCACAGGGTCAAGAGTCCGCACCCCTGAAGAAAGAAAAAAATTGCTTGATTTCCCTATCAACACAGTCAGTACTAATGGGGGAATCCCTCCCGCAGCTTTTATGTTCTGTCAGCAGAGAACCTTCCCGGCTGGCAGAACAAAATGATTAACTGCTAGCGGCTTTAGTCTCCGGCAATAATTGCATGTAAAAAATCTGACTGGCTGGTTGTACCCAAGCCGATCGATAAATTGACTTGGGTACAACCATATATGGCCAGCTTTAAAGAGACAATGAAAGTGGCCATAATGGACAGCAAACCAAGTGGCCTTTTACTTGGAGACCTAGAGATGCCTAAACCAGTGGTAGCTGGTGCTGCATTTTGTTTGGGGGGGGGAGCGGCAAACAAACCTCCCCCTCCCCCTCCCGCTCGCCCATCAGCCCTGCACTTACCCCATCCAGGTCGCAGGAGACTTCGGCAGCTTCCCCATCTTCCCCTCTCTGCCAATCTGGTCACTTTCTCTCCCGGCCATTTCGGTCATAAAGCAGAGTTCCAACTGTTTAAATTTATTTTAATTTTTTTCTTGCATGAATATTGTTTTTTCTAATAAACGTATTTATAGCACTCACGTTTTACAGATGGATCGCCGCTCGATTTCCGATTTCACAGAGTAAGATAACTTGTATTCTGCTTTGCTGGCATTTTCCATCTTGCTTGTGGGCATGTGAAGCCCACAAGCACTATCTTCCGGGACACGGTGCAGCTGAGTGACCAGCATGCACCGCCCGTTCTCGCGCATACGCAGTATGTACGGCTCGCAGCGCCGTACACTTAAGGCGTCGCCATCGCAACGGGCGGCGTCGTCGGAAGTGCCCGCCCCGTTGTGATGGCAACGAAGCCCTCGGCGCTGCCCACTGACTCCTGGGAATGATGACACACATCTCCCAGGAGCACCTGCGAGCAAGGGAAATTACGTCAGGCGCCACAGAGAGGAAGTGCCAGAATACACAGGACAACATAGCAACAGTGCTGAAGGGGTGAGTAAAAAATAAATAAAAAAAAATCCAAATGTTTTTGCTGATGCATAATGCTGTTGATTTCTGCAAAGTTGGGTGGAACTCCGCTTTAAGACCCGCTTCCTGATTGGTCAATAGCAAATGTTGATTCGCTAATGTCACACAAGTGAGTGGGCTAAGGAAACAGTGCTGTGCGCCACGAGCCCAACCTTTTTGAAGCCAATTAGAGTCTCTGGCTCTAATCATGTCCTTGTAAAAAAAAAAAAAACACCTCATTGAAATCCATGTGTCCGGTGACCCACATGGAGATTAGGAGGGCAGCGCCCCTGCGCCCCTTATGGAGCAGCCACCGCTGACCTACACATACCTGCAGCAGCTTTAAAGAGACCCTGTCCCCACATCATTTATTTCAACAACAATCTTCCCAAAAGATCATATGTGCATTTAATGTTTTTTATACATGTGTAAAGCCTCCCTTATGTAGACATCCAAAAGCACTGAGACTGCTTCTGGGCACCGCCATCTTGGATGTGATGTCAGCAGACTCAGAGCTGTCACTCAAGTGACCCTCTATTATTCCCCATCACTCCCCCCCAGTAGCTACATAAATGGTTCTGTAGGGGAGTGATGGAGGAGCTGGGCCAGCACAAACAGTAAATAAACCCCGTTAGAAAAGGAGAAGGCTATGACTTGAAAGAAGGGAAGGGACTGTGCTAGGGAATTCACTCTTCCTGGAGTAGTCAAATTATCAAGTTCAAAAGGCACATCAATAAAAAATAATGATTTATCAAAAAAAAAAAAAAGCTAAATTATAGGTATAAAAACTTTATTGCATACTTGGCACAAAGTAAGTGCATATCTCATACCTGAGGGGCTGTTAAAGTGGAGTTCCACCCAAAAATGAAACTTCCGATTTTTGAAATCCTCCCCCCCTCCGGTGTCACATTTGGCACATTTCAGGGGGGAGGAGGGAGCAGATACCTGTGTAATACAGGTATTTGCTCCCACTTCTGGGCATAGATCACCGCGGTGACCTATGCCACGTCCGGCGCCTACTTCGCCCCCCCCCCCCCCCCGCTGTCTTCTGGGAGACACACAGGTCCCAGAAGACAGCAGGGACCAGTGAGATGGCGTGGCGCGACTCGCGCATGCGCAGTAGGGAACCAGGAAGTGAAGCCGCAAGGCTTCACTTCCTGATTCCCTTACCGAAAATGGCGGCGCCTCCACCCGAGAGCCGAGGGACAGATCGGCTTCGGGACCCGGCATCACGGGCGCCCAGGACAGGTAAGTGTCTATATATTAAAAGTTATCAGCTGCAGTATTTGTAGCTGCTGACTTTTAATATTTTTTTTCGGCAGAACTCCGCTTTAAGGAACCCGATGAGCTGCGGGTCTTATGCTGCACAGCTTACCATTTGCACACTGACCACAGGAGGTCACGTGCTCGGCACTTCCACCATTCATAGAACACCTTGGTTTTTTTTTTATGAATACACAGTGTTCTCTGATTGGAAGAGGTGGGGTTTGTGACATCACCACCGGCACCATCCAATCAGTATTTATTGAAAAAAATATAAGGTATTCTGTGAATAGCAGCGGTGCCGAGTGAGCGACCCCCTGTGTACAGTGTGCAGAGGATCGTGAAGATCATGACAATCACCACAGTAATCCTTCAGTTAGCATACTAAAAATGCTGCCACTTTGCCCAATCAGAGCAGCCTGGGATTCTGGTGGAGCAGGGGGGACCGAATCTTCTGTAGATAGGTATGGGTACCTCTGGGGGCCTGCATGAAGTATCAGTCAGCAGAACTTTTTTGCAAAATAAAAGTCACTTTAAAAAAAATGAAAATTCACTTTATGATGCAACGATTGATCACCTTCTGTTATCTTGTGTTGGGCTGCACTGTGAAATAGGAGCCGTGTGTTCTCCTCCATAGTCACAGATAGGAGTGCTGCGAGAGACATCCTAGAAAACAAATCACCATTATTATTATTATATCTATGGGAATATGTGACACGGGACATGGAGAACACATTGAACAAGATGTCAGAACCCATAGACTATAATAGAAAAATCATTATTAGTGACCTCAGTGAGAGCAGCCAAATGATTACCGGACCCGACACTCATGTCAGAGGGAACAGTCCGTTTTCCAGGAACCCGTTAACATCACTTTAAAAAAAAAAACTCCAAACTTTTCTGTATGAGGGCCACATTGTGTATTTTACAAATATTCACGGGTCAAAAATAAATCAGTTTTATAAATAAATGAATAAACATGCCGAGTAACTTCACATCAGAAGCTTTCATCACATCAGAGCCGACTCTTTAACGTCAGGCCCCATCCTCACATCAAACACACCCTTTCACATCAGAGTCCCCCCCTTTCACATCAGAGTCCCCCTCTTTCATATCAGTGCCCCCCCTTCACATCAGTGCCCCCCCCTTCACATCAGTGTCCCCCCTTTCACATCAGAGTCCCCCCTTTCACATCAGAGTCCCCCCTTTCACATCAGAGTCCCCCCTTTCACATCAGAGTCCCCCCCTTCACATCAGAGTCCCCCTCTTTCATATCAGTGCCCCCCTTCACATCAGTGTCCCCCCTTTTATATCAGTGTCCCCCCCTTTCATATCAGTGTCCCCCCTTTCACATCAGAGTCCCCCCTTTCACATCAGAGTCCCCCCTTTCACATCAGAGTCCCCCCTTTCACATCAGAGTCCCCCCTTTCAGATTTTCAGATCAGTGTGCCCCCTTTCACATCAAACACCCCCTTTCACATCAGAGCCCCTCCTTTCAAATCAGAGTCCCCCCTTTCATATCAGTGCCCCCCTTTCACATCAAACACCCCCTTTCACATCAGAGCCCCTCCTTTCAAATCAGAGTCCCCCCTTTCATATCAGTGCCCCCCTTTCACATCAAACACCCCCTTTCACATCAGAGCCCCTCCTTTCAAATCAGAGTCCCCCCTTTTCACATTAGAGTCCCCCCTTTCACATTAGAGTCCCCCCTTTCACATCAGAGTCCCCCTTTCAGATCAGTGTCCCCCCCTTCAGATCAGTGTGCCCCCTTTCACATCAGAGTCCCCCCTTTCACATCAGAGTCCCCCTTTCACATCAGTGCCCCCCGTCACATCAGAGTCCCCCCCTTTCACATCAGAGTCCCCTCTTTCATATCAGAGTCCCCCCATTTCATATCAGTGTCCCCCCCCTTTAAATCAGAGTCTCCCCCTTTCACATCAGTGTCCCCCCCTTTCACATCACAGTCCCCCCTTTCACATCAGGCACCATCTTCACATCAGAGCCCCGCTTTCTAATGCAGGACAAGATGGTGCAGGCCATATGTGCCCAGACGTCCGCGTCGTTTGGAGACCTCTACTTTAACCCTTTCACTGCCAGAGCCATCTTTGCCCTTTTTGTTTTACATGTTTAGAAAATTATTTTAGGCCTGAAGATTACATACCACCCCCCCCCCCTCCCCTCCAAACATTTTATATTTACTGAAAGTAAACACGCTAGAAAATAATGGTAGCTCCAATTTTTTTTTTTTAACGTCACACGATATTAGTGCAACAGTTTAGGAAATGTAAAATTTCAGTAAAAAATAAACTAAAGTTAAAGAGGAACTGCGGTCTGCTCACATAATTTGTAATAAAAACATCTTTGCCATTCTGTAGCTTCCCTCCAATCACTTTGCTGCATATTATTTTCTACATACTGTGATTCTGTACTTGCCAAATATGCTGCAGAAATCTCCCTCCACCGAGTCTGGCTGCAATCATTGTAACTGTGCATCAAGGAGACCGAGCAATCATGCAGCAAGTGAAATTGGCATGAGGTACTGTGCCATCGCATGACATACGGTGCCATCGCAGGACGTACAGTGCCATCTTACTGTACACCATGCAATGGCATTGTATGGCATGCCCAGTTGTCATGCTAATCCTTTTGCTTCAATCTATTCTCAGTGACTGGCTCAAACCAAGCATGCAGATTGGGAAAGCATGCTGACTTCACTTGCTGCATGCTTGCTCGGTCTCCTTGATGCAGAAGGTGATGAAGTCGGAGACGGCCGTGTTCGCGGGGCGAGGACTCACCCAGAGTTTGACGGTCTGGTCATGTGAGCAGGTTAGAAGTTTTGTATCCTGGCAGCAGAAGTGACAGGAGCTCACCGCACCTCGGTGTCCTCTCAGGATCTGGAATGGGATCTGCATGAAAAGAGCAGATTTATAACAAACATTAGACATTGTCCTGGCTTCCTGAAATCTGTATTCATATTATCTTCCCACAACACACACTGAGACCTCATCACATAGCTGGAGGTCCCCCCCCCCCCAATCCTCACACCGTAACCCCCTAAACATTATGACAGCCTGAAAAGTGACCTGGGACAATCTGTCACTCCTCCACTCCTTCTCCCCACTGTCCTCCAGGACAGGCTCGGCCTCCTGTACACACAGAGGATCCATGTGGCTGCACTTCCGGAGTCCCTGTCTCCATGGAGACCAGCTACAACAAGCCCAATCCAAGGAGAGCGAGCAGCGTCTCTATGGAAACCAGCTTGTTCCCGCCCACTAGAAGCCCAGCCAAATGATTGCAAAGGATGAGCAAGTGGGCGGAGCTTGCGTTAATAGCTGCCTAACCTGTACACTGAGCTCTGTGTGTGTGCTGCACAGTTTGTGTGATGTTTTTTGGAGGAGTTACTGCTGGTTCCGGCTAAAAGCTTCACAGGCCCATTACCTGTCCTCCACTAATCTTCACCAGATCACTGTTTGTAAGAACATTTTGGAAATTGGATGTGCTGCTGTCTTCTGCCACTTGGGTGTACTTTCAAAGGAGGATTACCGACTTGATCTTTGCAGAGCTAGTTTAAGTAGAGTGGAGCAGCCCTGCGATACTATATACTTTTACACTGGGTTTGGCCATACATGCAGTCTCTGACCATCTCCTGTATCATGTGTGCAGTCTCTGACCATCTCCTGTATCATGTCTGCAGTCTCTGACCATCTCCTGTATCATGTCTGCAGTCTCTGACCATCTCCTGTATCATGTCTACAGTCTCTGACCATCTCCTGTATCATGTCTACAGTCTCTGACCATCTCCTGTATCATGTCTACAGTCTCTGACCATCTCCTGTATCATGTCTGCAGTCTCTGACCATCTCCTGTATCATGTCTGCAGTCTCGGACCATCTCCTGTATCATGTCCGCAGTCTCTGACCATCTCCTGTATAGTGTGCAGTCTCTGACCATCTCCTGTATCATGTGTGCAGTCTCTGACCATCTTCTGTGGTATGGCTGCAGTCTCTGACCACCTCCAGTATCATGTCTGCAGTCTCTGACCATCTCCTGTATCATGTCTGCAGTCTCTGACCATCTCCTGTATCATGTCTACAGTCTCTGACCATCTCCTGTATCATGTCTACAGTCTCTGACCATCTCCTGTATCATGTCTACAGTCTCTGACCATCTCCTGTATCATGTCTACAGTCTCTGACCATCTCCTGTATCATGTCTACAGTCTCTGACCATCTCCTGTATCATGTCTGCAGTCTCGGACCATCTCCTGTATCATGTCTGCAGTCTCGGACCATCTCCTGTATCATGTCTGCAGTCTCGGACCATCTCCTGTATCATGTCCGCAGTCTCTGACCATCTCCTGTATAGTGTGCAGTCTCTGACCATCTCCTGTATCATGTGTGCAGTCTCTGACCATCTCCTGTATCATGTGTGCAGTCTCTGACCACCTCCAGTATCATGTCTGCAGTCTCTGACCATCTCCTGTATCATGTCTGCAGTCTCTGACCATCTCCTGTATCATGTCTACAGTCTCTGACCATCTCCTGTATCATGTCTACAGTCTCTGACCATCTCCTGTATCATGTCTACAGTCTCTGACCATCTCCTGTATCATGTCTGCAGTCTCGGACCATCTCCTGTATCATGTCTGCAGTCTCGGACCATCTCCTGTATCATGTCTGCAGTCTCGGACCATCTCCTGTAGTATGGCTGCAGTCTCGGACCATCTCCTGTAGTATGGCTGCAGTCTCTGACCACCTCCTGTAGTATGGCTGCAGTCTCTGACCACCTCCTGTATCATGTCTGCAGTCTCTGACCATCTCCTGTATCATGTCTGCAGTCTCTGACCATCTCCTGTATCATGTCTGCAGTCTCTGACCATCTCTTGTATCATGTCCGCAGTCTCTGACCATCTCTTGTATCATGTCCGCAGTCTCTGACCATCTCCTGTATAGTGTGCAGTCTCTGACCATCTCCTGTATAGTGTGCAGTCTCTGACCATCTCCTGTATAGTGTGCAGTCTCTGACCATCTCCTGTATAGTGTGCAGTCTCTGACCATCTCCTGTATCATGTGTGCAGTCTCTGACCATCTTCTGTAGTATGGCTGCAGTCTCTGACAACCTCCAGTATCATGTCTGTAGTCTCTGACCATCTCCTGTATCATGTGTGCAGTCTCTGACCATCTCCTGTATCATGTGTGCAGTCTCTGACCATCTCCTGTAGTATGGCTGCAGTCTCTGACCATCTTCTGTAGTATGGCTGCAGTCTCTGACCACCTCCTGTATCATGTCTGCAGTCTCTGACCATCTCCTGTATCATGTCTGCAGTCTCGGACCATCTCCTGTATCATGTCTGCAGTCTCGGACCATCTCCTGTATCATGTCTGCAGTCTCGGACCATCTCCTGTATCATGTCCGCAGTCTCTGACCATCTCCTGTATAGTGTGCAGTCTCTGACCATCTCCTGTATCATGTGTGCAGTCTCTGACCATCTCCTGTATCATGTGTGCAGTCTCTGACCACCTCCAGTATCATGTCTGCAGTCTCTGACCATCTCCTGTATCATGTCTACAGTCTCTGACCATCTCCTGTATCATGTCTACAGTCTCTGACCATCTCCTGTATCATGTCTGCAGTCTCTGACCATCTCCTGTATCATGTCTGCAGTCTCGGACCATCTCCTGTATCATGTCTGCAGTCTCGGACCATCTCCTGTATCATGTCTGCAGTCTCGGACCATCTCCTGTATCATGTCTGCAGTCTCGGACCATCTCCTGTAGTATGGCTGCAGTCTCGGACCATCTCCTGTAGTATGGCTGCAGTCTCTGACCACCTCCTGTAGTATGGCTGCAGTCTCTGACCACCTCCTGTATCATGTCTGCAGTCTCTGACCATCTCCTGTATCATGTCTGCAGTCTCTGACCATCTCCTGTATCATGTCTGCAGTCTCTGACCATCTCTTGTATCATGTCCGCAGTCTCTGACCATCTCTTGTATCATGTCCGCAGTCTCTGACCATCTCCTGTATAGTGTGCAGTCTCTGACCATCTCCTGTATAGTGTGCAGTCTCTGACCATCTCCTGTATCATGTGTGCAGTCTCTGACCATCTTCTGTAGTATGGCTGCAGTCTCTGACAACCTCCAGTATCATGTCTGTAGTCTCTGACCATCTCCTGTATCATGTGTGCAGTCTCTGACCATCTCCTGTATCATGTGTGCAGTCTCTGACCATCTCCTGTATCATGTGTGCAGTCTCTGACCATCTCCTGTAGTATGGCTGCAGTCTCTGACCACCTGTATCATGTCTGCAGTCTCTGACCATCTCCTGTATCATGTGTGCAGTCTCTGACCATCTTCTGTAGTATGGCTGCAGTCTCTGACCACCTCCTGTATCATGTCTACAGTCTCTGACCATCTCCTGTATCATGTCTGCAGTCTCGGACCATCTCCTGTATCATGTCTGCAGTCTCGGACCATCTCCTGTATCATGTCTGCAGTCTCGGACCATCTCCTGTATCATGTCCGCAGTCTCTGACCATCTCCTGTATAGTGTGCAGTCTCTGACCATCTCCTGTATCATGTGTGCAGTCTCTGACCATCTCCTGTATCATGTGTGCAGTCTCTGACCACCTCCAGTATCATGTCTGCAGTCTCTGACCATCTCCTGTATCATGTCTGCAGTCTCTGACCATCTCCTGTATCATGTCTACAGTCTCTGACCATCTCCTGTATCATGTCTACAGTCTCTGACCATCTCCTGTATCATGTCTACAGTCTCTGACCATCTCCTGTATCATGTCTGCAGTCTCGGACCATCTCCTGTATCATGTCTGCAGTCTCGGACCATCTCCTGTATCATGGCTGCAGTCTCGGACCATCTCCTGTAGTATGGCTGCAGTCTCGGACCATCTCCTGTAGTATGGCTGCAGTCTCGGACCATCTCCTGTAGTATGGCTGCAGTCTCTGACCACCTCCTGTAGTATGGCTGCAGTCTCTGACCACCTCCTGTATCATGTCTGCAGTCTCTGACCATCTCCTGTATCATGTCTGCAGTCTCTGACCATCTCCTGTATCATGTCTGCAGTCTCTGACCATCTCTTGTATCATGTCCGCAGTCTCTGACCATCTCTTGTATCATGTCCGCAGTCTCTGACCATCTCCTGTATAGTGTGCAGTCTCTGACCATCTCCTGTATAGTGTGCAGTCTCTGACCATCTCCTGTATCATGTGTGCAGTCTCTGACCATCTTCTGTAGTATGGCTGCAGTCTCTGACAACCTCCAGTATCATGTCTGTAGTCTCTGACCATCTCCTGTATCATGTGTGCAGTCTCTGACCATCTCCTGTAGTATGGCTGCAGTCTCTGACCACCTGTATCATGTCTGCAGTCTCTGACCATCTCCTGTATCATGTGTGCAGTCTCTGACCATCTTCTGTAGTATGGCTGCAGTCTCTGACCACCTCCTGTATCATGTCTGCAGTCTCTGACCATCTCCTATAGCAGCCCTCAAAAATTCCACTCGCATTTTGAGAGTGGATTTTGAGGGCTGGCGAGTGTGGGCTGCCTGGGTTGTATTGGAGCGATCGTAGGGGAAGAGAGAGAGCCGCCGCCTGGTTGATCAGAGCGCGGGGAACATAACATCTTTCATTTCAATAGTTGTCCCCATTGTCCAGGCACTTTGATAGACAGATCACCCATCCCTACATACAGCTTCTTTTTGCAGCCCTTGGACATGCACTCTCGCCTTCCTCCATCAGCGATAGATGGAAAGGCATTGGACATTCCAGGAAGGAAAATATACATGCCTGGATTCATAAACATCGACAGGTTGTGAGCACGCCTGTCAACCTTCCAAAGACATTACGGTCATCTTCAGAGGAGAAAACAAGCAGTTTTAAACTGAAAACCATCTAAAGATATTGTGATGTCCACCCAGCTGTGTGCAGTCAGCCTATGTTACGCTATGGGACGGAGCAGCCGGACAATCGGGGAACACAGCCACAGGTCCTATTTTGTGTGCATTCAGGGCCACTCATCCACGCCTGCACACCTGTCAAATTAGGACCCAGGCTGTGTTTGTCCAGCTGCTGCGTCCCCTTACAGGGGTGGACGGACATGATGATGAAGATTCCTCATATTTGGACAATACAACTTGATGTGACATAATACCCGGATTGGACCTATATATTCATGAGAAATTTGGAGAGGACAGTTCATCTATAAAAGACATTGATGTCATTTTCAGAGGACCAAGAAAACCATCAAAAGATATTGTGATGTCCACCCACAGATGTGTAATCCAGGGAGTAATCCGATCGCCTTCGGGGGTCAGGAAGGAATTTTTTCCCTGTTGGAGAAAAGTACATCACGTTTCATGTTTTTTTTTTTTCGCTTCCTCTACATCAATTGTGGGGTCTGGATAATCCTAAAAAAAAAAAAAAAACTGCGCTGTACAGGAGCTTTGACGAGGCAGTGCAGCTTCCACATACATTTGCAAATGTGTGCAATGTGACTGCCGGCATGGGGATGCACCGAGCGCCTGTACCCACCGCCCTCACATGGAGGTGTGGATTCATACGCCTTGTGTGAACGAGGTCTTAGGAGCTCCCTTTACAGAGGAGCCTTGGAAAAGAAGCGCAGCTTCCCCAAATGCAAATGTGTGCAACGAAGACCTTTGTTTTTATATTTCAATGTTCTTTTATTGAAAAAAACAAATTCGAGAATGAACAGACACATCAATGGAACAAAGTCAAGTTCTCAAAATTGTCAACATAACAATACAGATACAAAAAAATATGGTCATAGTACATACCCGTCATCTATCACCATAGCAGAACGCAAACTGTGTGATATGTAACCAAATATCAATGGGACTGAATAAATTTTTCCCCTCTAAGATCTGAAATACCACCATATATGGTGAATGGTAAAGATCCGGAGTCACAGGGAATTCTGGTAGTGATCCCCGAGATTATCTCAGGGTTCACTGCTGTAAGGCCCCATAAGCGATCATCTGTATTGTACATATAAGTACCAGAAGACCTCTGTTTTTAATGTAAACTATTAGATTGTGCCATTAATGAAATAAAAAGGGAAAGAGAACATTAATTAAAATGTATATTTAATTATATGCCATATACCCCTAGGGGCTGTCCATATTATGAAAAAGCAAAAACATTCATTTATATACCATAATAAATTATAGGCAATCATACATGATTTACAGGATAATCATGGTATTAAATGTTCAGCTAATATTCAAAGGACATAGTTGAAACAATCAGTATACACATAAATACAGAAGTTACAAGATCAGGACACAAAAGCAAATAAATATAATAAAAATTCATGATTAGAAAGACAAAGGCTGAGCTGAACATCATAGACTAACAACCAAATAATACAGAAAAAAATGGACTGGACATCATGAGTTGAGAACCCGATGCGTTTCTTGGCTTCTACCAATCATCAGGGGTATGATGTATAATTATATAAACTCTAAAAATTGGGAAAATAAATAGGTAATTAGTTGGTAAAAGGGGATTGAAAATTACAATGGGAGATTGACAGTGGGGGCCATATGATGGAATTACTCACAGAGCAGCCCATGAGTTAAGTCCAGATCCGGCGGCAGATTTAAAAGTGATTCAGACAAGCCATCTCACCCGGGGTTGAGGCAGGGTATAAACCGTTTCCACATGGACCAAAGGGCTAAGGGTAGGCACGGCAGCCAGGATAAGGGATGCAGCAAAAATTAGGTGTAAAATCAATTCTAAGATAAAAAAAGAGAATGGAAACGTCAAAGTGAGGGACTGCAAATGGAGTGAAAGGTGTTTGTATGGATGAGGGAGATACCATATATCCAAAAGATATACGAGGTAAGTGAAGTGATGAGGTATGGGTGTGTGTGTGTGAGGATGGAGTGTGGATTGTAGGGCAATTAGTGGATAGGTGGAATGTGAAGGTTACCTGCTAATGGCACAGTATTGAATAAAGTGATCTTTGAATCATCAAGGGGAGTGAGGGAATGAGCTGCCAGTCTGACCCTGCTAAATACCCGTGGTCCTGGGCGGATCCCTGCCAACGTCATGTAGGGACGTCTAGAGGAGGCGGTAAGGACCCCCATCTAGGGCAAATAGTGCCCCAGTGGGTGGTCCATCCACCTCCACCAAGGCGTGCGGTGGAATAAGCAAGCAAAGTACCCGCCTGCGGCGTCTGAAGGCGCCATTTGCGGGACCCGCTGGCGTCATGACGCCGACGCACTGAGGTTCAACCCCGCCCCCGTCACAGGACGAGTGGGGGGAAGAGACTGAGTGAGTCGCAACCCCGGAAGTGAGAAAAACAGTGTTCCGGTCTCACATCTGCAAACCGGACTGGCTGTCTTGAAGTATGGGGATAGGGAAAAGGGATTGGGAAGGGGGGATTTATTGGTTATTTAAATGGGATCTAATTAGTTACTAATAAATGAACAATGGTGATAAAATTACTTTTATAAAAGAGTTTAATATAACTTGTATGGCTGTTGAGTGACTGTAAGGAAAAATGGTTATATCTACAAATTATCGGCTCAGGATCATGAAAAACATATGGATATGGGAACGAATACAAAAAACACATAATGGACAATAAAATCGGTGCGTGGGGTCATTGGTTGCGGGTGTCTACCACCCTTTTCCCCCCCCCCCTACTTTATACAGGGATGGAAGCATGCCCTTGTTTCCCTTGAGTGCGTCGGGTCATCTTCTATATTAGATTGTGCCATTTAGTTTTATTTGCAGGCTAGCTGGTAAGTGTGTTGGTAAACCTGCAGTAGCTGTCCTGTTTTGTAGACAGTTTTTAGACAAAACTTTAAAGCGGAGGTCCACCCCAAAAAAATATATTGAAAGCCAACAGCTACAAATACTGCAGCTGCTGACGTTTAATAAATGGACACTTGCCTGTCCATGGTGCCCGCGATGTCGGCAGCCGAAGCCAAGCAATCGCTCGTCTTTCGGCTGCCCCCGCCACCATCCTCGGTGAGGGAATCATCAGGAAGTAAAGCGTTGCGGCTTCACTGCCCGATTCCCTACTGCGCATGCACGAGTAGCGCAGCGCATCCTCAGTGGTCCCCGCTGTCTCCTGGGACCTGTGTGTTTCCCAGAAGACAGCCGGGGGGGGGGGGATGAGTGGGAGTCTCTATTCCCAAAAGTGGGTGCAAATACCTGTATATTACACAGGTATCTGCACCCCCCCTCCCCCCCGAAAGGTGCCAAATGTGACACCGGAGGGTTAGAGGGCTTCCGAAAAGCAGAGGCTCACTTTTTGTGTGGACCTCCGCTTTAATAAAAAAAACTACAATTAAAAAAATAAACTGAGGTAGTTGTCATGTTTTGTATACTGTTTTTAGATAATACGTTAATAAAAAAACTGCAATTATTAAAAACTAAAAAAAAAAACACTGGGGTAGTTCTGTTTTTATTAAAGTTTTATCTAAAAACAGTATACAAAACTAAAAAAAAAAAAAAAAAAACTGGGGTAGTTGTCTTGTTTTTGTATAGTTGGCACCAATGATGGGGCACTTTTCCATCCACCGACACCAACGATGGGGCACTTTTCCTCCCACTGACACTGGTGGGGCACTTTTCCTCCCACTAACACTAATGATGGGGCACTATTCCGCCCACGACACCAAAGATGGGGCACTATTCCGCCCACTGACACCAAAGACGGGGCACTATTCCGCCCACTGACACCAAAGACGGGGCACTATTCTGCCCACTGACACCAAAGACGGGGCACTATTCCGCCCACTGACACCAAAGATGGGGCACAATTCCGCCCACTGACACCAAAGTTGGGGCACAATTCCGCCCACTGACACCAAAAGGTGCATTGCTTACTACTACTGATGTCAGGACATTTTTACTTCCAATTGCTACAGTCTGTCCAATAAGGTCTGAAGGACAGTGAACTGGCCATTTGTATAAAAAGTTAGGAGACCCGTGTTATAGAGGAATGCTGACTGTGACCTTGTGAGAACATCACACCCTCTAGTGACATGGCTGGCTGTGTCTGCAGGCTGATCACTTGCCTTGTCATGGGATTTCTGTATCCCGGCAGTAGAGGTGACCGAAGCTCACCGCACCTGTGTCTCCTCAAGATTCGTGACGTGACCCCCCTTCAGAAATATGGCCGCCGGACCGGTGATCTGAGCGAAGTGGTCACTCCCCCACATTGTCTCTGCTGTCTTCCAGGACAGGCTGAGCGTCCTGCACACAGAGAAGAGCCATTCTTCTGCATCTCTGGGGTTCTCATCTCCATGGAGACCAGCTATGGCAGGCTGTAAGGATAATCCAGGGAGAGTGGGCAAGGTTTCCATGGAGACCAGCAATGGCGGCCTATGAACTCAAACCAGGGAGCATGGGAAGGGTCGCCATCTAGAACAGCTATGGCAGCCTAAGTCCAATCCGGGCAGCGTTTCCATATATACTATCTATGGCGGCCTGTGAGTCCAATCCCGGCAGAGTGGGCAGGGTTTCCATAGAGACCAGCTAAGGCGACCTGTGAGTCCAATCCAGGCAGAGTGGGCAGGGTTTCCATGGAGACCAGCTATGGCAGCCTATGAGGCCAAACCAGGGAGAACGGGAAGGGTCTCCATCTAGACCAGCTATGGCAGCCTGTGAGTCCAATCCATGCAGAGTGAGCAGGATTTCCATGGAGACCAGCTAAGGCAGTCTGAGTCCAATCCAGGCAGGGTTTCCATGGATATACCGGCTATGGCGGCCTGAGTCCAATCCATGCAATGTGGGCAGGGTTTCCATGAAGACCAGCTAAGGCAGTCTGAGTCCAATCCAGAGAAAGTGGGCAGGGTTTCCATGGATACTGGCTATGGTGGCCTGAGTCCAATCCAGGCAAGAGTTTCAATGGAGACCAGCTACAATGGCCTGTGAAGCCAATACAGGAAGTGAGCAGGGTTTCCATGGAGATCCACAGATTTCCTCCCAGAAGCTCAGACAAATGATAGGAGGATAACCAAAAGGGCGGAGCCAAGACCAGTGTCACATTACAACTAAATAATAAAAACACAATAGGGGACACAACTAGGCCATGCTTTACTGTAGTAAACAATCGACCCTACTAATTTACTACAGCCCGAGTCATTATTCCTCCCTCTGCTGCTCCCTGTGACAGAATAAATCCTGGTCCTGTCACTTCTTCATTATGCGTTGGTTTATGGCCCATTCACACTTGTGCAATTTGAGGCACTTCAACCACCACACTACAATGCAAGACAAGTCAGTCGCCGTCCCACACATTGTAACACAATCATAATAAATAGTGCTTGCCTATGTGATATACATATTCCATTGTTCCTTGCTGCAAAAGGTGTGTAAACTACCCCAATGTTCCCCTCCCTCTAAACCACACTCATCCTCCTGCACCCTTCCAAAATCCAGTGATGCCATGTATGGGGTGCCAGCATTAACAACCTTTCATTTCCATGGTTCACAAACTGCCCCACACACTATGGATGGTTCCAGTGGATCTGCTAAAGATCTTGGAGTGAAAGGAAGGCTGTGAAATCTGCATGCCTCCTCTGATATATGCAATTTGTAGGTGTTGGAGGTCCGTGGAGTAGGTGAGGTTGGTTCTGCAGCTTCCCCTGAAACCAGTGTTATTCAGACCTTTGAAGGCTTAAAGGAGTCATTAGAAAGTGAGGCTGTGAAATTGGTCATCCCTTCTATATTATATGGGTGTTTCTGCAGCTTACACTGAAGACCAGTAGAATCATTTAGATCCCCAGGAGAGCTGTGGGGAGGTCCTGGCGTGTAGAGATAGAAAATTTTGAAATCCCCATCTATGAAATATGGACATTCTAGGTGTTGTAGATCCCCAGGGTGGGTTAGGGCCTTTTAATAAATTAGAGAGAGAAGACATCAAAGAAAACGGTAGACCTTTGGAGGCCAGATATGACATTTGTTTGGTGTTGCGGGTCCACAGGGTGGAAGGGGGCCGTTTTACCCAATCCCCCAATGTGCAAGGGGATAGTCCGAGTACTTTTCTCCCTTGAAAGTCTTAAAGAATGATCCTGGAGCATGGGAAGCGTGGCCTGTAAAATATGGAATCTCTGGTATGGGTGGTCCCAAGAGTGGGCAAGGTTGGTTCTGAGCCTCCCTGGTATTGTGTGTTCCTGGGTTGGACAAGCAAAGTTCTGCACAATTCCCCAAAAGTAGAGGATGACCATCTTAGACCCCTATATAACCAAAGGGATGTTTGAAACATCCAGACATGTCATATTAGAGCAGCGATTCTCAACCTTACTAGTGCCGTGACCCCTTGATAAAAATTTCACAAGTTGTGGGGACCCCTAACAGTAAAATTATTTTCGTAGCGTGGGTTGTCAGCACCCAAGTAATTTGTGACCCTAACCCACGGACATTTGGCGCTCCCCGAGTCCCTTCCACTTGTACAGTATTAAAACCCCTTCTGGTACATTTTAGGATGTACCACTCTCTTTGTTCTCCTTTCTTTCCCTTTTATATCTCTCGCTATCCTAATTTCTCGTTTCTCTCCCCCCCCCCCCCCCCATCCCTCTCTCTAGCCATCTTTTTTGTTCTCTCTTATTCTGTCTCCCCTTTTTCCTTGTTCCTCCCCCTCTTTTCCTCTCCCTTCCATGTAGTCTCTATTTTTATTCCCTCTTACGCCTTGGTGGAGTTGGAATGAGTGGCAATGCTGGGGGGAGTTGGAATGAGTGGTAATGCTGGGGGGCAATTTCTGATCAGCCAACTTAGGTGTTCTTGATCAAGGTCATCTGCTGATCTGAGAACTGTAGTGGGTACTTATAAATCACAGGTAGTGGTACATACTGTGTCTCCGGCATTGTGGTGTCTCGCAGCAGTGACACCTATGCCGAAATTGGGAGATAGGGTCTCCTCCAGCCTTTCCCACTTCACATTCCTCACCAGTCAGCTGACCTCTAGTCTCTGCCCCCCCCCCCCCCCCCAGCCATGCCATGAACTGAATGGGCGGCTGCAGGCTTGAGGAACAGCACTGCTGGGTGGCTTTGAAAAGGCTGGGAGAGCAGCACAGGATTTGGTGGCCCCTGGCAAATCGTCATTTGACCCCCTGGTTGAGAACCACTGCATTAGAGAGTATGCTACATTCATCTTACCAACTCCTATACACCCTCCAAAGGGGGGGGGGGAAAAGGGCAAGCTACTCAATAGACCCCCAACCTCAGGAGAAGCTCTATAGGCATCCAAATGGTGTAGAGAAGTTGGTGAAGAATGGGAAGGGGAGGCCATAAAGACAGTTTTAGTATATCAATTAAATGCCTTGGGTATGCAAATTTGTCCACTGTCAAGTGGGCAGATGCTGCTAAAGCCCAATACACAAGAGCCAGATGTTGGGAGACATTGGATGGTTCAATAAAAACTGTCTGACATTCGGCCCGTGTGTGGAAGGCACCCAGTCCGACAGAAGCCAACTTTTCTGCTCAGCGGGGGAGATCGCTGTACTAATGTCAGATCGTTAGTACAGCGGCTACGACCGGAGCGGTCAGGTTTTTTTTTCCCGTTCAACCCAGCAGGTGTGTACCAGGCAAAAAATTTGGGCTAAAAATTAAAGACATGACCTCTGGTCACGAAAGGCTTTTAACAGACATGGTAGACAGGAGTGGCGCTTATTAAATCTAATTATTGAACTGTATGTTACCTGCACTCTCCATTTATGCCTGTACAAGCTCTTGAATTGTCTCCGAACACCTCCTAGCATTCTGAAATGGGAAAAGAGCGAGATCCTTTCACAACAGCTCTGGTTACATGATCATGAGTTCAAAAAAAATAAAAATAAACACAGAAACAAATATTGTTCAGAAGAGTGTCACAGCAAATAGTGTTAGAGACAGATCTCCTGAGGTCTACACAAAAACACATCAGTTTTAAAAAACTCACTTTATTTCCTTCCAATATACACCTGTACAGGGCACATCAGTATCTACATAAATATATATACACACACACAGTAAAGTTTATTGGCTGTGAATTCATTGACACCAGCTGTAGAATCCACCGCGGTCACTAATGAGGGATCGGAAGATTTTTTAGCCTGTAAAGAAATGAAACGAGACTGTGTGTAAGTTCTGGAATTTATTTTTCCAAGTCTCAGAGAGCAAAACAGTCATGGATGAGCCTCCCATTAAAAGTAATGTATGGTGGGTTTTGTAGGTTTATATTATATATACTGTAAAGTGCAGAACTACAGTTATTGAAATACCACTAAACATACATCTATGTGTCAATGTAATCATAAAAAAAAAAAAAACACAAACAAACAAACACTTATACTTACCTGGCTAGAATTCCAATGGAATTGCACGGAACGACCCTGAACCTCCTCTTCTTCCTGGGTCCCCCGCCTTTGCTTCTGGTTCCCAATGCCACACTGCCTGCGTCTATAGACACAGACAGCGAGGCTCTGCCCTGTCCCCAGCTTCCCCATCACTGGCTTTGATTTAAAGCAGCGGAAATCCACCTCAGGAACGGGATCCCAACATTTGGCTTTGTAACATCAATTTTAGCCATCTAATAACATGTACTCTAAGAGTCTATGGCTTTCCACCTACCTCTTCAGAAGCTCCCGGGGTGTAATCTTGGCTGCTTCCTCTGGGTCACTAAGATCCACGCTGCTATCTTCAGAGTCTGTGCTGTCATTGTTTTCTTTTTTATTTTTATGTTTGCTTTTGTGCTTTTGCTTCTTGTGCTTTTTCTTCTGCATTGGACACAGAAAACAAAAATACGTTTTAATACAAGCGCCTGGGAGGTTAAAGCTGAACTCTAGCTAAACAAAGACAAAAACATTTTCCTGGACTGAGTGAGAAGCCAGCTCAGCAATAATACCCTGATGTAAATCCTGGAGCCTGAGCAGTTATTGGCAGTGTTCACAAATGTCTGGAAAAGATCAGCCTCCGACCTTGTCAACTGTTACAGAATTACTACAATGTTGCAGTTTGATCGGTGGGAGGAGGAGACTGAGGAAATGCTTTTGCCTGCCTGCAGCAGACCGATGGCATTATTTCAGTCTAAACAAAGTCACAGAACTGAAGCTCAAGGACTTTTTTGAAAAAAGGATACAGTTGTTAGCAATGTATTCATGCAGAATTGTAACGTTACCAACAGGTCTACTTTAACAAATAAGGAAGTCTGCACTTCCATTGTGACAGGTTCTCAGAGTAGGTTGCTCATTAGGACCACCAATGACAATGTTTACATGAAACCTATGGATGTATTTCCTCACCATGACCCGTCTCACCTTCTCCTTCTTGTGTTTGTGCTCCTTTTTCAGTCTGTGCTTTTCTTTATGTCTCTTCTGCTTCGACTTCTTTAAGGAGTCATCCCGACTGATTGAGGGAGAGTCACAGGTAATCCGAGGGGTCACTATGGTGAAAAAATAAATAACAGGAAGTGGTCTTCTATGATCAGATTCATGATTTAGGTCACATATAGTAAAACGCTCTTGCTTTTTGAACCTTCAAAGTGAGAGATATAGATATATTATATATATATATATATATATATATATATATCAAACATGTTATACTTACCTGCTCTGTGCACTGGTATTGCAGAGCGGCCCCCCGATCCTGCTCTTCTCAGGTCCCCTGCCAGCACTCCTGGCCCTTCCCTCCTGCAGAGTGCCCCAATAGCAAGTAGCTTGCTATAGGGCAGTGATGGCAAACCTTGGCACCCCCCCAGATGTTTTGGAACTACATTTCCCCATGATGCTCGGCTACACGGCAGAGTGCATGAGCATCATGGGTAATGTAGTTCCAAAACATCTGGGGTGCCAAGGTTCGCCATCAATGCTATAGGGGAACCCAAGCAGGCTCGCTCCTGAACCACAGCTTTGTGCTCACACACAGAGCCCTGGCTTCAGTCCCGCCACCTCTTTCTCATTGGCTCACTGGCTGTGATTGACTCCCACTGCTGTCTCAGCCAATGAGGAGGGAGAGTCCCCAGAGAGCCAAGTTTCTCGTGCACATCGCTGGATCTTGATGGGGCTCAAGTAGGTATTAAGGGGCTACTGCACACAGAAGGTTTACCTTCATGCATAGAATGCATTAAGTTTAAAAAAAAAAAAATCTGCCATTGGAAACAACTTTAAAGCTGAACTGCAGAATAAGCAGCTTCCTTCCACCATTTTCAGCAAACACACCCCAAAATATATATATTCGCCATTCAGATTTTTTTCCCTCCCCCAAATAAGGTATTTTTTGGCCCCAGCGCATGGCCTTCTAGGTGCTGAGACTTTATTTCCTCACTTGATCACTGTATCATTGTATGAGGCTCTAGCCAACAGAATCATTATGGAGATCTCACCAGAAGGAAGTGCAGGAGGAAGCCTGGGACCAAATTCTTCCTCGGCATTCATCTTATCCAGACAGTCTGTCACTGTGGGAGGAATAGGCTGATGAACCTCCGGCTTGGTCTCTGCAAATTAAAAATACACATTACTATACCGAGGGATCATAGGAGGACAATGAGGCAGATCTACACTTTACCAATCCAATAAAGGATCATTGTAGTTTATTAGAACTTCTGTGAATAATGCCATGTTCATTGGTGAGGGGGGCAGCTTACCGTCCTTCAGATTATGGGTGGGCCAGGCTGTAGCCAGTGGGAGTAGAAAATGCCCCATCATTGGTTTTAGTGGAAGCATGAGTGCCCAATTGTTACCATTAGTGGAAGGATTAGTGCCCAATTGTTACCATTAGTGGAAGGATTAGTGTCCAATTGTTACCATTAGTGGAAGGATTAGTGCCCAATTGTTGCCATTAGTGGAAGGATTAGTGCCCAATTGTTAATGTCAATGGGAAGAATAATGCTCCAAAGGCTGGATAAAGGCAAACAAAGGGCCACATCCGTCCTGCAGGTCATAGTTTGCAGAACACAGGTCTGGAGAATGTGACCCTGTATCAAATAGAAGAAAAAAAAAAAAAAAAAAAAAGAAAGAAGGCTTTCGCACTGCTAAATAAGTCTGACAAAGATTAAATAATTTAACATATAATTTAAGGGCTCGCTCGCACTAGTGGTTGGGGGAGCAGTAGAACCTCACGGGTGAGCCGTGCTTTGGCAGCTCCCCAACTGCTACCCCCATTTTGCGGCAGAGGCCGTGCCAGGGATGTACACATGCCTATCAGGATATATACCCAACGACCCATTCAAGTGAATAGGGAAGTTTTGCAAGCACCCTTACAATTGCGTGCAATGCATGCGGTTGCAGCACGTTAGTGGGGTGTTCAAGAGGTTAAAGCAGGCAGCGAGGAGGCCTCCTCATCATCTGTCAAATGCTCTTCAGAGAGCAAAGCAAAGCCATTGCGAACAAGCCCTTAAGCTACTTCACACCCAAGTAATTTGCTTTTACACTATACCATAGGATTTATCATCTCCAAAGAAATAAGCTTTTTGATAAATTAATTTTTATTATATCAAAATGTTTCTCAATTCTTTGAAGTAGAGACTCTAAAAAACAGAAAGCAATCACAGAAGAGAGCCTGACCTCTTACTATAGAAGGCGGTGCTGTCTCTGGCCTGCTGTCTTCAATCTCTTCCCTGGGCAATGGAGAATCCTCCTCATCACTCTCCTCTTCCGATGAGGACTTCTCAGAGGAATCAGCAAATATAGCTTTAAATAAATCTATTGGCGGTCTGGTCTCCTCCTCTTCTTCTTCCTGATCTACATGGCTCTGGAGGACCCAAGGGATATAAACAACATCAGTGACAACAAACCTGTATAACAGGGATATGCAATTAGCGGACCTCCAGCTGTTGCCAAACTACAAGTCCCATGAGGCATAGCGAGACTGACAGCAGCAAGCGTGACACCCAGAGGCAGAGGGATGATGGGACTTGTAGTTTTGCAACAGCTGGAGGTCCGCTAATTGCATATCCCTGCTGTATAAGAATTGAACCAATGTTAAATCTGAGCCTTATTTATGTATAAATTCTACAGCGACAGATCAGCCGCAGTGTATATACAGTGGGGAAATTTGATCCCCTGCAGATTTAAGTTTGCCCACTTACAAAGAAATGGAGGGTCTATAATTGTTATCATAGGTGCATTTTAAATGATAGAGACAGAATATCAACCAAAAATCCATAAAAAACACATGATACAAACGTTATAAATGGAGTTCAGTAAAATACGTATTTGATTCCCAAGCAAACAATAATTCTGACTCCCACGGACTGGCTACAGTAGGTGCTCATATGGTACACAGATTAGTCCTGTCAGTTTAACAAGATGCTCCTAACGACAGCCCTTTATGTGTATAAATGACACCTGTCCACAGAATCTTTCTTCCATTCAAACCTCACCATCATGGACAAGACCAAAGAGCTGTCAAAGGACATCAGGGACAAGATTGTAGACCTGCACAAGGCTGGAATGGCCTACAAGACCATCAGAAAGAAGCTTGGTGAGGAGACAACTGTCGGAGTGATTATTCGCAAACGGAAGAAATAAAAAGTAGTCATTAATCGCCCTCAGTCTGGAGCTCCATGTAAGATTTTACCTAATGGGGTAAGGATGATCATGAGAAAAGTGAGGGATCAGCCCAGAACTACACAGGAGGAGCTTGTAAATGATCTCAAGGCAGTCTGGACCACAGTCACCAAACAAACCATTGGTAACACAATACACCACCATGGATTGAAATCCTGCAGCGCCCGCAAGGTTCCCCTCCTCAAGAAGTCACATATACAGGACCGTCTGAAGTTTGCCAACGAACATCTAAATGATTCAGAGAAGGATTTGGAGAAAGTGCTGTGGTCAGATGAGACCAAAAGTGAGCTCTTTGGCATTAACTCAACTTGCAGTGTTTGGAGGAAGAAAAAAGCTGACTTTGACCCTGAGAACACCATCCCTACAGTCAAGCACGGAGGTGGAAATCATTATGCTTTGGGGCCGATTCCCTGCTAAAGGTGCAGGCCGACTTTTCCGCATTGGGGTGCCAATGGATGGGGCCATGTATTGTAAAATCTTGGATGAGAAGCTTCTTCCCTCAGCCAGAACACTGAAGATGGGTCATGAATGGGTCTTCCAGCGTGACAATGTCCCAAAACATACCACCAAGGCAACAAAGGAGTGGCTCAAGAAGAAGCACATTAAGGTCATGGAGCAGCCTAGCCAGCCTCAAGACCTTAATCCTATAGAAAATTTATGGAGGGAGCTGAAACTTCGAGTTGGCAAATGACAGCCAAGAAACCTTAAAGCGGAGCTCCGCCGGAAAAAAAAAAAATATTAAAAGCCAGCAGCTACAGGCTTTTAATATTTGGACACTTACCTGTCCTGAAGTCCAGCGACGTCCGCAGCAGAGGACGAGCGATCGCTCGTCACTCTGCTGCTCCCTCCGCTATCCTCGCTGAGGGAACCAGGAAGTGAAGCCCTGCGGCTTCATGCCCGGTTCCCTACGGCGCATGCGCGACTCGCGCTGCGCCGTTCTGATTCGTCCTCCTGTGTTCTGGGAGCCGAGTGTCTCAAAGAACACTACGGGAAGTCTGGGGGAAGTGACGTCACTCCCGCAGATTCCCGGATGTGGGTGAAAATACCTGTCTTAGACAGGTATCTTCACCCCCCTCCCCCTGAAAGGTGTCAATTGTGACACCGGAGGGGGGGAGGAACCCGATCAGCACAAGTGAAAATTTAGGGTGGAGCTCCACTTTAAGGATTTAAAGATCTGTAAAGAGTGGAAAAAAATAGGATTTTTATAACAGCTTACCTGTAAAATCCTTTTCTTGGAGTACACCACGGGACACAGAGCTAGTCATTACATAATGGGTTAAGGGTCACCAGCGGTGACCCGGACACTGGCACAACCAATGGAAGACAGTTCCCCTCCATATAACCCCTCCCATCAGGGAAGTACCTCAGTTTTGTAGCAAAGCAGTAAGGTTCCCATAAGAAGGGGGGGACCTCTGTGTCCCGTGGTGTACTCCAAGAAAAGGATTTTACAGGTAAGCTGTTATAAAAATCCTATTTTCTTTATCGTACACCACGGGACACAGAGCTAGTCATTACATAATGGGACGTCCCAGAGCAATGCTCATATGAAGGGGGGGAGACACAGATCAAAACAGGCCGCTTGCGGACCAGAAGCCCTATACTGCTGCCTGCAGCACACTTCGCCCAAAGGCGGAATCCTCATGTCCTTTCACATCTATTTGATAGAATTTGGAAAATGTATGGACTGAAGACCAAGTTGCAGCTTTACAGATCTGAGCCATCGAAGCCTGGTGGTGCACTGCCCATGAAGCACCTATCGCCCTGGTAGAGTGCGCTTTAACAGGAAAAGGAGGAGTCCTGTTCTTTAAACCATAAGCTTGAATAATTACTTGTCTAATCCACCTGGAAATGGTGGATTTTGATACCGCTTGGCCCTTCTTGGGCCCATCTGGTAAAATAAACAAAACATCTGTTTTACGTATCTGAGCGGTTGCTTGCAGATACACCTTTACCGCTCTCACTGGATCTAGAGAGTGTAATAATTTTTCCCCTGCCGTCCGCGGGTTTGGAAAAAAGGAAGGCAGAACAATGTCTTGATTCAAGTGAAAAGCCGACACCACCTTAGGTAGAAAAGCCGGATGGGGTCGTAGTACGATTTTGTCCTTGTGACAAATTAGATAAGGCTCTTTACAAGAAAGAGCTGCTAGCTCTGATACTCTCCTAGCAGAAGCTATAGCAATCAGAAAGGCCAACTTCCTACTTAATATAATTAAAGGAATATGGCGAATAGGTTCAAAAGGTTGCTTTTGCAACACTGACAATACCAAATTCAAATCCCATGGACACAAGGGAGTCCTAACTGGAGGATTTATCCTCAGTACCCCCTTAATGAATGTCCGAACTAGGGAGTGAGATGCCAATGGTCTCTGAAAGAAGACTGATAGAGCCGATATTTGCCCTTTGATGGTGCTAAGGGCTAAATTCATATCCACTCCTAACTGGCAAAAAGCAAGAATCCTACTTATTTCATACTTCTGAGGATTCCAACATCTGGATTCACACCAGGAAACGTATGCTTTCCAGACTCTATGATAGATGAGTCTGGAGGCTGGCTTTCTAGCATTAATGAGCGTAGAAAGAGCCGGACCAGAGACCCCTCTCTTTTTAAAAATGTGGGTCTCAGCAGCCAGGCCGTCAACTTTAGCCTTTGTAAGGAAGGGTGGAATACTGGACCCTGTGACAGCAGGTCGTGTCGGAGTGGAAACTTCCAGGGCCTTCCTATCGCCGTTTTTACAATCTCGACGTACCAAGGCCTCCTGGGCCAGTTTGGGGCCACTAGGATTACTGGTATTCCCTCCTCCTTGATCCTGCGAAGCAGTCTTTGTAGAAGAGGGATCGGAGGGAATGCCTAGATCAGTGAGAACTGATTCCATGGAGTTATTAGAGCGTCTGTATTATTAGAGCGTCTGTCCCGTAGGCTAGAGGATCTCTCGTTCTGGACACAAAGTTGTCCAATTTCTTGTTGAACCTGGCAGCTAGCAGGTCTACATCTGGGTTTCCCCATCTCAGACATATGGCCTGAAAGATCTCGGGGTGAAGAGACCACTCCCTGGTAGCAGCTGCTGACGACTCAGGTAGTCTGCTTGCCAATTTTCCATCCCTGGAATGAAGATTGCAGAAAGGCAAGGTACATGCTCTTCTGCCCATGCCAGGATCCGGTTCACCTCTCTTTGGGCTGCCCGACTGCGGGTGCCTCCTTGGTGATTGATGTAAGCTACTGCAGTAGCATTGTCGGATTGAACCCGAACTGGGTAGCCCTGTAACCTGTATGTCCAGGTTTTGAGGGCTAGATATACCGCCCGGATCTCTAGCACATTGATGGGCAGGATCCCCTGAGTCTTGGCCCAGGTTCCCTGGGTAGAAGCCTCCTCGAATACTGCACCCCAGTCCGATAGGCTGGCATCCCTAGATACCACCTTCCAGGCCACTGGGAGGAAGGACTTTCCCTTCCGTAAATTCCTGGCTTCTAGCCACCAATCGAAGCTGTGGCATACTTGTGAGGACAGGCGCATGGGTATATCCAGAGCTTGGCTCTTCCTGTTCCAGGAAGCTAAAATATTGCCTTGAAGTAGTCTCGAATGAAACTGGGCGTAAGGGACCACCTCGAAGGAGGCTACCATCTTTCCCAATAGTCTCATGCAAAGGCGAATAGACGGCCTCTTGTTTGCTTTGACCTTGTGGATCAGGTCTTTCAGAGACTGTATCTTCGGTTCTGGCAGGTATACCCCGTTTTGGGCTGTATCTATGATCATGCCCAGGTACCCTATCCTTCTTTGGGCCTGGAGAGAGGATTTTTGTAAATTTATAATCCATCCTAAATGCTCCAGGTATCCTACTGTAGTGTGTACAGCGTGACCCAATCCGTCCTTTAACTGATCTATTACTAGTAGATCGTCCAGATAGGCTGTTACCGCAATGCCCCGTGTTCTTAGGTTTGCTAACAGAGGAGCTAGCACCTTTGTGAATACTATGGGCGCGGTGGCTACACCAAACGGCAGAGCCACAAATTGAAAGTGGCGATCTTCTACCGCAAACCTTAGGAATCTTTGGTGAGCGGGGAGGATGGGTATGTGTAAATGTGCGTCCTTGATATCTATGGGCGCCATGAATTTTCCGCCCTTTAAAGTGGCGGCCACGGATCGGATCGTTTCCATTCGAAAATGGCGATCGTTCAGGAACCGATTTAGGGATTTTAGATCCAGGATGGGTCTGACATCTCCATTTGGCTTTGGAATCACAAAGAGGTTTGAGTAAAAACCTGAACCTCGCTCTTTTTGGGGTACGTCTGTAACTACCCCTTGAGCCATTAAGTGATTCAAACCTTTGAAGAAGGATTCTCTTTTTTGTGGATCCTTGGAGAGTCTTGAACCTCGGAATTGAGAAGATGGGATCTCTCGAAATTCCAGTTTGTACCCTGAGGATATTGTGGATACTACCCAATTGTCCTGGATTTCTGACCACCAAGTTGCTCAGAACTGACAAAGCCTTCCTCCCACTCGGCCAAGCGGGGGCACCCCTTCACTGAGAGGCTTTGGGGGCTTGCTTATTAGCTCTTGCACCCCACGGCTTCTTGTTCTTCTGAGCTTTTTTGCCTGTGGGCGGCTAAAACAGGCCGCCGCCACTGGTTGGAGTCAGATTTCCCGGGAGCTGGGGAGAGAGCGTTTAAAACAAGATCTCTTGTTTTTCTTTCTCTCAGGTAAAAGTCGTTTTACCACTTGATCTTCTGTATATATTTTTCTAAATCTTCCCCAAATAGGCGTTCGCCATGGAACGGGAACTTGCCAACAGCTTTTTGCATGGGGTCTCCGCTGACCAATGCTTAAGCCAAAGTACTCTGCGCATCTGTACCAGCTGGAGTGTAAGGCGTGATGCCTGTATGATAGAATCTCTCATGGCATCCACTGTGAAGCATAAGGCTTTAGGCAAATTTTCCCAATTTCTAGCCTGCTCTGAAGGCAGTTCCTTCAGCCCCTGCTTTACCTGTTGGCTGATGACCTGACCCATACCGACTGCTGCTACTGCAGGTTGGGTAATTGAGCCGGCCAAAAGGAAGGAGGATTTCAACTTCCTCTCAGAAGGATCTTTTAAACCCTTGTACATTATCCACCGGACATGTCAGGTTTTTATTTACACAAGAAATAGCCGCAACTACCGCAGGCAGGCTCCATTTCTTTTAAAAAAAAAATTCCCCCATAGGATAAAGAATGTTAAACCTTTTTGGAGGTGAGAAACGCTTATCTGGATGTTGCCAGTTTGCGTATATTAGATCCTCTAGTAACGGATGAACCGGGAAGGAGCATGCACCTTGCAGGGATCTTAATGACCCTAGGGAGGAGACAGGTAATTCCGTTACCTCCGCAGAGGTTAACTTAAATGCACTGCTATAGCATTGTACCTGTGACCTTAAAATCCGGCTCCTCATCCTCTGCTGATGTAGCCTCCTCCTCCTCATCCTCCTCCCTCAGGTACTTCTGAAGGGAGGTCCAATACTGGAAGAGACCTGCTTCGCTTATTGTCCCTTTTTAGAGGACTTAGCGATTAAGGTAGCAATTTTTTCCTCCAAATTATTTAGGGCAGCTGATAAAGTGTCCTCAGTGACATATACAGGCCCAGGCTTCACTGGGGAAGCCGCCATACCTGACAGAGGTAATGGCTCATCCTGAACAGGTGCATTTAGCAACACAGGAGAGAAAGGTACCGAGTCAGCACAGTTAGAGCCTCCTCTCAGGCGGTGGTGCTTTCTTATCTCTTTTTGTCCGTATTACTTCCCCTGGAAGGCTTACTGTTTAGACAAAATACAAGGTACCTAAATGCATATACTACCGTGTTTAGTTTAGCAAATACATTAAGTATGCAACTTTTAACACATAACTATGCATAACATGGATGTCTTCTAGGAAGTACCCAATCCAACCACATGGAGTCTTACGTCCCTGTATAGCTGCTGTGTTTCTCTGCCAGGAATAAGAGAACTAACGAGCTTGCTTGCTGCTGCAGTGCTTCTCACACTGACAGTCTTTTAAATTTGGCGCCGTTTCTGTGCCTGCGCGCGCCACGTGCCCGCGCACGCCTTCGCCCCCCCCTCCGATAAAGCGCGCTCCCGCGCACGCGCGCGGCCCTTAGCGCTATGGCGGTGGCCATAGTGAGAGAGGACTCTCATCAGCCTTTGTTCCCACTTACCTGCATCTGCAGGTGTCTGGTCGGCCACCGAAAGGAGGATCGGGGTGCCCCAGCAAGCTCAGCAGCGGAGGTGACGAGCAGTGTACTTCGCCGAAGCCGACACTGAACAGAGTGAGGTGAGTATATTCAGCTCTTTACTCCCCCCAGTGGTGGAAAAAAAGAAGACATCCACTTTTTGAAAAAAGGTCCCAACCTAGTTATGGACCTTCTAATCTCACCTTATCCACGCCGCAGGTTTTTCTGCTGAAAGATTTCAGACAGATACCAAACTTCACCCTTCACGGTGGGCTATGTGTGCCAACCTTCAGGGATATGGGTTCCTATTTAAAGGATACCTCTCCCCTGGGCCTTGTACAAGACTCTTACCAGGACTTTATAGCGAAATAGCGAAAGTGCTGGATCTTAGAGCCCAGTCCTCCGAAGAGAGACATTACAGGCGACGCCTCATGGATGAGGCCCGGATCCCATCCAAATTCAGCTCATTTGTAGGCGTCTTGGATGGATCCGAAAGCATAGCTCTTTTACCCCCAGAGGGTCTCTTTGGTAGAGCTTTCCTTTAGCACCTCCTAACGCGTCCAACACCTTTCGACACTGGCGAAAAAACTGAGGTACTTCCCTGATGGGAGGGGTTATATGGAGGGGAACTGTCTTCCATTGGTTGTGCCAGTGTCCAATCACCGCTGGTGACCCTTAACCCATTATGTAATGACTAGCTCTGTGTCCCGTGGTGTACGATAAAGAAAAATCCCTCCTGAGATGTGTGCAAACCTGGTCACCAACTACAAGAAACGTCTGACCTCTGTGCTTGCCAACAAGAGTTTCTTCACCTAGTCAGGTTTCGCGTGCAAATACTTTTTTCTCACTGAAATGCAATTCAATTTAGAACATTTGTATCTTGTGTTTTTGGTTGATATTCTGTCTCTAGCATTTAAAATACACCCATGATAAAAAATTATAGACCCTTCATTTCTTTGTAAGTGGACAAACTTACAAAATCTGCAGGGGGATCAAAATATATTAGAACGCATACACACTTTTTTTTTTTTTAATTCTTAAATTAGGCAGGGTGCTGTACATAGTTTCCTGAAAAGATCACAGCACCCTGCCTCAGTACGCCTCTAAAGAGCCCTCAGTCCTGATGCAAGCAGGGGGCTGGCTCTTGGGAATAGTTCACCCACATATGATGTTGAGCCTCCATGATGGAAAGAAGTGACAACCGATGAATGTAAGGGGGGGCCCAAGGAGAGTCAGGCTGGGGAGGAAAAGGTCTAGATGATGCTGGACATTGCCCAGCCAGGAAATGAGGTGGAGCTCCATCTGGCTTGCAGGAGCTGCTAATGCACATTATGAGAAGCTCACAGTGTGCAGTGAAATCAGAGTGAGCCATTTCAGTCCAGGAGAGGAGCCAGTACAAATGGTACAAGAATGAAGGGAAGGCCGGAGGTTAGATTTAACTCCTAACCATCAACCAAATACTGAAATATCAGTTCTAAGTGGACAGCCTTTAAAAATTTCTACTGCCTGTTTTTGTATCACCATCTTCTAATAAAATAAGCAGATTATCCCATAAATGGCAATAAAAAGCTGGCTGATCATAAGATTTTTCCATTTAAAAAGAAAAAAAAAAAAACACATCAGAATTCACACCTGGCTGGAGGTAGGTGCCGAGACAGTAGGAGGCACGCTCTTCTCCTTCCCTTCTTCCTTTTCCTCCTTCACCTCGCTCTGGCTGCGAGCCTGGCTGAGGAACGTGCTCAGAGGGTCTTTTTTCTTCTCTGTGGAGGACACGTCCCACCTGGAGGACTTCTTCTGCCCTGAAATAGATGTTTAAGTATTATTAAACCCACAAGTTTTGTTGATGTTTTTCTATAGATTCACTCTATTAGTTAAACTTTCACATTTTTATCCTTACGGATGCATATTGACCACTGCTGTACCCATCTCCAAGCTGCTTCTCTCAAGTTCAGATCGGGGAGCACACATTGTGAACATCAGGCAGTCAACACCTGGATACATGTGCTGGGATTAGGTCACATGATCCTTTGCGCAGTTCTCATACAGCGCATGCATGTCCACATCCATCTATAAAGAGGAACTTCAACCCTTTGGGGTTACTATTGATCGATCCTTTCCTAACTTGTCCACTGTGCTGAGCTATAAGGTCACTCACCCCATAATTCCAGTGTTGTCCCGCAATAACCCACCACATGACAACAAAAGAGGGCGCACCAACCTAGTGCATTACCATACCTCAATTTTATTAGAGAAATAAACAACAAGTGAATACTCACATTACGCATGACATGCACAAGCATATCTAGAAAAACTGATGAGACCGCCTCCAAATCCACTATAGTCCGCTGATAACATGGGCAGACCTCATAGCATTCAGAAACCACTGCCGTGATTTGAGGGTCAAGCCCCTCTTCCTCAGAGCCCTTATCTAATAAAACGGGAGTTATGGTAATACACTAGGTCGGTGCACCCGATACCCACAGTCCTGAGAGGGCAGCAAGACGATTGTGCAGTAAACCTACAAAGATTAGCCAAGGAGGAGGAGAGTCCTTTCCATTTTTTAAAGGCACACACCTGAGCGCAGGTGGTTACATTTTTGATAACCCCCAAATGCAGGGTCCCATGACTCCATCTTGTATGTGACATCATCAGGAGCCCGGCTGTCACTTCCTGGCCCTAGTTGCCGACCTGCTGATGACGCAGCTACGTTACATAGTTAGTCAGACTAACACAAAAAAACAAACACACATTATATATATATATATATATATATATATATATATATATACACACACACACATACATACATACATACATATACACACACATACATACATACACACACACACACACACACACACACACACACACGTATAAGATGACCCCCTAATTTTCCAGCTAAAATGTTGGTTTTGGGATATACTCGCCGTATAAGACAACCCCCTTCCGACTAGACATGCCTCGCTGTGCCATTGCATGCCTTATCCCTGTATGCAGAGTCAGACCACGGGCATCCATTGTTCAAAAGCCGGCCTCCTCCTCACTCATTTTCCCAGCAGAGCCTCTGTTCAGTGTTCCGCCTATCACGGATGCCCTCTCGTCCGAGGATGAGAAACCATCCATGATGGGCGGAACACTGAACAGAGCTCTGCTGGGAAGCCGAGTGTTCCGCCTATCACGGAACAGCACGAGGGGGCGCGGCTTTTGAACAATGGACGCCCGTGGTCTGACTGAGACTCTGCATACAGGTACCGGCGTCAGTAGTGTATTTAGGTTTTGTACTTCCCTAGGCCTGACTAAACTCGTGCACCCCCTAATTTAAATATGACCCACCCCTTGTCAAGGCCACACCCCTGTTTAAGACCCGCCCAGAAATTTATGAGTGGGGACACTAGTTCTGAGGGGGGGCAATGGATTCCCTTAATTTGCAAAGATTTCCTCTCACTTCCTGTTTGGCTATGGGGCAGGAAGTGAAGGGAAATCTCTGCAATGGGACAGGGATGGTAAAAAATAAACTGACAGGGGCTATAACCCTCCCTTACTCTATCCAAAATGGAAAAAAAAAAAAAAAAAAAAAGTGTTGCCTATAGTTCTACTTTAAGCACAAATTTCTGATAATTTTATGGAGAGGACCAAGAAGATATAACCATACAGTAGAAAACATAGCACAGTGAGGAAGGTTTGCGGTCCAGGATGATAGGACAGTCGAAAGTAGAAGACGCTTTATGGGGGCGCTAGACTAATTTGCCTCTCAGCCCAGTCCCCCCCATAAGACTGGCACTACACTAACAGTGTAGCACAAGCCGGCGGGGACTCTTTCCGTGCTGCCCCCCTACAAAGTGCTGCCCTAGGCCTGGATACAGCGTTGACCGGCATATAAGACAACCCCCGAGTTTTGAGGCATTAACGATTAATCGAGGAATTAATCGTTATTTCCGCAGAATCTATATAAATATCACACACACACACACACACACACACACACACACACACACACACATATATATATATGGGCTGTGGAAATTAACTATTAATTCCTCGATTAATTGTTTTGATCGATCAAAATTCTTTTGCTCGGTACTCACCTCTCTGCCGGCTTCCGGGTCTTCAGGGAGTTCTGTCGGAGATCCGGTGACGTCACGGTCACCGGCGGGGCTTGCCGTGTCCATCTGAAGGGCTCCTTTGCTGTGCCTTCATATCTGCATGCCGGCGGGACCTTACTATCTGCCACACGCAAGGGCTGTTACACTTCCGTCTATCACTTCCCTCTATCAACCTGGGATTCTACAGCCATCCACTGGGAGTTGTGGTAGTTCCCTTCACGGGACATCTACATGCCGACGGACTGATGTTAACCCCTCCTCATCTGGATTCAGCAGTGGTATCGTTGTACACATTTTTATACCAATATCGTACTTGGCTACATGTTTTTATGACTGCTTTTGCTACCGTTTGGTATTACTCGCACCATTTTTACAGTTTATGTAGCTACATTGGTATTATCTCCAGTGCAATATTTATTTTGTTACCTACTTGAAGACTATAAAAGTTTTAATGCTATTCCCATCGAGCGCTGCCTTTGTGTGTTTTTTGTATCCTGCTATCCATTTTTCCAGTGGTTGGTAGCTGCACTGGGAATCGGCCTGCAAGGAGATCAGCTAAAAGTAGTTGGATCTGTATGTGCATTATAATTAATCGAAATTAGTCGATTAATTGATTAAAAAAAATTGATTAAATCGAACACGAAAATTTGAATCAGTCACAGCCCTAATATATCTATCTAAATAAAAAATAAAAATAAAAAAATAAAAAAACTCACCACACACACACACACACACACAATTTTATACCCACAGCCAATTCAAAGGAAGACAACAAAAAAAAAAAAAAAAAAAAAAAAAAAACCCCAGCAAAGCTTGATAAAAATTTGCTCCAGCAGGGGGGAAAAATTCCTTCCTGATACACACACACCCCCAGAGAGGTAATCGGATATTCTCTGGATCAACTTTACCTATAAAATGTCAGTACCCAGTTATATTATGTACATTTAGGAAAGGATCCAGGCCTTTTTTTAAAACAAACGATCTACTGAGCTGGCCAGAACCATCTCTGGAGGGAGTCTATTCCACATTTTAACAGCTCTTACTTTGAAGAAGCCTTTCCATATTTGGAGCTGAAATCTCATTTTCTCCAGACAAGAGTGCCCCCTTGTCCTCTGTGATGACCTTTAAAGGAAATAATTCCACGCCAAGTTCACTATATGGACCACTTATGTATTTGTTGATCATATCCCCCCTTAATCTCCTCTTCTCAAGAGAATAAATTCAGTTCCTCCAATCTTTCCTCATAGCTGAGCTCCTCCATGCCACTTATCAGTTTGGTTGCCCTTCTTTGCACTTTCTCCAGGTCCGATATCCATTGTATGAACTTGTGCCCAAAACTGAACTGCATATTCCAGATGAGGTCTTACTAATGATAATGAGTACCTGCAATGTGTTCTACATAGACCCAAAGCCTTCCAGATGCATGACATCACTTTCCCAGGATACTTCTGGTGATTGGGGGGAAATTGTGCCACACGTGCTTGTCAGTGAGAGTAGTGCAAACCTAAGGGAGGCTATGTTGGGGCCCTAGGGAGACCCCCCATAAGGCAGCAAAGACACCCAATAGGTTAAAGCTTTATTGAAAAGATCTTCTAGTTCTCTTTATAGAAAGAAGGTCACTGAAGATTAAAGCAAACAGCAAATTCAGCAAGCATGTGAGTAATTGAACTACTTTTGATTTGACAGATTGAATCATAAGGGGGTCTATGAAAAGCTATCGGCCACTCTTCTCCCATGTTGTAGAATTCCCACCACATTTCACTGTCAGTGGATGTAGTCCTGTGATTGAACACCAGAGGGCTGCTCAACCCTGTGTCTATTCAACAAACAGGTAAGAAAATTAAAAAGGAGTTGTAAAGTCTTGAGGTTTTTCACCTTAATGCATTCTATGCATTAAGGTGAAAAACCTTTTGTGGTGCAGCACCCCCCCAGTGCCCCCCCTTTTACTTACCTGAACCCGATCTTTCCAGTGACGAGAACGAGACCAGCAGCTCCAGCCGCTGTCTCTGGTCCTCATTGGATAGATTGATAGCAATCAGGACCTGAGAGGCTGACAAATGTGAAACGAGGAAGGAAAAGACTGTGCAATACGGACGGTGGTTGCACTGAATGCCGGAACTGCAGAACCGGCAGACAGGTGAAACACTGGTCCCCACACAAGCCTGCTTAAAGTGTTTTAAATGTTAGTGCATATAGTTCTTTTTTTCTTTTACCATACAAAAAGGATAAAAAGCACGATCGCATGGCTTTGAGTGCTTTACATGTCACCACTCTGATTGGAGCTTGCAAGCAGCATCCAAAAGGCCCCTTTCACACTGGCACGTTTTTCAGGCGGTTTAGCGCTAATATTAGCGCTGTTATACCGCCTGAAAAATCGTGCCCTGTATTCTTCAATGTGAAAGCCCGAAGGCTTTCACACTGAAGCGGTGCACTAGCAGGACCGCTCCAAAAGTCCTGCTAGCCGCATCTTTACAGCGGTGAAGGAGCGGTGTGTTCACCGCTCCTTTACCGCGGCTGCCCATTGAAATCAATGGGAGACCGCGGTAATACCGCCCGCAAACCACGGCAATACCGCCCGCAAACCGTGGCAATAGCCGCGGTTTGCGGGCGGTATTAACCCTTTTTCGCCCGCTAGCGGGGGTTAAATTCACCCCGCTAGCGGCCGCATTCCGTGGTGATAGCGACGGTATAGCGGCGCTGAAAATCGCGCCGCTATACCACCACCGCACCTGCCTGCCCCAGTGTGAAAGGTGCCTAAGGAAGGAGAAACATTAAGAGGACAGATCCAGAGGAATATTTATAAACAAGGCACAATTTTATTAGGATATAAAGGTGAGGGAGCACAGGAACCATAGGAGTGGCATGGAGGTGGATGTGCATTAAAGTGGTTGCAAACCCTTACAAACCACATTTTGCTACAGGTAAGCCTATAATAAGGCTTACCTGTAGCTAGCCTGGATATCTCCTAAGCCTGTAACAGTTTAGGAGATATCCCCCCGGAACTGCATGTGCCGAAGTCATTGGCACATGCGCACTGAAGCAATGGCACATTGTGCCGTTGCTTCAGTTAGACTGTGGCGTCATCGGCAGCTTCCGTACGCATGCGTGGGAGTGACTTTACATGGCTCTGGCCAATCACAGAGCCGGAGTCCGCGGCCTCGGAAGGAAGAGGGGCAAGAAGATGGACACAGCCTGCACAGGGGACAGCGCTGAATTCGTTTGCAGGTAAGTGTCACAAAATGGGCTAATATGCAATGCATACTAGCCCATTATGCTTTTAATTGGCAGGGTTTTCTGTGAGCAAAAGAGGAAGTAAAATACAACAGGGTTTACTTCCATTAAGAGTTTGCTTCATTGTGTTGTCACCAACATACAAGTGGATTTTATTTTTTCACCCAGAGACAGAAAAGGCTGTTTTAAGGACCTATGTGATGATGGATCATTTTATTCTTTGCACTTAAATATTTCTATAATCTTTGCCATATCACAAGGTTATATATTGCATGTTTTCTAGAGATGCACTATTTTGTGTAGATGGTTTATCACATATTGTAAGGAAGTGTGGGGAGTTCTGGTAGCTATGTTTAGGTTATATCAGTGCGAAGTAAAGTGAAATCTCCCAAAACTGGGCGCAGAAGGCAAAAAAAAAAAAAAAAAAAAAAAAAGAAGACCCGATTGGCTATAGAAAGGCATACTGACCCCTCCCTAATCCTATTATTTTTCTGGTTTTGGATAAATATTAACCTATGCAACAATCTCCCCTAGTTTTCGGATATTCTGTTGGAAAAATCTTGGAGTCAGCACACTAGCTTGCCATTATGATGGGCTCCCACCATCTCTGGACCTGGATCTGAACACCTGCTGAGTTCCCAACACCCCTGCCGAATTTGTATTTCATTTATATGCAGGAGAACGAAAAGAGAAGCTGTGAGACATTCAAGCTCACCCACAATGAAGCAAGGCAAATCCTGTATTTGAAATAACACTTCTGCATGGAGCTCTGAAATTAAATCTGGGGGGGGGGGCACCCCTCAACCCTACACTCCGTACATAGCGCACTCAACTCTACACTCCGTACCTAGATCACCCATGAACCTTTCAACTATGCACTCCTTACATTGTGCAGGGTTGAGGGGTGCACTACATACCTAGTGCACCCCCTTAAAACTTGCACATAGCGCACCCAATAGCGCATTTTAGTGCAGTTTGGCCAAACCCACAATTTAATGCACAGGTAATGATGTGCAGTAACCTCTAGCAACCAATCAGTGAAGGGTAATGACCTGCTGTAATCTCTAGCAACCAATTGATGAGCAATAATGATGTTCTGTAACCTCTAGCAACCAATCAGTGAGCAGTAATGATGTGCAGAACCCTCTAGCAACCAATCAATGAGTAGAAAATGTGCTGTAACCTCTAGTAACTAATCAGTGAGCGGTATTGATGTGCTGTAACCTCTGGAAACCAATCCGTGAGCAATAATGATTTGCAGTTACCTCCAGAAACCAGTGAGTGGTAATGATGTGCAGTAACATCTAGCAACTAACCAGTGAGCGGTATGGATGTGCTGTAACCTCCAGTACCACTCACTGGATTGGTTGCTAATGTGCTGTAACCTCTGGCAACCAATCACAATTGCTGCCCGATCTGCTGCAGTAAACTAATTTTGAGTCTAGCTGTCAATTACTGCATGTCTGAGTGTGGGGGCCAAGAAAATGTTTGCCCAGGGTCAAAACAATATTAAAGATGGCCCTGGTTGTGGTAACTACAGGATACTGAAAATTGCCTTCTGTAAACACACACATATTGGATTTTTAAACCGTGCCATGTCATGACCCCCTTACTGTTGTCCGAGATCTCTGGGGCTTTCTCCAATATTGCTGCACAGGTCGTCGATGGCTGTGGCTCAGGAATAGTCAAGAAGTTGAACACAGAATATTTGTCTCTCTTCACTTTGGGTAGCCCAATCAAAGTGGATCTAAAATGCACAAAAAAAAAAAAAAAAGAAGAAGAAGGTCAGTGGAGATGGGTCACACAGCATCAGTGCAGGGTTTATTTAAAAAAAAAAAATGCATGCTACTCTGAGTAGGGTACTTTGGAGCTCTTTGTGTATATCACCTTTCCCATAGGTGGAGGCATCCATGTTTCTTTAGCCTTAATGAGCTCTAGGCAATCACCTAATCCAGTGATGGTGAACCTTGGCACCCCAGATGTTTTGGAACTACATTTCCCATGATGCTCATGCACTCTGCAGTGTAGTTGAGCATCATGGAAAATGTAGTTCCAAAACATCTGGGGTGCCAAGGTTAGCCATCACTGACCTAGTCTATATCATCACCAAATGTACATGTAATACAACTACTAAAATATGTTTTCTTATGACAGAGTATTGAATTGTAATTCCTCACACGCTATGTTAATGCCTGTACACCACTGTGTTACCTTTAATAAAATCTTTTTTTTTTTTACAA